>CM052544.1:42872614-42967544 GCA_028533065.1 Trachops cirrhosus | reverse complement strand
GGAAAAATGCCCTAGAAATATTCCTTAGCACAAAAGTCACTTTTCTGAACTGAGGAACTTTTACAGATCCTTGTGTCCAAGACAGAGCAGTCCCTACCCAATGAGTCAGGGTGGTGTACTGATAATGTAACAGACCTGGGTTCTACCACTTCTCAGCTATGTGACCTTAGAAAGGAAACAGCTTGTCTGTACTCTAATTTCCTCATTTACACATAGAGAGAATCATGACTGCTCTTTAGACCTATGTGAGAACTTGAGATGCCTGGCATGCAGTAAGTTCTTAAGAAAAGTTGCTCTTGGTAAATTCTTATTCATTAGCACCAGTGGGTTAATAATTGCCCATGGCAGACCAACCCCCTCAGGTGTGAAGAGAGTGAGACTTTGGAATTTTCCCAGTCTCTGAGAATTTCTCTGTGCTCCTCCTGAGGGCATCCGCTGCCTAATCAGGCCCGGAATGGTGAAAAGGAAATGACACAGGGGAGGGAGCAGAGACATGAAAGTGTTTTGGTTGAAAATTTGGTTTCTGAGTATTCTTTTGGAATAATGGAGTTGGAATTGTGGGCAATACCTGGGGAAATACCCGGTCTTTACGCCTATCCTTCTTGCTCTGAATTTTTGCACGCTTTGTTGGAACAGTATGAGTTGTTCTGAGCCAGTCTGTACGTGGATCCCACCCAGGGACACCAAAAACTGTTACAGAACAGACCCAAGGTGGGGGGTGTACGATAGATATACTATTAGAAAAAGGACCCCCCACTAGGTTCGCTATGTCCGCCACCAGAGGAAAAACCTCTCTCAATGCCAGAGATTTGTGAAAAGGAAAGGAAATATTTATTTAAAGCTATACAGACTTAGAGTAGTGACTTAATGTCTTCATTAAAATATTAAAGTCCTTCAGGATACCCACAGATGCACACAGTCCTTCCTTCTCCCTCTGCCCTAATCTGGGGTACTGTATCTCAGGAGAAGAAGTAGAAGTCTGTGATTCAGGCTCCTGGCACCATCAGCTGCGTCGCCGCCAGGATCTCCAGTTAATCCAAAGCCATGTGGCACCTTCTCATGGCCCACCAGCAGGAGTCCTTTCACCCCTTTTGTTCCAGGCAAAGTCTCTCCTGCTTCCTAAGCCATGTGGCAAAAGGGAGCACCCCAAAGCCACATGGTCCTCACTCTCGCCAAAGCTGCAGGGTCCCCACTCTGCCAAAGCCTCGTGGTTCTCTCCTTTCTACTGCCACCGCTGCGTGGTCCTCTCTCGCCAAAGCTGCAGGGTCCCCAGTCTGCCAAAGCCACGTGGTTCTCTCCTCCCATGGCTGCTGAGTCTGGGTTTAAATCCCCACACCAATCTTCCTCTGCAGCCCCATTACTGACTCCTCCTACAATCAGTTATACCTGCCAGCATTCCTGTATTCTTCCAGGTTTACTGGGCTGCCATCTTAAGTCTGGGCAGGTGTGGCCCCATGACATGGAGCCAATCTTCTCCAAGCTTTCATACAGGTACTGTAGCCAGGGGGAGCTGCCCCCCAGTTACATCTCGGGTAGAAGTCACTTCCATCCCCCTGGCTCAAAGCATGACCACAGCTATTTAACATATCTATGAAACCAGTTAAAGGTTATAGATATATTAAATGACCATGCCAGAGGTTGGCTGCAAAGCGGTGGCTGTACAAAATAGCTCTGCATGGTCCTGCTCCATGTGTCCCTTCTCCCAACTCAACCCTGTGGGGGTAGTGGGGAGGACATCCTATATATTTTTCTAATATTTCCTGGACACCTTGGGTTCTGGATCCCATTACAAACCCCTATTTGGGGCCCTCCTCTTAGCTACACCCTGTTACATACCCATCAGGATTCAGCTGTGGAATGTAAAATAAACTCTATCAATTATAAACAGAAGGGGCTTATTCCAGGGTGTTAGATGGCTTACAGAATCCTTAGAGACTTGAAGAAAATGACTATAGCTTAAGTTTTCTAGACTAGCATAATTAGACCACCCAAACAATTACTGGCTGCCTCTTTCATGACAAGAGAGCACTGCCTGATCCAGAAACTTCCATTACAACTGCTGATCCCAGATTCATGCAACCACTATTATGATCAGGGGGCCACCACAGTTAGGAAGTCTCCACTACTGCTGCCAACTCCACAACCTCATAGCCTGCTGCAATCTACATCACCAAAATGGGTGCCCTATACTCTGCTTCTTAATAGACACAAAGTCAGTGATAAATTTACTCCCCCCAGCCCCTACACATAGCTCTGTCACTGTTGCTGTCAGGAGAAACTGTGGAAGCATGACCCCCACCTCATTTCTACTTCCTGAATCCCACCTGAGAGTATATGCTTGACTGAAGCTGGAGCTCATCTAAAACCTAGCTGCAAGGGAGTCTGGGAAATTCTACCTTTGCTTTCCAGCCTTTGCAGTACAGGAAGACCCACTGGAAGGGGCTCACAATTGATGCTGAGCACCAATATTCCATTTTCATGGCAGCCCAACAAATGATCTTCCAGTAGAAATCCTCTAGCATGGCTACCTGTTCAATTGCTTTTTCCTTGGTGTCAGCACTCTCTGGTTGGGAGCTAAGGGAGTCCACAGAGTACCACCTGCTTCTGAAAGCTGGCCAGCCCCAAGAGCACAGCTTTCCTGCATGTCTCTCTGGTGAAAACTTATTTTCCAAAGGTGGGGTAGGTATCTTCTTTGTTCCTCTCCTTTTTCTTTCAAAAATTCCAGCTCCTGTGAAGCCCAAACCATCCTTTCTCTTCATTTTTTAGAGGTTTTTTAAAGGCTCCTTTCCTTTTCTAGACTATTGTGACTCTTCATTACAGATTTTAGTACTTTGTTCATCATCTGCCTCTCCACCTCTACTATTTTCATCATTCTTCTGACTTCAATACCTATACAGATGATCATCTAGCACCCTACCACTGTTCCTTGATCTTTACTTCTGCTGACCTTTTCCTCCACCCCACCTCAGCCACCATCCCTCAGCCTACCCTAGACCCTGTCATTTCCAATATCTGCACTATCTCAGCATCTCAACTCATCCATCCCACTTGCTGAATATCACTTCCTGAGCTTCCAGCTCACTCATTGGATGACCCACATTCTTCAAACCCAGCAGAAGCTCCAGTCCATTAACCTTTTTGCCTTTTTTATGATCATGTTGTTTCTGTTTTCACTTCCTTGCTTAGATACCACAGCCTACCACCCCACTGATTCCTTCACTCTACTCCCAATTTCCTACTTCCCTATCCATTTTATCAAATTACTTCAGGAAAACCCAATCCTAGTCAAACCTAGCCCACCCCCTACTCTGTACCTGAGCAGCTGAATATGGATATAGAGAAAGAACATATTAGCAAGTCTCACTTGAACTACACAACTCTATATCTTAGTACGGCCTAACAATTTCCCTAACAAATCTGATTGCCAGCCCTTGATACTATTTTCAGAAGTTCCATTTTTCCTTTAAATCATCCCATTTTCTATCTACCCCTTGTCACTCTTGGCTTATGACTGGGTTTAGAAAACATTTAGAGGTGAGCGATGCTCTCACCCCTACACCTAGTGCACCACCCTTGTTAGCTTGTCCATGTGCACTGCCTTCCTCCTTACATGGATGGTCTGTCCCCACTCCCATCTGAACTGTTTTCACTTCCTCACCTCTTATTATTCTCTATTCAGATCACTTCAGTCAGAGTGAATTGCATTGTATCTACTCTTGTCAAAGTCACCAGTGACCTTCATCTTATTGAATCTGACAATTCATTCCCTGTGCTCATCTGCCCCCACCCCAAACAGTGACTTGCCTGTTTGTGGGATGCTGCTCTTGTTGCCTAACCTCAGGAATATCATTTCCTTCTAAAGACATTTCAGACTGAATTGAATACCTCAGCCCATAGCGTAGCACACACAAGCTCCCAGTAGGCTTCAGTCTCTGCAGGAGTCCCCTGTAGTCAGGATGGAGAAAGGGGGAGAACAGTAAGTTTATACTCTCTGGGAATCTTCCTACCAGGAGCAAACTGCCAAGCCAAATGTCATTTTTTTGGGCACAGCCATAGAGATCTCTACAAATGGATTTTTAGCAAGTGGAAACATCAGTAGCTTTCAGGACTAGAAGGGGCTCTGGGGGCTATCCAATCTAGTCCTCTCCTCTTGCAGAGAAGGGACAGTAGGCCCTGAGATGTAAGAGGCTTGCCCAAGGTCACACAACAAGGCAAGGTGATATCTGCTTCAGTGGGAAGGATTCTTTCAGCAAATCAGCCCACTTATCAGAAGCAAACTTAATGTAGTAGCTGTATCAGGTCAGGCTCCCTAGAAGCAGAGCCTGAGAAGGGATTTGTATAAAAGGCATTTATTAATGGTGTAATCCCAGGAAAACCTGTATGGGAAGGAGAGAAGTGGGATAGGGAAAAAGAAAATAAGCAAGAATGTAGTTTAGGTGACATCTAGCCATAGACTGAGCCTACAGAGGGCTCTAGAGAATAAACTGCGTCTCAGAGCTTGAACCACCTTAAATCAAGATTGCTGAGCTTTTATATTTCTTCACTGGCTGGTTACTAGCAATGGGCTGTTCTAGGGTGGGGTGGTTACTCTCAGGTACTTCCAGGTAAAGTGGCACTAGTCTCTGAAGGGCAATAACCCCAAAAAGGCTTCAAGTGTGAGCTATTAAAAGCAGTTGCTCTAGCATTAGGGGATAGGTGTACTGATGGGTAAAAGGGGTCTCAGGAGATATAGGTGGGGAACCAAGGTATCTACTGCATTGGTTAAGAGAAAATTTTCTGGATCTCAGCATAACAACTGGGATTCAGTGTCAGCTATGTGACCCTGAGCAAGTCACGTAACCTTTCAAAGCTTCCTTTGCCAAATCTGAAAATTAGGAAAGTAATTTTCCCTTTTACTGTGAGCATTCAGTGATTAATGCCCATGAAGTGCTTAGCCCAGCACCTGCATTTAGTAAGTATTATTGTAATTATTAGTACTTATTGTTGATAATTATATTACTATAATTATTGTAAGTAATTACAATGTGATAAAAATTGATGACCCAAAAAGTGAAGTCACTATCCAAGGAAACTGGGTATGCACAGTCCATGTCTCAACAAAAAAATGAGAATTATTCAAGGGGTGCCATTATTTTTATCCACATTGTGGATGTAAATGTGTGCCTTTGGTGCTCCCAACTCACCACTGAGATAATTAACCAGAAGCAATTACAGTGCACTTGGCAAATTGCAGCTTTGCCCTCTTTGAGAGGGACATGTTTTATTTCTACTTCCTCCCTTGTGGCTTGCTGATTGATCACATTCCAAGTCCAATGTTTAAAGGTGAGCTGCTGACACAGATCTCAGTTGGGTTTCCCTCCGGGTTCTCACACACTGGGGTCTAGACAAAAAATTTCCCTATGTTTTACACATACATCTGACAACTCGCACATGTGGGCAGACCCCAATGTCCCATGACAGGCACTTCTGCAGAGTCCCCCTGTTGAGCATCGCCAGTGAATCAGTGCAGTGCCCTGAGCTAGATACCTCATCTCCTCTGCCTTGTCTTCTCAGATGTCAGAACCGCAGTAAGCCAACACACTTTTAGAATATTGAATTCACAGAGGCTTTCAAAGCGGGACATCAAAAGTGGAGATCCCAGTAATTCTATTTCTGGATATCTGTCTGGAGGACATAACCTGAAATGTGGATTTATACCAATATGTGTATATGAGATGGCCATCTGAGCATTACTTATCATAGCAAGAGATGGGAAAAAGTGAAATGTCCTAACAGTTTAAGGTTAGAGATGGTATGCCCAGGCAATGCGATACAGACATTAAAATAATATGAACAAGGAGTGTTGAAGGGTACAGAAAAATAACCAGTGGTTTTCTGTACATAATGGATTTCCTCTGTATATTCCCTCATGACCATGTGTATCTTTATTTTTACTGACAGAAATTTGACATTAATTATTTGAAATCCAGTGAGTTATTAGTATTTTAATAAATAAAACTCTTCAAATATATTAAAGGTTAAAAAATACAAACTCTTTAATTTCCTAACACTATATTTTTTTCATTAAATGAAACAAAAATACTGCTCATGAGAAACTCCATGCTTTCACTTATTCTTATTTCTCATTATAAGCTATACTCATGATTATCTCTTTTCTCAGAGAAAAAAGGAAATTTACATTTATCAGGTGATCCCAACTGTGTTAAGTGCACTCATGTGCACATGCACACATGCACACTTAAAACTGGTAAGATAAATACTATGTGAAATGATTGCTCCCAAATAGGAATATTATTCATAGTTTTTTTATTTTGTTTGGTTTAGTTTGGTTTGTTTCTTAATGTTCTTCAGTACTTCCTGATTTTCTACAATATTACATTTTACTTCTGTAATTAAAGGCAATAACTGTTTTCCTTCTAAATTTATACTACTTATCATGAAAAGGTTATTTTTTAATATAATGTCTGAAAGGAAACTAAAATGTAGCATTTTGAATATATTCTATTGGAAAAGAGAAACATATCTAGTCTTTATATACCATATCCAGACAGTTAAGATGTATCTTGGTCATATAATAGAATAAAATATCTTCAGACTATATCTAATTTTCATTTTAAATCCTCAATTTATAAAATAGTTACTCTTGCTCATTTTAAAGTCCCATTATATAAAATAGAGACACTTGCAAATCTTGAGACCCTCAGGAGATATCATTTAGCATCTTTGGAAAGCATAATATTTAATTATCATAGCATGAGGTACTTTTAATGGCACATTTCAACATCACGACTGAAAACTGATTTCTGAGAGGAAATTAAGTGATATTTCCACTCATATGCCTTATTTAAATACAAACTACATGCATAATTATCCTTGATCCCCACTGCTGCTTAAAAATAAAATACAAAAGTGGAAATACTAAATAGTTATGAAGTTTTTCCCTCAGTCACCAAAAAAGTGATCTTTACCAAGCACCCTAAAAGGTTTGGGAGCCCTGTTTGCTAACTAATATCTAATATAGGATTCAGAGCCCAAAGCTCATCTTCTTGCTATCAGACTCATTTGAGATAAGCTTTATTCCAGGAAGAAAGATAGTATCATTTTTATTAATTACTTTTAAACACAAAATTTGCATTTTTGCTCAATCTTTGTCCAACTATGTACCTCTTCCTTTTTATTCTTCCCTAAAAGTAATAAATTGACCTTCCTATTTTACATTACCCATTTTCTCTCTAAGATGGCAGGGGCATTTTTAGAGAGATAACTATGCCAGACAACCTAACAGATACATCAAAAATAGTGTCTCCCCCAGCAGGTCCTGCATCTGTGATGAGTGAAAGATGATCAAGCAAGACTTAGAGGGGTACTGGGGCTGGTCACAAACATTCTAGTCCTCCCTCTTTGAGCACAAGATAGGACTGCCCTTCTCTTAAAATTAGGATAGTCACATAACATTCTATGGCCAATGGTTTGTATATGAAAGTGATGAGTGTCTTCTAGGTTGAAGTTTAAAGAGCTAAGCATGAGTCATAACATCTCCTTCTCTAGCCAAGGATATGGTGGAAGCACATGTCAAGGTCAAACCTCCACCAGCCTGAGCCCTTAGGTGACCACAATAAATAGAGGCTCACTCCCAGCCAGCACTGGGGAAATGTACCTTCACCAAATTAAGCCACTGCAATTTGGGGATTGTTTGTTACTGCAGCGTAACCAAACCTATATTGATTGTATAAAACAAAAGAAAAGGAAAAAGAGACATTGAATTCCTTCCAGTTATTTTATGCTCCTATTGAAACACTTATTCCCTATTTGATAAACTATAAGTAAGCTCAATGAACACCTTAAAAAGTACAAAATCATCCTAAAAATCCTGAAAGGTCATAGTGTTGTAATCAAAACCTTTTCATTATAAGCTTGAATTAAATGATTTAACTCAGAACTCATGTTTACTGAGTTACTAGGATGAATTTATGGGCACCTGTGAAATTTCTAAAGGGGAGTTTTAAACTTGGGTTTTCATGTTGATGCTAAAAATATTAATAGGAGCATATTTTGTATCACCTGCATGACCAAACTGTATAAGGCAAAACCAAGAGCAAGTTTGCATTTGTCCTTACATTTGTCTTGCCACCAAATGGTACTACTTTGTCAAGAGCTAGGGAGTAATGAACTGAGGTGGACATAACACTGCAGTGCTTGTCTTTGTGCCAGAGGTGGTTAGCAACCTGTTTTGAGTAGTGGTTTAGTTCAGAAAAACCACATCATCCTTCATATTAATGTTCTTAATCTGAATTTTATTGGCTTTATTGTTTGGTTTTAATGTAACCTGAAAATTTGCTTTTTCTTTTATAGTTTTATAAGAACTACAAACATAAAAAGTTTATACTTACTATTTTGCAATCTATGTTTAAGTAATACTGTAATACAAACAGTAAAATTCCACTCTTTGGTGGTGGTAAGGGTGTGGGTTATACAATAATATTTCCTTAAAAAGGCCCCAAACATTGTTCATTTCAGACCAGGCTCAAAGTAGCTCTCTTTCTTTGAGTAGCTATTGTGTTATTTCAATTTATTCACGCAAAGTGTATCCACAAGAGTTATCTGAAAACAAATGAGCTGGCTGCAGGGCTCCATGAATCTCCATTTCATGCTTTTAAGAGAGAAAGGCAGAAACATAAAAAAAGAGAGACAGGAGCTCTGAAAACCAGGTAAGAATCAGAAATAATGAAATAAAGGCACTTGTGTTTCTTTTCAAAGGCAAGACCTGTTGCAGCAAAAATATATCTTTCTTTGCACTGACATTAATAGGACAGGAAGGCTGCTCTTGCCCTCTTTATATATACCGTTCTTTATTATCTTGTTAAGAGCAATAAGGGATTAATGTGATATTTAAGACTTGGACCATTCTCCACTGAAAATATTGGCTACCATAGGGTCAACACAGAGTATCCCAACCAGACACAACATACATCACTTTTAGTCCTCTTTTTAATTAAATATTGTTTGAACTATTTTTTTGCTAAGTGATTTAACTAGTAACACTAGCTTTTGTTTCCTGAGACATGTTTCCTTACTGCACCTTAAGCTGTCCAAGTCTAAAGATGTGCCTGCAGAACCAACAGAACCAGTGGCAGGTGCCAGAGAAGAGGGGCCAATACAAACTACTCTGTAAATCCTAACCACTTCAGACAGAGTACACAAATAGGTACCTCTATGGGACCCTGCAAAGTACTTAGAAATCAGCACAACGCTATTCTGACAGAAAAAGAAATCAGTGAAGTAGAAGAATAAGATGATGAAGGTGATGATGAAGATGATGATGGCCTGGATTCTTTCATGAGTTCAGAATCATTTAGTGTTACTTGCCATGCACCATTCACTCTAAGGGAAAGAACCAAGTAAAACATGCATTTTGCTCTCAGTGAGCTTGCAGGCCAAGAGGAGAAGCAAAGCAAGAAAATGCATACATCATAGAAGAAGACAGGAAAAAACAGGAGTTACTCTTGCTTAAAACAAAGGTTCTTAGCCTTTTGGTTTTCTGGCCTAGTTTGAGTAGGTCTCTTGATAGAGTCTAGTCTCTTGGTTACTGTGATGGTTAATTTTATGTGTCAACTTGACTGGCCATAGAGTGTCCCAATTAATCATTATTTCTGTGCCTGTGAGGGTGTCTCTGGGCAAGATCAGCATTTGAATTGGTAGACTTCATGCCCTCACCAATGTGGGTGGGTGTGATGCAATCTGGTGAGGACCTGAATAGAAAAAAAGGCAGACGAAGGAGGAATTCACCACCCCCTCAGGTGGTGAGGCCAGGTGAGGTCCCTGGACTCATCACCTGAGCTGGGACATCTTATCTCATCTTCTTTTGCCCATGGACTCGGATTTATGCCAACAGCTCCCCTGGTTCTCAAGCCTGGGGTCTCCAACTGAATTATGCCACCAGCTTTCCTGGGTCTTCAGCTTACAGTAGGCAGATCGTGGAGCTCCTCAGCCTCCATAATTGCATGAGCCAATTCATCATCGTTTCCTTTTATAGTAATGTGTATCATATAATACACACGAATATGTATCCTACTGGTTCTGTTTCTCTGGAGGACCCTGACTGATATTAGCACCCTTTGCTCATATGTGACTGACTCTTCTCTTTCTTTTTCTTTCTTTCTTTCTTTCTTTCTTTCTTTCTTTCTTTCTTTCTTTCTTTCTTTCTTTCTTTCTTTCTTTCTTTCTTTCTTTCTGTCCTTTCTTCCCTCTCTCTCTCTCTCTCTCCCCCTCTCTCCCTCCCTCACTCTTTCTTTTGTGATTTGTTGTTGTGCTAGCCCTCTGCTAGGCAACGGACATCCCCTTTTAGAGGAACCCTTGAGCTTCAGCCTCATAGAAATCACAGCAGAGCTATTTAAGCAGACCACACTGCCCTGACCACACTGTTTTCTATGCTCATAAAGCAAAAATCTCACACATTCCCCAAATTGCACAATCTGTCTTTGGTGCCAGTTCCCAATGGAATTGTACCTTTAATCCCCTTATAGCAGGCAGTAGCTGTGCACTCAGCTCTATATTCCATTTGCTCAATGTCACTCTGTTGGGAATTTCCTCATTGGATAAGAAATTAACTTTATGCTTTCATCACAATTTGACAGTTTACTGGTAGGAGGTGGAGGCCAGACACACCAGCTGACAAATACTGCCCTAGAAGTATAGGGTGGCAAATTCTGTCCATGCTCTAACCTTATTGACTGCCACTCAGTATTCTGGATTTGAAGAGCACTTATACAAAACACTGCCCCCACCACCTTAAATCTGTCCAACTCTGTATTTCAAAGGAAAAATGTAATTCATCTGACCCTGACTTTTTTGCACTTAAATCATCACAATGTTGTTTTGAAGAAGTGATATGCAAAAAGCCTTTTCATCAGTTTTTTGAAGAGCTTTTCACTTCAAGGGGAGAAAAGAATCAGACAGTGCTTAACAAAAGTAAACAAACCAAAGCTTAAAAAAAAGGCTAGTTTATTTCTAAAGCCTGAACTCACCAGAGGTCAAGGTGGTCTGAGACTCACAGGCCTTGCTAGCACTTTGAAAAGGTATGTGGCCCAGAGTCGCCTCACTGAATGCTTCGGAGCTGGGATGTGTGTTTGCTGCAGCCAATAAACACTCCTAATGATGCTCTCAACAAAAGCCCATATTTTGAGCTTTGTTTTCTCTTTTCTTTTCATGTCATTTCTCTCAGTGAGAGGATCAAAGCAATGAGGCTACTTTTTCTCCACTCAATCAGACAGGAGTTCTTTGAAGTAAATGTATTTTTTTCTTTTGATTTTTTTCTTTTCTCCTTAAGAAAGAATCTTTATAATCAGAGACTGACTGTAAATTTCCCTCACACTGCTCCCTTCCGCAGGTGCACATGCACCTCAGGAAGCAGAGGCTGTGCTGTCTTTTTCCAGGAGTTCCTCTTCTTGTGTTCCTCCTGATGAGAGCAGTTGGGTGGGTTTAATGTGCCCCGGATGGCGGAGAACATCTAAAGACAACATCATCCATTCATCAAAAACATGAAGGCAAAGACACAGAGTTCAGCTGAACATAAAAATTGAAATCAGAGATTTTGGAAAATGCATTTCTAGTTACAGCTAAAGCTGTCATGTAAATAAAAAGTATCAGCTCCATTAATGATCATCTTAGAAGTAAAATGAAGCTGAAAGCTTGTTACTATGGTTCTTGCTACCACTGGGAATTCAAAATTTCTTATAAAAAATAATGGGATGGTGAATAAAAAAAGAAGCAGAAGTCAAGTTGAGCATGATTTCTTCAGAAGCCTTTCAGTGGCATGTACTGTATAAAACCAGAGACTTTCCAAGAATGGGTATTTTTCTAATAAATAATTCATAATAGTAGCTAATGCAAATTGAGCACTTACTATGTGCCAGTCATTGTACTAAGTGCTTTCATGCATTATCTCTTTTTTAAAATATGTTATTTATTTATTTTCACAGAGAGGAGAAGGGAGGGAGAAAGAGAGGAAGAGAAACATCAATTGGTTGCCTCCCACATGCCCCCAACCAGGGACCTGGCCCACAACCCAGGCATGTGCCCTGATGGGGAGTCAAATGGGTTCACAGGCTGCCACTAAATCCACTGAGTCACACCAGCCATGGCTCATGTATTATCTCTTTTAATCTTCATACTAACCCTATCAAGTAGGTGCTATTTTTAGTTCCATTTTGCAAAGGAGAAAAGTGAGGGTCAGAATACCCAAGGTCAACATGAATTGAAAGTAGCAAAGCCAGAACTCAGCCCAGATCTATCTGATGCCAAAACCCAAGCTCTCAACCATAGTGTGTGGTTTATCGGGAACCTATTACTTATATGCATTCTGGATCCTAGAACTACTCATGCTACTCAAAGGCTAAATGAAGTCACATCTCTTCTGGGTAATCAAACTGAAGCAATAATCTAACTATTTTGAACAAACTCCCTTTTCACTATTAATTTACTCAAAATGAGAAATTGTTTTGCAGAACTTTCCTGACATTCCCTCAACACTCCCCTTTGTGCAGTGGTAGTATAGACCCATTCCCCTGCACATTTTCCTCGTCAAAAATATAATAGAGTTGTTAAATCCATCAAACCATACATCTAAAATGCCAGCATTTTATCATTTATAAAATATACCTTTAGAAAGTTATTTCAAAAATAAAGATCTCAAGACTACTGATCAACATGGAGATATAGGTAGACATGCTTCACCTCCTCACACAACTATAAGAAGGATCACAACTAACCTCAAAACAAAAAACACCCAGAACTGCCAGAAAATTTAACTGTATGGAAGGCTAACAACCAAGGATTAAAGAAGAAATATTCATCCAGATGGGTAGAAAGGATGGATACAGGGAGCCGGGGTGGAGAAGACATGGTGTGGTGGTGGTGAGGTGGCAGCAGCAGCTAGTGGAATGGGCAGTCCCACATCCACAAATGGCAGATAAAAACTGGGAGGGAGCCCTGGCTGGTGTGGCTCAGTGGATTGAGTGCCAGCCTGTGAACCAAAGGATTGCTGCTTCAATTCCCAGTCAGGGTATGTGCCTGGGTTGCAGCCAGGTCCCCAGTAGGGGGTGCATGAGAAGCAACCACACATTGATGTTTCTCTCCCTCTCTTTCTCCCTCCTTTCCCCTCTCTCTAAAAATAAATAAATAAAATCTTTAAAAAAAAACAGGAAGGACACCTGGGGAATGAGCAACCCTAGCCCCAGGCCAGACCATGCAGCCCAGATTTCTAGCACCAGCAAAATAAAGCCTCATAACTTCTGGCTACAAAAAAAAAAAACAGTGGGGGTTGGGACAGTGGAAGAAACTGCAGGTCCCTAAGGAGAGTTTGTTTAAAGGGCCCCCATGGTCCTAGAATGTATGCAAACCCACCCACTCTGGGAATCACCACCACAGCAACAGCTACAGGGGCCCAGTTGCTTACAGGAAGGTGAAGTGACTGGAAGCAGGGCAAGTACTGAGCAAGTGGCATTGTTCCCTCTTTGACCCCTCCCCCACATATAGTGCCACAAAGCAGTGAAGCAGGTTCCCCTACCCTGATTATACCTAAGGTTCTGCCTCTTCCAATGTAACAGATGCACTCAAAGCAGCTTTACCTAATACACAGAAACAAACACAAGGAAGCTGACAAATTGAAGAGACAAAGAAATATGGCCCCAAAGAAATAATAGACCAATACTCCAGAAAAAGAACTAAGTGAAATGGAGATAGCCACCTATCAGATACAGAGGTCAAAACACTGGTGATAAGGATGTCAGAGAACTCATTGAGTATGGCAAATGCATAAGGAAAGAAACAAAGGTTACACTAAGTGAAATAAAGAAAAATCCAGGGAACCAACAGTGAAGGGAAGGAAGCTGAGGTTCAAGTCAATGATTTGGAACATAGGAAGAAATAAACACTCAACCAGTATAGAGTGAAGAAACAAGAATTCAAAAAAAATGAGCAGAGAATAAGACTCTGGGACATCTCCAGAAGTGCTAACATCTGGATCATAGGGATGCCAGAAGGAGAAGAGGAAGAACAAGAAATTGAAAACTTATTTGAAAAATAATGAAAGAAAACTTCCCTAATTTGGTGAAGGAAATAGACATACAAGTCCAGGAAGCACAGAGAGTCCTAAACAAGTTGGACCCCAAAAAGGCCCACACCAAAACACATCACAATTAAAATGCCAAAGGTTAAAGATAAAGAGCAAATCTTAAAAGCAGCAAGAAAAGAGAGTTACTACAAAGAAGTCCCCATAATACTATCAGCTGATTTCTCAAAAGAAACTTTGCAGTCAAGGGATTGGCAAGACGCATTCAAAGTGATGAACAGTAAGGACCTACAACCTAAATTACTCTATCCAACAAAGTTGTCATTTAGAAGGGAAGGGCAGATAAAGTCCTTCCCAGACAAGCTAAAAGTTAAAGCTAAAGGAGTTCATCATCACCAAACCATTATTACATGAAATGTTAAAGGGGCTTATTTAAGAAAAAGATGATTAACACTATGAACAATAAAATGATAACAAACTCACAACTATCAACAACTGAGTCTAAAAAACAAAAACAAACTAAGCAAAAACAAACTAGAACAGGAACAGAATCATAGGTATGGAGATCAACTGGAGGATTATCAGCGGGGAGGGGAGAGAGGGAGATTGGGGGATAAAATACAGGGATTGAGAAACATAATTGGTAGGTACAAAGTAGACAGGGGGAGGTTAAGAATAGTATAGGAAATGGAAAAGCCAAAGAACTTACATGTATGACCCAGGGACATGAACTAAGGGGGTGATTGTTGGAAGGAAGTGGGGTACTGGCAGAGGGGAGCAAAGGAGAAAATACTGGAACAACTGTAATATCATAACCAATAAAATATACTTTAAAAATAAAATAATAAAATAAAATAAAAAGTAAAGATCTCAGAACATTCAATGAGAGGTGCTCCAAATATATATTTGGCTTTACCATTTCTCAGATTTCATGTCAAGTTGTTATTAACTTGAATTATGTGAAACTGTCATTTGTGCATGTCAGCTTTATATAAATCAACTTTTTAAAGTTTTTAATTAGTGCTACCATGTTTGCACCATGTAATCTGCAGCTATTCTCATCAATTATCTTAGCAATACATTTTAATATAGATAAAGGTTTCCTTTACCAACAAATGTACTGAGTGAATGGAATTTTTGTCATTATCTTCCTTCCTTTCCTTCCTTCTAGCTTCCCCAACCCCCAACCTTGGAAACTTAGGTGGACTACATTTCCCAGAGTGCCTTGCAGTTAAGGCGTAGTCTCACAATTAAGTTCTATCCAGTAGAATGGGAGCAGAAGTGACAAATACCTCCTAGGGCTATGCTCCTCTCTTCCCCACCTAGTGTTTGGAAGTGAAGAATTCTGAGGCCTTTGGCTGAGGCACAAGAGAGAAGAAATAGGCATCTCTAAATTAGGCTGTGAAACATCACCTGCCACTCCAGCACATTTAGAGCAGCAACAACCAACTTCTGTTATGTTAAGCCCCTGAAATATGGGGACTTAATATCACAACTAGTGCTACTGTCACCAATAGTCTATCTCTCTCTTTACCTTTCTTTCTTTCAATAATATTTACTGTGGATTTCCTACATCCCTTAGAGACTAGTTCAACATAAAAAAATTAAACATATGGCTCCTTAGAGAAATGCTACAGAATGTTAAGAGAGGGGGATAGTCAGAGTCACTGCAGAAAATAAACTTCCTGTTTATAGACAATATCTATTAGCTAATACCTGTCACTCATTCACCCTCTTCTTGGGAAGTCTCCCCATATTTCCTTTGGGAGACCACCTTTCTCCATGCTCAGCCATGTGATTTTGTTAAGCCTGAAACCCCACCCACGTGTGGACCCAGATCAGCTTAGGCCAACCAGGACTCCTGACTTTTGGACTACAGTAATTGGCCAGTAAAAAGCAAGGGCATGAGGAGGCATAACTGAATTCTTCTGGCAAAGAAAAGATTTCTCTTTTTCTGCAAAAACTAGTACAAGAGACCCTTGCACCTGCAAAGTGTATTGCAATGATGTTAAAGCCTAGAACTCTGCAGCTATTTTTTTTTAAAAAAGACTTTTTTTAGACCAGCTTTAGGTTCACAACAAAATTGAGTGAAAGGTACAGAGATTTCCTATATACCCCTCACCCCCATGCATGTGCAGCCTCCTCCACTATAAATATCCAACACCAGAGTAGTACATTTGTTACAATCAGTGAACCTAATGACAGATCATTATCACACCAAGTCCATAGTTTACATTGTAGTTCACTCTTCATATATTCTATGGGTTTAGACAAATGTATAATCACATGGATTCAGTATTATAGTATCATACAGATTAGTCTCACTGCCCTAAAAATCCCCTGTACCCCTCCTATCACCTCTCACTCCCCACTGACTCCCAGCAATCACTCAACTTTTTATCATCTCCATAGTTTTGCCTTTTCCAGAATGTCATATAGTTAGAATCATACAGTATGCAGCCTTTCAGATTGACTTCTTTCACTTAGTGATATGCATTTTAGTTTTCTCCATTTCTTTTTTTTTAAGATTTTATTTATTTATTTTTAGAGAGAGGGGAAGGAAGAAAGAGGGGGAGAGAAACACCAACATGTGGTTGCCTCTCGCAAGCCCCCACCTGGGGACTTGGCCAGCAATGCAGGCATGTGACCTGACTGGGAATCAAACTGGTGACCCTTTAGTTTGCAGGCAGCACTCAATCCACTGAGCCACACCAGCCAGGGAAGTTTTCTCCATTGCTTTTTCATGGCTTTGTAACTCATTTCTTTTTAGCACTTAATAATATTCCATTTTCTGGAAGTAACACAGTGTGTTCATCTACTCACCTACTGAAGGACATATTGATTATTTCCAAGTTTTGGCAATTACAGATAAAGCAGCTATAAACATGTGTGCAAGTTTTCATGTAGACATAAGTTTCCAACTCCTTTGAGTAGTACCAAGGAGTATGATTGCTGGAGTGTACAGTATGTTTAGTTTTGTAAGAAAGTACCAAACTGCCTTCCAAAGTGGCTGTTCCATTTTGCATGGCCACCAGCAGTGAATGAGAGTTCCTGTTGCTCCACAACCTCCTCAGCATTTGGTGCTGCCAGTGTTCTAGATTTTGGCCACTTTAATAGGTGTGTAGTAGTATCTCATTGTTTTAATTTGCATTTTCCTGATGACATATCTTGTGGAGCAGCTTTCCATGTGCTTATTAACCTCCTATATATCTTTTTTAGTAAAATGTCCTGTAGCTATCTTGCTGCTGCCCAAGAGAAGCTGGCCCGCCAGAACTGCCATATGAAGCCTGTGGGTGACGATGCTGCTCACTGAGGACAATATAAGGAATTGGGAGAAATGGGGGTTGGAGGACATCATCTTACTATCTGGATCAATACTGATCCAACATCTGGTCTTCTGGACTTCTCAGTTTTATGGACTCTTAGTCATAATTCAACCAATTTGAATTGAGTTTTAAGTCCTAAATTATGTGACTTTGCTATTCATTCGATCATTCATTCATTCATTCATTCTAAATTTGGCTGAGTATGGAACTATTTTTATATGAACTATAAAAATTCATATAAATTTGAAAATGGGCCAAGGAAAACTCAATACTGAAAGTACTTTTTGAAATGTGAACATTATTTTCTACCTTATGAAGACCATTTTTCTTCTCTGACAATTACTAAGGCTTCCAAACTGAGCCTAACTATAAGGTAAAATCACTCCTGCAATGATAATTGAACCTCAGCATTCAGGAAGAATTCAAGATATAGACCATGCTGATAATCAAGAAAAAAAACCCATCAAATAATTTACAGATATTGCATTTATTTGTACATCCTATATTGCAATACATACTTGTTACGTAAGTTAAAGTTATAATAATTTATTCTAATACATCACATTTTCAGAAGTTATATAGAAAACAGGTGCTGTTGTAACCCTACAGCCTTTCACTAACTACTCCAGTGTTTTGGCTGAATTGTAGTTCTTTCTCCTCATGCCTCTGGTCTCCACAGCCATTCATTCATTCACTCGTTCTGAAACTGAGTAGATAAAGATTGATGACTTAGAAAATATAGCAAATTAACTGTAAAATGAACCTATAATATTGAGCATGCCACTGAACCTGCAGCTGCTTTTGCTTTATTTTCATTCAATCCTACCTCGTCTTTACTGCCTATATTCTTTTGGTGACAAGTGACAAAAAAAAACAACCTCAAATGACTTTCTGAGAAGAGGGAGAGAATTTATTGGCTTAGGCAACTGGAATAGCCTGGAGCAGATCAAGTGTGATTGAACCCAGGGACAAATCATCCCAATCTCTCTCCCTATCTCTTGGCTCTGCTCCCTTCCATGGCCACTCTCTCCTCATGCGGTAGACCTCAACAGCTTGCACTCTAATCACAGCTTTAAATCTAGCAGAAAAGAGCCTTCCCCAAAGGTTCTCCTTGGCTCAAATGCCCATTTCTAAACTAGTCGCTATGGCTGGGACAATGCAATGCTCTGACTACCCAGGCCTATATATCCCCTAGAGCACATGGAGGAAGAGTGATGCTGTTTCCATCAGAAAGGGAAATAAACATTGAGGGGCTGTATTTGTCGGAGTAATTAGCATTAGCTGATATAACAAGCAAACCCAAATATCTGTGGCTTAATAATAAATTTTATTTTTCATTCCTGCAAAGTCTACTGCAGAGAGATGTTCTGGTTGGACAGCCCTCTTGGCAGCTCTCCACCATGCACTGACTCAGAAATCCAGGCTTTTTCCATCTCAGAATGCTGCTGTCCATATCACAAATTCTCCAAGTTTGTTCTGGAAGGGGCAGAGTGAGCTGGACAAGGCATAACTGTTCTCAGCTGCCTTGGCCTCAAAATGACACATCAATCTGTCCTTGCATTCACTGGGGTGAACTTAGTCACATGGCCCCACACAGATGCAAGTGGGATAGGAAATACAATTCAGCTGCATGCTTAGGAAGAGATTTGGTGGCCACCTGGCCAGTCTATGATACAAAGGCAAACCCAACCCATATCTAACACACAGCCAGAAACTGCCCATTGTCTCTCCTCTGCTCAGACTTAAATTAAGTCAGGGCCAGTAGGGTCTTAAGAAGTAATCTGGCTGTACTGTCTACTTGGACAGATGGAGGAAGTAAGAAAGGAAGGGCTTTTCCCACTGATATAGGGAACCACAGATATTATTAAATGTCTCAAAAAGGAATGAGGAGGAATTCTTCCCTCTCCAGATGCCAGAAACATCTTCCTGTCCTGTCCCCACCACTGCTACCAACTTGCTGAAGTTTGTTCTTATCAAGGATTGGATAGTAGAAATGTGGTTTCACAGTCATATGGACATGAGTTCAAACCCTAGTTCCATTTGTTTCTACGTTGGGCAAGCAGTCAAGCTCTCTGAGCTGCAGTTTACTTATCTACTCAGTCTATAGTACAACAAGCATTAGATTCCTATTTTTTCTCATTATTTCTTACTCTAATACCAGTGTTATCTAGCAGTAACTGATATTCTAGGAGTAACTGATATTGGTCATCTGAGGTCCTTAGAGTATAATACTGTTTTCTCAACATTTTGTGGCCAGGGCACTAAAACTAAACGTACATCCAATGAAAACTGTACAAGCTCTTAGAATAAGAGAAACTATCCCTTCTTAGAGCTGAATTCACCTTTATGTAGGAAACATATTCCCAGAACGTATTTTGCTGATTCAATCATCACAGTTCTACAACTTGGCTAGCTCAGCTAAAAATGGAGAGATGGAGATAGACTAGTTCCTCTACAGGATCTGAATGAGGGTAACAATCTCTTCCTGGAAGGAAGTGGCTCTGTTTTCCCCCAGTGACTGATTTCTAGGTGCTTCGAAAGCCCTTGCCTGGTAGACTAGCAGGAGACTCCAGCTTCTCCATTTGAACACATAAGACCCTAACCCACAGTCCTGGGTTGTAACCACACCCAAAGCTTTAAGCAAACTGTCTAACCACACATTTCCATGTCCTTTCAAAGGAAACTAAACAGTTTGCAAAGACAAAGATTTGACCAGTCCTAATAGGACCAGACCAATAACTAGTTAGGTTCCTAATGCCCCAATAGCCACCCAAGCTCCTCACTGCAGAAGCTTCCCCATCCCAGACCAGACAGTCCCCCAACCTCAGGGTTTTTCTTTCCTTCCTCAGCTTTTCAAAACTTACCACTGAATGGCTCATTCCCTCAGACCTTTGCCAATCACTTGATTAGCCAAACAACTTGATAATTCACAGTTGCATCAACATATATTTCTTTAAGCAGGGGGCTCTTTGAGACATATTACTTGACTCAACACACACAAAAAAAGTACATCAAAAATTCTGATGGATTAAATTTGGTTGAAAAGATATTTCTCTGCCCTAGAAATTCTATCAGTTTAGATTTGCCTTAAAGTATACCACACCATAAAAGTCTGCCCCAGGTCTTGGGGCAGTTATGATTCTGCAAGGAACATAGCTATACATACCATCTAAATTCCCATCACATGACATTAAGCTTCTGGGCAGGAGGCATTATTGCTGTAATACTTTCATCATGTTGTGCCTTTTCTTGCCAGGATACATAAAAGATCATTGTAAAATTTCTTTTATTTCATTTGAAAATTTCTGGAAAGAAATCTCCAGTTTTTCAACCCACACTTTAAGAAAGATTATGGTTTTGTCTTCCTGATACAAGCTTTTTTTAGGAACTTGTTTTTTCTCTTCTGTTTCCTTTAGCTGACCTTCAGCAACTGACCCATAAAAGTGTGCCTGAAGTGCAGGAATCCAAAACTGAAAAGGAATATATATTCATTTTGCCTTGTTTCTCTAATACTTCTAACTCCTGCTTTTAAAAGTTTTATAGTGGTATTACTACAATAGAGATTTCTGCTCAAGATTCTGCCTGATAGATTATAATTCAGGGCTTAATAAAAAGAAAAAAACATTTACAGAACATGTGCCAGAGGAGGTTACTACCTTCCCACAAACCACAAATCCTGGTGATTTGCACCCCCAAATAGATCAACACATATACCTCACTGCTGCCTAATTTGAGTTTCAGTCACCCCTGGATCTTACTTGCATTTCATAGACACTTGAATATCAGGAACATTCCATAGAAGCAGACCTCCTTCAACTTCTATTAGGCTGGACAGAGAGAACATAATGACACTGCTGGAGCTGAGGATGCCAATTTTGAGAATGGACCCCTAAATAGCAAAGGCCCTCATTTTATCCAGGTTAGGAGGGATGGAATCATTGATTGCTCAAACCTCTGCCTCCCTCTGCCACAAGACAGCTTACACAGTGGAGAGAGCCCTGGTTTAGGAGTCAGGAGACCTTGGCTTCCGCCAAGAATCAGATGTGGTGTGACCTTCTGCCCTACTTGCAAAATAAGGTGGGATGGGGAGAGCTTGGCCTAGATCAGACTCAATCTTTTCATTGCTGGGAGGGCAGGTTTTCCCTTCCAAAAACAGGTAAAGGTATATGAATCCTCTCCCTAGAAAAATAAACAGAGAACCAAAGTGTTAGCTAAAATTGATGATCCAGGAGTATCAGCTTAAGAACTCCTAAGCAAGGCACCCTCAAACCCTCCTTGTTCTAGCAAAATGACAACAAAATAAATAATTGATTATCCTTTCCAAAAACCTGGTTGTCATTCTTGAGTCTTGTCTTCCTCTCACCTCCATCCCCACCACCCCCATCTCATCTGCCACAATGTCCTATTATTGATTTCAGCAGAAGATAGACCCCAAAGGTTCACTTCTCTCCACCGCCCCCACCTCCACCCTATCCAAGCATCTCTCAGCCAGACATCTCTCACTGTGACCTCCTACAATCCATTTTCTATGGACACCTTGGGAGGGCTCCTTCACACATGGGACTTCTCTGCCCAGTGGCTTCCTGTGGCCCCAAGACATGAAGCTCCTGCTGGATCTCCCACTGGATCACCCACTACTCTGCCCCCAGCTGCACTCTCCTGGTTTCTGTTCCCATATTTGCCAAACTCATCCTTGCCTCAAGGTCTCCACTACCTGGACCATTCTGTCTCTAGAGCTTCACATGACTTTAAGGTCCCTCAAACATTCCCTCCTCAGAGAAACCATCCTCAGAGACTCACTCACCCATCCCTGTCTTAACTTCTTCATGGCATTTATCATTGACTGCAATGATTGTGTATGGTTTCCTATTTGTGTATGATTTTCCTGTTTACTATTGGTTTCTCTTCCCTCATCTCTGTCACCAAAATAGAAGTACCAGAGGAAGGTCCTTGCCTATCTTGTTTACTCTAAATCCAGGTCATGGTGATTGCTTACTACATATTTGTTGAATTCATTAACTAAAATAATAGTTAAGTCATTCTACTGACATCGTGTTATAAAATTAGCGGGCTGGTTCCTGTTTCAAAAATATTTTAATTGATACTCATGAAGACATCAGTGGAATGCCATTAATTTAGCCCCTAGAATTTATTTCTCCAGATTAAATTACTCTTATCCTCTGAGCCTTCTCACCAGTCTTATTCTCATCCTCTTAACCACTCTCCAGGACCTTCCCTGGAGGCTCTCCAATTTCTCTTTGTCCTCCTAAGAAGCTGAATAACCTTGTTCTTGGATCCACTGCAAACCTACAAAGGAGATCGGGCAATAATTCCACCTTGAACGAGGTCCCCTCTCAGCTTTGGTTTCCTCCTCTGTAAAACAGGGATGACAAAAATATCCCATAGAGTTGTTCATGGTGACTCTTCAAGGAGCTTTCTCCTACAACGCATTTAGTACAGGGCCTGGTGCACACAAAAACCTCAGTAAATAAAGACTATTATTTTTAATAATTAAGGCAAGACTATAGCCACTTGAAATAAGCAGGAGAGTCGTGAAAGGGAACCGAGCTGTATGCAAAAGTCACATCCTATGATTTAGGATTTTGTAGGAAAAAAAAGACACATGAGGAAAAAGGTTCTTTATTAAAACTGTGAATAAAGCGAAGGGGAAATGAAAGAATAGCTGTCTCCTGTTCATGCAGTGGCATGCATGACACAGACCACAGTAACTGCAGGGTGCAGAGTGAAAGAGCAAGCCAAACATGAAACGAAGCAGCTGTGGGGAGGGACAAAAGGTGAAGCTGCTGGAAAGGAAATAATACCTTCTTTCATTGGTGGAACATGCGCTAATACAGGGATGTCACCAATGTCTCACACACCTGCCTTTTCACATGCAGAGAGCTCATGAGAGGAATGGCAGAGGCCATCTACGTTTCCTTCCATAGCCCTAGGACCTCCACAGAGACACAGGGGAGCCGTTCTTGTGAATGGAAGGCCTTGGAGGCCCCTTTTGGCTCTGAGAGTCCTTGGGAAATACACATGGACCAAGCTCAGAAAGACTGTTTGAAGGCTTATATTTAGAGCACACACTTCCACAGTGACAAATGAGATGACACAACTGGGTCCACCCTGAAAAGATGTCCTTTAAACAAAGGCAGGAATGCCTCCAAAGACCTAGAGATAAAGTTCTATCAGTCCACTCACCCAGTGGAATACTCAGCACCTACAAAAAAGGATGAATTGGATCCTTACAGTAAGTTGTCCAAATGTATGGTCTAGTGACAAAAGCAAGGCATAAAACTCTCTATAGGATATGGGTGAAGTAGAACCTTACCTCTTCTCTTCCTTTCCAATCTGGACACAAGTGGAGGGAGACCTGCAGCAAACACCTTCCAGCTCTTGCTCCATCCCTGACTTGTCTCCCCTAGAGAGCTGTATATCCCCTGCACCATGTTTCCTAGAGGACAGAAAAGTGGAGAAAGTGCCCGAGGCCTTCTGGATCATGAACTGCCTGCTGCCAGGTATAGCAGGTGCTCATGCCATCTCTCAGGCCCATCCCTGGACTTTCTGTCCTAGGTGGGAAACAAGCAGGATAGGGGCAAAGAGAGGTGAGAAGATCCACATCTCTCTCTCTCTGGTCCAGAGCCTCCTCCTGCATCCACAAGTGGGGATAAGGCCAGCCCTGCCCTGAGCTGTGAGCCTGGCTGTCTCCATTTCAAGGTGTCATTTCGGCTTAACCCTAAGCCAACTACTCCAACTCAGCCATTACCAGAGAGCTATCAAAAATTAAAAATAAAAGTAGTGTGGTAGGCAGGCAGGCTTTAAGAATCACCCTCAATGATCCCTGGGTCCTGGCATTTGAGTTCATGTATAATTTCTTCCCTTCAATGTAAGCTAACCTGGGGGCTTGTTTCCAACCAAGCATATAACATATATATATGCGCACACACACATATATTGCACATACATATAATATATGTATATTGTATGTATAACATATACACATATTGATGCATAGCAAATTATCATAACTTCATCTCCTGGTGTTCAGGAGGAGGAGGTATGAGGAATGGCTGTTGGGTGGGTAACATTATGTAATGCCACTGGGCAGAAACTTATTTTTCAAATATGAGAAGATATTCCTTCTTGGTATGCCAATGACAGTTTGTTTATGAAGCTCAGGTGTAAAATTTGAGCAAATGTTGTGCCAATTGGTAGAAGTTATGAGGAGGCCAATTTTTAGTCTTACACAAGTCAAGATTCATGGATAACTATAGTTATCCAGAAATGGAAGGTGATTTTCAATGGAGGATGTGAAGCAGAATTAGCATCTACCTGGCTGGAAAGTGGTAAAAGGAATCTCTGTACCAGTTGGGGTTGAGGGGGACAAGGGAGGCAGGCGTTTTCATTGACCTGTGAGTTTCCTTACAACCCAGAGAGCCTATGATTCTAGTAATTAGTTTTTTCTCCTTTGAATGTTCATGAGATAATTATGCTAATTGGAGGTAATGTTTCTACTAAGTAAGGTATGAGTTCAAGTTGAATGGCCTTTTTTATATTTAGCATCAGTGTATAAAGTATAGAGTTTGCTTTGGACTTGGGCCTGCACTTTGTAACTGTTACTTTGAGCAAGGAGGACACATTCTTCCCTGAGTTAGGTTATGGCTATCATGTACCCTGGTCCACTGACTGGCAGGTAAGTACCAATGCCCATAGGCCCCCGAATCTTGTCAGTATTGCCACACTGAGGCAGTGTCAGCTGAGCCAAGCCACACTCTTACATTTGACATTTCATGTGTAATAGGATAGCAGCAATCCCATACGGATCAGGGTACCAAGGAGAAAAAATGAATATGTCTAACTAAAATAACTGGCGAAATTTATCTCCAAATGAGAGATTTCTAGTGATTTCTAGGGTTCATGGCAAACTCAATCTCTTGTCTAAAGTCTCTGAAAGCTTCTTGGACATTATTGTCAATTTCCATGTTGTCCCTTAGTAAAAAGAAGGAATAGACTTGGAATAGGCACCCTTTGGCATGCCTTTCCCCCCTCACCTTTCAACCTGTCCTGCCCCTACCTAGTGTAGTCCCAACAGTTCAGTTCATGTTAGGACATACTTCTTTCCTCTCCCAACAAGATCATGAAAGTTCATGTGACCAATCACATTCTCTTCTCAGGAAATTTGGAATTGACTCATAGAGTATCTAATCAGTTTCTGTTGGATGTTTGGTACGTAAACAGCATTGTCACCACTGCTTACCAGTGACTCAGAGGAGGCCTAAAGCAGAGGTGCAGAGAGATCACATGGTCACAGGTGCAGAAAGCCTACGGCTTTGCTGCATCTGGCCACTCTGTCTGTCCCGTCAAGACCCCTGGACATTTCTTAACCTCCTCCTTTGTACCACACTCCATAATCCATCCTATAACTCCTTCCCCATTTTGTTTAAGATGGTTTGCATGGATTTTTGTTATTTATAGGAAACCAAAAGAGATCCCACCTTTAGAAGGGCCCAAGAGAAAGCAGCAAGAAACCAGCACGCACTAGCCTTTATTAGGTTTTTACCAAACACATATTATGCCAAGCACATTAGCTGTATTAACTCATTTAGTCCTTACCATGTGGTCATGGGTTAGGACTAAAGATGAGGATACTCAGACACAGAGAAGGTAAGTTGGGAGGCAGGATTTGAACCCAGGCAATCAGTTTCCAGATCCTAGGCCCTTAACCACCATCCTATACAGCCTTTCATTCTATTGCTAATTTTACTTGGTATTTACATATATTAATGCATAACAAATTATCATAACTTCACCAGTTTTGTTTCATTATTATATGGGCAGCAATATGCTCAGGAAACAACAGCCTTCCCCTGCCACAGAGATGAGGTCTACTCAGCTTTTGAAACTGAAGGAACAGCTCTGGCTGGTGTGTCTCAGTGGATTAAGTGCCAGCCTGCAAATCAAAGGGTTGCCAGTTCGATTACCCAGTCAGGGCACATACCTGGGTTGCAGGCCAGGTCCCCAGCAGGGGGTGCTCAAGAGGCAACCACACATTGATGTTTCTCTCCCTCTCTTTCTCTCTCCCTTCCCCTGCCTTTAAAAATAAGTAAATAAAAACTTATTTTTAAGAAAAGCTCATAAAAAATAAGAGAAACTGAAGGACCAAAGGGGTGGTCACACAACACAGCCTGGCCAATGAGATATAAGGAAAGCCTGCTAAGAAACTTCTGGAAAAGTTTTTGTTTCCTGATAGAAGTGTGTAATATGTTTGAGAAGAGCTCCCTGGTTCTACCATTTCCCCCTTCTCCCTGCTTTGAATGTGCTTGTGTAAAGTGTGGTACTTGGAGCAATGACAATCATTTTAGTACCGTGAGGTGACAAACTCAAATATAAGAAGCCAACATGCCAAGGATGCAGAACATAAATCTAGAAGGAACCTGGGCCTTGGATGTTTTCATTAAGCCGTTGCTGCTCACCCTGGAGTGGCAGATACCTAGTTCTATAAAGTCACATTTTTATCATCTAACCACTGCTAGTTATGCTTTCTGAGTTGTAATGGAGTACATTTTAACCAATAACATCACACTAGAGGTTCAGATCTCTAGGCTCCCTCATCTGAGATTCATACGACATTTCAAATTCCCACCTCAGCCCCACCATCCTAACCTCTCTCCTTACAACAATTCCTCTTTGTCAAGTGTGAAGAAAACTCAATCTAAGCCCTTAGTGATAGCTGCCCAGAACAGAGCTTTGTTCTCTTAATTCTACCATACCCACCCCCAATTCCACCATCTTAGCAGCCTTCTCACACCTTGAGGTTATTGCTCATGACAACTCATGAATCTTTCCCAGATGCATGGCCTGCGTCTCTTACCTGCCATCCTTGGGCAATGTGTCATTTGAACCCAAGTGCTAGACTGCACTGGTGTCTGTTATGGCCAGGTTACTTCTAGACTATCGACATTGTTTTGGCTCGTTATTTTTTCATCCAGTCTATTAATTTTACTCACAGACTCATGCCAGCCTGGAAATGTGATCAGCATGCCATCAATGCACTCACCCACACAGCTCTTAAAAAAATAAGACAGCAACCAGAGATTAAACGCAAACAAAATGCTAACAGTTGGTCTGACAATGATAACAGCCCTATCAGTGTCTCCAAAAATACACCAACTTGATACCCATTTGGACTGAACCTTTTCTAGTATTAATGCCATCAGGAGAAGAAGGCAGGATTCATCTCATGGGTGCAAAAAGTGCTGAAGAAGGAATGGTAAGGGAGGTCAACATATCCCATGGGTCATTATTATGGCAGTTATCAGTCTTTCCATTCTGGGTGTCCTACAATTCTACAGTTGCAGCTTGTTAGGTCATATACAATACAACACAAGTTGAAAAGAAGTCCTGGAGATTTAAGAGTCTTGCTCTGAAAAGATTACATTTTATAGAACATTCTAGACACAATAAGCAGATCTGAACTAAAGAGAATTACCAGATGAAAACAGGTATCTGTGATACCAAGAATGAGGGCAATAAAGAGAGAGAAAAAAATAACAAGGAAAAGAAATATAAATTCTGGAAAAGTAACTGGAATAACTGCTTTTGCATTTCCCAAGATCTGATTTTTTTATCTTGTCCACCACATTCAGGTTCATATCTAACACCCACACTGCTATTGTTAACTACCACCACCATCAACCCCATCACTACCACTACTACCACCAGCACCATTATTGACACTACCATCATCAACACTATCACTTCACTTACCACCAGCCCCATGAATAAAATGTATTGTGTTCCCTGATCACTGCCCCACATTCTCTGAAATACAAAGAGATCTGAGTTACAATTCTACCTCTAATAATTAACTGAAGACCTTGGGCAATTCACTTCTTTGCTTCTTAGATCAAGAAATATACATTCAATGAATGAAAGAAAAAATGTATTAATATTATATAGATCTATTTTGTGTCTGTTCTTCTTAAGGTCAACAGAAATACAATACAAATTATTCTAATAGCTAATACTTTTCTAATGCTTAAGATTTGCAAAGAAAATTTACATACATGATATTATTAAATACTACCCATAAAAAATTGTGTTATTTCCCTCCATGTCCTTTATGCGAGAGTTGGCTTTTGTTTTTGTTTTGATCCAGGATCTAATCATACATGGCAGTGACTTATCTGTCCCTCGAAACTGGAATAGTTCCCCCATCTTGATTTCGCATTGCTCTTCATGCCATGGATATTTTTAAAGAATCCAAATAAGGTGTTTTATATAATATCCTTCAATTTGTATTTTCCTAAGTTATTCCTCATGATTAAATTTAGGTTGAATTTTTTGGAAGGAATAACTGATGTTGTGTTCTTCGTGGTGCATGACATCGGGAGGCAACCATCTTCTTTTTTGGCTATGACAGTTTGATCACCTGGTTACAGTGTTATCTGTCAGGTTTCTCTATCATAGCATTTATTTTTTCTCTTTGTAATTAGTAAGTAATCTGTGGGATATATAAAATAATGAATTATTATGAATATGAAGGGCTTAAAAGATCTGTAAGATGTTTTAAATATCAAGAGTGCAAGAAATCTCAAGTGCTACAGAACCAAGTCAGCATAAGTATTCAGTCTCCCATAAGTATTCACCCACAGGAAACAGAGGCCCTGGCTCAGCTGGCGCCCATTTCCCCATGTCTCTTTATTCCTCCAGGATAGGAGTTCTTAACCAGGAAGCATGAATCCCCCTGAAACTGTGTGCGAAAAAGGGTGTGCCCAGCAGAGTATCCATAGCTTTAGTATGTTCTCAATGTGGCCCCTGTTCCTAAAAACACTAAGAATGACTCTTACGTGCAAATATTTTTAGTAAAAACCTAGAAACCAGGCAGAAAAATCAGACTGAAGGGAAAAAATGAAGTAGTATTTTTGACGTTTCTGACTGATGTGAGATTACAGAGGGTTATCTAGTAAGATTTATCTCAAAGATAGTTAAAAATATTCATTTCATTCACGGAGCTTGATATTTTGAAGTTGTTTTTGTTTACTTCCTTACTGCCAGTCTTCCCCCACTTGGAATGAAGCTCCTTGAGGGCAAGGCCTATTCATGAATGTCTTCTTCCCCTTTGTATCACAGAACTTGGCACACAGGAAGTTCTCACCTTTATCAAATAAAAAAGAAAATGAACGAACATGCCTCAATGAGAATAGCTGAGAGCAGAGAACAGAAAATTTGAGAGTGGGAAAGGAAACATTTTTAAGTTAAAAAAGTATTTTTAAAGGAGTAAATTAATTAATTCATATACACATAATTTTTTCCCACACAAAAGAAAATGAAATAATAGTTAATATAAATCAGATTTAATGTAATGTGTCATACCAAATTCTGGTGTTAACTTTTAACACTTCTTGAGCATAAAGTCAAAATAAAATTGTATTATTCTTAGATACTAGAAACTTAAAGTTTAAAATGTTAATAAAATTGAGTGTAGCCAAAGGCACAACAAGGTAGGCTTTGTGGTACACTGACTACCATTACTAAGTGTGTTTCCAGCATTAGTGATACAGGTGTGTGAGGCCAGGTGCTGAAGTACTTCCAGCTCTTCTCTGGCTACACAAGGCTCTTACTACACAAGTTGGTTTCTCTACCTGTTGTCATTCACTCACCTGCAAAACGGGGAAGCTGGGCTTGGTGGGAAGAAGACTAGCTTGATGTCTAGGCTTTGGGGCTGAGTACCCTCTCTGCCCCAAGCCATCTGCATACCCTTGGACAAGCCCTACTTTGTAGTCTCAATGTCCTGTTCTGCCATGGAGGGGTAATGAAGTCTCTGGGACTCCCCCAACACCAAAACTCTCTGCCCCAAGGAGAGGCCAAACTAGCTGCCAGGTGTCCCCCCTCTTTCCTTCCCCTGGTGGGCATCAATGCCAACATATAACCCAATGGTTTTAGTCAGAAAGCACTTTACAGCTTAAACCATGAAAAGTAAGTAAAAAAAAAAAAAGATTTTGCTTTAAGTGGTGACCTTCCTTATTCAGGTTCATAGAGGAAAAAATTCTTCTAAGCTATGCTGGTGAAGTCTTCATTGCCTTCCATATGGGACACAAGGACTTCACAAAGCCCTTACCTGAAGTACTATTTCTACATGAAGTTGACTATTAGTGGGTCCAAGTTCCTAGAAGTCCTGGGCCACCAGTGGACTCTTGGAGAGAGGTAGCCCTCCCACCTCCCAGCAAGGTGGAGTTAAGGCCATGTGGAGAGCTGGACAGCAAGCGAGGATTCTGTGTCCAAGGCTGCAGAAATGAGAATCCCCTTAGAGATGCTCTCACCCCTCCACTTTCCCTTCTCTCCATTAACCTCATTCTCTACCAAGTTATTCTTAGGGGCTTAGGATATTGCAAAATTTAACCCTTATTCATTGCCCACTGAATATTTACAGACACTGTTCTGAGCACTTTTCATGTATTAAATTCATACAACACAGGATAAGTAGGTATTATTATTGTCTCTATCTTTGTTTGGGGAGACCGAGGCCCAGCAAGGTCAGGGAGTCAATAGTCTGAACTCCACAAACACAGTGGTTGACAGCCCTGCTGATCCCTACACTTGAGGAGCCAACGTTTCTCGAGTGGGAATCCAGAACACGAACAAGAGAGCAAATGAGATACTTTCTGGGAAAAATAAAAGCAGTGATAAAAAAAACCGAGGAGACTAGTCCACCTTGTCCAGGGTCACACAGTACCTAGTAAGTGTTGAGGCTGGGCCTCTGACTCCTGGGGCCAACCCCTGAGCACCCATGTTGTTCTTCTCAAAGAGCCTTATGTCATTTCCAACATGGCTCCTTTTGGGGAGTTAAAGTGAAATATTACATACAAGACAAGATAGAAAATAAGAATGTATATAAAGTTCTCTTTTTAAAACTTAGTGAATATATAACTGGATGAATGAGAATCCTCTTAGCTACATATTTGCTTAAGCTCTGTACCTTAAAATGTAGTCGTAAGGGTGGGATTTCTGATTCAAAGATTACACAAAAATTGCCCTAAAAAAGTTATCTAGAATACAGATCCTTGTTCCTACTAAATTATTCCTAGAAAGATTACACCTATGTAAACCTCTACCAGCATCACGGCCACCCCAGCATGAATCGTGTGTGTAAATCTTTGGCAATTTGGTTAGGAAAAAATGGCATCTTGCTGTTGACTTCCTTTGCATTTTTTAAATTATTAGTATAGTTTTTTTGCATCCTTATCTTAAATTTGTCTCTGACTTTAAAGGAAAATTTGTAAACTCGGCATGTAGAGCATTCATAAAAAGGATAAGCACCACATATTTCTAACTTAATTACTACACCATTAAAATGAGTTCTGCACAATGCATCCGGAAATGGGCTTTTGTCTGAGAGACAGAGAAGAGTGTGTGTGGTTTCTTTTTCAAATCAGGCAGCTGAACACACCAGCAGAGCTGTGTCCTAGGGCACAGGCTATCCTCATGTCCCACCCATCCTGGGTGAAGACCCTGCTGAGTGGTTCTTCCCCAGGTCATAGGCATTCCCATTCCAATTCTTTAAGGCACTTTAAAGTTTTTAAGAAGAAAGAAACAAGAAACAGGTCTCCAGTTTTCACGATGGCTAATTTAAGATGTAGTAACACATAATACTTTTCACTTGAATAGCCTTTAAGCTTCATTTTGAAAACAGCAGTAGCCATCTTGAGACATATTTATGGTGAGTTCTCAGCACTCCACCAGTGGGGGTACAAAGAAAAATTCTAAAATAACTACTTATAAAGTTTAAATGAATTTAATTAGACTGCTAAAAATGAAAAATGCTAAATTATAAGCCACCATAGACATGATTAATTACATTTGCATTATGCACAAAGCACCCGAATGAAACCACTTCACAGCTTGCTCCTCCCAGATTCGAAAGTATGTGTCGTTGCCAACAAGACAGCTTCTATTCGAGGCAAACTTAGAGCCAGTGTCTGCAATCAAAGCAGGGAGAGTGTGCAGCCTTATGACCACTGAGCAGCCCCTTCTTCTTGGGCCAGTCCCTGAAATTCCTTCCTGCAATGTTCCCAGTCAGATTCGGAGATTTCCCTGACACCAGCCCCAGCCTTTCGTCATTCCTTCCCAGTCCTCTGGACCCATATACACTGCCGTTTTTGATCTGTGCTGCCCAACTGTCATTGCAGTAGATGCTCACTAAATTAGTGCTGAATGAGTGAACAGACAGGGGCAAAGTGAGCTCTCCCTCAGGGAGTTGAGAATGACAGACATGTCAAGATGTCCATCACACATTAAGTGGAAAGTAGCAGATTATCAAATGGTGAATAGAGAGGAAAATCTAAATTTAAACTTTACAAAAATGTATGCATGAAAAGAAAAACAAATTCTGAAAAGATGCTCTCACATATCAACATCCAAAGGTGATAAGCAGAGAGCAGTTGCAGACCAGACACACTGAGAGTGAGGTTCCCTCTTCACAGGGCCCTTTTTACTTTTATAGGGGAAATAAATATTTTACTAGAAACTCCCTGGTAGCCTTCTCCTGAGTTGGCCCTACAGACACCCACAACTGAAGGTCAACTGGGAAAATGAAGACAGGGTTTTTTCAGCCTTTATCAGTGGAAGTGGATAAGAAAGAAGGGAGTTGGGAATAGTCAACCATGTTTGCCCCATAGCTTTCCAGTCATTTGTTCAACAGATATTTATTGAATACCTGCTATGTGCCAGGCATTGTCTGGGTGATGAGCTGTAGCAGTGATTTAGACAGACAAAATTCTAGATCTCACAGACAGAGCTTACATTCTAATAGAGAGATTCAAACAATAAATCATGCAGCAGGTTAGATGAATCGATGAAGGGGAAATATGGTAGGGAGTTCCAGGGTGGGTGGGACTGTGACTCTAAACAGAGCAGTCAAGGAAAGCCTCCAGGACACAGTGACTCAGACATAACGGGGCTCCCCAGGAGGGCACCTGGGAAAGGAGCTTCTCCAGCAGAGGGACAACAGAGCAAGGGCCCTGGAGCAGGAATGTGCCTGGCACATCTTGGGCACGGTGAGAAGGCCAATGTGACTGAGCAGATGAAGAAACTGGAGGCCAGGTCACCTGGGGCCTTGTACAGTGATATGAATCATCAGGATGTGGGTCAGGAAGTCCGGGAGCTTTGGGAGGATTTGGTGCAAAGGAGTAACAGAATTTAAGTCACACTTTTTAAGTGGCTTGATTGACACATATAATTCACATACAATATAATCCACTCATTTAATGTATGCAATTCAATGATTTTTACTATATTAACAGGATTGTGCAACCACCACCATTGTTTAATTTTAAAACATTTTCATGCCATCCCCCAAAGTACACACCATTAGCAGTCACTCCCCATTCCCTCTCCCTCCAGTCCTAGGCAGCCACTAATCTCCTTCCTGTCTCTATGGATTTGCCTCTTCTGGACATTTTACATAATTAGAATCATACAATATGTGACCTATTGTGACTGGCTTCTTTCACTCAGTGTAATTTCAAGTTCCATCTATATTGTATCAGTACTTCATTTCTGTTTATTATGAGATAATATTCCATGGTACAGATATACCATATTTTGTCTACCTGTTCACCAACTGATGGATATTTGGGCTATTTCCACTCTTGGCTATGATAAATAATGCTGCTAAAAAAATTTGTGTACAAGATTTTGTGTGGACATATGTTTTCAATTCATTCTGAAGAACTGTCAAACCTCTCCAAGGTGGCTGCACCATTTTGCAGTCCTACCAGCAGCGTCTGAGGGTTACAATTTTTCCACATTCTCACCAATGTTTGCTGTTGCCAGTTTTTTTAACTATAGAAATTGTAGTGTGTATAAAATGGTATCTCATTGTAGTTTTGATTTGCATTTCTCTAATTATTAATGATGCTAAACATATTTTCATGTGCTTATTTGCCATTTGTATATCTTCTTTGAAGAAATGTCTATTCAAGTCCTTGCCCATTTAGAAAATTGGGTTATTTGTCTTTTTATGACAAATAAAAAGACAAATGTGTTTTAAAAGGCTAATTCTGACTGCTGTGTTGAGATAGTGTATACAGAGAACTCAACTACTTTAGAAAATGTAAGAAAATATTTTTAAATACTTTTTAAGGCACTAGTCTTGGAATCAAAGGAGCTGAGTACAAGTTTTAGTCCTCACAGTCCATCCTTGATTAGGTGGTTTTCTGACCAGGTGTAGGGCCCAGAAAACCACATCCTCTCTGAGCCTCAGTCTTAATCAATAAAATAGAAATACTGGGTCCTAGTTAGGACTTGGCACTGAGGGCAAGCGCAAAATGAGGAAATCAGGAGGCCCAGGCCCTTCACACCATAGCACAAGATGCAAAACAGGGTCTCAAATTTATATATAGTAGAGAGACAGCTGTATCACCCTGAAATCCTGAAAACCTCAGACATATTTGATGATACTGGGGGAACTGGATTCTGCCCACTGATTGTCTGAGACTGAATCACAGAAGAGGCATTGAAATGGGTGGTGTATAGTTTGATCATCATTTCTAATTAATAGAGTCATCCCTCGCTATATCGCAGTTCACTTATTGGGGCTTCCCTGTATCACGGGGTTCATCCCTCACTACATCGCGGTTCACTTATTGCAGCTTCCTCGCGATACAGGAAAGCTGCAATAAGTGAACTGCGATATAGCGAGGGACAACTGTATACTGGTGAGTACCCACACAGAATTTTATATGTCGTTAAAATTGCATAGGTTTAAGAGTATAGAAAGTGTTTAAGAGCATATGAAGTGTTTATAAGGGTGTGGAAAAGGTTAATAAGAAAGTGGGAAAGGTTTATAGGAGTGTGGGAAGGGTTTATAAATCCTCAAAATATATATACATAATAAAATAAATATAACACCGCTACTTCGTGGATTTTCACCTATTGCAGGGGTCTCTGGAACATAACTCCCGTGATAGGTGAGGGATCACTGTATTGTTCTGGAATTAGGTGGTGAGTCTGGACTCACCAATCCCAACAAAGGATCATAAAATATGAGGAAAGGAACTAAGGGGGCCAGTGCATGAAAAATAAATAACTGTAGAAATATTCATAAGGAAGAAAATCAGAAGGAAATATACTGTAATAGTCAGGGAAAGCTGCTGAACCAGGGTGCAGCAATACAGTGAGTGACCTGAGAATTTCATTTCTCTGTCAAGGCACCTGGTGCAGGAGGTGGGCACCTCTCCTTTCATTATGCACCCCCACCTCCCGATACTGTCATCACAAGCAGGGTTGACACATGTGCAGGGTCCTGCCAGAAAGAAGGTGAAAGTGTACAGAGGGCTCACCTCCACTGCCACTCCAGGCCCGCTGGTGGTCTACATCACCCCACTCATGTTTCACAGCTAAAAACCATGTCAGCTGTTCACTTCTAACTGCCAGGGAGGACAGCCAAGGCCTGGCTATAATTCCACTTCTATGGGAAAAGAAAGAATGGCTTTCGGTGGGCAGCCCAAGGCCTCTGCCACATACAACAAAATGCTCCTGTGGCTATGGCTATGAAGAGGGCTTTTCTTCTTTACCTAAGTATCTGGATTTTTCTAAAATTTTCATATTGCCCTCAGGTAGTGTACAAAATAACAATTATGGTTATAATCTTTGATTCTAGAGTCAGACAGTCAGGATGCAAATCAGCCTTACAAAATGGATAACTTTGAACCAATGATTTCCCCTTCATGAGCCTCCATTTTACTCAACTGTATCATGGGAACAGTAGAAGAACCTACCTCCTGGGCAGTTGTGAAAATGGAAAGACTAGAGATCTACAAAAGGCTTAGGCACAGTAACCATGGGTGAATATCATTGGTTATCACTAGCATTGCCATAATTATTATGATAGTTATTAGCATCATGCCACCTAATACCTAAGCTCTGGTTGTGTCTGGGGTATCACTCCCCATGAACTGCTGCCTTCTTTTTCTTCTCTCTTTCTTCCTCCTCAGCCCCTTCAAAGAATTCATGTACTTATTAAACACTTGAGGCTCCTCTCTCTCATCTCTTCCACTACTTTGCCTTCTTCACCTCCTGCAGTTGTCTGAGGCTTATGGGGCAAAAAGTGGTCCTATTTGGAGGCAGAAGTGGTGACTTACTCATAGGTCACTGAGTTATTTAGATCTAATTGCAAGAGTGAAACAGTCCTCCATTAGCATCCCTGGCACATCCTGGAGAAACACTAACCGTGAGCTGGTCCCCTTCCTGTGCCCATGTTTGCAGGGCTGAACCACATCTTCTACTTCTCATCCTCTTTCTTCCTTTCCTTTCCTTTCCTCCCTACTCCCAAACATGTGCAAGCTTGAATGAGCACAAGTTGAAGAACCTCTTAACCAACTATTAGAAGCTGAAAACTATTAAAGGCTGAAAATTGACCTTGGGAAATGACTGTGCAATAGCTTTATTAGATTGCTTGGGGAAAAAAAAAGTTAGAAAGCCTGGCTCTCTTACTACTGCTTTCTCAACTCTCCACACAAGCTTCTAAATTTGGATCTTAAGAATTATTGAGCTTCTACTGGGGGAAAAAAAGGAAAGGAAAGAAAGAAAGAGACAATCTGAAGTCCTGCCAGAGCCCAGAGAAATTCTCTAGTTTTCTCCAAGAGCCCTTGGAGAGAAAAGAAGCCAGGTTTTTAGATTCGGGGGAGAGTGGGTCATCGTTGCTATTGAGTTTTTTGGTGAGGGATGGAGGTTCATAGAGGGGTTGAGGAATCTCTACTAAACTGACCTGTCTCTTTACAATTCTGAAATAAAGTTTTTCAAGCATTCATGATTGTTAGGACATGGAAGGTGGATAAAACACCAAAAACCCATCTACAAAAGAAAAGCAAAGAATTCAAAACATATTTCAAAGACAAAGGCACAGAAGAGTTCTTTGTTCTGTTTTCTAAAAGGTTTGTGTGTTGGGGGTGGGGCCAGGCACTTGTGGACAGGAGATGAGAGTGAGTTGAGAAGATACAAGAACAAAAGCCCATATGTGTTAGCCAGTCCATGAGGCTTACTGGATCAATCTTATTAGCCTTCCCTGAGCACCTACTATGTGCTCCAGGCACTGCCCTAACCCCATCATCTGGCCTTCTTTACTCATGTCATTTCATCTTCACAGCATGCCCATGACAGAACCATCATTGGTCCCATATTTTGGAGAAAAGGACTTAGACTTAAAGAGGGAAGGTGGCTTGCACCAAACCACATAGCCGTGAGGCGACAGTACCAGAGCTCAAACCCACCTCTTCCAAGGCTCAGACCAGGGTTTTTACTGTGTGTGGGGGTTCGTGGGTAGACATATGTGTGCTAACAGGATAAAACTTTCATTTTAGTCACCCAGTCATATGTCTCCCTCTCCTCCTCCATCAGCGCCTTGAGGGCTGCCCCCACCTGCCCCACCGTGTTTCCATCTCTGTATATTCCCAATACCTAGTATAGTACCAAGGAGTGAGGACAGAGGATGAAGAAAAGGACTTCTTTTCTCCAATATTCAACTCTGACCCAAATTCACTGTAGAGGATTCCAGCTAACATTCCCCAAAGGTACTGTACCCTGTCTGGCTTCTTCCACAATCTGGGACAACCCCTGAGATGACCTGCAACTCAGTCTCCTCCTCTGAACAATGGCTAGAATCAGAGTTGCCCACTCACACATGAGAGTGATGTAAGACTAAAAACAGGTACTTTATGTGGGTAGCAGAGTGTGCAAATTAAAGGTGTCAGGGAACTCATTCAGCAGTCTGAATTTGATAGGTTCATGTTTCTGAGTTGGTACCTCTTTTCTAAAGCCCATTTTTGTTTTATTTTCATCTCCTTTCCAAAAAGAAGAAGGAGGAGGAGGAGAAACTTAAAAAAATACCCTAAGAATAGGGGTTCCAAATTAGCCCTGGAACAGTTTGCAGTTGTGGCCCTTGAGCACTTGATTTTACATCACCCAGGTCACATCCTCCTTGGCCGGAGCCCTCCTGACTACAACTGGCCCAGGAAGGCAGCCATGGAACCAGCTGCTGTGTCAAGAAACATCCTGTGGTGTCCTTCTCCTTGCCCTTCAAGCCACTGGGACAGATGATTAGCATTGCCAGAAGTTCTGTAAGTTGTCTCCAAGTAGGGAAGGAAGAATAGATCGCAGGCAGTGCTCACATTCTGTCTTGAGGTGAGGCACCTTAGGTTAGCAGAAAAGCCTCAAAGCAGTTCCTGAACATAGAAGACGGTGCTTCAAATCTGGTCTCCACTTCCCAGCCATGGGACCCTAGACATGGGTACTAACCCTTTGTGTGCCTCAGTTTCCTCCCTTTAAAAAGCAATATGACTCCACATTTCTTTTGGATTATTTGATGATTAAGTAAAATAAAATATGTGCTGAATGGTAATTGGCAATGGTATTATTTCTGAGCCCATTTTCTTTTGGAATTTGATTTAAAGAAGTGAAAACTATAATTAGATACCACGTCTCATCTATCAGGCTGGAAAAATCCAGAAGTTTGACAATATAGTCTGCTGCTGAGGCTCTGGAGAAATGGGCAGTCTCACCCATTGCCAGTGGGAATGCCAACTACTATAGCTCTGTGGAGGGAATTTGGTAACATCTAGCAAAATCACATGTCCCCTTATCCTTTGACCCAACAAAATCACTTCTAGGAATCTATCCCAGAGATATACTGGCAAAAATGCACAGAGAGACACAAGAGACATATCAACTAATTGCAATGTATGGACCTCATTTGGATCCAGATATGAACAAACAGCTTGTAATTACAAGACAGGGAAATGTGAACACTGATTGGGTATTTGATAATTCTATGGAATTATTATTAATACTTTTAGGAATGATCATGGTATGATGGTTATGTTTTCTTAAAGGGTCCTTATCTATTAGAGATACTTTCTGAAATATTTATGAATGGAATACAATGTCTGGGATGAGCTTAAAACTGATCCATGAAGAAGTGTGGGTGACAGGTACTTGGGGGTTTATTACAGTGTCCTATTTTTGTATGTTCAAAAACCCCCCTCAATGCCATTTAATCCTAGGACTCACCCCTTCCATAGGTAACCACTTTTTTTAATTTGTTCTGAAGTCTTCCAATTTCCTGGGCATTTAAGTACTATATATGTACTCAATGAGGGATGAGAGAGTAGTATTTTTTAAGAACTGCTTTTTCCGTTTATGGCAGTGAAATCATCCTGATGTATTGTCCTGCTTCATGCCTTCTCCCAACCATATGTTTTAGAAACAATCCATGCAGCATAGAGATCAGGCCCAATCTTCCACTGCTGCACAATGTAGCCTGGTGAGGGTGTACTCCAGATTATTTACCCATCTCCATTATGAAGGGCATTTATACTGTTTCCAATTTTTTTGTGACTACAATCTTTGCTTCAGTAAATATCCTTGGACGTGTCTCTCATACAAGAGAGAGCATATAGGACAGATAGTAGGAAATGGAATTAAGTCATAGGTTATTTTCAGCTCTGTGTTAATAGATACTAACCCTGCCTTCCCTGTACTCTGTTTTTTATCACTAAGTTCTCAGAGCCTTGTTTCCTCTTCAGTTGAAGGGGTACTCAGCAAATAGGAGATGCTATTTTTATTGGTATTACCAGCATTCCTATTATTGCGTAACTTTGTCCCCACCTTGTTCATCTTTAGAGTTATTTGTCTAGGCTCATACCTCTTTCTCTTGCTTCGGGATGTAATCAGCTCAGCTCTCCCACACCCCATGCCTCTCTCTCCTCCCTTCTTCTGAAGACCCCTTGACATAGACCTGTACCCTCTGGTCCCTCATCATTGCCCCTTGCTGTCTACCCTTCAGCCATGTGGGCCTGTCTCTTTTCAGATGTTCCCTGACCCCTACAAGGCTTTACACACACTGTTCCCTCTGCCTGGAATGCTCCTGTCCTGCCCCATCTAGGGGCCCAGCATGATTGTCACTTCCTAAAGGCAGCCGTGCCTGACCTCCTGCTCTGGAAGTTCTTGGTTCCTTTCATGATGACACTTAGATAAATTTTTATTAACACGTGTATTTTTTGATTATCTGATTAAGATCTGTCTTTTCCATTAGATCTCAAGCACTATGAGGACAGAAACTGAGTGTCATTTTGCTCACCACTGTATACCCAGAAGCTACCACAGAGCCAAGAACATAATAGGGCCTCAAAAAAATAGTTGTTAAATAAATGAACCACCAAGTGAAGGAACTATGGAATTCTTGCTCATCTATGGACAACTCCCTTCATTTGCACATTTTCTTTCAACCTCCTACTTCTGTCAAATAGGAGTTCACCCACAAGGTCCACTGACCAGGACTCTTCTCAAGGTCCTTTTGCAGATCTGAAGTCCCATGTTTTAACAACATAGCATCTCCTTCCTGAAACACCCCTCTAGCTAATACAGATGTCTCACAATTGCCTCTTGATTCCTATGACACCGCTCAGAGCACAGTTAATGTTTAATCTAGTATACTACCATTTGGGGTCAGGCCTCCTTGGCTATTGGACCTAGTGGTCAGAGTCTGGAACTTAGTTGTCTCTGCCTCCTCTGGGCCTGATGGCTGCACATCTCCTAGTAAATATTCAATAGCATATCACTGAGCGAGACAGTGAATGAGTGAAGAAGTGATTGTAAGGCCCTTAAATACCAAGTCTCTTCTAACTGCAGAGTCTCGCTGAGTGCTGAACCAAAAGCTAGAACATACCCCAAAGTGCTTTCAAGAAACAAACATACCTACAAAACCCTAGCCCTGCTGCTTTTTCTCTGCCGCTCATTCCACATTTGCCTGAATGGAATATCATCCCATAAGGCTCTTTATCCCCATAATGCAATGAGTGCCTGCCCCTTGCTGCCACAGCTACAGAGTCCCTGAAGGTGTTTTGTGAGCACAAGGCATCTTCTCTCATGCAGTTCTGTCTTTAATTTAGCCGCCAGAATGTCGAATGCCAGGCTTTTCTGAGCAAGCCCAGCAACTTTTTTGGCTGGCATAGTTGTTTTCTTCTTCTAATTCACCAATTTTTCCCTTTGAAAATTCTCATTTCATAAATTTTACTGTATGATTTTTTTCAGTCAAGGGAGAAAAGAACCAGATAAGTATCCTGAATAAAATTTTGCATCTATAGTCTCTACTTTCTTGTTCTACCTCGTGAATCTGGAAATAATCTCAAGATTGGAATAACCTCAGGTAACATGCATGTCTTCAGAGAAGTGCAGCCTTCTTTGGGGAAATGAAAAATACCAGGGATGGAGCACAGAAAGTACAAGATAAACTTGGAACATTTGTGCCAGAATGTAAGGAAGTACTTAAGAATGACGGGGCACATGTCAAAACATAGCCCAACTTGAGAGGCCAAATCTGAGACAACATGAACATCACAATAAATAATGGTAATAAATGAGTATAATTCATTGAATACGAATGAATATACCTATATTCAATTAATAATGAATTAGTTGGGAGAATTTGTCTTCCTTACAGTAGAAAGACAAGCAGTGTAAAAGAAATTATTGAACCAGGAAATCACCATTTAGCAACCACCGTATTAATAACTATCTGGCAAGATCTGTCAATGGATGAAAACACTGGTGGGTGAAAGTGTAAGGAGTAACACAGTCCCCCATAGTACCAACAGTAAAGGAGGGAGTCCACACCTTGTGCTTCCTGTTGCGATGCACTGAGAAAAATGCAACATCCCTTCTGTGGTATTTCTGATAAGGATTATAGTCTGAATCTAACTGTGGAGAAACATCAGACACATCCAAGGTGAGAGCCATTCTATAAAATAACTGGCCTGAGAACTATACATAATGAAAGGGTGAATTTTATTGTATAAATATACCTCAATATATCTGATTTTTCAAAAACACTGACTGGAAATCCTCAAAAATATCATTGTCAGGGAAAACAAAGAAAGACTAGGAACTATTCCATAGTGTAACAGACTAAATAGACAAGCCAAGTAAATGTAACATGTGATGCAGGATTTTCTTTTGTTATAAAGAACATTGTTGGAATATTGGGCCAATCTGAATAAGAGTTGTACATAGAAAATAATATTATATAAATTTTGATAATGGTATTATGGTTATGTAAGAGAACTACCTTGTTTAAGACAATAGACTCTTTAGTATTTAGCAGCAAAGGAGCATTATATCATGTCTACAACTTAAGATTAAAAAGTAGACAGAGAGACTGGATGGATGGATGGATGGATGGGGTTAAACTAAAATAAAATGGAGATGAGGCTTGAAGATCCTCCAAGTAGAAAAAAAGGAAAGTAAACCCAATAAGCAAAACTTATTCTAGCTTATTTCATGCATGTGAGCAAATCTTAACTTACATCATTTCTTGTAAATGCCTCTGATAATCATAAACAAAACCTAAGTCACCTTCCTAAAATTATATAAGATAATCACTTTGAACCAATCCACTGCCATCTGGGAAACTCTATTGCAGCAACCAACCATTGTGAAGGTTAAACAACTTCCTCATTTTCACATTATAAACCATCCTGTAATGTCATGCCTCCGAGCTTCATACCACTTTCAAGTTTGTTTGTCTCCATGAACATTTTGTTTCTTTCTCAATAAAATATTCATATCCAGTAAAGCTCTCTGAATTTCTTTTTGACAATGGATGGACTGGTGGGTAGATAGACAGACAGGTAACATAATGTGGTAAAATGTAACATCTGAATGACATGCAGGAAGGGAATGCATTATTCTTATAACTTTTCTATAATTATGTCAAAGTAAAAAGTTAAGAGAGAAAACTCTTAGAAAGAGGAAGAAAGAGAAGTTTTGCATCCAAAGCACCTGCCCCGACAGATGGATATCCTCCTAATCTTAATAACCTTTAAGGGGAACTTGCCCCCTTCTCCCAGAAGCCTGTACTGGTCTCCCACAGCACACTCACTTTTGGTAACACAAACTTAAATCCTTTCTACTATAATTTGAACCATCTCTATTCTGAACATAATCAGGTAAAACCACATAGCTGTAAAATGATTTTCTTTCCTGGCATTACACTCCTGCCGCTCATGGCACAGCTTGCACTTTTACTTCTACATTGATTTGTGTCATCTTTGGGTTCATGTTTGTCTCTCCCACAGAATCACAAGCCTCAGAAAGGCAGGGACTGTGTCTGGCTTTGCTCAATAGCGTACCCTCTGTGCAGGGCTCAATACCAAATGAAAACAGGGGTTCCTGGTTCAAAAATAATTAAGAATCTTAAGATGGCAACAGTTAGAGCATTAAACTGAGCTCAAGGTCCTTCTAACCACAGCACCTTGTCAAATGCACAGACTGCACACCCACGAAGCTGGTCCTGGCCAACACAGTACCAGGGGCAGAGAAGAGACCCAGTAAACATTTGCTACACAAGTGGATGAATAAATAAAACCTCCTTGAACACACTGCCAGACTGTACATAAAGTTGAGGTCTCCTGCAGCCAAAACTTTTATATTGATAATTGATGTGGGCTTTCATAAACCAAATCTGAATGGATTCTGGACTGCAGGGGTTAGCAATTCACACCAGGCAGTAGAGACAGTTTTTTTTGGTTTTTGTTTAATTGAATTTTGGGGGGTGACACTGGTTAATAAAATTATATAGGTTTCAGGAATGCAATTCTATAATACATCATCTGTATATTGTATTGTACGTTCTCAAGTCAAGCCCCCCTCCAACACCATTTATTCCCCCTTTACCCCTTTACCCTCTCTCACCTCCCCCATTCACCTTACCTCTGGTAATCACCATAATGTCATCTGTAAAAAACAAACAAACAACAACAAAAAACCCTCATAACCTCATAGACAGTAGTAGGTTTTAATGCTCTACATGCTCTTCCCTCAGCCATGACCTGGAACAGATCACCCTAGGCTCTCCAATCTCCATGCAGGAGTACAGCTCCCACCTGCCTCCTCTCATAGTTTCTGTGCCTCCTGTTTCCCCTGCCCCCTCCCCTTCCAAGTCAGTCCTAGTACAGAGCATTCTGAGGGATGCCAGCCCCTCAGAGCTGTGTGAGAGTCTAAGTGGGATGCCAGCCCCTCTGGAGTCCCCAGCATTAACAATCCCTGGCTATGCCAAACTGGGTATTGAGGCGAAGCCACCAAACCCCTTTTCACTCATGACCTACATTGCCATTGGTTCCATGGACTATGCATTCTGCAAGTTAAGGGGGGAAACGTTACTATGACAACAGCTCCTGGAGCTGCAGGGATGCAAAACATCTAGTTTAAAAAAGTTCACTTTCCCATATGGCAAATGGACTTCATTAGTTTGTTCTAAATCAAATATTCAAACAAGGTGGGCTGAAAGGAGAATATTTTTAAAGGGCTAATTCAGATTGTGGCACCATGGCTACCCACTGATAAATCAAAAATAGAGTACCATAGTTTTTTGTTTTGTTTTTTTAAAGACAAATATTTCTGCAAATTAGCAGTGTGCTCACTGGCTAATGTGAACTTGCTCATATGAGGAGGAAATAGACATCTACTCTCTCTTCTGAAAATCCCAGCCTTGGTTGGTTCCCATCAAGTTTTCCTCACAGTTATCTAGGTTTTCTAGCTCTTTCCACCCCACCACCCAGCAAATGCTGTGTGTGATATAAAGAGAATGAGGTTCTTGGGTCTGAATTCCAGCTTTGCTATTTATGAGCTCTCAGGCAAGTTATTTCTTCCCGGAGGCCCAGTTTCCTCACAGGAGACATGTAGTCATTCATTCATCCAAATGTTCACAAATGTTTCTTGAGCAAGTTTTATGTGCCGAAAGTAGTAACGCCGACCTAGAGGGCTGTGTGGCCTGAGACCATGGTTAGGGGTTAAAATCATTGTAGAAATCATGACCACTCCTTAACCTCAGTTCCTTTCCCCAGCCCATGCCCCAACCAAAGTTAGTAACATCTTCCTCTGACTTCCACAGCTCCAGGTTGGAAGGAGTGGTGGGGGGAGGAATCACCACCCAAATTTGATTGGGCTACATTATTAGCTGTGTATCTGTGTCATCCACTTAGACTCTCACACAGCTCCTCAAGGATGAGGATTGGCTTCCAACCCAGCCCTGTGTCCCGAGCACCTGGCCCCAAATCATCGTAAGCCAGAGCCTGTATAATTAAAGTAGCTATTCATGCCAGTGTCCGTAAGAAGTTTTGCACTTTTCTTTGTGTAATCAATGAATTTATTTATTTATTTTTTTAAAGATTTTATTTATTTTTAGAGAGGGGAAGGGAGGGAGAAGGAGAGAGAGAGAGAAACATCAATGTGTGGTTGCATTTCATGTGGTCCCCATTAGGGACCTGGCCTGCAACCCAGGCATGTGCCCTGATCGGGAATTGAACCTGGGATGCTTTGGTTCACAGCCCATGCTCAATCTACTGAGCTACGCCAGCCAGGGCTAATCAATGAATTTAAATCATAATCACTTTCCAGTGGTGGTTCCAGAATTCCTATATAGGGGGTGCTTGGGAGGGGCACCTGGCTGGGGGCTAGAGCTACATGTGATGAGCAGCATCCTTGTTTTAAGTCGATGGCACTGGTAGAACTGTTTGGGGAGCTTGAAACTGCATTAGCATGGGAAACAGTCGTTTGGGGCTTATATTATATGCATATGGGGTGAGTTGGGCAGGGTGTTCCTAGGGATTATGAAGGACCTTGACTCCCAACCACCTTTGAAGTCCCCAGCTCTCATCACCTTCCAGCTGACTGTTCTGTTATTTGAGTCAGTGCATCCCACAAAGTGACCTGTGACACTGCTCATTACCTTCCTCCAAAGGACATTTTTTTCATTTCCTTTCTTAGCTGAAAGCTTTGTCCCAGGGTAGTACTACAGAGAAGAGAAAATTAACATAAACAGGGCATCAAAACTCTGGGGACGTGAACCTGAAACCATGTCACCCGTCCTTAATTTCAGAGTCTCCCTCCCCAGCAGGGCCTGGACAGAAATGTGGAACATCATTCTGGTAATCGCTTCCGGGCACGATTATGTTCTGGTTACTGCCTACAAGGACCTACTTGGTATTTCTCATCTCATTCTGATTGCATTCAAAACTTGATTAGATTCTATTGATTCTGTCATAAAAAATAAAGTTGGCCTGCTTTCCCCCTGAAGTCTTTCTCTTGCTTAATATGAAAATCCCACCTGTGCCTCATGGGCTTAAACCTACATTTCTCTGCTCCGCTCCACTTCTAGTCCTTTCTGTTTCCCTTCTCGAAGCTGACATCTCCCCTCAGTCTTGTGCATTGGCTTTAGTTTTTATTGCTGTGATTTGCTAGTGTCTGTTAGGGCTATTTTCTGTCCCAGTACCAGAGAAGAATGGAGAAATATTTCTCCAATTCCCAGACAGTTTCATTGGCCAAACTGTTTTTCAGTGAATTCTTTTCTATTTATTGGCTCCAAGTGTTATTTCTTCCCATTAGAAGCAATTTTCCTTATGATGAAGGAAAGGTTGACTGTGACCTACGAAGGGGTCAGCTACCCTGTGGGTATCTATGCCCACTCTCTATTATGTGGCAAATGCTTTCACTCACCTTTTAAGACCCAAATAAATGTCCCTACTGTCTGAAGTCTTGCTTTGGCTCCCTGGACAGTTGAAAGCAGATGAGAAAGAAGAAAGAAAACCAGACTGAGGACCCAAAAATGGACCCATGGATGATAATCATACATAGTTATAAAGAACTCACACAGGCCAGTGACCACAAGACCCGGGTTAACTCAATTTTTCCCCAAACTTCATTTACTTGTATACCATGTCATGATTTTTTTGCCATACCTGAATATCACTTATACTCTTAATTACTTATATTTTTTCCTGAATATCTACTTGCTTTTTCTGCTTTCTTTACTTACATTTATTTTTAAAGAAATCTCTCAGGATCTCTTGCCATAACCAGGAGGTAACTAGATAAATTTTACAAATGAATACAGTGAAAACAAAACAGTGACACTAAATTGTAGCCTGCCAGGATTCTGACCCTGAGGGCTGCTCTCTCCTTGTCAAAAAAGAAACTCAGAAAATGCTAAGTACTGATGCTGTCCCAGCGCCAAAATAAGACTGGCTCCTTAAAAAAAAAAAAAAAAAAAAAAACAAACAAACAAACAAAAAACCAGGAAGACTGAACAAGAATTGAAAAGGGAATGACCTTCTCATTTTGTGGTCCAGTACTACAGAAAGCCACCTAAAATCATCACCTGTACCATCTGAAAGCCTCCATACACCAAAACCAGTGGGGCTTATCCCACACTTTAAAAATGAGGAGCACGCTCATAGAAAGGAGCTTCACTCCATGCTACTCACGAATTGCTCCCACATTCCATGAGCTTCCTAACTCTTACCTGAGGTTCCAGACCCATAAGCCTTAGAAAATCTAAGCTCAGCAGACCCAGAACATCTTGCCCTCCCTGGAGGAGCCAGAAGGTAGGCCAGAATTCTTGCCACAGACACACAAGATTAAAAAAAATTAATTGTAAAAAATTCAAGTCAGCAGTAAAACCAGCCCTTCTTTCTTACGATTTATCTTTTTTCCTCTTTCCAGAGTGTTCTACTAACAGATCCCTTAAATTAGAGGTTAAAAAATGCTTGAAGAATCTGTGCAGATACTATTCCACAGGAAAATAAAGATTCACATGATGGGATGTTTTAGGGGGTGAGCAATAATAACATTCATTATGAGGGTCAAAATTGGAAAAATGCAAACTCCCAGCAATAGTGTATTGATTCTACAGGTCATAGGACACCCACCCACACAATAGAATTCTATGCAGCCATTAAAATTATGTTTTAGGAGCATACAACTGGCATGGAGCTACATTAACACCATAGAATCAATTCAGACAGTCCCTCTAGGAGCACTGCCTAAACTAAATATGATTTGGACTTAAGATCCAGGTATTCCTCGGCTTCCTTGGCTTCCATGGAACATTACATTCGTTCCCTGAGTTACAGAAAATAAGGATTCTATGCTCAAGTACATTGGAAAAACTCTAAATTAATCATAGTGAAATGAATGTCTTTGCTACTAAATTTCTTAAATCTTTGAATATGCTAATGCACATCATGAATCTCCAAAAGGAGGTATTAAGGTGACCCATTTTCTAAGTGTGTTTAATCATGAGACCTGTCCTGGGAACCACACTTTAGAAAAAAATAGATGGATGATTGAATGCATGCAGTGATGGATCAATGCAGAAGTCTAGAAGGAACACACAAAACGTTAACAGTGATTCCACCCAGCTATTGGAAATGTGGGTGACTTTATGGGTGTGTTATTATTTTTATCTTGTGATTTCCCCACATTGAACAAAAGGTCTGCTTATATAATTTTAAAATAACAAAGCTGATGTGCTTTTGTTTTACTTTTTAAAGATGGTTGGAGAAGAAATGGAGATGGGAAAGACAGTTCTCCTGTCAGAGACAGCTGTGTGACTGTCTTATACACATGCCAATGTTAATTATTGTTCTAAAGCAACGAGGCAGATTCCCTGGGTGACTTCCCCATGGTTCCCACTGGCCATCATGGAAAACACTCTGTGTTCAGCTAGAACCACCACCACCATCATCATCATCAACATAATCAGTTGGTCACTGATATGCTTTTCTTTTTCAATTTATTTTTATTGAGGTAAAATTCACCGAAGATAAAATTAACCATTTTAAAGTGTATAATTCAGTGGCATTTACTTCATTCATAATGTTGTGCAGCCATCACCTTTCTTTAGTTTTAACTGACAGGCATTTGATGAGGATTTCCAGCATTATGACTTGAATTGTGCAACCCCCCTACCTTTTTCTAAAAAGAATTGAGGTGGGTGTCAAAGGAATTTCTAGATACTAAGGTTAATGAAACAGAAAATAGGGGCCATAAAAAGGAGAAAAGGCTAAATATACCAATCATGAGGTTGATATAATGTTTGTGATTAAGCATCAAGTGTATCTCTGAACTTCCTGGCAGCCAGAGAAAAAATGGGAAACACAACAACAAATGGCTATTATCAGAAAGGAGAAAGCTTGATATAACTCAAGTGAGTTAAAGTGTTTTTCTAGAACTTAATTCTAAAGGAAACTTTTCACATGGATTCCATACACAGAACATTAATATACATAATAGGCAATGCCCTTGACCAAAATTTTATAACAAATGCATAAGGAAGGATTGTCATATGGTTGTTTTGCAATAAATATTTACTAGATGAATAAATAAATAAATAAATAAATGAATAAAAGATAAAGCTCTATCAGCTCAGTAGCATTTTCATCACACAAATTCTTCATAAATTCATCAGCATGAGAGAACTAAATGCCCAGTGAAGATTGCAATCATTGCTAAAGTAACAAAGAAATTCTTTCTAAATAAACTTAAACTGTATGGAAGATGTTAACTATTTTAATCAAATAAAAACATTAGGAAAGTCTGGATCATCTCCTGATAGCATTAACATTGTAGGAATGCCACAAGTCTCTGAGCACTACCTAATTGCTTTATAAATTTATGAAGCTTTTAGAATGAAGTGGTCTCCATTCTTCATTCCAGATATATGTATGTTGTTTAAAGCTCAATTTTTAGTTAAAATGATTGTTGAGAGTTCCTGAAATATATCTACTCCCTAGATAATGGAAGTATGAGTTAGAACAGCCACATGAGCACAACGTTGCCCTCAACTGACGCTGCCTAATTCTGTTGGTGGAGTCAACTCATTCCATCCAAAACTCCAATTCCTCAGTCATTCCTACCTTAGATTTCAAAACAGAAAATTCTGCCACTCAACAGTACTTTTATGATTTTCTAGGCTCTAACCTCAAGACTAAGACTTAAGAACAAATGTGTCTCCACCTTCTTCATTTCCTAGATACATACTAAAATTTCCTAGCGAGGGACTCACAGGAGACTCACAGTGACAGCGCTGAGAGAAAATACCCTGGAGGGTATGTCCAAAAGGTCAACTCTGGATTTCCAGGTATTGGCATGAAACTCTTTTATATTAAGGTGTTTTTTTCCTTTTCAGTATTCCCTACTTGTTCCATAATAAACTTTATTATTGATTCATAAAGAGTTGTTTTGTTTGGTTTGAATAAGAAAGAAGCAGTGGTTGAGAAAACAGGTTTAAAGGGAGAGAGACCATGGTGCAGACTGTGAATCTGTCCCCTTAGAGGTTATGACACTTGTGGAGATTCCTTTACTCCTTCACCCCCATTCACTAGTGATTAAACATCCCTACCTCACAGGTGTGCTGGGAGGATTAAATGGGATAATGCAGAGTTTGGTGGCTCAAGCTGGGCATGCAGTTACCCCTACATTACTAATATAATATCATAAATGATAGCTATTGACATCATTAACTGCTATTTTTATTTTTTAATATATTTTATTGATTATGCTATTATAGTTGTCCCATTTCTCCCCCTTCACTCCCCTCCATCCTGCACACCCCCTCCCACCCACATTCCCCCCCTTTAGTTCATGTCAATGGGTCATACTTATAAGTTCCTTGGCTTCTACATTTCCCATACTATTCTTAACCTCCCCCAGACTATTTTCTACCTACCATCTATGCTACTTATTCTCTGTACCTTTTACCCCTCTCTCCCCCTCCCACTCTCCTGTTGATAACCCTCCATGTGATCTTCATTTCCGTGGTTCTGTTCCTGTTTAGCTGTTGGCTTAGTTTGTTTTTGTTTTTGTTTTAGGTGGGGTTGTTAATAATTGTGACTTTGCTGTCATCTTACTATACATGTTTTTTATCTTATTTTTCTTAGATAAGCCCCTTTAACATTTCATATAATAAGGGGTTGGTGATGATGAACTCCTTTAACTTGACCTTATCTGAGAAGCACTTTATCTGCCCTTCCATTCTAAATGAAAGCTTTGCTGGATAGAGCAATCTTGGATATAGGTCTTTGCCTTTCATGACTTGGAATAGTTCTTTCCAGCCCCTTCTTGCCTGTAAGGTTTCTTTTGAGAACTCAGCTGACAATCTTATGGGCACTCTTTTGTAGATAACTCTCTCTTTTTGTCTTGCTGCTTTTAAGATTCTCTACTTATCTTTAATCTTGGCTAATGTAATTATGATGTGCCTTGGTGTGTTCCTCCTTGGGTCCAACTTCTTTGGGACTCTCTGAGCTTCCTGGACTTCCTGGAAGTCTATTTCCTTTGCCAGATTGGGGAAATTCTCCTTTATTATTTGTTCAAATAACTTTTCCACTTGTTGCTCTTCCCCTTCTCCTTCTGGTACCCCTATAATTCAGATGTTGGAACATTTAAAAATGTCCTGGAGGTTCCTAAGCCTCTCCTCATTTTTTTGAATTCTTGTTTCTTAATTCTTTTCTTGATTAGATGTTTCTTTCTTCCTTCTGGTCCACTCCATGGATTTGAGTCCCATTTTCCTTCCCACCCCTATTGGTTTTCCGTACATTTTCCTTTATTTCACTTAGCATAGTCTTCATTTTTTCATCTAATTTGTGACCAAATTCAACCAATTCTGTGAGCATTCTGATTACCAGTGTTTTGAACTATGTATCTGATACATTGGCTATCTCTTTGTCGATTAGTTGTATTTGTTCTGGAGCTTTGATCTGTTCTTTCATTTGTGCCATTTTTTTTTTTTTGTCTTGATGCACCAGTTACACAGTGAGGGGCAGAGCCTTAGGTATTCGCCTGGGCGGGGCAACCCATGTGGCTGCATTGTGACACTGTATGTGGGGGAGGGGTCAGAGAGAGAACAATGGCACTTGCTCTGCTCTCTGCTGGATTTCAGTCACTTCACCCACTTCCCATAAGCAAATTGGGCCCCTCTGGTGCTGATTCCCATGGGGGTGGGTTTGTGTACATTTTAGGACCCTGTTGGTCTCTCCAATGAACTCTCCTGTGAGGCTGGGAGTTTCTCCTAGCACCTCAACCCCCACAGGTGTTTTCAATCAGTGGTTTGAGGCTTTATTTCCCCTGTGCTTGGACCTTGGGTTGCGCTGTCTGTCTCACTCCCCAGTTTCGCCTGGTTTATCTGCATGTGGATGTGGGACTGCCCAGTCCACCAGCCACCTCGCGCGCTGCACCCCGTTCCACAATCCACAGCCTTGCTGGGTCCACCAGCCACCTCTTTGCCTCAAGTCCTCTACACCCTGGCTGCCCAACTCCACCCCTCCTACTGGTCTGGATGAGTATGTCTTCTTTAAGTCCCTGGTTGTCGGACTTCCATACAGTTCAATTTTCTGTCCGTTCTGGTTGTTTTTTGTTTTTAAAGTGTTGTTGTCTCTCTTTTGGTTGTGGGAGGAGGCACAGTGTGTCTACCTATGCTTCGATCTTGGCTAGAAGTCTGATATTTTTATTTTGCATGATAGCCAAAACATTAGCACAATAATAGAAAAAGAAGAAAAAGTCTCTAACCCGATGGTCCCAACAAATCAAGCTACTGTCATTTGCCTACAGCCTCTTCTTGTCCTGACCCACATGATTCATACATAGTTATAACCATATTGTAAATGCAACTTTGCATTCTGATTTCTTTCAGCTAACATTATATGATATGCATTTTCTGCTAATGTGAATCATTAAATGGTGACTTTAAAAGCCATGCATATTCAGAGACAATATGATGCAGTGACCCTCTATTGCATAAGCAGTCTCCTTCATAATTTCTAAATTAAAATTCCTCACAATGACTGATGCTGGCTGTTGAAGTAACCAAATTTGGTGTAATGAAACCAATGTCACAAGGAGGCAAGCAAATCAGGGCAACTGGGTAATAAGGGAGCATTTACCTTTCATGTGCCTGAAAGCTGATGGGTTTCACTTTGCTACAATATACAAGTGTACCTCAGAACACGATCCAAGGATGTACTGTCTTTCTGAATGTGAGTGCAGAGTCTGACCTCCAGAACCAAGCCAAGAGTATTTGAAGCCTACAGATCAAAGAAGGCCAAGCCTGGAATGCAGGTTGCTGCTCTTCCTCCCCATGTGCATAAATCTGGGCAGGCAGAGGTGCAGGAAGGACACAGCCTGCCCAAGCGAGAGGCGAGAGGGCATAGAACTCAATAGTGACAAAGAGTACATTTAGGCAGGAAGATCATGTATGGCACAAGAAATGTGGGGGAAATATGCTGTCAAAATTGACTGGCCTGGAAAATGGAAAGCCTTAAATTCTGCTAAAGAGCTTTGAATGTATTTAGGTGGGTACTGAGGAGCCCCTGACAGCTCTTGAATAAGGAAGTAGGCCAACCAAAGTGCTAAGTTGGAAAGAGACAGAACAAATGGTCTGGGAAGACAAAGGAGAAAACAACTCTGAAGGGTACAGAAGAAAAGGAACCACAAGAGAGATGGTGGCTGACGGGTCCTAGGGCTGTGTCCTAGCTCTGTTCTATGTGCTTTATGTGTACTCAGTAATTTAATTTTGTAACAATCCTCTGATTTGGGTACTATTATCATTCCAGATGAAAAATGGAGGTCCAGAATTATTAGGTGACCTGGGCAATGTACAAAGGTCACAAGTAGTAAGTGGTAGCCCCAACATAGAAATCTAAGCAGGCTGGCTCCAGAGCCTGAGGGCCCCCTGCACCCCAGACTGCCCATACAGAAGCAGGAGACCTGTGATTGGAGGCCACATGAGAAGGCACCAGGTGTGTGGGGGAGGCATTCTAGGCAGAGGTGACAACAACACATGCAAAATCAGAGATATAAAAACGTGCTACTTGTGGGGGAAGGCAAAAGTTCCAAGGATGCAGATGGGCAAGCCATATAAGGAAATCTGTACTTCAAATTTCTGTGACTGGCATGTGGAGTGACCAATGACAAAGGCCAAGAAGTTCTGTGCCTTCCTTGTTCCCTGAGATATTTGTCCCCAGAAATTTGGTTTCATACACTGTATTGACAGTTGGTAAGGATTATTTTGGATAAGTCTGCCTCCATTCCAGCTGGTCTCAATACAGCCATTCATCCACCTAACAAACATGTATTGTATGCCTCTAAGGGTAATGTACTGGCTGTGCAGAGATTAACAAAATTGGCACAGTGCCTACAAAAACCCATACCTGAGGTGAACTTCCTTCTGCCCAGCATACCACTAGCTTGGGGAAAGGATCTCCCTCTACCTCAAACCTCTCTGTTCTTTCTTGGGAAAATCTCATCCTATAGAGCAGTGAGCTCACATAACCTGCTTCCTGCTGGAGAACATCAGGTTTTACTTGCTTGTCACTGATAAAATAAACAGCCAGCATAAGTAATGTCATTTTGATTATGGTTGCATAGGAAGCAGGTGATCCAAGCTGATATTTTTCTTGTTAATTCAGAATTCTTCAGCCTGGAGCATATCCAGGAAGCCATTCTCTCCTCCCTCTAGGTCGCTGAGCTACAGGCCACCAAAGATGGTTCTCTCAAAGGTGGACTCTAATGAGGCCAAGGTAAAAAGCTTGATGGGTTCCCTGAAGCTGGAACATCCACAAGGCACAACTGGAAAACTGCTGCTCTAAACTTGCTTTGTTCAATCCCCACTGCCTCATGTTGTGAACATCCAACTGTCCATTCTCGAAACCACTGTACCAGCTACAACCTGACTCAAAACCCTTCAGGTGGCATCATCAGAATGGGGGTGAACTTGCACTGAGGGAGGGGTATGCTGAGAATTGCTGAGCCTCTGTATAAGCAGCAAATGGCCCAGATGCAACTCTATACATGGATAAGCAATTATTGTGGTAATAATGGGGCATTGAGAAAAGCAGCAGTGGCAGCAACAAAGATTTGTCTATCACAGGTTTACAAAAGGACCTGCATCTCTACTCAAGAAAGACTACTTCCTAGGCAATTAAAATAAATCCTCCATCTGCCTAACACCACTTACGTAAAGCAACTTCTTCTCCCCCACCTTCACAGGTTCTTCATCTGTGGACCAGGTCAGGCCTGTGGAAAGCATTCACCAGGCCAAGGATTAATGTGTGCATAGCCACATATGGCCCTGCACCCCAGACTGCCCATACAGAAGCAGGAGACCTGTGATTGGAGGCCATGTGAGAAGCCACCAGGTGTGCGGGGGAGATTGTCAGAGCTAATTGCTATGGAGAGTATGGACAGAAGCCCCTTAGCAAATAGCTTGCTCTGAACATACATAGCACAATCTTTATGTGGGGAGCATGCTTCCCCATGCCCATTAGCATATAGTTCCATCTGCACACCTGCTGTGAGCAGTTTGGAAGTAGATGAAGTCTGAAAATATTATACATGTATGTCCATACACACTCTCACCCAGAGCATGTCCCTGAGTAGAATGGATGAGAGGTGGCTTTCCTGGAAAGGGCTCAACCTACTCTCTACCTACATACATGTTCATTTGTCCCTTTTTAAAGATGACAGTGTTGAGATGGACTTGGAGGATGGACTTGCAGACTCCAGAAAAACACTGGTTGCCTGTTTGCGGCCTCCATCCCAGAGGCTCAGGAAGTGGCCACACAAACCAGATGGCAGGGGCAATGGGTACAAGTGTCTCAGAAGCAGCAGAGCTCTCCCCAACTTCTCCTGATGTCCACCTTCTAGGCTGACCTCAGGCTCCCACTGTCCTGCTCCTACTCCATGCTCCTGCCTATGAGAAGGGCATGAGTGAGAAGGTGAAACCACCAACAGCCTCGGCTTGGATATCAGGCAGAACTCAGTTTGGGCTCTGTATTTACTAGCTATGTGAACAGCTCATTTAATCTCTGCAGACCTCATTTTCCTCATCTGTACAATAGGGACAACAATGCCTGCCTACCAGGTTTGTTTGTGAGGATTGAATTAGATAATGTTTCAAAAAGCTTTGTCCACTGTATAAACACACTCCACTCCACATGGTAGCTCTCACAGCATTTGGCATGCTTGGTTATCTTACATGCTTATTTACCACTTACTAGATTGTCAGTCCTTTCAAGACAGGGTTAATTGTTTATTAACTGCTATAGTCCAAAGAACAAACATAACTCCAGGCACACAGTAAACATTCATTAAATACTCATTGGATTTATTAAATTCATAATTAATTGTAGACCCCCATCATTAGTACCTGATGTGATGATTAATTTTATCTGTCAACTTGACTGGGTCATGGTGCCCAGATATTTAATCAAACATCATTCACAATGTTTCTTTGAGGGTATTTTTGGATGAGATTAATATTTAAATCAGTGGACTCTGAGTAAAGCAGATTGCCCTCCATAATATGGGTGGGACTCACCCGATCAGTTGAAGGCTTTAACAGAACTAAGACTCCCCTGAGCAAGATGGATTTCTGCCAACTGACTGACTATGGACTTGAACTGCAACTGCTTCCTGAGTCTCCAGCCTGCCAGTCTCCCCATCAGATTTTGGTTCCACCAAGTCTCCAAAATCAAGTGAGCCAATTCTCTAAAAATAAATCTCTCTGTACACATATAGATACAGATACAGATATAGACATACAAACTGTTAGCATATTTCTCTGGAGAACTCTAATACAATACCTAAAGTGTTAATGGAGAAACTAGCCACAAGAACATGTATTCATCCTCCTTAGCCTGGAAAAAATGGTTAATATCAGTTTCATAGCAATTTTGTAAGCTTAAATAACCATGAATTACACTGATTCAACCCAGCTCTCTCATTTGATCTTCACACAAGATTGATGGCTAGGGATCATGAGTTCTATTTCAAAAGAAGGGGAAAGTTGAGCTCAGAGAGGTCGGTTAACTTTCCCAAGGTTTCACAGTATAGTAAATTATAAAAATGACCCCAATTCTTCACCTCTTCTTGTTTCCAAGCCCTTTGTCATGTAAATCTGCAGTGTCCATCTACTCCAACTCTGGGTTCAACCATGTGATCTGCTTTGGCCAATGAGATGTGAGCAAACATGATGGAATTTCAAAGGCTTAAAAAGTACTTGTGTGAGTGGGCCTATTCTCACTCTTGGCCATGGCCAAAAGAGCATGCCCAGGCTAGCCTGCTGGAGGGTGGGAGCTATGTGGCACAGAGTACATGAGCCTGGGCCATCCTGGGTCAGCTAATGTTGAATAAGCTTGTTTAAGATCAACAGAGCTGCTCAGCTGGCCACCCCTGAAGCATGAGTAATAAATGCTTTGTATGCCATGGGGGTTTTGGTGGGTTTTGTCCCATGGCGTTACCTTCACAATCCATAACTGATAACCAGAGCTAATAGGTCACCTAACTAAGGATGTCTAACTTTACAGTCTGTGCCCTCCCCCAGGCACTAGACAGTGTTGGATGTCACCTGAAAGTAGGTCTTGCAAGTGAGACAAAACTTTTAAAAAGATGAAAATAGGTTCCTTTGCAATTTAGCCATGAGAAAACAGCCTGCCTACCAGGCACTGGGCTGCTCAATAGGCAGGCTGAGCACAGGTGCCAGGCACAGCCTAGAAAAGCAGGGGCAACAGCACAAAAATAAAAAAAAAAATTTTTAAAGAACTTGATATTTCAAAAAATAGGCACTGAAGTAATCATCATAACTTTTTCCGAATTCCTTATGTTATTTTATGGTTTAGGTTTTTTTCATGAGAATTCTATCTTGGGAGGTGGGTGTGTCCCCAGAATCTGTTGCAGGTTTAGTCTCTAAATGGTCAGTGTGCCCCCTGCTCCATAGAGGTGTGGGGGGCCAAGGACTGCACTTAGCCTGAGTAGCACCGCAGGGCATGCAGGAAGTACCATATGAAGCAGATCGGGGGCGGAGAGTGGGGGACACCCAAGTAAAGGAGCTGGGCTTCTGCAATCTGTTTCCAACTGCTTGTGCCTATGAATCATCTACATCCACACTCCCTCACAACCCGCATGTTACATAAATAATGTAACAAAATGAGCAAAATTGAGCCACCACCACAAATGAGCTTGACCTTGGACTGTCATGGAGGAGCAGGAGAAAAAGCAATGTTAGAGAGTGGTGGGCTCTCTCCAGAAAGGTGAGTTTTGCTTAGCTTCTCTAAGTCACTAATAGATTTTTAAATCAGTCACCTTCAAGACCCAAGCCCACAGGAAACTGTCTTCAATGTTAATTTCTCACCCAGTAAACTCTCTGAAAAGGAAAATAAAAGTAGGCTTGCATTCCAAGGAGCACAGAGCAATCCCAGAGGACTTAGAATGTTGGTGAAATCTAACCTGGAGACATGGGGGTGTAGAAAAGGAATGGCCACTAATTAAATGAGCAAAATCTAAGTGCCAGATTCTTTTGTAAAATCACGTGATAAAAAATCTTTTTGTGTTTCTTCTTTGATTATCCAAAGGTTACCCAAATATGTTTTTCTCAGGTAGGGCTGAACAGTGACCTCCAGAAAGTTTCTCCAGACTCTAACTTGCCTCTGGGGAAGATCAACTGAGGAAGTGAGCAGAAGAAATCGTCTATGCCTAGGTCAGTTAGCAGGGAGAAAAGGAGGAGAAAGAAGAGGAAAAGGGAGGGAGGAGGAGCGGGGAGAAATTTTTATTGAGCACTTACTCTATACCAAGCATTATCTCATTCAATCTTCCCAATAACCCTATGAAGTCATTATTATTATTCCCATTATACAGATGAGAAAATTCACAGAGTTTAGGTAATTTAGGCAAGACCACTAAACCTGTACATGTCAGAGCTGTGTTCAGAACCCAGGCTCTCTGACTTAAATCCCATGGGCTAACTGATGGGCCTACACTGCCTGCTAACAAACAGTTCAATTACCTTGACACATACTTAAATGTTTCCCATTTGGAGAATGCATCTAGAGCTGCAAAGCACTTTATTCTATATCAACATGGAAAGTGGTTTATTCTCAAAACACATTTATTTTTGAAGAGAACTTTGTTTAACAGAGTCTTCCTTAGTATGCCTTAAATAAATACCACACAAACTTACTTGGTAGAGAAATCTTCTCCATCTGAAAATGCAGTTATATGGTCCTTCATTCATTCACTATTCATTCATTCACTCAAGAAATATTTACTGGATAACTGCATACCTACTAAGTACTATGCACCTTGCAGATTCCTAGGACTTAGATATGGTTCTGGTCCTGAAGGGGCTAACAGTCTGTACTGTGTTTGTTCCAGATGAGGCATCCAAAACTGACAGTTTGTTAGTGAGATATTAGGTGTCAAAAACAGATTCATAGCACAAGAAGAGATTCTGGATCTTAATAACTCAATGTATCTGCCACTAATTGACCAAAAGATTATTAGACTCCTGACCAAGTCATCTATATTCAAAAAAACAAAACAAAAACCAGCATTTTGCTCACAACTCCTTGTTTCTTCTTTGATTCTACCAGTATACTAGCATACTCTTAAAATAAAACAAAAAGATTCAAACATTTCAGCTTTCAAAAACTGGACTAAAGCCAGTACACTGGGCTTCTGCTATAGAATAACCAAGACCCTTTCTGTAAACCTATAAATAAACTTCAGCAGATGCTTGGGCTCAAAGAATCCAAGTAGGAAACCAACCCACTGGTCCTCAGAAGCATGCACACTGCCTCCTTTTCTGACCTTTCAGCTAGCTTTAGAAAGTTGTGCTTTGGAAAGCTATTAGTGCAGAAAACTGTATTTCCAAAATGATGGGTTACCTCAGAAAACCCTACAAAAATAGGTAGCCCCATCAAGAAGTGAGGGAGCTCAGATCCTAGAGGTTTCTTCTACCCTGAGTTTCCCAGGGAGGATAGGAGTGAGAGCCACTACACAGGACTCTTTCAAGAAACTATGATGAGCTCCCTACTGAGCTATTCCATCTATCATTGACCACTCAGAATGTCAAATCACAAGCTCAAGACTAGAATGTGCATCAGTTTCCAACTCGGGTTTTGCAGCATCATATCTAAATGGTGGCATATAATTTTTTAATTAACTTCAATTCATTTAATTTGAAAAAGATAAGGAGCCAGAAACCCTTTTAGGAGGAGCAGGGGCACAAAGGGAACTGATGACAGTAGTAAACAACAATAAGTAATTAGAATAAACTATAACATAAGTTTCTTTTTAAATATATTTCATTGGTTATGCTATTAGAGTTGTCTCATTTTCCCCTCTTTGTTCCCCTACACCCTGTACCTACCCTCCCACCAGCATTCCCCTCCCCTTGCCAGTTCCTATCCATGGGTCGTACTTATAAGTTCTTTGGCTTCTCCATTTCCCATACTATTCTTAACCTCCCCCTGTCTATTTTGTACCTAACATTTATACTACTTATTCCCTGTACCTTTTCCCTCATTCTTCTCCCTCCCCCTCCCCACTGATAACCCTCTATGTGATCTCCATTTCTGTGATTCTGTTCCTGTTCTAGCTGTTTGCTTAGTTTGTTTTGTTTTTTTAGGCTCAGTTGTTTATAGTTGTGAGTTTGTTGTCATTTTACTATTCATAGCCTTTTTGATCTTCTTCTTTTTCTTAGATAAGTCCCTTTAACATTTCATATAATAAGGACTTGGTCATGATGAACTCCTTTAACTTTACCTTATCTAGGAAGCACGTTATCTGCCCATCCATTCTATGATAATTTTTCTGGATAGGGTAATTTTGGAGGTAGGTCCTTGCCTTTTGTGACTTGGAATACTTCTTTCCATCCCCTTCTTACCTGCAAGGTTTCTTTTGAGAAATCAGCTGATAGTCTTCTGGGCACTCCTTTGTAGATAACTGCCTCTGTTTCTCTTCTGTTTTTAAGATTCTCTCTTACCTTTAATCTTGGGTAATGTAATGATGATGTGCCTTGGTGTATGGTTCCTTGGGTCCAACTTCTTTAGGATTGTCTGAGCTTCCTGGATTTACTGCAAGTCTATTTCCTTTGCCAGATTGGGAAAATTGTCCTTCATTATGTTTTCAAACAAGTTTTCAATTTGTTGTTCTTCCTCTTCTGGCACCCCTATGATTCAGATGGTGGAACACTTAAAGTTGTCCCAGAGGTTCCTAAACCTCCCCTCATTTTCTTGAATTCTTGTTTCTTCATTATGTTCTGGTTGAATGCTTATTTCTTCCTTCAAGTCCAAACCGTTGATTTGAGTCCTGGTTCCCTTCCTGTCACTGTTGGTTCCTTGTATGTTTTTCTTTATTTCACTTTGCATAGCCTTCACTTTTTCCTCTATTTTGCAATGATACTCAACCAATTCTGTGAGCATCCTGATTACCAGTTTTTTGAACTCTGCATCTGATAAGTTGCCTATCTCTTCATTGCTTAGTTGTATTTTTTCTGGAGCTTTGATCTGTACTTTCATTTGGGCCATTTTTTTTTATCTCGGTGCACCTATTACATAGTAAGGGATGGAGCCTTGGGTATTTGCTAGGGTGGGGCAACCCACTTCACTGTGTTGTGGCGCTGTATGTGGGGGAGGGGTCAGAGAGGGAACAATGCCTCTTGCTCAGCTCTGGACTGTCTTTCAGTCACTTCCCTGGCTACTCACAATCAAATTGGGCCCTTCAGGTGCTGATTCCCTAGTGGATGGGTTTGTGTATGTTCTAGAACCCTGTGGGTCCCTCCAATGAACTCTCTTGTGAGGCTGGGAGTTTCTCCCACCACCACAGTCCCCACAGATTTTTTCAGTCAGAGGTTTTGAGGCTTTAGTTCCCAGTGCTGGAACACTGGGTTGCATGGCCTGTGTCACTTCCTAGTTGCTCCTCCCAGTTCATCCACACACAAATGTGGGACTGCCCAGTCCACCATACACTACCTGGCCTGCCCAGTTCCTCCAGCCACCACCTTGTCACAAGTCCTCTCTTCCCCAAGCTGCCCATCTCCACCTCTTCTACCAGTCTGGACGAATGTTTCTTATTTACTCCTTGGTTGTTGGACTTCCATACAGTTCAATTTTCTGGAGGTTCTGGTTGTTTTTGTTTTTAAATTTGTTATTGTCCTTCTTTTGGTTGTGCAAGGAGGCTATAGTGTATCTACCTATGCCTCCATCTTGGCCTGAAGTCTAGAACATAAGTTTCTGAAGAACAGAGATTTTTTTCCATCTTGTTCCCTGCTAAATCTGTAGTGCTGAACATTCAAGAGCTTAAAACCTGTCCATGGAATTAATGGATGATACTAATAAAGATTATTTACGACATCCCAGATTCTGTGCTAAATACTTCATCTTCTTTATCTCCTTTAAACCTCTTGACCTAATAACTAGTAACCTGTACAATCCCTAGTCTGTTATGAGGAAATAGAGATTCAGGACATGCACATCATTTCTTCATGGTCTTCTAGCTGTGGGGCAGATCCAGATTTTGTGGAACTTGAAATTTATACAGTTTGAGAATGCCAGCTTTAAGGAAAATAATACAAAACTCTAAATAAAAATTTAGGCATATAAGGGAATATTTAGTTACAACAGCTTTCAATTTTCATCTCATGGCACACATAAACTACTAAAATTCTGCAGCATGCCAAAAATATATTTTTTGCCAATATGACAAAAACAGGTATAATTTTGATTGATTTACCAAAAATAGTAATTACCTACCCTTTTTGCTCCTAAATGACTTTTTAAAAAATCAGATGCCTATGCTTATACATAAGGATTTCTGGTACCAAGAATTAACCAATCAAATGTAAGCTTATTATGCGACATGACCAATAAGATGAAACTCTATTATATGACCTATATATTTATGGTTCAAGACAGGGCACTCATACCTGATGGCTATTGTTGTGTTGGCTGCTGATATTTTTTGATTTGACAATCTAAGAGAAAAGTCATCAGTGCCCTTGACTAAATAGTGAGGTATTGCATGTTTTAAAAATTCTTGCACCACACCAGTTGAAAATTGCTGACTTAGAATGAGGAAAGAAATTGTAATGACTTACAAATGTAAAAGTATTATAAATATCACAAAACCTGGAAAAATAACAAGAATTTTTGTCATCTGCCTGACATACATCTACTATATTTTTTCTTAATTTTTTTGGCTTCATATTTTTATATAAAAAGAACATAAAGATAATTTATCTTTCCTGTATGTCATTGATCAAAATTTTCTTTTATTATTGATAGTTGGGGGAATATTTTTCAGCTTCACAACTCATGGTAGATGATGCTGCCAGGTAAGTCCTTTGGATTGTCAAATTCAGGTAAAAGCTCTATCAAGTTTCTTTTATATCTGAGCCATAAGATTTCAGGGCATTTCAAGTTTTCTTATCAATGACCAATCTTAAATCAACACCACTGAGTTGGCAACACTCACGAACCTGTTTGCCTCACTATACTGATTTATACATTTCATGTTATCTTTGTTCTATGTCAAATCAGCAAGTAATTTAAATCTTTTCCCAATATGTTCATATTCACTCCTCTGTTAATTGTCTTATCAAAACTCCAAGGTCTGTTCATTATTTCTAGTCAATATTTCTTTCTTGTTAAATGAATGAATAAAATTACTCTTTCTGTTAATGAGTGAATTTTCAATGATCTGGAATTTTTGTTGTAATTTGCTTCTCACTGTCTAAAGATTAATTGTTCATCTTTGTTACTTCTGTTTCACATTTCTATCTTTCTATGAATTTTCTTTCAGTTTAAAGATGACCGTATAAAAAAGTCCAATTCACCTATGTTCAAATCAGAGAACTGTAATTTCTCACTTGTTTTATGACACATTCCAAAATGACTCTTCAAATTGTAGTTAAAATGGCATATTCTTTACTGAATTTGCCCTTAGCCAGATCCCAAAAATACCCTTGGCCTTTCCAGTGCCATCTATACAAGATAAAGGGAGACCAAAAGGAAGTCAGTGTGGAAAGAGACAGTAGTCTTTGCTGATAAACTATGAGCTAGGACCCCTCTGGGAAAGAAGGAACCCTAGAATTGAATTGTTACCAGCTTCATGGTAAATTGGCCTCTGAATAGCAAATATATGGTAGAGCCCTAATCCAAAGTTGATCTGGCTCCAGGCCCTGAGCACCTGACCTCTGCTTTATACTGCCTATCTAAGAAATTAATAAAACAGAGTGTATAGCTTCAATTAAGTTACGAATTCCTCCCCTAGCAATGGTCTTCCATGAAGTGCCAAAGAAATATCCAAGGTTCTTTCTGTGAATTCACATTCACAACAAAATTTCCAAAGAATCCTTGAGTTCAAAAGAGCTATGCTAAAAACCAGGTGAAGAGTTCTCAGACAGGTTCAAATTTATTAAATACCAAAAAATAAATAGATAAAAAAATAGAACCATCTCCGCATTCCCTTGTTTGGACAAGCACAGCTGTGAGGGAATGCTGGTCAACCAGGACCACATTCAGACCTCCCTTCTCCCAGGTGGTTCCTGACTCTAAGCACCAGCAGACCTCTATCACCAAATTCATCTTTTGAGACTTGTGATCCCAGCCCTTTGGGACCAGCAAACCTTCTTTCTATTCAATGCTAGAATTGGGAACATATCTGTCCCCCTCTGCCAGAGAACAGTGGGGTCCCCACTCCTTTCAAGGAGTGTGTCTCACTCCTTGTGAGACACTCCTTGTGTTTGTGTGTCTAAATTTAATGTGTTCCCTAAAAAACATAAACAAATATAAGTAACTTTAAAAACCTGGTTTACAGCAGAAACATCCACATTTTCTCCTACAAATTATTAAAGATATAAATGGAATATGTATTCTCTGTCTCAGAGTCACCAAAACATGCATTCTATGTGAAAAATTCTCATTATATAATTATTTTATAACTCATTTTTCAAAATCATATTCTTAAAATAAGATCTCCACCTACTCATGCCACTAGGGAATTCACTGTTGATAAAGCATATACAAGCATGTATCTACTCTCAATAAATCCATAATCTAGCATGGGAGTGAAGACACAAACACAACAAATACCTATAACATCATGTAGAAAGTGAGAAATGGCCAAAGAATGGACCTGACACAGAGCTATGAGGGCTCAGAAGAAATACATTTCCATAGAGGGAATACCAGGGCATGTAAAGCAATATCCATCACCTCAATCATAATCATATTCTTTAAAAATCTAATACAGTTCAGAGAACTTGAAAATATCTTGAAAAATAGAAATGGAAAAGGAAAGATGACAAACCACCCTCCTTTCTTTCCCCTTCTGTGGGTGATTTTTACACAAAATCGATATTGTATTTATTCCATGTAATTGTGCTTCACTAATCAGAGATCTTGTTCTATCATCCTCTCGATTATCTTGTTTTCCTGCCTCATTTGCTTTCTGCTTCTAAACTCTGGCAATATCATCCTACAACATCATTGCAAAGTAAATTTTAACTGAATTTGCAATTTGAAATCATTGATTTTTCTAAGTTTAAACAAACAGAAGCAACTGCTTCTGTTTCATAAGGAAAACCTGAAAGAGTATTAGATTGTTTCATGGAATTCTAGTCTGGAAGAAGAAATGCTAAAGGGTTAGGAATGTAACATTTTTTAATGAAAGTAAATTGGGGCTATAAGCAGAGGGGTATGGAGTTGAGAATTCTCCAATAACAGAGGAATTTGAGATGACCATCTTTGATTATCAGTGGGCAAAAAACTTTTTCATGAGACACTTTACAAAATTGTTCACACATCCTACTACCATACTTGGCAGTAGTTGGTTCTTAAGTTCATTGAATGAAGAGGCTGTAAGAAGATTAGAGAGCAAAAGATACCATTTTGAGAAGCATAATATTAGTTTAACTCTGATAGAGAGAGGGTTCCCTACCTTGGCAGGGATGGGTTTGGCATCAAGAACCTCAGTGGTGGCAGGGCCAGGACACCAAGTATCCTGGAACCTGGCTTTAACATGTTTCCATTCCTGGGGCATGACCATGCAGCTAGGGCTGGCCCTGTGTGCTAGGGGTGGCCCTGTGCTTGTGATGTGGCCAGCTCCTGCTGCAGGTCCCTGAATGCCCCATCTCCACACTGTGGAACATACCCTCGACACGCTATGGGGCCCACTTTGGTGTGCACCTGCAACTAGAGGCCCTGGGCATCACAGCCAATGGTGGCCAGTGTTTCCACAGCAAGAACATCACAATCTTCTACAAGAACCAACTCCACCTCTATTCTTACCTTGGGTCCAGGGGGCACAGTCACAATGGGGGCATCCCTCAGGCTATGCCTCTTGACCATTACCTGGCACAGGCTGCCTACAAGATCCACTGCAGCCTGAGACCTGGTTTTGTTGGCCTGGCAGTGCTAGACTGGAAAGAGTGATGTTCACTCTCGGCTAGGAACTGGGACTGCTACTGAGTTTATTAGGCAGCCTCCTGGGCTTGAGTGCACCAGGTATTCCCCCACCTATATCCCCAGAAGCACCTCCATAGGTCCTTATTGGCTTAGAACAAGACAGCCCATGCACTAATGGAGGACACTGTGGTTGGGCCAGGAACTGCAGCCCCATGAACTATGGGGCTTCTGTTGCTTCCCAGCCTGTAGCAATAACTGACATTGTATGGCTTTCAATTATATTGGCCACTGCCACACAGACACCTTTGCCCACAACACCCAACTGCTTTGGCTCTGGGCCACCTCCAGAGCCTTCTTCCCCAGCATTTACCTCCCACTGAGGCTGCCACCTGCTTACCACCAGGTATTTGTCTGATACCACCTGGAAGAGACCTTCTGTGTTGTCCTCAGTGAGCACCCACATCTTCTGCTTCTCCGGACCTATGACCCCCTTACATACCACAGCTTTGAAAGGTTCCTGTCCCAGGAGAAGTGCTGGCATCCTCATGACTACCTGGTGGATACCCTGGCCCCTGTCATCAATGTGATCAGGGCAGCCATAGCTGGCAGTCAGCAGGGTTCCATGGCTATGGGCACTTTCCCTGGTGAGACCCAGGACAGCTGCAAGCCTTTCTGCACCTGCAGCCAGATGGCAGCCCTGAAGCTAGGGAGTCCTTCAGTTGCCACTGTTACTGGAGCTGGGTGGCCCTACCTGCCAGGAGCCCAGGCCTGAGGCTGGGCCAGAAGAAACAGCATAAAGCCAGGAATCACCTGCCCCAACCCTCTTGCCCCCACTGCCACTTCTCAGTGCTGGAGAATTCTGTCCCACTCTTGTTTTATTTAGCTTAGCCAGTCCTCCCATACACACACCTTACTTCCCATGGGATCCCTGGGGAGTAGAAGGGACTAGAAAAAAACATTTATAGCATTTTAAAACCAGAGGCCCTCTGAGATCATTTGATTATTCCTAACAAGGAAGAAGCCCTAGGGAAAGACAGGGTTCCAGATGGTTAGGGTTGCAAGCCCAGGACTCTGTTCCTACACATCACTGAGTCTATGGAAAGGTTGGAGAAGATCTGTCCAAGGGTAGGTGGACCCCAAGATCTTGGGTAAGGCCTGTATGTATTAAACTGTTGTCTGTACTTTGATCTCATCATAAAGTGACTTTTTCTTTCACACACACACACACATACACACACAAGATCCACAATGATGAAGAACCACCAACACAGAGGTAAGAAACTGAGTCAGTGCAATGGGAAAAAAATAGTTAGGAGAATGATTGACAGCAATATCAAATGGCCAGCGAAGGAGAGGGAAGAGCAGCAAGAAAGAGGTAAGCAGAAAAAATTAAGGACAACTTGAAGAAAATTCCAGAGCCCTGTCATCATTGCCACTATACTTCACTCTCCTTGGTTGCTCTTGTTCTTGAGGAAGGGAGAGAATTCAAACTAGCCTGAGCTCACCCAGACACTGTGCAAGTCATATTAAGAGCCCCAAATTCACAGTTCTTGTCCCACACAAAGTCCTATCAAGTTACCTCTGAGAGATCCTGAGGTGCCTTGCCTGAGTCACAAACAGCCCTTTGGTTCTGTTTGAGCTGCTAGTTGATGTGAACTGTCTACAAAGCCAATTAAGGGTCAGACTCATTCCTACCATTGCTGCTGGCTGCCCTCCGTGGAAACACTGATGTCCATGCCTGAGTACTGTCTGAAGACAGCCCCAGAGTGATACCCTCTGGGCACCAAGACAGTGCCAGGTTCCCTGGAGTTTTCACGATGTCGAAGCAGCTCTGTGTGGCACTACCCTGTCCCACTCTGTGTCATGGTCCTAATGAAAACTATTGCTTGGCTTGTGCCTGCAGCCCTCTTCATGGGGCTCAGATGAGGTCCAGAGACCTGGTGGGAGGACTCGCTTGAAGCACACAACATGCTGTTCTCCCATCCTCCTTTGTCCCCATCTTTTCCCAGTCACAACTTTCTCTCTGAGCACACCTCTTTTCCCCTGGACATTAATTCTTTCAGAGAAACACAGGCTGGTCACCTGCCCCACTAATGCATCCGACATATCCTGAAATGTCAGAATTCTAGCCAAAGGCCCTGGGACTCCTGCTCCCTGGTTAACAACCATCATTGTGAATACAGGCACTTCAGCAAGATAAGGGGGACAGGGATGCAAAGGGAAAATGGGTCAGAGTGCCCCTGTCTGAAATAGAGAGAGTGAACATGATCTCTGCATTGTTTCCAAGAGTTTTTTCCCGACATGCCCCAAAGCAACAGGGGCTGAGGATGGTGGGTTTAGAGTCAGGATGAACTGAACCCACTAAACTGCTTGGGCATTCCAAAAGGATGAGTCAGAGGAAATTTTGCTCGTGCCAGACTAATTTTTTTCAATTCTAAATTTACTAATAAATTCTTAGGTCACAACAGATTCCCCACATGCACAACAACCCACCCACTTATCACACAAATGTGCATTATATGTACTTCCCAAGGAGTAAATAAAAGCTCCAGATCAGTGAGTTATTTCACAGATGAAGTTATTAAAGATATTTTACTTGTAAACTCATAGAACCTGTCAGGCCCAGATGCATAATTAATAATTGATATTTATGAACAATACACTGCACAGCTGGAAGAACCTGGCTGGCACATGGTAGATCACCTACTTCCAGCAGGCTTCACTTCCACATTCCCTCCACACTCACCTCAACAGTAAGACCCCTGTGAGTGATTTTCCTGAGTTCTTTGGCTTTTGACCCACCCATGTGCTGGAAGCCAATGTGCACTTTGGGGCCTGAGCAACTCACCATGTGTTCCCATTCCCCTCCATATCACCCAGACACTGTTGATGCTTGTCAAAATCTTAATTCACAGGAACACCCTGCACCAGATTCCTTGGCATTCTCAGAGATCTGGGATGGAGAGTAAGCTCATCTGCCAAGACCTCAGAAATAGCACAGAATGAAATCTGCCAGTTTGTGGCTTTAAAAAGTCCACTCACCTTTCTCAAGAGAAATTAGTGCATAGCAAATGAAAATCACTAATGTTCCTATTCATCGGGCATATTATTCCCCTTGGATACGAAATGGCTCTCCTTAAGGCTGCGACTAATGGATGTCTCGACCTCTAATGCTAAAACTTGTAAGCAGCTCACCATGTCAGGTCATCAGCACAAAAGGACTTGGAGGGTGGAAAGGGGCACCTTGACCTGCCTTCCTGGTTTAAGCTCCAACACTAACTGCAGATTCTACATAAATCCTTTCTTTCTTTGGGTTCTAGTTTCTCCAGGTCCAGCCAGAACATAAACAAAAAATCTTGGCCCTCCCCTCCTCAAGGATGTTAAGACCCTATTCAGTCTAAAAGATCTGAACAATTTGAATTCTTAAAAGTCAAGAGAAGAAATTCATGACTTGGTGGCTGTCTGACCTGAGGTAACACATATTAACCCATCTGCCCCATTCCACTCTCCCTTCCCATTAAATGAAGCTGATTTGGGAGTGAGGAGAGAGGGCATTCTAGGACATAGAAGACTGACCCCACAGCAAAAAGGCAGAAGTAGGGAAGGCCAGGGAGGTCCAGTTATATTTCAGCTACCCTAATATTTGAACATGTGAACCACCAAACTGAAAGGTGATTATTTGCATTGTAAAGGAATTCTTAGTAACAAAGATATTATCAAGTACCAATATACTTAAATGTTTTTGTTTCTGGGTAGATTAAGGAGCCACCTGTTCACTGTCTCAGTCACTATAAGCTAATTATGGTGCTAGGTGCTTTAACAGCAACTATCTTCTCTAATCCTTTTAACTGACCAGATAAACTGAGGTTCATCCAGATCCTATACCTGCTTAGAGTTCCATAAGCAATAAATGCTGGTAGGATTTCAACTCAGGCTGTTTGACTTCAAGATTCATGTTCTTCCCACAATTCCACACTGCTTCTCAGGCACAGAGAAGCTTAATTTGAATTAATGAATATTTAACTGTCTAGTTGGTGCAATAGTTCCTCCAAATCAGACACAATGTAAGTTAAAGAAAAAATAGAATTCTAGTGAAACAAATACATTGTATATATATCAGTCCTCAGAAACCTAACCATTGCAAACGTGAGGCTCACCTGTATTGCTTTGTTGATGAAACATACTTGGATGGTCTTAGGTAGTGGGCACAGGCTCTGGGTTAGGAGATCAGGAGGGAAATTACTGCCTCATCGACTGCCTATTTAACATGGCTGACTCTCAACACTTGGACTGTTTGTTTGTTTGTCTTACTTATTTTAGTTTTTTTTCTATTTTTTGTTTTTCAACACTTGACCTTTACTTCCAATCCAACACAGAACTTTTTAGTTTCCCCTTAAAGAATAAAAATTATTTGTTTCTTCTTTAAAGTATACTTTACTGATTATGCTGTTACAGTTGTCCCATTTTTTTCTTGTTTATTCCCCTCTGCCCTGTACCCACCCTCCCACAGCATTCCGCCACCTTAGTTCATGTCCATGGGTCATACAGGTAAGTTATTTGGCTTCTCCATCTCCTACACTACTCTTAACCTTCCCCTGTTTATTTTGTACCTACCATTTATCCTTTTTATCCCACCATTTTCCTCCCTCCCTCTCCCCTCTGTTAAGCCTCCATGTGATCTCCATTTCTATGATTCTGTTTCTGTTCTAGTTCTTTGCTTAGTTTGTTTTCATTTTTTAGGCTCAGTTGTTGATAGTTGTGAGTTTGTTGTCATTTTACTATTCATAGCTTTTGATCTTCTTCTTTTCTTAGATAACTCCCTTTAACATTTCATATAATAAGGGCTGGGTGATGATGAACTTCTTTAACTTGAACTTACCTGGGAAGCACTTATCAGCCCTTCCATTCTAAATGATAGCTTTGCTGGATAGAGTAATCTTGGATGTAGGGTCCTTGCCTTTCATGACTTGGAATACTTTTTTCCATCCCCTTCTTACCTGCAAGGTTTCTTTTGAGAAATCAGCTGATAGTGTTATGGACACTCCTTTGTAGGTAACTGTCTCCTTTTCTCTTGCTGCTTTTAAGATCCTCTACTTATCTTTAATCTTGGGTAATATAATGATGATGTGCCTTGGTGTGTGCTTTTTTGGGTCCAACTTCTTTGGGACTCTCTGAGCTTCCTGGACTTTCTGGAAGTCTATTTCCTTTGCCAGATTGGGAAAACTGTCCTTCATTATGTTTTCAAACAAGTTTTCACTTTTTTGCTCTTCCTCTTCCTCTTCTGGCACCCCTAAGACTCAGATGTTGAAACTTTTAAAGTTGTCCTGGAGGTTCCTAAGCCTCTCCTCATTTTTTTGAATTTTTGTTTCTTCTTCTGTTCTGGTTGAATGTTTATTTCTTATTTCTTCCTTCTGGTCCAAACCATTGATTAGAGTCTCGGTTCCCTTCCTGTCACTGTTGGTTTCCTGTATGTTTTTCTTTATTTCACTTTGCATAGCCTTCACTTTTTCCTCTATTTTGCAATGATACTCAACCATTTCTATGAGCATCCTGATTACCAGTGTTTTGAACTCTGCATCTGATAAGTTGCCTATTTCTTCATGGCTTAGTTCTTTTTTTGGAGTTTTGATCTGTTCTTTCATTTGGGCTATATTTCTTTGTCTGGGAGCACCTGTTACACAGTAAGGGGCAGAGCCTTAGGTATTCTCCAGGGCGGGGCAGCCCACCTCACTGCATTGTGGCGCTGTATGTGGTGGGGGGGTCAGAGAGGGAACAGTGCTCCTTGGTCGGCTCTTGGCCAGCTTTCAGTCACCTCCTGCCACTACCCACAAACAAATTGGGCCCTTCTGGTGCTGATTCCCAGATGGGTGGGTTTGTGTACATTCTAGGACCCCATGTGTCTCTCCATTGACCTCTCCTATGAGGCAGAGAGTTTTTCCCACCACCACAATCCCCAAGTGTTTTTCAGCTAGAGGTTTTGAGGCTTTCTTTTCCTGTGCTGGAACCCTAGGTTGCATAGTTGGTCTCACTCCCCCATTGTTCCTCCCAGTTTATTTGCACACAAATGTGGGAGTGCCAGCTCACACCTCTCTCACCCAGTCCTCCAGCCACCACCTTGCCATGCATCCTCTCCACCCCAGCTGCCTGTCTCCACCCCTCCAACCAGTCTGGATGAATGTTTCTTCTTTAACTACTTGGTTGTAGGACTTCCATACAGTTCAATTTTCTCACAGTTCTGGTTGTTTTTGTTTTTAAATTTGTTGTTGTCCTTCTTTTGGTTGTATGAGGAAGCAAAGTATATCTACCTATGCCTCCATCTTGGCTGGAAGTCTATTTGTTTCTTTTAAATGTTAGCACTTACACCATAGGGGAAGCCTTAGAGGAAAATATAGATTTGAGTGCATAAAATGTTTAAATTTTACATGACAATAACACTGTAAATAAAGTTAAAGAAAAGTGAAAACTTGAAAAATATTAGAACACATGATAATCATCAAATAATTATTGAATATATTAAGAACAATTCTAAATTATTTTTCAAATGAGCACCTAGAATAACAGGCAAAGGATCTCAACAGGCAATTAGTGACAAATCAAAGAATAACTTAATATATTTTTTACTTATCAGATTTGTTGATAAGACAACAGAACAAGAGGAAAGTGGTAAGAGTAAAGGGAAACTGACCCCTCTGTACACTGCTAATTAATGTGAATTGGTACAACATTTCAGAGTGGCAATATACATTAAAATAGTTTATGTTTCTATCATGTTCGGATTTCTTTTCAACAATCATACAATGCTTTTGTAAAAACAACAACAAAAAATAGATAATATTTTTAAATGTGCTTACCCTTGACCCAACACAATTATTTCCTCAGCACAAATTCTAAAGAAATAATCATGAAGATATAAAAACATTTAGCTAAATGAGATGGATGACAGCATTGATTATAGGGGCAAAAACTGCTGTGGCAGAAAACACTAGTCACTACACAATATCCTTTCTTTCCAGTTTTCCTTAGCAATAGAACTCTCTCACTCCCCTTCACAGCCACCCTTGCAGCTGGGTACACCCAAATACAGGAAAGTGGAGTGTTATATTGGACTTCCAGGGAGGCTACTTAAAGGCAGCTGGTTTATCTGGGGAGCTGCCTTTAGACCCTTCTTTCTTTTTTCCTCTGTACTACCTAGAACTTAGATGTGATGTTCAGAGCTCCTGTTGTCATTCTGGGCCAAGAAGTGACCCGGAGGATGGGAACTATCCAGGAAAATTATATAGCAAAAACGTATAAGGAGCCTGAGTCTCTGCATGTCTACCAGCCACACCAGCCCAGCTCTGGACTGTCTTACATTAAGGAAAAATAAATACCCATCCTGTTAAAGCCACTATTCTTTGGAGTTTTCTGCAAATAAAGTTGAACCTATACATGAAATTAAAACCTGAAAGTCCAACAGTAGAAAACTAATTAGGTAAAATATAGGAAATTCACATAATAAAACCTAAGTAGCCATTTATAATGACACTATATGGATAGAAGTTCACAACTGATAGTTGATAAAGGTAGGTTTAAAAACAGTATGTACAGTATAATCTTATTTTTCTGAGTGATGTAACTTGATATTCATGTATTGAAAAGAGTCTAGAGAGTATGAGTAGTTGGATTATAGTGATTAGTCTCTGTTTTATACAAAGTGGCTAATTAACTTCATATCATGAACAGGTATTATGAACTGACTTGTGTGAGACACTAAGGACCACCTAAAAACCTATTAACTTCCAGTTAAATGGACCAAATTTTTTAAGAAGGAAATATTTAGCCATTACTAAGGCAGCACTGCCATATGGCACATGGGGGACTTGGAGGGAGCTAAGAGTGACTTGTAGGAGGTGTATTCACTCTTACAGATTGTTTAGGGAACCACTAAATACATTAAAGTTCAACTCTACAAAATAGTTCCTTTAAAGACCCAAAGGGTTAAACACGAAGGCATATTATTTTTCAGTGACCACATGTGTCTCAAGCAAAGGAAGGAGCCTGCAGAGTTGCTTCCAAATGTTCAAAGGAGGTTTCCAGGTCTACAGCTGGGCTTTATTAAGGAGCTGCAGTCAATACCCCCTAAGAATTTGGCATAAACTTATTTGAAAAAAACGTTAATGTGCATCGAAAGCAGACTGAATATGTATAGGGAACTGGGATTGATCATCTACTTTCTGGAATGCAGAAGTGAAAGAGTCTAATAGATGTCTTTAAATGCTTTCTGTGGGTCTTTTCCCACTTGGCTGGTATCTTCTACTTCTCCCCCTACAGAACTCAGTTTCCTGATACACGAAGCAACGGATGACTCTACACAGCTGAAGAGAATGTCCGAGAGCCCTATATTTAGTACATCACGTCAGCAATGCCATAATTAAAGTCCTTCTATTTTCAAGGGTTATGAGTTTTTGCTCTAGCATCTCCTTTTTCCTAAATAGCAGCAATGGTGCTGGCGACAGGAACGCATCAGCAGCTCCTCTGTGCTGTGGTCAAATCATTTGTCAGTCATGTGAAAATCAACAAGAAAAGACCATTGGGGTTTCAAACAGCTTTATGTTCCCATCTGGCATCCAAAAAAGGCTCATTTAACTTAACACAGCCACATTTCTCAAACACCTGGTTCTTCACTGGCATTTTGCTGAAAAAATTCTTCCAAAACAAGAATAAAATCTCAGTTATCGCTTAACCATTCATCAGTGTATGTGGTGAGTAATACTCACTATCCATATGTTTAAGTTTTGGGTATGAAACTGCAGAACTAACAATAACAATAACACTACCACTACATTGTCACCTCCACATAGATTGAGTGCTCACACTTTGTGCTAAGTATTGGCTAGATATTTTAAATCCTACCTACCTAGTAAGTTAGGCATTATCATCTCCATTTTTAAAATGATAAAATAGAGGTTCAAAGATGTTAAGTCACTTGCCCAGTTCAAACAGATAGGTGGCAGATCTGAAATTCACACCTACATCTGTTTGACTCTTTTCATTATGCCAGACTTTTGTTTAAATCATGGTAAAATTTACATACCCTGAAGTTTACCATTTTAAGATATCACTTTCAGGTGTCCATTTCAGAGTCATTAAGTATATTCACAGTGTTGTATAACCATCACCACTATCTACTTCCAAACATTTTTCATTATTCAAAATGGAAATTCTGTAACCCAATAATTCCCTATTCCCTCTCCCCACCTCTGGTAACCTCTATTCTATTTTCTATCTCTATGAATTTGCCTATTCCAGGTACCTCATATAAGTGGAATCATACCATAACTGGCTTCTTTCACTTAGCATAACGTCTTTAAGGTTCATCCACATAGCATATGCAGTATCAGAATTTCATTCCTTTTTATGGTTGAATAATACTCCATTGCATCTACATGCACATTGTTCGTCCATTCATTCATCAAGAGATATTTGGGTTGTTTCCACATTTTGGGCAGTGTAAATAATGCTGCAGTGAACATTGGTATTCAAGTATCTGAGTTCCAGTTTTTAATTCTTTTGGGCATATTACCTAAGAGTGGAATTCCTGGGTCATTTGGTAACTCTACATTTAACCTTTTGATCCAGACTTTCTCCACATATAAAATATGGTCCCAATTTTATATAGATATAAGCATATCACACACACACACTCAAACACAATCTTTTGTTGATTCAGGGTGGAAAGAGAAATCCCTTTGAATAAAACAGACCTGGGTTTAAATCCTGGCTGCACCACCAACCAGATCTTGAGCAAGTCACTTTACCTCTCTGAGCTTCAGCTTCTTCATCTATAAAATGGGAATAATAAAATCTATCTTGAGGATATATAGATTTGATTTCAAATGGGCAAATGACTAATATATACCTGGACAAAATGGGCAATGGATAAATTGAAACTATTTTCCTTACTTTCATGAAACAGAAGAAATCTGTATTTTTAATGTAAAAAACATAATCCTTTTTTAGGTCCAGTTTATAGGTGATGAACAAAAGCAAAGCCACATCAGGACAAATCAGGGGGCTTTGGATGCCTCAGGGACAGTGAGATCCATAGCTTACTGGTTCCTGCTCCAGGCGGTGATGAAGAGATGGACACACTTGGCTGGCCGTCATTAGCTCTCCCTTGTACCTTTCCTGCAGCTGAGGGATTGTGAATCAATCAACATGGTTATTCAATAAAGCTCCCTGACTGCATGTGGCTCAAAGCACTAAACAACTAAATCTAATTTACCTGGAATGCAAAGATATGTTACATCTCCCCAGATGAGAATGAAAGCCCTTTAAATACAGAGATTATTTTTAATAGATCTGTGGGTCCAAATCAGTTAGAGTCAGTGGAACCACTGATGTCTTGAGCAACATGAATGGAATCTATGTGGTCAAGGATCCTGTTCTCCATCCTCCAGCCCCTCCACCCCAACCAAAGACCAAGGCTGCACCCAGCTCTGAGTGGGTTGCCCTTGAAGAAATGAACCAGTGCTCAAGAGCAGTGATAACTTGCACCCAGAGGGTACTTCCAGAAATGTGACTTGATGAGGGTGATTAACTCTTCTGATCAATTTTGCTTTGGGTTTATATGCATTTAATGACTTTTTATTCCATTTAATAATGAGAAGGCTGCTTAACACCATCATTTGTTCCTTAATGTCAACTCTGCGATTTGATCTTGCTTTGTCAGTTTCTTCTGACCTTCCTAAGACACGGAGGTGGATGGGTCTTTACTTTCTTTTGGTAAATCATGATTGCATATTAGAAAATAAAAAATGTACTTAGAATATAAAATTGACTGCAATTTAACAGTGTCCAATTCACTAAGTACAGCAAAAGATAGAAACCATTTTGAAGAGTCCAGTTCTCACCTGAAATCTAGAAGGTTGTTTGTTATTATTGGAAGGTTGTTTGTTATTATTATTTACATTGGAAATTACAGCACTACAGTAGTCCTCCCTTATCCATGGGGGATACGTTTCAGGACCCCCCAGTGGATGCCTAAAACCTCAGATAGTACCCTATCTATATTATGGTTTTCCCTATACATACTTATGATAAAGTTTAATTAATAAATTAGGCACAATAAGAGATTAACAACGACTAAGGAAGTAGAACAATTATAACAATAAAAGTTATGTGAATGTGGTCTATCTCTTTCACTCTCCTTAAAAATATCTTATTTTACTGTACTCACCTTTCTTCTTGTGGTGATGTGAGATAATAAAATGCCAAATATATTCCTGAATCTGGACAGCTACCTCTTACTTGCAGGAAATGGCTGGGTGTCACTCATTTCAGGAGATCCCTTGCTGAAGTCTTTGTATAGGCTCAATGCTTTCTGATGCAACACATTTCTGTCTTTCAGAACACATTTTCTGCTTATGTCTTTCACCCACAAATTTAATGCTTTTTCCATCTTAATGAAGCACTTATCACATAGTGGGGATGTAACTTTTGCAGTTTGAGGTGCAACAGCAAAACTAGCAAGAATTTTTTTTCCTTCTTCACAATTCACAAAAAGAATACTTACCATAGACCTCAGCATACGATTTTTAAAACATTTTTTTAATCCTCACCCAAGGATCTGTTTGCTGGTTTTAGACAGAGAGGAAGGGAGAGAGAGAGAGAAACATCAATGTAAGAAACACAAATCAATTGCCTCCCATATGCATCCCAACTAGAGATTGAACCCTCAGCCTAGGTATGTGCTCTTACCTGGAATCAAACCCACAACCCTTTGGTGCACAGGACAATGCTCCAACCAACTGAGCCAGCTGGCCAGGACAGCATACAATTTTTTTCCTTCCTTATTATATTGAGAACTTTCACCTTTTTACCTAAGGAAGTACTTTATGGCTTCTCTTTGGCATGTCTGAGTTGCCAGCATCACCATTCTTGTGTTTTGGAGCCACTATATGTAAAATAAAAGTGACTTGAACACAAGCCCTGCAATACCATGACAATCCATCTGATAACTGAGATAGCCACTGTGTGACTAACAGGGAACATACACAGTATGGATACAATGGACAAAGGGGCAAGTCATGACCCAGGCGGGACAGAGCAGAGAGTGTGAGATTTCATGCTACTGAAAATGGCATGTAATTTAAAACTTATGAGGTTTTTTTTCTGGAATTTTCCATTTAATATTATCAGATGACAGTTGACCTTGAGTATCGAAATTGTGGAAAGCAAAACTGAGGGAAAAGGGGAACTACTGTAATCAGACACTATGACTGGTGAATCACTTCAGTAATTTCCTCTGTTTGCAGACGCCCTATCTTGGCTGCTCCTCCATAAATGAGGCCAAGAGAGGGATAAAGGTATGCTACCAGAGCTGAATGCCCATGTTTGGGATAACATAACAAGGTTCAGTGCATCATGTTTTGTCATTTCTTCCTGCCTCTAAGTCTAAAGATGCAGGCTGACATTTAGAGCATGTGAATACAACTTCAACCTCCATCTGTAAGCAGAAAATAGTTCATTAAATAAATGTCTGTTGGTAGTACAGCTTGAACATAAAGTCTGGTGTTTTATTCGGCCTTGAAGTTTTCTGAAATACTAATGAACTTGTTCATAAGCACCCTCATTATGCTAATCCAGATTCCTTCAGGAGTCACCAGGATAAAAGCTGGGGCTGACAGGGCCTATCTGTGGATGAGCAGGAGGCCCTGCCCTCATGTGTCTGCAGTGCATGTTGGTGTGACCAAAATGCTTTGTTCCTAATCTTTTGAGCTGTTCCTTCATTAGACATGTAAATCTTGTCCTGTCTTCATTTGGCTGGAAACAGCATGCAGATAGTTTGTATTTTAGGAAGGGCAATGAGCACCCAGGAATGTGACTGAAATATTATTGCTGGGCTGATTAGAGAAACTACAAAGCTGCCTGTGTCTGCTTTGGGCAATTCCAATATGGTGATTGCTCTCATGGTGGATGCACCCGGCAGCTAGTTAGCACGAAGAAGATCAGACCTTTCAGAACACCTCATTCCTAATTTTCCAACCCAAAAGGCATTTAAGAGCAATACCAAGTAAATATTTTTATTTGGGAAGAAGTGTTGAACTCTGAAGATTTGCAAAGAGAATTACATTTTTAAGTTCCTTGATTCAAGGATTTCATTCTTTAACAATGTCCAAACCAAACTATTATTTGAAATCTTTTCATTCATTCACTCAACAAATATTATTTTACTTCAAAAATTGTATACACTTATAATGCACCAAGCACCATACTGGGTGCTAAGAATAAGATAATAAGGTCATGTGCCCTATCCACAGAGAACTTACAGTTCTCCAGATGTGAAAGATAAGTAATCAGCTACAGGAGAAATTCTGTGATAAAGTGCTGTGACAAAGGTATGCACCTTCAGGAAGTGATTAAGCATATAAGACACATGACCTCAGGGTGGTCTCTAAAAAGACATGGATCCAGGAGTGGCAAGGCAAGAAAAACTTCCAGAAAAGGGTGAAAGTAAAATTGGCTCTGGGAGCTGCTGGGCTGGCAGAGCAGAACTTGAGGGACAACGATATAAGCAAGAGCTTTGGACCTGTGAGCCACAAATGAGTGGCGGCATGTGGCCACAAATGCAGCAAGGCACCTGGGCATCTTGCAGAGACTTGGTCTGCATCATGAAGGCTCAGTAGATTCACTGATAAGATCTGACTTCTGGAGAGAAGACCTTGACTGCTCTATCAGAGTCTCTGGGCAGCCAAATAGGTGCCACCAAGTCCATGAAATAGCATTTACCCCTTAGGAGAGCTCTCCTCACCACCCATCCCAGAGTCTTACTTCAGTCTTGTGTGCATGGCAATTCAATTTTTTAGTCCACAGACTATTTGTAATAGGGAGGAAGAAGGAGCAAGCATCAAGCCTCAACAGTAGCAGTAGTAACAGCTGCCATTAATGGAACACCAACCTTGTACTGAGTACTACCTCCTTCACTTCTCTTCACAATCACATGGGTATGTATTATTATTCTCCTCTTCAGATAGGTGAAGAAACTGAATTTCTGAGAGATAAAATGACTTGTCAAAGGTCACACAGTTGGTAAGTGATGTTAATGGGGCTGGCACCAAAGCCTTTGGAAACCAGCACTATGTCCTCAACTGGGCTAACAGGAAGAGACCACAGAGCACAACAGAAAACAAACACCACTATTTAGACACCAGGTACTTGGTAAAGATGGCAGATTGAACACACCTATCTAAAGTAGTTCCCTTTGAGACCCCACTAAAATTACTATAAAATGGATTTAGAAAATGGGAGAGGAGGCAATAATACAATTTGGAAGCTAGAAGAGCAGGTAATTTAGCAGTCTAGAGGATACTAATTCCTTGGTCAGCAGAGGGGAAAGCAGAAAACCAAGTTCATTTACTTGGAAAATCCTCATATGAGAGACCTATCCAGCAAATCCAGTGTCAAATTATAGTATTTCTTACTATAGGAAGAGAAAATGAGGGAGAGATAACGAAAGAAACAATTCAAGAACATTTCCTAAAACTAAAAGTTCTCACCAAGTACCCAACATAATGAAGGAAAATAAATTCAAGTCATGTGAAATATCAGAATATAGAGGTCAAAGGGAAAATCATATAAGCTTCCAGAAACATTAAAAAAAGACCAAGTAAAAAGGTTCTGGAACCAGTATGGTATTAGATTTTCAACAATAGCACTGGAACCTGGAAGACAAGAAAGCTATCTGAAGAAAAGTGAGTTCCAACCAAGAATTCTATACCCAGCCAAATAAGCAGTCAAGAGAGTAAAATGAAAACATTTTTATTTTTTGACATTCAGGATCTCAAAACATTTATTTTCCACACACACTTTTCCAGGAAGCTACTGGGGGATATGGTCCATAAAAACAAGGGAATAAATAAAAAATGAGGAATGCATGGGAATCATAATAAGAGACAAAAAGAAACCTCAGGCTGAAAAAAGAGAACCCAGACCCATGAAACAGCTGTATACATGGTATACAGAAGGCAACCAATCCATAGTGACATGTCAGAAGGCTTCAGAGAGGCTTCTTCAAGAAGACAAAACTGAAAGAATGCTCAGTGTGTTTAGATGTGTCAGCAGGAGCTCTGATAGCGCTACCAAGAGTATGGGCCGTCCACTGCTGCTATCCTTGAACTGTTCTAGAAGTGTGTTTTTATTGTATTTTATAAAAGTATCTATAACAGATTAGAAATTTATTAAAAAGCAGGTCCTTTATCACAGATAGTTTGAGAAGCACTAATTTAGACAGTGGTTTGAATCAGAAATACACAGAAAACTGAAACAAATTATTAAAAAAACACAATTATTAACTTGAAGGAAAAAATGTGCAGAAAAGAAAAAATAATTCTGTTTTCTACATGGTTAAGCTCTGAATAACATAAGAGTCATAATAATGTAAACACTAAATATTGATTTAGCTAAAATTATGATACATTATCCTGGGAGGTGGGAAGTATGTGTGGTAGAGATGGGAAAAGGTAAGAGTTAAATTCTCGTCTTCCATAGTGGGAAGTCAATAGATAAAGCCAAAAAGAAAAAAATAAGCAAGTAGCAACACAGCCATGTTACTTATTGATATGAAATAAAACTTTTAAGTCCTCTAAAAAATGTAAAAGTAACTCCCTGTGAGCAAGCAGAAATAGGAACAAAGGGACTAACTACTGTTTTTCTTAAGAAACGCTGAAGAATTTATCGTCTCTTTGAGTGTGTGTAAAGTTAATACTTCAAGGGGCAAATCCTCAGACTATTAGAAAATATTGCTATCTAAGCCAAAGCTTCCCATCAGGGTTCCAGGTAGTATATAGAAAGCTAACCTTAAATATCAAACCACTATTTTGTCTAGTGATCAAATAATTCTTGAATATATCTATATATAATATTTATATATAATTCTTGGTATATACTCATCGTATACAGGGTGGGCAAAAGTAGGTTTACAGTTGTGAGTACGCAGAACACCATGTTTATTCTTGTATTATATATTTTTTCATATGAACAACAGTAAACCTACTTTTGCCCACACCTGTGTCTATTCTGATATTCTGTGAGACATGGATTCTTACAGATAAACTCCGAAGGATGTTTAATTAACCCTATATTGTAACATGAAAGCACAAGTTCTACTGTATCTTCCCTTAAATATTGCCCATCTATTTTGTACAGGTTTTTAAAATATTATAACTCTGTTCTAAACTTATCAAGGTTCACAGATGGCATTATACCATAATCCACATTATTATAATTAGGCATTGTAAGGCATCCAACTGCATTCTAGCCACTGGAATAAATGCCCAGACAGAGATAGCCTTTGCCCCAAATACATGGCCAGGGTAATTCAAAGGGAAAAGAAAGAAAACAGTGCTAAGAAAGGCAGCACTATTTTTATCCTTGTTTCTTTGGAAGAGATAAACTGATTTAAATTGCTAAAGAGGGCATGTCTTTGTTTGCAGAATCATAAAATCAGAGAATTTAAGAGTATGAAAGAGCTTTGGAGACCATCTAATCCATGAGTGTTGAGGGTGGGAGAAAGAACACACAAACCCCATGAAAGGGTATGTAACTGCTTCATGCACGGTCCTAGGGAGAGGGCCCTTGGTGTTCATCAAATTCTTAAAAAAAAGAAAAGACTTGTGAATCTGTGTTTAATCCAACTCTCTCATTTGGCAAATTTATGCATTTTAGAGCTAATAGGATTCAGACTTTTAGTGTGTATTTTTCTTTTTTTATTTTAATAATATTTATTTAACCCAATATGTTTAAAACATTATAATTTCAATTTGTAATAAACATAGAATTATTGGTGAGATAATTTGTATTATTTTTATCGTACTAAGTCCTCAAAACATGGTATGTTATACTTACATGTTAATGTAGACTAGCTACATTTCATGCACTCAAGAGGCACATGACTAGTCAGTCTGTGTTTTTCTTTACTGGAGGAAAAGGGAGGCTCATGGAGGAGACAGGACCTGTTCAGCCTGGACAACTAGAAAGTCAGAGCCAGAACTGGGAAAGGACCCCGATTTCCTGATGCTCAGTCCTGGGTCTCCTTGCCCCACCTTATTGCCTCTAGCATACTGCATCTGCCTGTTTACAAATTACCACGTTTCGCTAATTAAATCAGTCATGCATAAGGAGTTAATTTTCAATAAGTGATCAGTGATTTTTACATAAAACATTTCTACCCAGTTGTCTAATCCAGAAACATGAGCAGCTTGTCTGCTCCTTCCACCCTCTCTGCCAACATCTAATCAGTCATTAAATCTTCCCTGTGCTCTGCCCTAAGTACCTCTGACATAGTCTCCATTTACACATCCAGGCCTCTGACCATGAGAGCCCTCTAACTGACTCACCAGAGAGGTTGTCAAGCAAAATATGTAAGGAATTTAGAATCTAAGGAGAAGGTAAAGAGATTAATTTAATCCAGTCAAGTGGTGACAAATTAGCCCCTGCACAGGTGATCAGAGTTGAAGAGAGCCAAGGAAAATCATGAGCAATGGAGAAAGACTCCCAAGAGAAATGGTATGCACTGAGTTGTAATAAATCCCAATGAAAGGTATGAGCTTAGAAGGCATCTGCCAACAATGGAAGACAGAACCTGACTCTGACAAAGGGCCCAGTGTATTCCCCAGGGGCCTGAGTAGAATCATCCAGGACGTATATAGTACCAGGACCTAGGTCCTAGTCTCAATTATAATTGATAGATAACAATATTATGGTCCTAAATTTTTGACCAAGTAACCTTAGCCTGCCTGAGGTGGTAAAACTGCTCCTCTTACTTAGGTAAGTGACTTTACAAACTGAGATAGTTAATAAATACATACATTCATACATACATACATACATACATACCTTAAACCTGTAATTTAATACTGCTAACTAGAGGACTAAGTTCTGCAATCTTCAGGACACTCTGTGTATCTTTGTAATTTAAAATGCAGTGAGTAGTATGGTGTATTAGTGAATATGTGATTTATTTGATTTGGGATTTTTAAAAGTTTTTAAAGGTGTACTAAAATTTGATCCGGTTGGTAAAGGCTTTAGGAATATTTAAAGGAATATGCTTCACAATGCATACAAATATCAAATTATTATACTTTACATCTGAAATGAATATAATGTTATTATATCAATTATATCTCAATTTTTTTAAAGAATATGGTTTGCAACATTTAAAATTTTGATTCACTATTTTTGCAATAAATGTTTCAGTGCTTAAGAAGTTGTTGCATGTGACCTGGCTGGTATAGCTCAGTGGATTTGAGCATGGGCCTGTGAACCAAGGGATCACTGGTTCGATTCCCAGTCAGGGCACATGCCTGGGTTGCAGGCCAGTTCCCAGCAGAGAATGCATGAGAGGCAACCATACATCGATATTTCTCTCCCTCTCTCCTTCCCTTCCCTTCTAAAGATAAATAAATAAAATGTTTTAAAAAAAAGAAGTTGTTCATGTTAGGGTTGGAAGTCTTCCCAACCAGGCATTTGGAGAGCTTAAAAGAAGTCAGACATATTAAATACATCTCTAAATATAGTATGATGTGTTTAAGATCATTTAATTGGCTAATTGCATAATTAGGAATCATTGTTTAGGGGAATTTAATACACATTAATTAAAGTGATTTCAACTCTAAATACCTGCAACTGTAAATAGTTCTCCTTAATGATAATGAGAAACTAACTATACTGACAATGACCAGACCACATATAAAAATAAAACTATACCCACAACTTGCAGCAACCTGCCTAGGAAACCAATCTCTTATCTATAGTAACCAGCCCAGAAAGCCAGCCACTATATGTCAGACTTCCAGGAAGCCAGACTGCTTGATCTAAATTGGCCGGGACTTGATCACTGGACAACTTTCCTAATTTTTGTAACTGCTTCCAAAGTAAGATCAACTAGAAGAAGCCAAATATGCTCCCTTGACCAATCACACAGGATGCCCCACTTCCAGTTAGTGTGTGTACAGCTTCCTCATGCCAACTGCTGCCACTCAGAGCACACCCGAAGTCTTCCTTTCTTCCCACAGTAAAGCTTTCCCACTCCTCTGCCTGCCTGTGAATCTCCGCCAAAACGCAGGTGATGGTGGCTGACTCCTTGTATTGCAAGGTCTGAATAAATAGTCTTTGCTCATTCGCATTTGGTTGGCCTTCATTTATTTCCACAATAAAATGCTCCCTTGGATATTAAGAATCCAAACCGATCCTAGTGTTAGTCTCTTCAATTCATCTTCCATGCTGCAGCCGGGTATTAGGCTATCTCCCAACCTGCTCCGCCCAACCTCTGCCTCTGCCTGTCCCCACTCCATGCCTTCCCTACCTTCCTCTCTAGACTGTGGTCCTGCCACATTCCCCTAGAACCTATCCTCCTCTTCCTCCTCCTCCCCCTTGCCTGACTAACTAACTCCTTCTTGCCTCAGCTGAGGCATCAGTTCTGCTCCTGCTCTGTGCTCCACCCTATCAGCACTTATGCAGTTACCACTTCTTATTCCTTTGCTTTTCCCCTTGACTGTAAGCTCCACATGGGGCAGAAAAAAACCCACCTGCCTTGCTCACTATATCCCCAGCTACTATCTCAGTGCCTGGCACATGATAGGCATTCAATAAATGAACTCATCAGTGGGAAGCCAGCATTCTACAGATGGCCTGTGACCAGGAACATTAAGTAATTGTCTTAATGAACTATACCAATAAGAGGATTTTTATAAGCACACAAATTCACATTATTTCCAAAAAGGGAAAGTCATATTTAGCTATTTCATTTCATCAAACATCTTCTGAATGCCCCTGAGTGCCAGTCCCTGATCCAGATGCCAAATACAGAAAGAAGATAAGACATGAACCCAGCTGTCAACGACTCTGCTGGATACTGGAGATACACAGGTGATTAAGATGTGCTCCCTGCCAGCAAAAGACTCAGCTATAATGGTAGTAATAGACATGAAAACAAATTATCACAACATATAGAGAATGACAGTTCGAATCAGAGATATGTACAAGGTTCAGAAGCAGCACACATGTTGTACCCACACAAATCACACTCGTCTACCTTCTTCTCTGCACATATTTTCCCTAAGTGTTCATAAATCAAATTATTTGAAATGTCTCCAAGTTACCTTTCTGTTTAAAGAAAATTTGTGGCAAGTCTTTTTAAAATCAATTCCTAATTTAATTCTTTTGTAAATGTGGCACTGAAATAGGATAATCTTTTTTCAAAAAGCAGATTGCAATTGTATTACATTCTAAGGAGCCAGAATAACCATGTGTGGGGGAACATGGTAAACTTTAAGAGAAGGAATTTTCCCTTGGGAGCTTCCCTAGCTGCATTTAAAAATACACCGTTAGAGACTGTTGAGTGTACTTGTGCAAGAAGGAAGGAAGACGGCACAGTTTGAAGGCTCCATGCCTGTCTCCTAGTGCCAGCTCTGGTCCTGACTGATTCAGTCACTGTGAGCAAAGCACATTCCTGGGATTGCCTCCCCCTCCCAGGGCTGCTGTGAATGTCTGGATGCCTGTGGGAGAGCTCTGTCCACCAGTGTTCCAAGCACAAGGGAGTTCTCCCTTTACCCCTCCAAAGGAAAATTAAAATCTAAAAAGCTGTTTTCAAAGGCAGCTGGTAACCCTTCCTAGAATCTTAAGGACCAGTGAGTGACCAGGAAGCAAATGGTCTTAGACTCCAGGCTTCTAGCATTTTAGGTTTCCCTGGGACTTGTCACGGGCAAAGAATACAACTGGAGACAAGTTATCATTGAGATGTAAGCCCCTGGGGCCAGACACAAGCAAAGGAGCCGTGTCCTACTTCAGATGGGACAACTGAGCAAAAGGAGGAAAGCAGTACCCTGGTTTGATGCAGTGTCTCACACAGCACGTGCTTCATTCTACTGGGATGCAGAGCACAAGAAATGATACGAAAGTAAAGCCCTTCTTCTGATGTGCAATAAATTCAGGGACTCACAGGCGATCTGCTGTTCTGTGTGCATAAAGTACATAGCACATTGCATGGCACATTCGAGGCTGTGTTAGTTCAGGCTACTCTAACATACTGTACTCTGAGTGGCTTAAGCAACAAACATTTACTTCTCACAGTTCTGGAAGCTGGGAAGTCCAAGATTAAGGTACCAGCTGATTTGGTATCTGGTGAGAACTTTCTTCTTGGTTCATAGAAAGCTATTTTTTCACTTTCCTCGCCTGGCAGAGCGGGCAGAAAGCTCTCTGGGGTCTCTTTTATAAGAGCACAAATCCCATTCGTGAAGGCCCCACCCTAATACCTAATGACCTAATTAATCAAAGGCCCCACCTCCTATACCATCGCCATGGGGACTAGGTTTTTACATATAAATTGGGTGCAGGATTGGGGGGTTTGGTGACAAACATTTAGTCCTCTGCAGAGGTGCTCAATAAATGGTGGCTATTATTATTACATACGTGTAATTAATCCTGCTCACCCAAATTCTAGCTCTCCGCCTTCTAAGCACATGATAAGTTTATACTTCCTGGTCCCCTGCAGTTGGATGGAAACACATGACCAGTTCTGCCCAATGAGCTTCGAGCAGAAATGATGTATGATGTATGTCACTGTCAGCCCAAGCATTTGGTTACTGATATGAGACCCTCCAGAGCTCCCTCTGTCACAGCAACAGCAAAGCTCCATGGGTCTGGGTCTCAGTGAGTCCACCTACAGGGACAGTAGCATAAGGAAGAAAAAGATCTTTTCTTAAGTTGTTGTTATTTCAGGGTTACTGCCTGCTCCCCATTTATGGTACTACTGTAAAGGGCAACTAATGAAATAGACCAAATCAAATGTTACTGTTTTTTTCATCTGCCAAGGATGATGCTAGCTACACTGTATATACTTCATCTACCATGTACCAGGAGGTTAATATACATGATGTCTGTCCCCTCACCCTCTGGTGTCCTGGACCCCATCTGGCCTCCCCCACCCTGCCCTGTTCCACTCCAGACTGCTGCCACCCTTTGTCCCCACTGGGAATCAGGGCATGAGTGTGGGGATTGTCAGGTCAGCACAGGTACCCTGCACTGTTTCTGGGTGGGACATGGAGGTGACTGTCCCTATCCCAAGCTGGCAGTGCCACAGTTGGTGACTTAGCAGGAGCAAGCTTCTCTCTCAGCCCAATCCAGTGCCTAGCACCTCCCAGCCAGAAGCTGCAACACTCCTGAGGGTCACACACCCACTGTGGGTGATGAAGAGATGCCTGGCTCTCAACCTGACACAGAGTGTCAGGCCAGAGATTGGCATGAAGGGAACCTGGAAGTCAGTGGGTCCTGTAAGTAAACAAGTCACAGAGGAGGACCCCCCGTGGGTGCCTGTGAGAGTTTGCATTCTTCCACATGTCTCTCTCTGGTTGACGGAGTATGGAATTAAATAAGAAATTTCTAAAATGCCATCACAGGTCAAGAGAGAGACCACGGAAGAAAAGAAAAAGTGTTATGTCTTAGTAACTATTTTTGTTTGTTAGTTTATTTTGTTCATTAGATTCTACATATAAGTGAAATCATGGTACTTAGTATCTTTAACACTTTTTCCTGCTTTTTGAACAAGGGGCCACATTTTCATTTTTCACTGAGCCCAGCAAATTATGTAGCCTGTCCTTCACCCAAACCACCACAAATTTCACCAGTCAAAAATTCTAATCTTCCTAAGTTTATCAACCAGGCCTAAGGGGTTGATTCACATTAGGATTCTTCCTACACTAATTAGCCACTCCCAGGGTGTTGAAGAGAATTAATTTATTGGTACTCACACCCATTTCAAAGCCAAACCAATTCAATATAAGGCAGTAAACACACAGGATTTTGAGAGAGAGTAAAGACTGGGGGAGGAGGGAGTCTTAGTTCCTTCTGGACTGTCAGGAATACCACAGGCTGGGTGGCTTACACAACATTTATCCCTCACAGTTCTGGAGGTTGGGAAGTCCAAGATCAAAACACAGGCACATTCCATGTATGGGAGTAAGGCTTTCTGGTTCATAGACAGCTGTCTTGTACACACACATAGTGGACAGGGGTAGAGGATAAGGGACCTCTCTCAGGCCATTTTTATAATTCACTGACCCCATTCATGAGGGCTCCCCTTCCTGACCTAATCACCTCCCAAAGGACCCACCTCCTACTATTGTCACATTGGAGGTTAGAATTTCAACATATAAATCTTGGGGACAAAACTTCCAGTCTATAGCAGGGGTGCAACTTTCACTAAGATGGTCAGCAAAACCTCGGAATTGTAAACACAGTGAGGTGCCCAGTTCAGAGAGATTGAGCTTGCTTGCAAAATATTTTTTTGCAAAAGACACTGCCAGCTTTTCCATTCCTTACTTTGTAGAAATGATTCGTTTTGTAGAAATACATGGGTATGTTTGTAAGGGCTGGAAAAAGGTTTGAAAGAAAGCATACCAAGCTGTTATCAGCAGTCACCTGTAATGAGGGATGATTAAGTGAAGGTTGGAGAAATTTACTCTGTAATTTTTAAACTTTTTCATTGTTTACATTTTTAATAATTATAGCAGTAAAGTCCAGTGGACTTGGAGCCCATCTGTGTTCTGAGAAGACTCAACCCTTGTGTGTAAATGAAGCAGCATGGAGAAGGCTAAGACCCGGGTGTGGAGTGCTGGTCCAAATTGGTCACTGTAATTTGTGTCAATTATTTTCTCTGTACCTTAATTTCTCCCTACATGAAATGGGGATGATATTAAGGCCTACTTTATAGAGTGTGTGTAAAGATTAAATGAAATAATCCATGTAAAAGACTTAAAACAATGCCTATACATAGTAAGCACCCATAGATATTAGTGATTATTTGTGGTAACCCATTGTTCAGGGAAGAGTGGTCCCTAGGAAGGGATGGGATATCCTGGGTCTTCCCAGAGGAAAAAAAAACAACAAAAAACATCTTTGAGGTTCAAAGACATAGGTACCTGTTAAGACCTGGCATGGCCTTAACGAAAGCTGTGGGCTGGGAGGGACAGTGAGATTACTATCAGCTTGACCCTGAGAATCTACAGAACTAGGCCCAGGGGCTGACTCTTGAACCAAAACCAGCAAGAGCATCAAATAAGGTCATTCTGCCCTGCCCTGGCTCTCGTGGAGTTGGATATTTCACCTTCAGAAACACATCAACCTCACCAGACAGCTGTTACCTGACTTCCTTCTGCATGGCCTGCAGTGCCCACAGCTGAGAGGACCACTAAGAATGGAGAAGGGAGGCCTCCTCCTTCCCACAAACCCCAAGAAAACCAGCAAGACCAGAGACATCAACTTGCACCTCAGCCTGCACCATGACCCTGCAGCAGAGAAGAGACTGCCCAGGACCACTGGACTCCCTGTTTCCTTCAGTGACACCAAAGGCAATGAATACGGAGCCCCTGGGATTCTTGGATTTATCAGAAGAAAGAGGCCTTAGAGAGAAGAGCACATAGGACTGTGGGAATGGGATGCTCGAGTGTTTTCATTTGTGTCATTCATTACCTTGGGTCACTTTTTGGACCTCAAATTATAAAGCAGAAAGACGTTCACAAGTCAATGTACTGTTATCTACCTGAGGATTTTCAGAGCTAGAACCATGCTGCTTCAGATCATGAATTATACTTCCCCAATTTCATAAGTCAATTAGACATCATGTCTATTCATTCCTTCTTTTCTACTCAGACAATCTGATCCATGATTGCCTTCTTGCTATTATACACTCACACCAACATATACACAAAAAAATGACTAGTAAAGAGACACTTTAGAGATGTAGCTGGCTCATAAATAGTGGGGGAAATGCTTTCACCGCCCATCTCCTTGGATGCAGAGGCAGGTGCCAGATGTGCTGTGGAGCTGCAATGCCAGTTCTAACAGGAGCACATCTTCTCTCTGCCCCATAAAGTACCAAGCACAAGTCTTTAATCGGCCTCAGCATTCAAGAGCAGGTTTGTGCTTTTATGGGCACTTGTGATTACAGAACCTCTCTGTTCACAATGAATGCCTTTCTGTGAAGGGAAGTGATGCCATTCAGAGGAGCTTGCCTGTCAGCATCAGTGAGGAAGACCTGTGTGCTTGCTGGCTCTTTCCCAGCACAGGCACTGTGTGGGGAAGAGCTTGAAGAGGGCCACTTGTCTATGTGAACCACTCCCTCCACCAGTCAGCCTGACTGCTCAGAATTATTGGGCAACCCCTGTCCCCCAGTGCCAGGCACTGTGCTGGCAAAGGCATGAAACAGTGAGCGGTGAGCAGTGCCAACACCTTCTTTCTCCTCACTGAAGTCAAAGAGTCTAGTTAAATCATAGGCAATTAAAATAAGGCACTTCGGGAGCTTCTGTGCCCACCAAAATTCATAATCCTCCTTTCATAGTATAACATTGTCTCTGGACAGCAGGTGACCCTGGCAAACATATTCATGCCAATGGAATGGGAGGACAAGGGACAGAGGATGCCTCCATATAAGGGCAATAAGGGGCAGATGTGCCTTTCAGCTATTGTCCCCCCTCCTGCCCTGCCAAATGCTGAGGACTGAAGGCCCTAGAGGACCGTGGAGCTACAATACAGAAAGAGCATGGGGCCTTGATCACTCTGGGTAGAACAGCCTAACAGCCAGAGCACCTACACTAGGTGGTTTGATGAGGGAGAAATAAAACTCTATTGCATTAAGCCACAGAAATGTTGGGGTTTATTTCTGCAGCTGGCATTTTCCTAACGAACACAGGGCTACCATTGGAGGATGCAAAGGATGATATGGAGCACCAAGCAGAGGCACCCCCAGAACCAGGACCAGTCCCCAGAGGGATTCATTTCTGGGCTATAACCTAAAACACAGGGTGGGATAAAATTAGGCTTATAGTTCTGAGTACACAGAACAGAGTTTATTCTGGTATTATTACTTATTAATTATATTATTTTCTATATGAACAACTATAAACCTACTTTTGTCTTACCTGTTTACATAAGTATAGGTCAGCCTAATGGGTGAAGGGTAAAAACAGTTTTCCAAGAAGAAGGAATAGCATCTGTCTGGCCCTGGGGAAAGTAAGCAAAAATGGAAAGTTCAAGGAACTGAAGAGTGTGGACAACTGAGAGCAGCGGGAGTGAGGGGAGAAAGAAGGAGACAAAGGGAGGGACAGGCTGTAGAGATCAGCTGAGCATCTTGTTAACCATACTACAAACCTGCAGCTCTATCCTGAGGGGCTTCAGAAGCTAGGGACGGGTTTCCACCAGGGTGACATAATGAGATTTATATTTTAGAAAGATCACACTAACTGTAGTGTAGAGAATGAACTGGAGTATTTGGAAAGACACATGTTCATTATTTCCTCTTTCTGCCAAAAGTATACTAGAACAGTACTTCTGGGGAAATGTGAGTGGCCTACTGCTGGAGCCTGGAGAGGTTCCCAAAACCCACCGAGGCCGCAAGAGTTTTAGAGAGGCAGGTGCTGGGCTGCAGAAGGACAGCATTAGCAATCTTTGTTTACAACATGTCAGGCCACCAGATGAACACCAGGGTCCTCAGAAGAGACCTGCATGTGGGAGGGGTCCTGAGATGAAGACCTCTGATGCTCACTAATGGCTCAGGGGCCCCAGCAAACCAAACTCATGGGGTATCCCTCCGGATCCTCAGCACACAGAGGGGAATTTGCTCTGCTCGCTGACTCACCAGACCTGGGCACTACTGAAGGCAACAGAGTAAAGAGCTAAGCTGCCAGTGCTGGGAGAAGCCTGTCTCCACCCTGGAGAAACCTGAGACCCACAGCAGTACTCCCCCACCTTCCACCCCTTGTAATAGATCACACACACCAGGCACCTTCCTTCCTCCCTGTGCCTCTGCTGGGCCTGATGGGCTCTCCTTGCGGAGCTCCAAACCAAAAAAAGCAAGATGGAAGATCTTCCCCAGACCCCGAAGCTCTCTGGAACTGCCTCCGACTATTCACCCTTTCATGAAAGCTCCTGGAAGATCACACACACGCATTTTAACTTCTTCAGGGCTCAGCTGAGAATAAACAGTGTTTATTGCTCACCCATCCATTCTTCTAGACACTCTTAATCCCTTTGATCATATGTAGAGTTTTTGCTGAATTCTGTTGGCTTATGATATGGCAGGCCCATACTGAAGGATGTGACAAGACCCAACCTCAAGAAATTTGTCCTTTACTTCCAAGGGGATGCTATTGAGGACTCCACTCACTGAATTCTACAGAGTCTATGGGAAAAATTTCTTTCTAGTCTATGTTCCAGTAATTATTGTGCTATTTCTGACCAACTGACCTGTGACTCATGGGACTGATCATTTTCTTCATTTTGAGCTGGTAGTAAAAAACCAGGGTCAAATTTGGAGTCCACTCCTGACAAAGGCTCACAGCCTAATTAAGTACATTTTGTACTCCCAGTTGCTTATTTTTTTCTCACCTTTATTTTTCTAAATTTTCCTAGGGAAAATTTTTGGCCTAATTTTCTCACTTTGCTAATCTTTGTTTTACCTTGTTGTATTGCATATTTGCCATTGTTATTGTAAAACAGCTACTAATGACCAAAATATAACACTTTTTTGATTAAATATTTTATTCTCTGTGCTATTATAGTTGTCCCAGTTTTCCCTCTTTGCCCCCCTCCACACAGCCCGCCCTCCCATTCCCACAGTTAATCCCCACACCGTTGACTATGTCCATGGGCCCTTCACATATGTTCTTTGACTAGTCCCTTCACCTTCTTTCAACCAGTCCCCACCTACCCCTTCCTCTCTTACAGCTGTCAGTCTAGTCTATGTTTCTATGCCTCTATTTTGCTCTTTATTTTGTTCATTAGATTCCACTTATACGTGAGAGCATATGACATTTGTCTTTCATTGACTGGCTTATTTCATTTAACATAATACTTCCTAGTTCCATCTATGCTGTTGCAAAAGGTAAGAATTCCCTCTTTTTTTACTGCCGCATAGTACTCCATGGTGTAAATGAGCCACAGGTTTTTTACCAACTTTTCTACTGATAGGCATTTAGGCTGTTTCCAAATCTTGGCTATTGTAAATAACACTACTATGAACATAGGGGTGCATATACTTTTTTGAATTGGTGTTTCAGGATTCTTAAGGTATATACCCAGAAGTGGAATCACAGGGTCAAAAGGGAGTTCCATTTTTAATTTTTTGAGGAAACTCTATACTGTTTTCCACAATAGTTGTACCAGTCTGTATTCCCACCAACAGTGCACTAAGGTTCTTTTTCTCCACATTCTCACCAGCACTTGTTTGTTGATTTATTAATGATGGCCATTCTGACTGGTATGAGGTGGTATTTCATTGTGGTTTTAATTTTCATATCTCTGATTAGTGACGTTGAGTCATGTTTTCATATGTCTATTGGCCATCTGTAAGTACTCCTTGGAGAAATGCTTAGTCAGGTCCTTTGCCCATTTTTTAATTGGATTGTTTGTCTTCCTGGTGTTGAGTCATTTGAGTT
>CM052544.1:42842796-42872114 GCA_028533065.1 Trachops cirrhosus | reverse complement strand
ATTCAAGTCCTTTGCCCATTTTTTAATTGGGTTGCTTGTCTTCTTAGAGTGGAGTTGTGTAAGTTCTTTATATATTTTGGAGATTAAACCCTTGTCTGAGGTATCATTGGCAAATATGTTTTCCCATACAGTTGGTTTTTTATTTTAATACTGAAATCTCTTCCCTTTTAAAAGTGATTTTAGTTTTGGGAAAAGCCAAAAGTCACAGGGTGCCAAATCTTGGCTGCAGCAGGGCTGAGTCACCTGGGTAATTTGCTCTTTTGCAAAAAAACTACCTGGGGCCTTCTGAATTATCCAATAGTTTCCACAAAGAGATGTTCAAGCTTCATGCAAAATTTGATGCAGATTTGTTGCTCTACTGGCTCAGTCATTTTGAATGTGACAGCCACACAGTACACACGTTCATTCAACAGTGTCTACCACCCCCACTAATTAGTACAATCAAGTTGTCATTGTTCACACACCCGCATTCCAGTCCACTCTCCTTGGCTGCCAGGTTACATCAATGTCATGCAAACCATTCTCATCATGTTAACAATTGTTGTACTTTTTCCGGACTGGCCTCAAATTCCTGTCATTAAGTGCTGCATGACTGTAATAAGATTTGTAACCTAAACTTAAAAGCTTAAGGAATACAGTTTTTTAAAAAATTCTAACTTTAATAAACCAAAAACTAATTTAAAAATCAAAGTTACTAATGAATAATCTCTTCTGTCCACAAAAACTACCATCACGGACCTTAAAAATCAAACTTAACAAGTTAGAGCAGAATATTTCTTGGGTAATATAGGCTGTCATTCAACAGGCATGTGTGAAGTATCTACTGCATATTAGACAGACACTGTGCTAGGTGCAAAGACTGAGGAGCTCACAGGCTCCCAGTGGTTTTGCCCAAACAAGGATTCTAAAACAGCCAAACTGTATAGATATTAGCCAGGCAACCAAGGGCATTGAGTTGCTTAATATTCTTCATAAAATAAAGCCATGCTGCTATGGCAGGATACTCTTCTGAAATAGAACATAACAAGTATAGGGAACAATGCTTGGGTTTTGAGTTTCAAAAGCCTCTCCTTAAATTAGTTAAAGATTTGCAAGAATTCATGATAGGAGCCTTGGCTGGATGGCTCAGTTGGTTGGAGTGTTATACCATACACCAAAAGGTTGAGGGTTTGATCCCTAGTCAGGACTTGTACAGCAGTCAACTGATGTGCCTCTCTCTCTCTCTCTCTCTCTCTCTCTCTCTCTCTCTCTCTCTGTCTTCCTCTCTATCTGAAATCAATAAACATATCCTCACATGAGGATTTAAAAAAAAAAGGAATGCATGGTAGGAAATGGCTTTGCAGTCCAACAGCTCCCCCTCCCCCATGCCAGGCTGGATCAAAATTTCATCAGCTTGGTAGAAGGAAAAAGTGGAGAAGAGAAGCAAAGATTTTTTTAAAATCATAGACGCTGATGAATTCCTGAGAAATAGCCTAATTCCCTGTCTCTCTGAGACAAATTTCTGTTGAAGAGGAAGGCAGCTCTTCCCCACATAATTTTGGGCATTTGAAAAGGGAGAATTTTGCTCTTCTCAGGGGGCTCAGTAGGCAGCAATCCCAGAGTTCTCCAGGCCCTGTGTGTTGAGGTATGTCTAGGCAAAGAGGTCTGAGGTAGCCTCATCAAGAGGTTTGGGAATAGCAACAGGATCCCAGGTAGCCCTGAAGAGCACAGAAGTGGAACTCCCCACGGCCTAGGTGGGGCTGGTATCTTGGTACTGTGCTGAGCACCTTCCAGGTCAATCTCATTCCACCCTGACAATGGCCCTAGGAGAAAGGCAGTCTCTGAATCTGTGCTTTCCAGTTGAAGAACCCAAGGCTCTGAATTAAATGCTCAAGGACACACAGCTTGACACTGTTGGAGCAAGGACCTGAATTCATTCTCCTAACTCATATGCTACATTGTTCCCCATTAAAATATATATATTATCTATTAGCATTCTTGAGAGATGGATGAGGTGGAGACCTGGTTTCATGCCTTGTAGCATGCAGAGAATGGCAGTAAGCCAAGGCAAGAACCCAAGCAAAGACAAAGATAATTCAGGCCCTGACTCAGGATCGTTCTCGATGACAGTTAAGCTAATGGAAGCTACAAAACACAGCCAAGAAAATTCTTTTTTTTCCCCCCTCTCTTGCTGAATAGGATCTGACTGGTCATTTAAAGGCCCTGGCACATATTTTTAACAGTGAGCACTCTGCCACTATTGTACACTTCTTAGTATCTACTCCTCAGTCTGCTTATCTGTACTGGGTTAACCCTGTACAGAAGAGGGAAGGGAGGGATTTACCTTGAAGATGAAGATAAACTTTCAAATGTATTGTTAGGAATAAAATAATTACAAAATAAGAGATACAGTAGTATCCAGTTTTGTCTACTACCTGTATGTGAATATATTGGCACAGAAAATGGGGTCTCTCTGGGCAGGAGAAAGATGAGTAATTCTTTCAGCTGTAGGGCTATAATGATTAAGTAGAAAAGGTTCAAGTTTCCTGAGCCAGGCGGTCTGGGTTTGAATCCTCACTCTATCACTTACTGGCTATAACACTTTGGGTAAAATGATTGAACCTCTCAGTCTCAAACTTCCCATCTGTGAAATATGGGTACAAGCAGAACCTGCCTCACAGGACTGTGAGAAGATAATATCAAATAGTCCCTGAACTGAGCTTAACATATTGCTTGACATATGGCACACACTCAGTTATCATAGGTGGAGAATATTTCCCCCTGCTGCCAGAGGCCATAATCCAGGTCCTTGGTGTCATGTCTACTATACATACCACCTGACCGAACTCCCTCATCCAGATAAGGAATTCTAGAGCCAGCAATGGCAAAGCTCAGTCCAGAACCCATGGCTCCACACACTATGCCAGCCTCTTTCCACCACCTTCAGGGACCTCTCCTAAGAGCATTTTCTGCAGGAGGGTCCCTTACAAGGTCTCCCATGATCACTTCTCAGTGTCCTCAGGTTCTGTGCACTCAAGGAAAACCTGGCTATAAGCAGCTGTGTGAAGAAAATTCAAGCAAACCCTGGCAGATACTCCTAATCTGAAAGGAATTCTGTTCCACCTAATTTAAGGCACTGACAACTCAGAATATAAAGAATTGCAGAAACTATTGCATTGGTGTGAGAATCATGTCACAAATGTATATTCCAAGGACAAATATATTAGATAGAGAGAGGGTAAACAGAATCTAGATGCAAAGCAACAGGGACTTAACTCATCTCAATGTAAAAGTTTATTTTTTACATTGAGTCACTTGGGTATTTAACCAGGAGGAAGACAACTCCCAGGAGCTCAGTTTCAAGGATCTTACACAGAGCTCCCTTTGAACTTGTATCCCAGCAGATGTTTGAGAAAAAGCAAGACTGATGCTCAGAAACTCTTAAGAACTATAAGTCTGAGTGCTGTGAAAGTGACAGACCTTGGTTTAAATACCTTCTTCCCACTTGCTATGCAATCTTGGGCAAGTTACCTAACATCTCTGAGTTTGGGTTTCCTTACTTGAAAGATGAGGATAATCTCTACCTCATAGGGTAAATGTTAAAATTATAAAAGACAATGCATATAAGGACCTGAGCAAACACTGAAATTGGACGGACGATAGTTCCTTCCTTACTTAGAAAACTACATCCTAGAATCAGTTAGCAATTTTTGTTTAATGCTTATAAATATAATTTCATGATTTCCCTCAGAGGACAAGGCATACACACAAAATTTAGAAACTGAAATTATCCAGATGTGAGTTCAAATCCTATCTCTGCCATTTACTATACTTTGTAACCTTGACCAAGTTGCCTCACTTTCCTCAAGTGTAAATGAGATTATCACAGTAACTCAAAGGGGTTAAGACTAAAGCTTGGAAAGTATTTGTTAAAACCCTTACCATTCTAAAAAATGTTGGCTATTCATTTTTGTTTTTGTTTCTGTTTTTGTTACCTTCAATTAATGCTGGAAATCATAGCCACGGATTTTGCATTTCACAGCATGGCACATTTCCACTGCAACAATTTATTCTATATAAAACTTGGACCAAAAAATATGGAAATGTTTACTTAGCTAACCTAAGAAACTGGCATGAAAATAATAAAGCCAAACAATTTCTGCATTTTAAAAGCACCCTGACCCAGTCTAAGACAGCTCAAAGGGTCCATCTGCAGACTAAAATGGAGAGGTCACAAATATATCCAGTAGAAAACTGCTGCTCAGTCTGCTCAGACAGAGTCTGTAAAACCCCTGGTAGCCCAATTAAGTATGAGCAAGAAGGGAATTAATGTTTATTAGGTAGCTACAATGTGTCAAGGGCAGTACTTATATTCTCTCACTTATCAGTCATGCCACTGCAGCCATGTACATCACAACTACGGTAATGCCAGGCAAAGTGGGGTTCTTTGTTCTGTTCTGTCCTTTTTAAACATTTCATGGAAAACTTAACAGATACTAACTTGTCAAGTCCTCTCAATAATCCTTCAAAGTAGGATTTATCATCATTTATCAAAAAGGGAACTGAGGCACAGAAAAGTTAAATAGAGCTGACCTAGGTCACACAACTTATAAGTTCTGGAGGCAGAATTTAAACCATAGTACTAAATTACACTGTCAGGTAAGTAGTGAACTAGCTGATGCTGGTGTGAAGCTGTACCACCTAAGTGAATTAGCAGTAGGTTGGGTTATTCTGTGAGAATATTGCATCTTAGACTGCTACAATGATTACCATGCATTTTGGGTGTGGGGTTACTTTTTTTTTTGGTGGTGGTGGTGGGGAGAATCTGGCTTTTATTAATATTTTTATTACTATCATTATTTGATTAGATAATATGTTCATATAATTTAAAATTCAGAAGGTACAAAAAATATATAATAAGTATCCTCTAACCCCATCCACACAGTCAGTACCTTGCTCTGGAAACAAACAGTGCTATTAGTTTCTTGGGTATCATTCCAGAAATTATTTATGTATATACAAGCAGATAAATAAATACACACACACTTATGGTAACATATTATTCATGCTTTTCTGCACCTTCCTCTTTTCCTAGGAACCTACATCTGGAGACCATTTCATACATAGAGAGCTTCCTCATTCCCCAAGAGAGCTGCCAACTATTTCATGGTGTGATATGTCCTCTATTAGCCCTGGCTGGTGTAGCTTAGTGGATTAAGCTCGGGCCTGTGAACCAAGATATGTCCTCTATTGACACTTAGGTGGTTTCCAGTCTTTTGCTGTTATCAACAATGCAGCAACTAATAACTCTGTTTATAGGTCATTTTTCATATTTGAAAGTATATCTGACAACATCCAAGAAGTGAAATTGCTGGGTTAAACAGTACATGTGTTTGATAGATATTGCTTTCTGCCCCTCCACATAGATTACCCAAATTTCAAAATGCGTGATCCCTGCCACTCTTATTTATGAGTATCTGGATTGGTTTTATTAAGGTGCCCCTAAGATTTCAACTCTTATCTTCATGATCTGAGATGATGATGCCAGTCTATAGCCATACCACCCTGAACGCGCCCGATCTCGTCTGAGATGACGAAGTTGATTTTAAAAAAAAGCAACTTTCAACCATAGCTCAAAATTTAAATTGTTTATCTTCATCAAATGATATTTTCCACTGATTGCCTATTAAATATAGATTCAAAGCTGGAATATGTAATTATTATATCAATAAAATATTGCTTTCATCTGCTTTATATATTGGGGTGCTGCCTATGGTTATGCAACGATGCAAATAGCACCCCCTAGAGTTGTGTACAACTGCTTATGACAGCTCTGCCACACAGGTTCTGCCTAAGATTTCATTTAGAAGTGTATAGAGGGGAGGGGCTCTACATATGGTAAAGCACATTTGAGACCCAACCCCCAAAGTTACACAGTTATTTTAATAAATGCTGCTTGATGATAATGATGGTGACTGAATCTCAATTTTCCTTCTGAGAGCTTGCAGACTCCCAGGACATTTTTACAGCAATTTCAGATGACCTACATGAAACGAAACTTTAAACCTTGCACCAAACGGGAGGTCAGATGTCATTAGCAACTTATTGTCATACAACAGAACACAGAGTGATCACTGACCCACCAGCTTCCTGACCCCTGGGAAGTTAGATGGTGGTGCACAGGGAGCTAAGCTTCATCAAATTTAGATACTTTCACAAGTGCTTATCACTCATCATATAAGACACATAGAATTAGCTGTGTATCATACACATATCATCCCACTATCCTAAATTAGATTTGAAATCAAGCTGATACTCACTGCCCAGCCTGGGGAGGCTGATATTCAGTGAACAGGAACGATCTTTTGTACCCATGGGACAGGCTGGCAACTGGGGCATTAGAAATGAAAGGCTGCAGAGCCTGCCACATTCACTCCTTCTTTATCTCTGGCATTTTATCTTTGACTTCACAAAACAGTGACCACAAAGGAAGCACTAGGAAGAAGAAGGATGTTGGAGATCTGCGGATGGAGAAGGATCATGTCTAATCCCCGGCAGCTCAGCTCTGGTGATAAAGGGATCTAGCAGTAATCCAGCCTCTCAACAAAGATATTTAATAACCTGAGGGGTGAGATCCACTCAGCTCTGCAGGGTCATCTGTTGATTTAATCCAGGCAGGTTTTTTTACAGATAGTGACTATAAGCAACTAACTCTCTGCTTGGGCTTCCAAGTATGTTACTTTGTGGCCTGATTATATGTGATATTCATGTCTTAAAGATATCGTTTTTTAAATAAACTGATTATACCAAATTTGCTGCTAACCTAAACACAACCATTTCTCTGAAGTCTAGAATCCTGTTGCACTGCTTGAGGGTATTTCACTTCATTACTGTGTAGTGTGGTGACACCTAGTGGGAGAAAGAAGGGGAGCACCCAAGTCAGAGTCTGAAAAAAAATGTATTTTTTGATAACTCCATTTTCGTGAAGGTTATGGAAACTACATCCTGAGGTGGGCAGGGCCACTAGTTCTCAATTAAAAGCTCTTTCGTGTTTCCTCCATTGTTGATAACAGGTGTACCCCTATCCCCTTTTAAAACCTTTGCCACCTAAATAAGGCAGAGAAGTGAGAAGTTAATAAACATTGTTTTGTCCAATACACTCCTCCCACAGAAATGACACCTGTTTTAAGCCTGAGAGAAGCTAAAGATAGCCACTGAAAGACTGGAATGACTATGTCACTTAAAGCAAGCAGTCCCGGGGCTGGCCAGGGTGGTTTAAGAATAGGTAGACTAGGAAACAGTCTATGTGTCTTAAACTAGGGAAGCTGAAAAGACTTCTCAGCCTCTCAAAATTTTCCTTTCTCCACCAGATTAATGCCTGGATTTCCACCCCTTTGTAGCTCTTTCCTTTGGCATGGGAAACTTTCTGCAGCCCTTAATAATACCATACTAAGCGTAAGTGACCCTGACATGAGTTTCAGTTTAAGCCTTCCTAACATTCTAAGGAAGGAATGTAAGTTAAAGCTGAGACCGACTATGTAAGGAGCTAGAAGGGGGGTATATGCACACACATATATATTCTGTCTAAATAGTATCCAGCCATGTAACATGAAAAATAGAGACATTTATTTGAGAAGATACAAGATACAAGAAACATTACACATAGGACAATGACACCTCAGTCCCCTTCAAAATAGGCATCTTGGGACATCACACATTTCTCCCAATCACCATCAGCTGCCTCCATTGTATTTGCCTGAATCTCATCAATGGTCTGAAATCTCCCTTTCAAAGGTGATTTTAGTTTTGGGAAAAGCCAGAAGTTGCAGAGTGCCAAATCTGGGCTGTAGGGGCACTAAGTCACCTGGGTGATTTGCTATTTTGCAAAAAAACTGCACAATATGTGACACATGAGTGAGCATGTTGTTGTGATAAAGCTGTCAGTCACTAGTTGCCCACAGCTATGGCCTTCTGTATCATCTGAATAGTTTCCACAAGGGAATGTTCAAGCTTCATGCAAAATTTGATGCAGATTCATTGCTCTATTCACTCAGTCATTTTGAATGTGACGGTCACACAGTACACATTCTCACTCAACGCCATCTACCGCCCCCACTGACTAGTACAGTGAAGTCATCCTTGTTCACGCATGCACATTCCAGTCCTCTCTCCTTGGCTGCCAGGCTATATCAACGTTGAGTAAACTGTTCTCATTCTGTTAATAATGGCTGGACTTTTTCTGGACAAACCTCTTTTGTGTGGTTTATATATAAAAAAATCCATTCTCATCCTCATTATCATGGGTCATGTGTATAAGTTCTTTGGCTATTCTATTTCTTATACTGTACTGTATATTCCCATGGCTATTCTGTAACTACCTATTTGTACTTTTTAATCCCCTCACCTCTTCACCCATTCCCCCATACCCCTATCCCATATGACAACCATCAAAATGCTCTCTGTATCCCTGATTTTGTCTGTTCTTCTTGTTTAGTTTGTTTTTTAGATTCAATTGTTGATACATATGTGTTTGCCATTTTATTGTTCATAGTTTTGATCTTCTTTTTCTTAGATAAGCCCCTTTCATATTTTATATCATAATGGTTTGATGATGATAAACTCCTTTACTTTTTTATTGTCTGGGAAGCAATTTCTCTGCCCTTCGATTCTAAATGACAGCTTTGCTGGCTACAGCAATCTTGGCTACAGGTCCCTGCTTTTCATGACTTGCTAATCCCTTCTAGCCTGCAAAATTTCTTTTGAGAAATTAGCTGAGTCTTATGGGAACTCCTTTGTAGGTAATTTTCTGGGTTTTTTTTTTTTTGCTTCTTTTAAGATTCTCTATATTTCACCTTTAGCATTTTATTTATGTATGTCTTAGAGTGGGCCTCTTTGTACCCATCTTGTTTGTGACTCTCTGTGCTTCCTGAACTTGCATGTCTACTTCCTTTACCACATTAAGGATTTTTTCTTTCATTATTTTTTCAAATAGGTTTCCAATTTCTTGTTCTTTCTCTTTTCCTTCTGGCACCCCTATATGTGAATGTTGGAATGCTTGAAGTTGTCCCACAGGCTACTTACACTATCCTCATATTTTTTTATTCTTTTTTCTTCTTCTTGTTCTGATTGGTTGTTTTGTGGCTCTTCCTTATGTTCCAAATCATTGATTTGATTCTTGGCTCCATCTATTCCACTGTAATTTCCTTGTATATTGTTCTGTATTTCAATTAATGTATCCTTCATTTCTGATTGTATCTTTTTTGTGTTGAGGTCCTCACTAAGTTCCTTGAGCATCTTTATAAACAGTGTTTTGAACTCTATATTTGATAGATTGTTATCTCCATTTTGTTTAGCTCTTTTTCTTGAGTTTTGATCTGTTGTTTCATTTGGACCATGTTTCTTTGTCTCATTTTGGTTGCCTCCCTGTGTCTATTTCTATGTATTAGGTGGAGCTGCTATGACTCCCTGTCTTGGTAACATGGCCTAATGCAGTAGCTGTCCTGTAGGATCCAATGGCATAGCCTCCCCTATCACCCAAGCTTGAGGGTACTCAAGGGTACTCAAGTTGTGCCCTTTGTGTGGGCTTAGTACTCCCTCCTCTTATAGTTGAGCTTTGGTTGCTGTTGGCAGGTCAATGGGAGGATTTACCCAGGCCAGTCAGCTACAAGGACTGGCTGTGATCAGTGACCACCAACCTCCACCCTCCATGGAGGATCAGCTCTGCAGAGGCAGGGTGTTGGTGCTCCTATGTGGTCTGTAGCTGTCCGCAGGCTATGTGGTTTCCCAGGTGGTGCCGGCCAAGGTCAGCCCCCTCCTGTGTTCTGTCCAGGGCCACCCTGAATAAGCTATAAAACAGGGGCGTCCAACCTTTTGGTGTCTCTTGACCACACTGGAAGAAGAAGAGTTGTCCTGGGCCACACATTAAATACATTGTGATACATAATCACAAAAAAAATCTGTAATGTTTTATGTAAACTTACAGTTCTGTGTTGGGCTGCATTCATAGCCTCCTGGGAGGCATGTGGCCCATGAGCCACAGATTGGACGCCTCTGCAAAGCAATCTGAGATAGGTGCTACTTGTGATGGGCTTGGAGATTCCCAGGAGAAGCCAATTATGAATCTAGGCTGGCTGCTGTTAATGCTGGGCCTAGGGCCACTTAGCAAGATGTCCAGGGGCTGGGGTTTACTGAAGCCAGCTATTGCTTATTTAATAGGATTTAGGAAGTAGTGAAATATGAACCAAGACCAGCCATTCACACAGAAAAGTCACAGTTAACAGTTTGGGTGGGCTCATAAGTTGGGTGGGACAAAGTGTAGGAGACCATTCTGCATGGTATGGGCCCAGCTCCCACTCAGAGATGCACAGGACCCACACCCCCAGATAGGTTCTCCCATGGGGAATGAGGCCTGCAATATACCTAGGTCACTTTGAGACTTGCTTTTGCTAAAACTCCCTCACCCTGAATTGAGGCAGCAAATATTTACTGCAAAGTAACTTCCTAAAATCCATGCTAAACCTTCCAACGATGAGTGTAACCAGTTCAACTACTTTTCCCTTTTCATTTGCAAATATCCTTCTTCTGGGATGTGATTAGCATCATCCTTTGTTTTCTGTAAAAGCTAACCACCTAAAGCGAACCTGTGCATAGTAAATGAGGACCATCATATAATGTGCCAAGAAAAGAAATAAAGGCCTGTCATGGCAAGGCTGCAGCTTTTGCTCCCCTTGAGAGAAAAGCCATGCTGTCCCTTTTCCTCCACAGGACTCGGTAGTCCATGTGAATGTCTCGTGTCTCATCCACAATGTGGCAGACCCCACGAGCCAGGGTCCGCATCAACAAAGTCTCAGGGGATCTCCAGGGCAGGGCAAACAGTGTTACCCAGGTCGATGGAGTCTCAGATATGGCAGCAGCCTGCCTGCTCTGTGGCTTTGTTGGAAGAGGGCTCAGAAAAAGAACAGTGGCCTCTCCCTGCCTTTCTGTCTGGGAGAAAGATGTCCCCTAGCTCCTGCCTTGATGCCAGTGATTTCACTTCTTCCTTGTATGCCAGTGGAGCCTTTCGAGCTGCTACCCCAGTACTGGAGCTTAGTAGGAGTGAGTCTGAGTAAGTCCGTGTGTGGGTTCTTTAAGAGGAACTCCTCAGGACTCCAAAAGTTTCTTCCACTGACTCAATCTCCACTGGTTTTTGCAGCCAGAAGTTATGGGGACTTATCTTCCTGGCACTGGAACCCTGGGCTTGGGGCCTGGTATGGGGCTGGGACTACTGGCTCTTGAGATGTCCCTCCCAAAATGTTATCTAACATACGTGGATATAGGACCAGGCCATTCCATGTCTCTGTCCCTCCTACCAGTCTAGATAGATGTGGTTTCTTTAATTCTGTAGCTCTCAGACTTTTATTCAATTTGATTTTGACAGTTCTGAGTGATGGTTGTTCTATATTTTAGTAGTAATTTTGATGTGGTTGTGCAAGGAGGTGAGCCATGTTTACCTATGTTGCCACCTTGACTGGAAGTCAAGACACTCTTATCAGTCCAGAATTTCCAAGGGTTTTAGAAGCTGTGTGTAAGGAATTAGAGACTAAGATAGACTATTTCTTTTTTATTATATGACACACTCCCATAGTCTTTCTTGCTCAGGTTCTGACTCTAAGTACCCAGAGTAGTTTTTTAAAAAGTCTTCTTCAATAAATTTTGGCATGTCCAAATTACTCGATGGGGTCTTTTAATTTTTTTATAAAAACAGAAATGTCATCTGTAGAAGCTAAAGAACAGACTTGTGAATTGTATGAAATATTTGAGTTAGAAAATATATAGAAGAATAATACGTCATGGTCAAGGGTGGGTTATCTAAAGAAGCAAGATTGTCTTAACATACAAAAATTAATCAATGTAATTTACATATGAATATAATAAAGGAGAAAACTCCACATAATCATTTCAACATATGTAGTAGAAAAAGCACTTGACAAAAGCCAACTTGTAATTTTTTTTAAAAACTTTCAGAAAATTGGGAATAGATGGATACCCTCAATCTAATAAAGAATATCTATGAAAGACCTAGAGTTAACATAATACTAAATAGTGAAATATTGAATGCTAAGATTGTGAACAAAGTACAGATGACCCCTCTCACCAATGCACTAGAGGTCCTAGCCAGTGTAATGAGACAAGAAAAAAAATTTAAAGGCATAGATTGAAAAGTAAAAAATAAATTGTCTATCCAGATGACATGCTTGTTTATGAAGGCGTTTGGAACATGTCACCCAAAAATGCCAGTTTGGTATACTGGCTATTTTGAGCAAAAGGCACTTGAGAAACTACTGACCTCACCTTTTCTACCTAATAGCAGGACATAAAATTTCCCATGAGAAAGATGCCCTCCCTGTACCACAAAGAGAATATTCTTATCACCATGTAACAGTGGGGAATTATAACCCACCCCACCATTCTTTAGATATTGTTCCTACAAATGTTGACTCTGACTAATCTACAGCTTATAGATAAATAGTGTGCTTGTATAAGAATACTAGGAGCTAACTTCAAAAGATAAAGACTCCAACCTTCAATCATCCCAGCTCTGGAAGATTTACCATATTTTGCCATGTACCATGCACACTGTAATATTGCAGGATACTATTTTTTGCCCAAATTTTTGAGGGGAAAAATAAGGGTGCGCATTATACATGGATATAATAATCCCATGTATTGTGCACGCAAAACACAGGTGTGCATTATACACAGTGAAATACAGTACTGACCTTCAACCACAAAGCCAGGATGATGTAAAACCAAGATGACATAAAACCAGGATGATGCATGCCAGACCATCACTTGACCAGTTTTGAGATAATCTTCAGAATGGACTGCTGGTCTCCACATAGAGAACTTTTCAACCCTGTCCTCTTGATCTCTTTGTTCTGTTTTCCCTCCCCCTCCTTATAAAAACCTCTGCCTCCACTGAGATGTTAAGATGGGCTTTGGTATAAGAATACCCCATCATCTCAGGTGGTCAGCACTTGAATAAACCTCTTTCCTTCTCACCAGAACCTGCTTCACAAGTTTGGATTTCATTGCAGCAGGCAGCTGCTGAACCTGGGTTCAGTTACAACCAGACACCAGGAGTTGATGACTTTCAAAAGACTAGCAACTGAGAAGAATGCTGTAGCTTGTCTTGCAGGAAATCCCTGCCATTTTTCAGGTCTCAAAACCACTCAGAACCAGCACAGATTGACCACAGATAGCTCAGCTGATTGGACTCTGCAGTTGGCAGCCAAATGAACCTAAGCTCACCTCAACAGCACAACAAAACCAAATTTCAGGGAATTCAAGTAACAAAGTACTGCTGTTGCTACCAGGAGGTCCGGTGCTCAGACCAAATATGGACTCATAGGACTGACCAATTAAACTCTGCCACACTGGAGCTTCTTTGTTCCCTCAAGCCTCTTTTACAATCCTTACCTTAAATGACTTAGTTCTAAGACTGTCCAATCAGACCTCCTGAATTGGAATTAATAAATATGTATAGCTCCTTCTTACCCCCATTCTTTAAATTTACTTCAAGCCTTTATTTGAGGAGACTGATCTGAGCTTTGTCTCCGAGCTCCTTGTCTGGCTGCCTGAAGAGTAAACCCTTTCTCTGCAGAAAAACCTGTTGCCTCAGGATTTAGCTTTCTCTGAAGAACACCAAAAGGCCCACTGGTTCAGTCTGGTAACATGGAATAGACTTGTACAAAAGCCCACCTAAATAACCCTTATCTTCCATTAATGTTCCCAAATATTCTCTAATCACTGTTCCACAATTTATTAGCCCTTGACCAAGCCCCTTTGTCTTGTTACATCCCCACAATTTATTGTTTTTGTTTAAAAAGATATATAAGCTTTGGGGCCTATTGCCTTTTTCAGGTCTTCATTTTCCTCTGAAGACTCCTGTGTCTATGTAAATATATTAAATAAAGTGATATATTTTTCTCCTGTTAATCGGCCTATTTCAGTTTAATTCTTAGGTCCACCCAGGACCCAAGGGTAAAAAGTTTTCCTTCCCCTCCATTTACATAGGAAATCCTACAAAATCCTACAAAAACAATTGCTAGAATGAATAAGTGTGTTTACTAAGATTGCAGGATACAAGGACAATAAACAAAACTTAACTGTATTTTCCTATAGAAGAGCAAACAATTGGAAAATAAAATTTTAAAATAATTTCATTAGCAATACTATTAAAGAAGATACTTAGTGATAAATTTAACAAAATACACATAAGACCTCCATACTGAAAACCATGAAACATTTTGAGTAAATTTAAAAAAGAACCTAGAGACACATACCATGTTCATGAATTGGATGACTCAATATTATTAGGATGTGAATTCTCCCCATATTTATCTATAGATTTAACATAATTTCAATTATAATTCCAGTAGGCTATTTCATAGAACTTGACAAGCTGATTCTAAAATGTATATAGAAATGCTTTATAAAGTATATGCTTGCCTAACCACTATGCTGTACACATGAAACTAATACAAAATAATATTAAATGTAAACTGTAACTGAAATATAAAAATAAAAAATAAAATAAAATGTATATAGAAATGGAAAGGAAAGAGTATCCAAAGAAATCTTGAAAAAAGAACAAAGTTGGAACTTTTAAATAAATTAAAAAACTAAATATTGATGGATGGGTATGTAACAGAATGGACCCACGTGGGGGGAGGGGGCAAATACTGTTACTGAAACAAGCCCCCTTCCCCAGGGTCCTCCCGTTCTAGGTTCGTGTTCACCTACCATCGGTAAGAACTGTGGCTCTCAATGCCAAAGTTTGTTAAAAAGGCAAGGAACTATTTATTCAAAAGTTATACAGGTTTAGCCCTGGCTGGTGTAGCTCAGTAGATTCAGTGCAGGCTGCAAACCAAAGTGTCACCAGTTTGATTCCCAGTCGGCACATGCCTGGGTTGCAGGCCAGGTGCCCAGCGGGGGCCACTAGAGAGGCAACCACACATTGATGTTTCTTTCACTCTCTTTCTCCCTCCCTTCCCCTCTCTCTAAAAATAAATAAATAAAATCTTTTAAAATAAAAAAATGTTATACAGGTTTAGAGTAATGGCAGAATGTTGCTGTTAAATCTCAAAGTCCCTTTAAAACACACCCTCCACACACACACAGTCCTGACCCCCCTTGCTAAACCAGGACAGTCAGGGGTACCGTATCTGGGAAAAGAAATAGAAGGAAAAGAAACAGAAGTCCGTAGCTCTGCTAGACTACCAGTTCCTTCCAGTAATCTGTGCTCAGCTGGGTAATTCTTAATCAAAAACCACATGGCACCTCCTCATGGCCCACCAATAAGAGTCCTTTCACTCCTTTTCTTCCTGCACGGTCTCACATGTTCCCCATCCCTTGTGGTGGACCACCTTCAGGTTAAAGCCCAGCCTGGAATCTCCTCCCTAACCCCATCTCCGACTCCTCCCACAATCAGCTATACCTGCTAGCACTCCCCTATTTTCTGTCTTCTTTGGCTGCAATAGTCAGTCAGGGCAGGCGTGGCCCCATGGTGTGGAATGAATCATCTCCAAGCTCTTTTGAAGGCACTGTAACCAGGGAAGCTGCCTCCCAGTTATATCTTGGATCAAAGTCACACCCATCTCCCTAGCTAGCCTGATGCTGATACTCAAAATAACCATTTTTGCATATAGGTATGAAGCTAGCTTGCTGTTATTGATATGGAAAATAACTCTCCATGGCCCTGCACCATGTCTCCCATCCCCCAGTCAGGCTTGGGAGGGGCCCTCTGGAGTCTCTTAGTCCACACCCTGTTACAGGTACAGAGATGAACTGGTGAAGAGATAAAGCAAGTATAATTTTAAAAAACAGTTGAAACTAGGAATAACATATGTGTTTGCTATAAAATTCTTTTAATTTATCTATATATTTGAAAAATTTCATCATGAAATGTTGAAAATTTGTACTTGTCTTTATTAAAGGTCTTTTGGGAGGGACAGCTTATGTCACATAACACACAGGAAAACCTTCTAAAAGTTCTCTACTCATCTATTTCCTCAAAGTCCCACACCTAGCTTATCATTATAAATATGCATTATTTTTCTGTTTTAGCATGTGAGAAAATGTATCTACTTTTTCAATGAAAAGGGAGATCTCAAATGCAGATATTAGAGGCAGAGGCAAGTGAACATACAAAGACCTAATGCAAGTAACAAATTGCATTCCTTACTTGAAATCACAGGTTGTTTTGACTCCAGATGATAATTTAGACTTGGTTCTAAGAGCCTACAAGATATTTCCAAAAATCAAATTTACCTTCAAAAGATGAGATCACTCCACCACTAAGAAATTCTGAAGTAGTATGACTAAGGCTAAGTAGAACATTCCTAAGGAAGAGTGTCAAATGTGTTATAATAGTAACAGCATTATTAGAATAGTGTAAAACCTCACAAGATAATTATTTTGAAAAGAATCATATCCAATTGAAGGTATACATTAAAAGAGCCCTCTAGATTAATTGCATTTATTTCACATTCTAGCACAGAACAATATGGATGTTCATAATAAGTGTGTTCCCAAGATTAAATTATAAGTAGTATACTTTTTACTACAAGGCAAGATAAATAACTTTGTAAGACTTCCAATAGAAAGAATAAATTAAAGGCTCTGATGCTTGAACATAAGTCATCTGAAGAATTTACTGTGTGGATCCCAGTCTATATCGCTCAGTCTCTTTCAGAATATTACTCATTACTAAATTCACTTCTGGATAGATCTTGACATTTTGTTTCTTCTAGCCTGGGATATGATCTTCAAGCCAAGACTCCAGATTAGCTATCTCTACAGGTGTACTGAGAGACATCACAATGTGACCACTGCAGATTTATTTTCTAGCAGCAACAGGGTGACTAAAAGAGAAGAAGATTAAGTATGTTTACATGTGTTTGAAGAGTCTGTCAAAACGATAGCAAATCCAATGAAAAGACAGTATCTCCAAATGATGTTTTGTGGAGTTTGATATTTACAACGTATTACTAAGAATAATACTTCTGATGCTATGATGATACCTATGTGGTTAACTCTCTAAGATTCACCTTTTTTTCATCCTTTGGATTCTGGTAAGGATTAAAGATGAAGACATTTGTAATACACTTAACACAGTGCCTGACACATTAGGTTAATGCTCAGTAAATGCAAGCCACCATTATTTTTTTATGGATTGTGCGGACAGCATTTTTAAAAATGTAACATGGGTGTCAGGAAGGAGAAAACAAGAAAATTATGTTTCTATCAATCAGTCCACTGCCACTTACCATTTTCCAAAAAAACATCCAAAATTTTTGGTGCTGCCCAAGTGTTTTGGGTTTTGTTTTTGTTTTAGTTTGGGATTTATATTTTTTACCTTTGATTTAAAATGATTTAATACAAATTTTTTCATTTTTTAAAAAAATCAAACCAAATCGAAGCATGTAGGATAAAATGTGAAAGTTCCCCTATCTGCTTCTTAATCCTGTTCCACGTCCTTCCAGGAGATGTCAACCTGTATCTGCATCCCTCTAGTCATTCCTCAACATATGAAACAGCATTCACACTCCATGGCCCAGGTTTAGTTCTCTTAGTCATTCCACACTAAAGGAAAAGTTCCTCCTGCAGCTTTGATAACAATCTTGGTAACTTTGAAAGGATCTGACAAGCCTACCACCATCCATTCTCAGAAAAACACATTTATCTCTGGGTTAATTTAGGATTTTGGAAGACTCAACTATACCAAAAGATTTTGGAGGCTCAATTCTATCAAAAAACCCAGAAATAGGAGAGTTGAAAGTTCACTGTCACAGCCAATCAAATGAGTCATGTAATCGGATGGCAGATGGAACCAGCTAGTTTCTTTCAAGCCTGCTGTATCTATCTACTCTGAGGAATATAGTAAAAGATGGGCCACAATTTCATAAAAGTTTCATAGAGGGAATCCACAAGGCTGGGAGGCCTCTCTTTTTTTGTCTCTGCAAGTTATCACACAGGTTGTGAAATGTAGAAAGAGGCTTTCATAGTTAAATTATTCCATAACAAATATGCCATGTTGATGATTAAAATTCAGCAGATTACATTTGCTGCCTTTCTACAGGTGGTTTTCTAGGCAGTCATTATATTTTGTAAACTATCTGTCCTGGAGCTTTTGATATTCTGGAAGGATTGATGACATCCATCATTTTTCAAATAGCGCAGTTTTCAATGTAGCTATATTCAGCAACCTACAAATCAGTCTGCAAAACACTCTGAGGATAATGACTCTCTTGGCTATGTTGCAGGTGATTCTGGCTGGAAAACATAAAGGAAATGCTCTGAAACCTTTGATGAGTCCTAACTAGAACATCAAAAGTGAGCTTTCCTATGAGCAAAATATAGCATTACATCATAGGACTCTTCTTAAGTAATGGGAAGAAATGAGGCAAGTGTAATATTTATTTCCTCATTGCTTAAAATCAACTCACTAAGATGCATAGCATAGAAATAATCTATAAGTTCTTGTGAATTTTAAAAACAGCAAAATAAAAAGTCACAAAATATTTCAATTTCTATAGTCTTTTCTACCTTTGTTAAATAGTTGTTGGCTTCAAAAAACCACACAAGTAATATATTAGTTTGCTATGGCTGCTGTAACAAAGTACCAAAAACTGGGCTTAAACAATAGAAATTTATTTTCTCATACTTCTAGAATATAAAAGTCCAAACCTGAGGTGTCAGCAGGGCTGGTTCCTTCCGAGAACTGTGAGAGAAGGATCTGATGCATGCCTTTCTCCTTGACTTGTAGATAGCTGTTTTCTTCCTATGGCTCTTCACATCACCTTTCGTCTATGTCATATTGGATTAGGACCCATCCTAATGACCTCACTGTAACATGATTACCTCTATAAAGAATCTATTTCCAAAAAAGGTCACATTCTGAGGTAATGGGGGTTAGGACTTAAATATATGAATTTGGTGAGGGGTACACAATTCAACATATAACAAGTAACTTAAAAGTTCTAAAATTATCTGTAATGATAGATGAGACATTTCAAGATAGGACATTCTAAATTTTCCTTTTACTCTTTTTCCTTTAGGGTCTATTTATTAACATAATTAGGTTCAGCAAAATCCCAGTTTTAAGTCAAATCATAGTAGTTCTTTTTTTAAGTATATTGTATTGATTATGCTACTATAGTTGTCCCATTTTTTCTTCCTTTTATTCCCATCTGCCCTGCACCCCCCTCACACCAGCATTCCCTTTGACATACAAACAAAACAAACAAAATATAACCAGAGACACTGACATAAAGAACAAACTGATAGTAACCAGAGGGGCGGGGGCAGAGGGGGAAAATAGGGGAAGGGACATCAAAGAACATGTATAAAGGACACATGGACAAAGCCAAAAGGGGTATGTTTGAGGATGGGAGGCAGGGATGGGTGGAGCAGAGGGGCATGGTGGGTGAAAATGGAGACAACTGTACTTGAACAACAATAAAAAAGAGAAATATTTGCACAAGAAAATGTCTGTTCAGATCATTTGCTCATTTTTAAACTGGGTTATTTCTCTTATTATTGATTTCTTATACTTCGAAAACTCTTATCAGATATATTATTTATAAACATTTTCTCCCATTCTGGGAGCTGTCTTTCATTTTCTTGATAGTGTCCTTTGATGCACAGAAGTTTTTAATTTTGATGAAATCCAATTTACCTGTTTTTTCTTTGGTTGCCTATGCCTTAAGTGTCATATCTAAAGACCCATTGCCAAATCCAAGATCACAGAGATTCACACTTTTGTTTTCTTCTAATAGTTATGGTTTTAGCTCTTACATATTTAGAAATTTGATTCATTTTCAATTAATTTTTGTGTATGGCATAAGATATGTGTCCAACTTCATTCTTTTATGTATGAATATCAAATACCATTATTGAAAGATTATTCTATCCCCTCATTCTATTGCTTAGGCATTCTTGTCAAAATCAATTGACCATAGATATAAGGGTTTAATTTTGGATTCTAAATGCTATTCCACTGATCTTCTATGTCTATCCTTGTGCCAGTTCCACATTATCTTGATTATACTGTTACTTTGTAGTACAATTTGAAACAGGAAGTGTGAGGCCTCCAACTATGTTCTTTTTCAAGATTATTTTGGCTCTTTTTGGGTCCCTTGAATTTCCATATGCATCTGGGTATTACATTGGTTGTTTCTGTGAGGGGAAAAAAGCCAGTTAGATTTTGATAGGGATTTGTTAAATCTGTACATCATTTTAGAAAGTATTACCATCCTAAGTCTCATCCATGAAAATGGAATGTTTTTGTTTCTTTAGGTTTTTAAAATTTCTCCTAACAATCTTAAAGTTTTAGTTTGATTTGTCCAACAATTTTAAGATCCAACTTCTTAAAAGTTTTTAGTGTACAAATCTTGTCCTTCTCTTAAGTTTATTTCTATTTTGTTATTTCTGATACTGTTGTAAATGGGATTTCTTAACTACATTTTTGGATTGTTCATTGCTACTATAAAGAAATACAATGGATTTTTATATATTAATCTTGAATCTTGCCAGCTTGCTGGATTCACTTATTATCTCTAATTGTGTGTGTGTGTGTGCATACATACATGCATGCATATGCACAAGTGTGTATATTCCTTAGGGTTTTCTACATACAAGATCATGTCATTTGCAAATTGGGATAGTTTTATCTTCTTTTTCAATCTGAATGTCTCTTTTTTTTTTTCTTGCCTAATTGCCTTGGCTAGATCTTCCAGTACAATGTTGAATACAAATGGTGACAGTAAACATCCTTGACTTACTCCTGATCTTGGGGGAAAGCATTCAATTCTGTCACTCATTAAGTATGATCTTAACCGTATTTTGTTTTATTGTAGAGCCCTTTATCAAGCTGGGTAAGTTCACATCTATTTTTCGCTTGTTGATTGTCTTTATCATGAAAGGTTTTCTATTTTGTCAAATGCATTTTCTGAAATTATTAAGATGATCATGTGGTTTTGCCTTTACTCCATTAATACGGTAAATTACATTGATTTTGGATGTTAAACCAAATTTGCATCCCTAAGATAAATCCCATTGGTCATGTTGTATAATCCTTTCAATATGTTGCTGGATTCCATTTGTCATTATATCTGCTAAAGATTTTTGCATCCTCATTCATTAGGCATATTAGTCTGTATTTTTCTTTACTTTTGATGTCTTTATCTGATTTTCGTGTCAGGGTAGTGCTGGTCTCATAGAATGAGCTGGGAAGTGTTCCTTCCTCTTCTATTTTTTGGAGGAATAGTTCTAATTTTTTAAATATTTGGCAGTTTTCACCAAAAAATCTGCCTTGTTCTGGGTTTTTATGTAGGAAGATTTTTTATTACCAATCCAATCTCTTTACTATTTATAGGTCTATTTAAATTTTCTATTTCTTCTTCAGTTTTGATAGTTTGTGTGTTTTTTAGAAATTTATTCATTTTATATAGGTTATCTAATTTTTGGCATACATTATATACACAATTTTCTTATCATAACTTTTATTTCTGTAAGGTCAGTATAATGTTCTGACTGATTTTCAGTAACTTGAGTCTTCTTTTTTCTGTTGGTGTAGTTAAAAGTTTATAAATGGGTTGTTCTTTTCAAAGAGCCAACTTTAGTTTTTGCTTTTGTTTCATTTATTTCCATTCCTATCTTTATTTCCTTCTTTCACCTTGCTTTGTATTTAGTTTGCTCTTCTCTTTCTAGCTTAAGTTGAAAGATTAAGTTATTGATTTGAAATTTTTATTCTTTTTGACATAAGCACTTGAAATTATAAATTTTCCTCTAAGCATTGTTTTCACTGCATGGCATACATTTTAGTATGTTGTGCTTTCACTTTCACTTATCTGAAACAATTTTCTGATCTTCCCTTGTGATTTCTCCTTTGACTCACTAGTATTTAGGACTGTTTTATTTAATTTCCACATATTTGTGAATTTTCCAAAATTGCTTTTGTCATTGATTTCTAATTTCATTACATTGTAGGCAGAGAAGATACTTTATATGAACTCAGTCATTTTATATTTATTATTTTCAATGGCTATATACTGAAGTACATTCCATGTATACTTGAAAAGACTATTTATTCTGATGTGTTGGGATGGAGTATTCTAGAGATGTCAATTAGGACTGGTTGGTTTGTAGTGTTGGTCAAGTTGTCTATTCCCTTGTTGATTTTCTGTCCAATTCTTTTTTGCCAGTACTGGAAGTGGGATATTTAAGTATCCAGCTATTATTATTAAATATCTATTTCTTCCTTCAATTTTGTCAGTTTTTGTTTAATATATACCTGGTGTATATGTGTTTATAATTGTTATATCTTCTTTTTGGATTGACACTTTATCATTTTTAAATGTCCTTTTTTATTTCTAGTGACAATTTTTGTCTTAAGGTATATTGTGTCTGATATTAGAATAGCCATTCTAGCTATCTTTTGGTCACTGATTGCATACTTTATTTTTTTTATCCTTTTACTTTCAACTTATTTGTTTATTTAAATCTAAATATGTCTTCTTCTTCTTTTTGTTTTCATCCTCACACAGGAATATTTTTTCATAGGATAATTTTTTCATTGCTCTTTAGAGAGAGAGGAAAGGGGAGAGAGAGACATCAACGTGAGAGAGAAGCATAATTGGCTGCCTCCTGTATGCACCCAAACTGGGGACTGCATATGCCTAGACAGGGAATCGAGTGTGCCCCAGTCAGGGTTTGAACCTGCAACCTAGGTATGTGCCCTGACCAGGAATCGAACCCGCAACCTTTCGGTTACAGGATGATAGTCCAACCAAATGAGACACACTGGGCAGTGCTAAATGCATCTTATGTAGACAGCATGTCCTAATTTTTTTTCCAAACCATTCTATCAATATCTGCCTTTTAATTAGAGTGCTTAATCCATTTACACTTAATGTACTGATAAGGCAGGATTTACCATATATTGCCATGTATAATGTGCACCCATGTTTTTGGCCCAAACTTTCAGGAAAAAAAATCTTTTGTTTTAATTTTTTTAATTCATTTTTTAATTTATTTATATTTAGAAACAAAACCAATTATCATATTACAGGGTATTATTTTGCATACAGATAATTATTATTGCTTTCTAGAGTTACTTTTAATGCATAAGCATAAATAAAAGAGTTAAAAACACTTACATATGGAATTAGTACTACCCATGTATAAAGCACATCCTTATTTTTCCCTCAAAAATTTGGGCAAAATAGTGTTCATTATACACAGCAAAATACAGTACATCTACCTTTTTGCTATTTGTTTTCTGTGTCTCATTCCTTTTGTTTACTTGTTTTCTATTCCACCATTACTGACTTGTCAGGTTAAATATACACATTCTCGTGTACCACTTTAATTCTCCTATTGCTTCTTTTACCACATGTTTTGAATTATTTTCTTAGTCTTTGCCTAGGGTATTATAACTAACATCTTGACTTTTAATAATCTGGTTTGACGTCATACCAACTTAATTTCAGCAGTATATAAAGTTTGCTCTCATACAGTTCCAATCCCTCTCCTCCATTGTGCTCTCATTGTCATATAAATTGCATCTTATATATTATTTGCCCAATATATCTTATAATTATGACTTAATGTAGTTGTCTTAGAAAAGAAATAAGTGGAAAAAAGAGTTACCAACAAAAACACATTTATGTTGTTTTTTATATCTACCTGCATAGTTACTTTTATTGTGGAGAGGTGAATTTTGCCCCTCAAAAGATATGTCCATGTCCTATCCAAGAACCTTTAATGTCACCTTATTTGGAATCCTTTGATTACCTTATTTTGGCACATGTAATTAAGTTAAGGGTCTTGAGATGAGAACATCTTGGATTATCATTATCCAGGTAGGCCCTAAATCTAATGACAACTGTCCTTACATGATATGTACAGTGGATAAGACAAAGAGGAGAAGGCAATGCAAAAATAGATGTACAGATTGGAATGATGTGGCTATAAGCCCAAGAATGCTGCACAGTCATCAGAAATTGGAAGAGACAAGGAACAGATCTCCCCTAGAGACTCCGGAATGAATGAGGCCCTGTCAGATTTCAGCTTTTCAGGCCTCCAGAAATGTGAAAGAATGAATTTCTGTTGTTTCAAGCCACACAGCTTCTGTTAATTTGTTGCAGCAGTATAGGAAATTAATACGCCCATGCTCTTTATTTCTTCACATGAATTTGAGTAACTGTCTAATGTCTTCTTGTTTGTCTAAATGACCTTTAGTGTTTATTGTAGGGAAGATTCTATAGCAATGAATTCTCTCAGTTTCTGTTTACCTAAGAACATCTTACTTTCTTCTTCATTCTTGAAACAGTTCTGTAGGATATACAATTCTTGGTTGACAATCTTTCTTTAGCAGTTTGACTATGCCATCCCATTGCCTTCTGGCCCCCTTGGTTTCTAACCAACTACAGCCATACCTCAGTACTGGTCAGCCTCAGAACTTGTCAAACCCTGTACTCATCTCATTTTGATGAGAAAAAAATGTTTCAGTACTCGGTGCTTACTTGGGACTCGTCACACTTGCTAGCACTTATATAAGTCATAATGCCACCCTGCAAGAGAAAATGCTTCATCACTCATCACTTGTTTGGCACTCGTCAGTTTCAGCACTTGTCAAGAGTTCTGGAACAGAGACACTGAAATCAAGAACAATCTAACAACAGCCGGGGAGCGGGGGAGAAAATGGGGGGAAGGATTTTCAGGAACTACTATAAAGGACACATGAACAAAACCAAGGGGGAGGGTAGAAGCAAGGGAGGGAGGTGGGTTTGCCTGGGTTGAGGGGGACTGGTGGCAGGGGGAAATGCAGACAACAGTAATTGAACAACAATAAAATAATTTTTAAAAAAAGAAAGAAAAGAAAAAAAAGAGTTCTGGAACAAATTCATGATGAGTAACAAGGTACCACTGTATTAATCTTAATGAGAACTCCTTGTCACATTGAGTCACTTCTCTATTGACACTCTCAAGATTCTCTCTTTGTTTTTTAACACCCAGACTGATTATCTTGTCTAGGTATGGATCTCTATGGTTTTATTGTACTTGAAGTTATTTTAGTTCTTGGATATACAGATTGATAGTTGTCATCAAATTTGGGAGTTTGGTTATTATTTCTTCAAATATTCTCTGCTTCTTTCCTCTCAACTGGGACTTTGATTTTATATACGTTGATATGTTTGTTGGTATTGCACAGTTCTCTGAAATTCTGTTAAGTTTTCTTCATTCTTTTTTCTTACTGTTCCTCAATTGAATAATCTCAATTAATATATCTTCAAATTCTTCAAATTCTGATTCTTTCTTTTGCCTGCTCAACTGTGATAATGAGCCACCCATTCTAGCAAATTTTTATTTCAGTAACTAATCTTCACCTCCAGATTTCTATTTGGTTCTTTTTTAAAACAATTACTCTTTATTAGTATTTCCATTTGTTGAGACATGATACTATTACTTTCTTTTAGTCCTTTCAACATTGTGACCTTTCGCTTTTTGATCATATTTAAAAGAACTGATTTAAAGTCTTTGTCTAGTAATGTCTGGAATTCCTAAGGGATACTTTGTTACATTTTTTTTCCCTGTCTATGGGTCATACTTTCTTGTTTCTTTGCATGTTTTACCATTTTTTTTGTTGAAAACTGACCATTTTAAATAATGTGGCAAATCCACAAATAAGGGTCTTTTCCCCCTCCAATTGTTGTTGCTGCTTATTGTTTTAGTGACTTTTCTAAACTAATTCTATAAAGGCTGCATTGTTTGTCATGTGCAGCCACTGAAGCCTCTGCTCAGTTAGCTTAGCCAGCTTACAGATTTCTTTTAGCATCTGGAAACAATAAGCTTCCCACTATGTGCTGAAGAACGCTGTGTATGTTAGGTCATATCTTCAATGTTCAGTCAGGCAATTAGTAATTCTGACTTACCCTTCACTTCCTGCTTGTGCAAAGTCTTGAGATCATCTAGGGGTGTGAGCTCAGGGCTTCTCAGGTCTTTCTTGAGCATGTAATCATCTGTTGGCATGGCAAAGCCCTACTCATACAAGTGGCCTTTTTGATTCTAAAGAACATGCCAGAGCCTTTCAAAGCTCCTATGGACATCTCGTTGCCCAATTTTTTTTTTTGGTTAAGCTTTTTGGTTAGTGTATTGTTTATCCTAACAAAAATTACAAGCTCCCTCAAGCAGTCACAAGGTTAATAAATAGCTTTTGTTTTCAACAAACACCCCCGGGAAAAGTCTCTTCCATATTTTGTGAGTCTGACAGCCTTGCAATTAGTGTCTTCTAAGGAATTTTCAAACAGGTCAAATAATAACAACTTCTAGTGAATGAGGCATTCAAGGTGCTCCCCAACTCTGTTCTTCTAGTGGTTGTCAGGTTGTTGGTTCTCAACACTACTGCAGATCTGGAGAGGGGGCAATGAAAATAGGGCAAGATAACATGCCAGAAAGTGCTATTCTTAACAAGATCCAGCCATTTTTCCTTGCTTAAATGCTCTCCAGATTGCTGCAAGATTTATTAATTTTCAGTTTATTCTGACCATTTTTGGTAGTGTTTCCATTTCTTTTGTAGAGGAGAATATTTTTGGAGATTTTTATTTCACTATTTTTGCTGTCTTCCTAATAATTATTTTTACTTTTTTTTTTTTACTTTAAAATACTTCTTATAATAGATTTTTGGTGAGAGTACCTATGTGGTATTTGGTATTTTCCCTGGCCCCAGAAAACCTATCACTGTATCATTCATCAAATCACTAGAACAATGGATTTTTTTCTCTAATGGACACAGTTTTGTTGGTTTTCTTCTCTTTAGTAAAAGTTTTTATTTTTATTAAAATGTTGCACTCATCAAAATAAGAGATTTATGAAAACATATCAACCAACTGCAATGAATTTCAATCCTGATTTGAAAAATAAAAACTAAAAAAATTGTTACAATTGGGAGGGCCTCTATGATAGAGGCCTTGGTGGGGTGTTTGTTTGTATGTCTGTTTGTTTGTTTTAGTATTATGTTTCTTCAAGCCTGGACTGTGAGGAATTTTAGTATTTTCTAGTGGGTATGTCTTAAAGCAGAGATTGTAAACAGATGGCCCCTGGACTGTATTTTGCCCATATGCACACTTTCTTTGGCTACCACAACATTTTTTAAAAATATGAATGAGTTATCAACATTTTTAACATTTTAAAACCAGAAAATTTCAGAAAAAATCACTCAGCTTTCCAAGTTCTCTTGAAACCATCAGAAGCGTTGGCTATGGTGGACCCCCATCTCACATGGCGACAACTGGCTGGAACTAGAAAGTTTCTGTCCCCTAAAGGAAAGGCACTATTTGCCATAGTTCCCACCTGCTTAGCCCTTGCCTGCACCCAAGAGTGTCACCCCTGCCTTACTATGTTTCTAAGGCTTGTTGACAATAGAAGATAACAATGAACAGAAATGTAAAAGTTTACATGCGTTTAATTAATGTACAATGCAGCTATACATTGAACAAAGTATATAGTGCCGCTACACATTTTGTTCTCAAAACCAAAAATGATTTGATGTAACATTTCACCCACCAATAAAGCATTCAAAAGAGACAGGAAAATATATTATCTAAGACTTGATGAGGATTAGAACATTTCTAAGGTAACAGTCTACCAGCTAGGCTTTAACAGATAGACAACAAATCTAAGTCAATGACAAAACAATTTTCTTTCATAAGATAAACTATAGAAACAGGATGCTTTAAAAATCAGTCAATTCAAGTTAATCCCATCACAAATCTTATTAAATTTAAGGTATGTGATCATTTGGGGATTTGGCTGAAGTAAAAGGATTTCTGAATGACAGATGTAATCTCATCACATATCTGCTATTTCATTTTTAGCTCCTTACTGCTACTCTCAAAATACTTTATCTTACCAGATACACTTCTACCATCACCTTTCAGGAATCTTTTCCTGATTCCCTCCAGGTAGCATGTATTCTTCCACCTCCACACCCCATAGGCATTTAGCCTGTGGTTCTTTTATGGCACTTGACCTTCTTCAGTCTTAAGTCTGTGCTTTCATCAATCCCCCTCCTCCTTGTAGAGAATGAAACGTCCTTAATGTCAGGGACTCTGCAGCCAGATTGCCTGGGTTTCAATCCCTTGCAGTAGCTCTGAACAAGTTACTATATCTCTCTAAGCCTCAATTTTCTCATCTATAAAGTGGAGATGATAATCAACCATAGGGGGTGTGAGGATTCAATGGAGTGGAACTTTTCCCTGAGGCAAGGGGATAATATAGCTACAACATTTTGAAAGAAAAACTAGAACACAATGTATCCTTTCAAAATAGATATCTGAAAATCAGTTCATTAACTCTCAGGCCCTTCTCCACATGGGGATACAAAAGGGTTCAAGGGTAGAGTTAGAATTTTTAAGAGGATTTCTTTGGAGACAGTTATTCTGTAATTCCAACCCTAAGAAGAATGAGTAGAGAGTTTCATGACTTTCATCTCGAGTCATGAAAGAGAAGTTTTAAGAAACCACCTAGACAATCAAAAGGGCTACAGGGGAAGAAACCACCTAGAGTAATGAATATGGATGCATAAATTTTGAAAGAACTGTAATGTGTATTTATTGTATTATTTAAGACTATGGAATTTTTATAGAAAAAATAAATAAGATGGAGGTTAAACAGATAGTCTGTTAATAACATCTAAGACATTAAAGATAAAGAAAATAAATGAATTATATGATTTTAAAAAATGGAACGAACAAGAGTCTATCTTATGGACAGAAAAGGATGGAAAGACCAAGTCATAAGGTAGGTAGTGGATCATGCCAACTCCAGACTGACAACTATGTTACCCCTAAACTGTTGTCCACTTGTGACATTCATTATGTACCCACTATTCTTACCCAGAGATGCACCTAAAATCCACTGCTGCTCCAGCAGCTAATTGGCAAGCTATGGCTAATGGCCCCATTCCTATGTCTCTGACAGAGTAAGCATGTTGGCTCTAAGCACCTTCTATGTACTAAGCCCCTCTGCTCTGGTTCTTATAACCACACATAAATGGGGGGACTGATGTGGCAGGGACCCCAGAGGCAGGAGAAGACATGACCAATAAGTAACAAAGGATTCAGGTAGTGTGTCCTTCCCTGATCTTTTTGCTTTTCATTGTGTATTTTAAACTCATTGAATAAATTATGCCATTTGAGCATCCTATTTTGATCTGTGATTGATTCTATTTTGTGACCTCTGGGATAACTTTCCTGGTAGTATACTAGAAGCTACCTCTACATCAATATGATTTC
>CM052544.1:42796394-42842296 GCA_028533065.1 Trachops cirrhosus | reverse complement strand
AGAGGCTTAGGAACCCCCAGGACATCTTTAAACGTTCCAACATCCAAATCATAGGGGTGCCAGAATGAGAAGAGGAAGAGCACAGAATGGAAACAAATTTCATTTCAACAAATAATGAAGAACTTCCCCGATCTGGCAAAGGAAATAGACTTCCAGGAAGTTCAGGAAGCTCAAAGAGTCCCAAAGAAGTTGGACCCAAGGAAGCACACAGCAAGGCACATCATAATTACATTACCCAAGATTAAAGAGGAGAGAATCTTAAAAGTAGCAAGAGAAAAGGAGACAGTTACCTACAAAGGAGTTCCCATAAGACTATCAGCTGATTTCTCAAAAGAGACGTTACAGGCAAGAAGGGGCTGGAAAGAAGTATTCCAACTCATGAAAGGCAAGGGCCTACCTCCAAAATTACCCTACCCAGCAAAATTATCATAGAATGGAAGGGCAAATAAAGTGCTTCCCAGATAAGGTAAAGTTAAAGGAGTTCATCATCACCAAGCCCTTATTATAGGAAATGTTAAAGGAACTTATCTGGGAAAAAGATCAAAACTATGAACAGTAAAATGACAACAAACACAACTATCAACAACCGAACCTAAAAAAAAACAAAAACAAAAATGAACTAAGCAAACAACCAAAACAGGAAGAGATTCCCAGAAATGGAGATCACATGGAGGGTCATCAGCACAGAGGGGTAGGAGGGAAAATGGGGAAAAGGTACAGAGAATAAGAAGCATAAATGTTAGGTACAAAATAGACAGGGGGAGGTTAAGAATAGTATGGGAAATGTAGAAGCCAAGGAACTTACATGTACGACCCATAGACATGAACTAAGGTGGGGGAATGCTGGTGGGAGAGGGGGTACAGGGTGGAGGGGAATAAGAGGAAAAAAATTGGACAACTGTAGTAGCATAATCAATAAAATATATTTAAAAATTTGTGATTTTACTTTTTCATTCTAAGTCTTTTAATCTAGTGTGTGTACAGCATATCTCAACTCAGACTAGCCACATTTCAACTGCTCAACAACTACATGTGGCTAGTACTAGCATACAGTTCTTTACATTTAAGGTCAGAGAAAAAAGAGAAATGTCATCTTTGTCCCCAATCCCATCTCACTAGTAATTACATAGTGTTTTTTTAAGTTGAAAAGTCCTTTCACATTCATTATTTCATTTGAGAGGAATATGTCTCACCTTGAAGGATGGATTAGATTTTAAGAGGTGGGGAAAATCCCCATCAAAAGGAAATAAGTGAGCAGAAGTAACAAGGAAGGAAAACAAGGGGTCTATTATGAAATTAGAAGTCAGGTGATAAACCTAAGAAAATGTATCAGAGAAGCCTTCAATAGTCTCCAGACCATGAAAGCTGGGTGTTATTTATCAGACTGTGGGGAGAAACCAAAGGTTTGAGCAGGAAGGAGGCAAGATGGATTAAATGGGCAGCTAAATATAGCATAAAAGGGAGAGAGAGAGGGTAGAGGTAGTTCATTAGGGAATCACTGTATTAAATCTTTGGTACTCAGAAGTTCCCTTCCTCTTTCCAACATTGTTATATACAAAATTTACATTCTGAAATGTAATTTTCATTTTAGTTAAGGTGATTTAGTAACCTTTGTGAGATGAGACATGATGAGAACTTAAATAAAAAAAGGCACAGTGGCAGCCATTAGGAGGGTTCCACACAGAAAGAACAGCCAAGTACAAAGGCCTTGAGACAGCAAGGAGCTTGCCAAGATCAGGGAACAGAAAGTAACCCACTGGATGGTACAGAGTAAATACACATCAGCACATAGTGTGTGGTCCATATTTAAAGAATGACAGAAAGATAGCTTCTTACTCCTGTCACCTCTACAATGCTGGCATGTAGTTGATAAGAAACAGGCAGAGAAGATCTACAGTGTTTTTCAGTTGCTGCAAAAGAGCAGATAAAAAACACCAATCACATCTGGTGAACCAAGAGCATAAGCATTGGTTTAAAAATGTGTCAACATAAGAAACCTACAAACCTGTAGAGATTTTTTTCATGAGTTTATTTGAGCCAAACTGATGATTATTGCCAGGATGTAAAATCTCAACAGATTGAGAAAATGCTCTGGAGAATGGCAGTTTTCCTGCTTATTTTATACATTAGAATCAAAGGGAAAAGACACAAGGAGGGAGGGGAGTTACATGAAATCCACTGGTGGTAGATTAAGGGGGTGGGAGAAAGCAAAGCACAGAAATCTCTGGGTTTGGATAAAAAGTAAAACGAAGAGACACACTTCTTTTACTTTGGTGAGTACAGAATACTGTAGTTAAATGTACAGCACATGTACAGTACAGAGATAGTATGTGGGGGGAGTAAGGTAACGATGAGGGGTTCTGCAGTCTTCTGTGGTTTGGAGACTGCCCTGAAGGATCTGGAAAAAGGGGATTGCTCTGACATTACAAGGGTATGCTATTGTAGATGCAAACACAGAAAACAGGCTCAGTTAAGGTGAAGCTACCTTGTCAAGGAAGACACCAGCCAAGGACATGACTACCCACTGTGACTTGCTTTTCTTGAGAAGTTTTAATTTCAGACAATACTATGTAGCTGTAGGATAGTTAATGAACCAAGGCAGGGACGAGACTTGTCTCACCTGTTGACTCAGCAGTCCTGGGCCAAGTCCAACAAGATTGCCAGGTGTTCTGAACATCACAAGCAGGAATAGCACAGGAAGAGGCGAGTCCTTGAGACTCTGTTCTGGGAAAGGGAGCCTCTGTGGCAATTTCACTAAGACAAAGAGCCTTTACTACCTAAGAAAGCCTTTGTAGCTATTCATTATTCCCAAGACTTGGAAGGGGTACCTAAAAGCTGACTAAAGTATATAACCCCTGAACCCCAATTAGCCATGTGCCCACTAGTAGCCTCGCCTCAACTGCATAGAACAAACACTAACAATTTTATTTCCTCCATAAGTGGGGCATTCAGACTGGCCAGGTACCTGCTCGCAGATTCGTTTTGGTATAGTTTCATAAATAAACTTGCTATCTCATTTCCACTATACGTGTTTGTCTCCGGTTTGAATTCATGTCTTGCAAGCAAGACAAGAACCGAGAATCAAGCTGGGGGGTAGGGGGTGACTCAGGCCTTCCCGCTGGCCTGGTCTGTAAGGTCTGTCATGCAGGCCTCCCCAGAGCTTGTCAGATTTAGTAGGCGGCCCCCTTTTCACCCACAAATGGATTCAGTACACCGAGAGGGTATATGTTTGCCATATCCAAAGACTTAACAACAAGGCTCCTTACAGCCTCAGCACTACCACATCCTCATATAGCACCGCTTCTGAAAAATTCTGAAGAACTTCCTTGTGCCAGCGGTTCTCCAAGCCACTACGCTGACAGCCTTGCCTCCCCCAACCCCGGGCTAGTCAGACACTTTGAAAGCTGCTTCTCTTCCTGAGGGCGACGCAAGGAAGTTCCGCCAACTCAAACCCTAAAAGAGACAGAACACCCCACGTCTACAGTACAACCGCCAAACCTCACATCCGGTCACCTACCCGTCAGCCTCCCTCTACCAGTAGGCGCCGGCGTGACGAAGCAAAAACGCCAGTCGGGGGCGTATCTCCCCCCAGCCAATGGGCTCTGCCCACCTCCCTCCTCCGTCACTGTGTTGTCTGTGGCGTTCAGGGGCGGGGCGTACAGGTAGACACGGAAGTCAGAAGGGGTTAGGCCGCTCAGTCTCTCCCGAGGCGGAGTGGAAGGAGCAAGATGGTTTACATCTCGAATGGTGAGTTGGCAGAAGGGGAACTGCTGACCTAGGAGGCCGTATCTCGTGTTTTTTCCATCCTCGCCCACCCGTCCCAGACTTGGGACGCAAGTCTGGCGTCCGTCACGTATTTCTGGACTTAGCGCCGCGCTGTCCCGCGGAGCGGGAGGCGAAGTCGCCCGGGCCTGCTGCGCGTCAGCAAGTCGTCCGTAAGCGGGTGGGCTAGGTCCGAGGTCTTCATAGTCCGTTGGGTTGGTGTCTGGCGTCCGTGTCTGATTGTGGGTCTCGCGAAAGTGCACTTTTCTCTCAGGCGTCTGTGTCCTTAACTAGTAAAAACAACATTAACACCATCTGCGTAGCCCTTAAGCTTCACTCACTGTTTTAGCGTTATTCGCTTATCAACTTACCCAATCTTTTTGTAACAGCCTATTAGGATATTTTATTTTCCTTACTTTACGGATGGTGACTGAGGCGCAGATTAAATATATTGTCCAGCACGACAAAGGTGTTAATGGCTCATTCCGGATTTGCATTGAGGTTGGACAACGTCCGCGTTCTTGCTGTTATTGCTGTTATCAAGTGTATTTTGCCTTTCTGTAACTTTGAGCTAAGAGAATTAGCTACCCAGGATATGAGGGTAGTCAGTCATACGTGGAGTTTTTTGCCCTGATGTCAGGGGGCACAAGAAGAAGCACCACTTCCCCTACAGCAAGTTAATTTTTCCTGGAATAAAGAATCTGAGAAAATCTTAATTCAGTGACTCCACAAAGAAAATGACCGGGAAGAAAAGACTGGCTCAGAACAACGCCAGCACTACCGGGCCACCTGTTTGATTCAGATGAAATAAATGCCTTGGTGCAATCTTAACAAGTAGGTCTTGGATGACTGGAACTAGGTGCTGGTTCTGTTTGAATCATCTGTTTATCTTTAGAGATAATTAAGGTAAGTCAATGCGAAGTCTTTGGTCGAGTGCATTTCTCGACCAAAAAATTGCTCTTCATTTCTTTGCTCTTCAAAATTCACTCTCCTGTGTCCCCCTTAAAACTCTGAAACAGGTAGGTTGATGGACGCATACAAAAATCAAAGTTTAATCTTCGTTTTGGCACTTGCAAACCTTGTGTTTTATCCTTTGTTAGCTAAGGCTGGCAGCTTCTATGTATGCATTAGTGAATGTTTCTTTGTATTTCTGGTGTCTTATTGTGCATGCATAATACTATTCAATCCACATAAATAATATAAAGGCCTTTAATTTCACGTTCATAGTTGAGAAATGCCAGTTGCATCAAGCAACTTCTTTCCCTCTAAGAGTGTTGGGAGGGGAAGTTTCTGCCTTGAAGAAACTAGGAGGAAAGTGCAAAAAGCAAATTAGAATGATGCAAGTGCATGTAATAGTTGCTTTCAAATCACAGGAAGAATTTATGGGTTCCCATTAGCTCTATTTTCTTAGCAGGACTGTATTTATCAGCACTTCATAGTTGACATAACATTTCTCTTCACTGCCAAGTGACTTCTTCCCAAACAATTTCATATGATTAGAGAAGGAAAATCTCACATTGGCCAACAAAGCAGAGCTAGTAAGAAGCAGAACCTATCACCCATGCTCTGTCTTTAAGTGTGGCCCTTTTTTCTCAGTAGCTGTATGTGTTAGATATACCTGAAAGTAAACTGGTCAAAGAAAGAGGAAAAGTAAAAAGCATGGAGAAGTCCTTGGGAAAATGGAGAGCAGAGGTAGTTGACAGATGGGTCTTCTTCCAAAATATTCTGACCTCTTGATTTTCAAGGCTGAAACCCTACAGTACTTACTTTTCAGGTTGTAGCTTTTATTATTTAAAGTGGTTTGAAAGATAGATCCTTAAGATAAAGCTTATATCTATAGTTAGAATGAACAGCTTTTTACAGAAAAAAATAGTGGTAATTTTAATGAACAAGCCAAATTCTCTGCAGTACTTAAAGCACACAGACTCTTTGATTTAAAAATTTTTTTTATCATAATAACTGGTTCTAAAGACCTGTAAGAGTATGTATAATCAGTCATTTTGTAGAAAGAAGAAGCTTTTCAATTGGAAAGAAATCATTTGAACATTTTAGGAAAATGGAAGTGATATAAGCATTCTTTTTTATTCACCCATTTGTTTCCTCAGAATATTTGAATTAACAAATATTTGTACACCTGTGTTCATAGCAGCATTTTCATAGTAGGAACCAAAGTGTCCACCAGCAGATGAATGGATCAATAAAATGCAGCACATATGTACACACACACAAGGGAATATTAATCAGCTTTGAAAAAAGCAGGAACTTTTGACACATGCTACAACATGGGTGAACCTTGAAGACATTATTTAAGTGAGATAGCCGCTTATCAAAGTACAAATATTGTATGTCCTCATATGAGGTTCATAGTGCAGTCAAATTCATAGAGACAGAAAGTAGAATGGTGGTTCACAGGGGGCTCAGGGAAAGGGGAAAATAGGAAGTTAGTGTTTAATGGGTACAGAGTTTCAGTTAGGAACGATGAAAAAGTTCTGGAAATGAATGGTGTGATAGTTGTATGACTGTGAATATACTTAATGCCATAGATCTGTACATCTCAAAATAATCAAAATGGTAGATATGTTTGTGTATATTTCACCACAGTAAAGAGAGAGAGAGAAAATACTTGAATGAAGTATCACCCACCAAAACTACAAACTGTAGGAAAGCATTTGGTATATTAAAGGAATGACTCCTAGATCACAGAGCCTTACTTCCCTGAACACTCTCTTAGAATGGTGTGCACATAGTAGATCTCTCCTTTTTGTTTACTATTTAGAACAATGGACAAGTTGAAAACTGAATCAGGGATTGTTACCTGATAAGTGTAACTCATCCTGTGTCAGGGATTTGTAGCACTAATTAAGTTTCTTTATTCTTGTCTGTAGGACAAGTGTTGGACAGCCGGAGTCAGTCCCCATGGAGATTATCTTTAATAACAGATTTCTTCTGGGGAATAGCTGAATTCGTCATTTTGTTGTAAGTATAGTAGTGCTCTTAATAGCCCTGGCTGGCACCTAAATTGCCAGAAGTACATTAAGTACATTATGTTGCCTATCTTAAACAAGCTGAGCTTTCCTGAGCAATTTTCAGTTTTAATTTTTGTAAATCAATAGCTGTACTAAGAGAAATGAAGACTTCTATAGTGATAAAGCCATCACCAGACATCTTATGATTATGAATATGATAGTTAAGTTGGTAAGCTTGACCATACCTTTGTCTTAGTGTGGTAATCATATCAACCCGCAGCTGTGGAGCTAGGCCTGCCCATTCTAATGCCAAATGACAGTGCCTCACTTTCTGTCTGTTAGTCTCAGCTTTAGTGTATATGTGCAAATTTTATTGAGTATTATACAGCAAGTAAACAAGGGGAATTAGTTCTTCATTAAGCAAAGTGTTTTGTTTTTTATTTTTAATGAAGGGCTAGAATCAGTACAAAGGAGACAAAAATTTAAACTTCACCATAATTTTAAGTAGTTCTTAGTTAAATGTATTTTTTGGTCCTTCACCTGCTATTTGTTTATGAAAATTATTCATCAACTACTAACAAGTCTTATCCTAAGTTTGAATATATATTTGAGTGTCTCATGGATAGGAACTATAGGGATGCAGAGATATAGAAGATAGTCCTTTTATTGACTTAATATCAGTAAATATCTTTATATTATAAGGGGCAATGGGTGGGCATGATTGTGGCAGGTGGAAATCAGAAGAAGTTATTCCAGGTAGCAGAGATGATTGAATATCAGCCTGTGATCTTTATACTTAATTTGATTATTGCTCTGGTTTAGAAAGATTAATCTGATGGCTCATGTGGCATAAAATAGAAAAGGTGAAATGGAAAAGACAGCTCCATAGAAAAATAACCACAGGGGACAAGAGAGGGCTGAAGTTAAGGTACCCAGTGCAGAACTTTACAGTTTTACAAATTTTACCAATTCTGTATTGTTCATTAAATTACTGTTTTAGCTTCGTTAAATTCTTCCTCCTTCACAAATAAAATTCATTTAAATGGATCCCCAGAAGGCCTGTGCCTCTGACACACCACCCTCAGCCCCTCCCTCTCCAAGGTAATGTTAGTTAGGTAGACTGTTGTGGCCTGACAGCTGATACAGAGTAAAGGAAGAAAGTTGGGATGACTGTCATGAAGAGCTATCAGCAAATAAGAAAGGTAAGGAAGGGCGGCTTTAGCACAGAACACAGCACATTCTGTTTAGACATGTGCTTACTTTAGATGGCGTTGTCCAGATGGCTGTGAGAAATGTGGGTTTAGAGCTAAATCAGTTCAGCTGTTCTCTCATCAGCAATGATAGTTGAAACCATGAAATGCATTTTATAATATTGAAAGTGGTTCTTCTGTTGTTTTCTGCCCCTTGTTTCAGTTTCAAAACTCTGCTTCAACAAGATGTGAAAAAGAAAAGAGGCTACGGAAGCTCATCTGATTCCAGATATGATGATGGAAGAGGGTATAGCTTTTTTTTTTTTTTAATTTTTAGAGAGGGGAAGGGAGGGAGAAAGAGAGGGAGAGAAACATCGATGTGTGGTTGCCTCTTGAGCACCCCCCCCACTGGGTACCTGGCCTGCAACCCAGGTATGTGCCTCAACTGGGAATCGAACCAGCCACCCCCTGGTTCATAGGCTGGCACTCAATCCACTGAGCCATACTAGCCAGGGCAGGTATAGCTTTTTTAAATTGAAGTGTTTAACCCTCCGTATATTTTAATTAAACTATATATATGTATGGATAAATAAGCTCATGGAAATTAAAAGTTTAAATTCTATTTCACAGAATTAATGCATTACTATAAATTAAGTTGCCTTTGACTTGATAACTACAATCAACCTGACAAAGCTAAAATGTACATTGTATATCCTATGGGAGGGAAATACCTAAAGTAGAGGATGAAAACAGAGAGCCGTCATTGAAATCTAGAGATTTCACCTTAGAATCTGCATTGCCAATTGCTAATGAGAAACTCAAAAGATCAAGCAGAGTGAGTTAGGCTTGTGTTTCCATGTAGCAAAAGTCAGATAGATTTGGGTTTTAGTTGGGCATTTACAGGAGGTGGTGTTCAGTTCATCACAGTCCTGCCTTACTTTCCTCATGTCCTTTTTGTGTCTGGTCCCTAAAAAGGTTTGAATTTTTACCTAAACAGTGTTTTAAATAAAGATGAGGGTCTATTTGAGTGTAAAAGGAACCCACTGAAGATGTTTACTAAACAGTAGAAATTAACTTTTTCTTTTATCAGGCCCCCAGGGAACCCCCCCAGAAGAATGGGTCGAATTAATCATCTGCATGGTCCCAGTCCTCCTCCAATGGCTGGTGGATGAGGAAGGTAACTTAAATTTTAAATTATTCTGCAGGAATTTTATTTTGTAAAGGCCTTCTTAGGAAGGTCTTTAGGAAAACAGAAGTTGCCCAGCATTTTTAATTACTCAGACATTATTTGGAAAAATATTTCTATCCTAATCCTTGATAAGTCCATTGGCTTTATTATTAAAATGTCTTTTAAAGAGGTTTATAACTTGTAGTGATTATGGGATTTTTTTCATACAGATCTAAATTAATAACTAGCAACTAATTATTATAAAATTTTCTTTTAGGTAAACGTCTGCTCTAAGAAGCAGACAACTGGACATGCACATTCATAACAGAAAGAAACCATCGAGTAGTGCAGGGCTGACCATGCTGGACAAGTAGATGAATGTGTACGTCTAAACAAGAACTACTCTGTGTCCTCACAGACAAATGAGGTCGTGTTGGGAATTCTCTTGCAGGGATCTGGCATGACTGACATGCAGTTCTATAAATACACGTTTGTCTCATTAACTTTTGTATAGTTTATGAAAGTATTAATATAGTTTTAATAAGTAATGTTTTCAGGTTACAAAAGTGACTTCTCATCTTTATATAATTGAAACTGAATTTGAAGAAAAAAGGCTGTATATTTAGTACTGTTAGTGTTACCTTTTTCAACTTCTGAAAGTGTTCATTGTTAATTTGTTCTCACTTATAAATAAATCACATTGTATTTATTTCAGTATATGCATATAATATCTGTGGTTTTGCATTAATTTTTATCTTGAAACATATTTGTCCCATGAGTCTTTAATACAAGGTGTTTGATTTACTGCCATATAAAATTACCAGGGTATTTATAAAGCCATAACCAACAAAACAGCTACAAAATGAAGATTTGCTATTGGTCTGAAAATATATGGACTTCAATGCTATCTTGACAAATATGAAATCTAAAAGGTTGTTTCGTCTTTAATTCCCCTGTGAGTGCTGGTAACTAACATTCTTTCACCAGAATGGAAGCTTTATGAAATTAGAGATTTTGTCCTTTACCCCAATACTTTGAATAGTGACAGCATGTAATAGGCACTGAAATATTTATTGTCAGAATGAATAATACACATAATTCTACTTCCAGTATTTAACAGGCTTTGGAACCAAAGTGTTGAGATAAAAGCATCTTTATATCCATTTATAAGTATGGGGATGGTATCAACATGACATTTACTGAAATCACGAAAGTGGGGGTTCATCAGGAATTCCATTTTGGACACAGTTAAATTTGCAATGCCTTGTCGACATCCATGGGGAGACACCAACTATATCAATCGGGATCTCAGGGAGAAGTCCACACTGGAAGTATATATTTGGGAGTTACCTTTAAAGCTATGAAACTGGGTAAAGTCATCCGAAAAGTGTGTAAATAGGAGACCTAGCACCAAAGAACCCTAACATTGGGCTGGACTGACAGGACCAGTGAAATAAGAGAACTAATGTATGTAAGGTGTCTGGGAATCCAGGAGAGACAGGTGTGAGGACGAAATGAGATGCTGGTTATTGGCTGGTCCATCAAAGCACTCAAAACAAAAAGGAAGTACCTGATATCACTGGCCTGCTGTGGCCAAGACCAATCGAAGCACGATCCACTTAATCCCCACACTCTTGCTTCCCCCGAAACCCCACCCCCAGCGGAAGGTTCCGCCCCTCTGCTTCCGGAGTTCTTTGGCAAGACTCTCTCTCGGCCATCTTGACTGTGGGCAGCCAGCCGGGAGACCGCTCCTGTGCTGGGGACCTGTTCCGGAGTGTGCCGTGCTGGTGGAGAGAAGAGGTTCCTGGGGTTTCGTGGCCAAGATGACCCAGGCGGAGAAGGGAGACACGGAGAACGGGAAGGAGAAGGGTGGGGAGAAGGAAAAGGAGCAGCGCGGTGTGAAGCGGCCCATCGTACCTGCCCTGGTGCCCGAGTCGCTGCAGGAGGTTAGGTGCTAAGGGTCGGGCTCGAGTGGGGCTTGGCAAGGGCCCTGCACCCTGGCCTCGGACCTCCGCATTCCGGTCTGAGGAGGATGTCGAAGCCTACGGAAGGCTTCGGGCCTCCTTAATCATGAGTGGTGTAGGGGTTGCTCGTTCCCTTCCTCGATGTTGCAAGCCTCTTGCAAGTCGAGTGAGGACTGCGTGTCCCCGCCCCCGTCCTTCCCTTCCAGCCTCTGTGAGAGCCCCAGCTTCCCCGGCTTTGAAAGGAGGACTGGGCTGTCACCTACTCCCAAATGGATGAGGGTTTTTTCAGTGGTGGCACATAGAGTTTAGCACCGGCCTGGCTCACTGAGAGTATCGGCGGTTATTTGGTAAGGGATAGTTAGAAGTTCATGCCTTTGTTAAGGAGACTCGGGTAGTGGAATGAAGAGTAGACATTTGTCTAAATAGACATTGGGTGCGTGTGTGTTAAAAACAAGATTAAGTCATACCGGAAAAATTATTTGCAGTACATGGCGGGCAAAGGGCCTTTATGTGTAATATTATGAATACTCAGTGAAGAAAAGACCAGCATTCCCATAGGAAAATGGACAAAGATAATGTAAAATTCACAACAGAAATCAGGAGGTGTTTAAATGCTCAGAATTTCTTTTTGGACATCTCTGAGGTGGTTTCCTGGTAGATGTGTTAAGTATATGCCCAACTGGCCAGGCAGCTGTACATACCACAGTTCCTGACACATGGTAAGCCCCTCCGAGTGGTTATTACTGTTGCACAGCGGTCAGTTTCTCCACTTAACTGGTTGAGGGGCAGACTGAATGGCCTGTGAGGGCTTACTGGTTCCCACCTTCTAGGATTCTCCCACCCAGAGGGTGAGGCTGGGAGGAGTGCTGGGGGTGGGGCCATTGGTATCAGAACACGGTGTGGGATCCACTAGTGGAGAGGACCAAAAGGAAGTGTTGGGCACACAACAGCAGCTACCTCCTCCAGCCCCAATGGTCTGGGATGGTTTTTTCAGAGGAGGTGACATCTGGACTAAGATCTGAAGAAGGATTAAAAATTAAGTAGGGGAAGGGAAGTTTCAGGGAGGGAGAACATAGCATGGAAGAGAACTAGGCTAAGAGGGCATGAAGTGTTGGAGATCAGGATGTATGGAGTGGAGGGAGTAAGGGAGCAACAGATAAGACTGGAGATCTTAGCAGGAGCCATATGATGAAGGTCATATAAGCCAGTTCTGAAGGCAGTAGAGAACTTTGGAAGACCTAGCCACACTCTGAGCTTGTGATTGCTTATTAACTTGTTTAATCTTCACAATTATTCTATGAGGTAGGAACTTCATCCAGAGCAAGGAAGTGGCACAGCCTGAATTTGAAGCCAGGTGTGTGAATTCAGAGCCTGGGTCCTTAATCACTATAGCAACATTTCCTTGACTTCAGTCAGTTGTATAACACTCTGGTTTTCCATGGCCTCTGTGGCACCTGTACTGTTAACTGTATCTCATCTTAAACCATAATATCCAGGATATGGTATGTGGGATGTACTGACCAAAAAAGAAGTGGTTCTAGAGTAAGGCTAGAGAAGTAGGCAGGGCCTTGCTCTTGGAGGTCTGGACTTTATCTATTGGCCAAGTACAGAAATATTTTGAATGGAAACATGCCAATAAGACCCAACTGTAGCTTCAAGCACAGGACAGAATAGGTGCTAGCTAAGGAGTCAGGCTGGCACGGTGGTTCTTAACAAAGGGATCCTGTTGTCAAAGGGATTGTGAGTCCCTTTTTCCTTCCCCCACTCCCTACTGAAACTGTGGGTCCCTCAACAAGTTTACACGGTAAAGGTTCCCCAAGTGATTCAGATTATATTCTGCCCTCTTGAGAATTTTGGTTCTAAAACAATTATCATCTCCAAGTGTGCAGTCAACCACTGTCCTGATTCGCACCATTTTGTCAGTCCTTGTTCATCACCTCCCAAGAATGAGTTGTGAAGCGCAGCAAAGTTTTCTGACTTAGGAGGATAGAATTGTGAACTCTGGTTTTTCATTCCCAGTCTCTTACCAGATTAGGTGAATAGCACAGAATCAACAATGGTGAAGTGTAGTGTTTTTTTAAAAAGTAACCAAAATATAATTTATGCACGCACTTGGGAAGTGGTTGGTGTATAAAGCCTTACTTTCCAGTATTGCAAAGTAATCATTGTACTTTACATTAATATCTTCCATTAGCTGTTCAAACAGTGGGTTTAAACCTGAGTGGTCATGCTAATCACCTCAGGAGCTTTTGAAAACTGGATTCCTAGGCTCTCTCTTAGGAGATTCTGAGTTGCAGAATTTGTAGTGAAAGCTTAGGGTCATTTTTTTTTTTTTACAGCTATCTTTAGGCGATTCTGATTTTGGGAACCCAGCACTCCACTAGTCATAGTATTCCCTACACTCTCATCCTTGTTTAACTGTCTTCCCTAGTAAAGGAAAAGTTCTCTGATTTTTGGGACTTTGTCTTGGTTACCATTGTACTCACAGTGCCTGGCACAGAAATGCCCAGTAGGTTAATTTGCACTGAATAGTAATGGTTCTTTTCATTTAAACAAATATTTGTTGGGCTATGTACTGTGAGTTGGATCCTGGGAACACGGAAATGAGTTTGTATTAAGGTAGAGACCAGTAATTGGATGCTTCTCAAAGAACTCCCTTAACTGAATTATTTTGAAACCTTTGGGTCTAATGACCATTACAGGAAACTAACTTCTTAGTCTATCCTTTATCTATATGTTATTTAACTTGTTACCTGCATATCACTTACTAAGGTCACACACCTGTTTTATATTTGCAGCAAATCCAGAGCAACTTCATCGTTGTCATACATCCAGGTTCAACAACTTTAAGGATTGGTCGAGCCACAGACACACTTCCTGCCAGCATTCCTCATGTCATTGCACGAAGACACAAACAACAAGGGCAGCCCCTGTACAAGGACAACTGGCTCCTAAGGGAGGGACTAAATGTAAGTCAGAAATGGAGGACCTGGAGAGAAATCCCAAGACTGTTTCCTTGGGAAGGCTTAGACATGCAAGTATATGCAGTCAATCATCTTGAATAAACATCTTCATAACCTTGTGTTTTTAAGTGGCTGGTGATAAAGTAAATGTTTACTGTAAAGCAATACATTTTTTTGCCCTGGCTGGTGTGGCTCAGTGGATTCCTGTGAACCGAAAGATCACCAATTTGATTCTTGGTTAGAGTATATGCCTGGGTTGCAGGCCAGGTTCCCAGTTGGGGGCGTGCAAGAGACAGCTGATGGATGTTTCTCTCAGGCACATGTTTCTCTTCCTCTCTTTCTCCCTCCCTTCCCCTCTCTCTAAAAGTAAATAAATAAAAATAAATTATTTAAAAAATAATAGAATAATAGCATCATTCAGAGTTACAAATAATAATTTTGCATCAAAACTAGCAATTTTATATTGTAAGTAAATAATTGTAATAAAAGTAAATTTAATTTTTTTAACCCTCCAGGGTAAACTGGGTATTGATGAATGTGATTTTTAATGGAAGGTACAAAACTATCACTCACTTAAAATGATACATTCTGGTCTCTCTTGACTGACTTCTGTTTTTTCTCTTCCAGATACTTAGAGTTTAAAATAAACTCATATTTTCACTTCATAAGCAAATTGAATTTCTACAATAAGTACTTATTGCAATCATAAGTCAAATCATAATGTAAAAGCAAAAATATATATATATATTTTAAAGATTTTATTTATTTATATTTAGAGAGGGAAAGGGAGGGAGATAGAGAGAGAGAGAAACATCAACATGTGGTTGCCTCTCATGCTGTCCCTACTGGGGACCTGGCCTGCAACCCAGGCATGTGCCCTGACTAGAAATTGAACCAGCAACCCTTTGGTTTTCAGGCCAGTGCTCAGGCTACTGAGCCACACCAGCCAAGGTAAAAATAAATGTATTGCTTTGCAGTAAACATTTTCTTTATCCTATTTTGCAAATGGTAATTATCAGGAAAAATTTTTTGTGATAGGTGCTAATGTATATATTACATTGTAATCCACCTTTAAGTTTTAAATCAAGGATTTTTTAGGAACTTACATTCTCTGTAATTCTGATAGTAAGCCTTAGGGTTCCATTTTTTAATTCTTACAATTCTACTTTAGAGAAAAAAAATTGAAAGGAAGTAAAATAACATTTCACATAAAAATTTATGGATATATTTTTTGCAGTATCAAAATTACTCAAACACTTGTTGACTAAGCAAAATAACACATGAAGGACTCTTAACGTTATAAAATCGTAAACATGAAATGATGTAAATCTATGACAGCATCTCTGAAATACTTTGTAAATGTAAAAGTAGCTATGCTCTGATTAGTGCTATGAAAATTTTTTGTGAACCCAAAGTCACTCAAAGTTACAGATTTTTTCAAATATTTAGTTTATAGTGAGGGTTCTTTTATGACTTCTTAAATTTATAAATGATAAAAAGATTACTTTGAATTCTGAAGAGTAATACATATGTTAGAGATTAAGGAAGCGCTGCCTGTTGACAAGGGAGCATTTCCCATTGCTGCATTAGTAGTTTGCCAGACTGCCTTCCCTTTTCACTAAGTTCTTTGCACTGCTCATCTTTAATTCTATTTTCCTAGAAACCTGAAAGTAATGAACAAAGACAAAATGGTCTTAAAATGGTGGATCAAGCGATATGGTCTAAAAAGATGTCAAATGGTACAAGACGGATTCCTGTGTCCCCTGAACAGGTTCGACCTCAACTCTTCTGATTTAATCTTTCAGCACAGCTATTACATCACAATGCCATTCATGTGCTCTACTTATTTAATTTGCAAATGCAAGAAGGGATTTTCTTTAAAAAGGAAGAAAAACAGTTCATAACCACCTATGGTGTACCTGAATCAGTGTCACAAATGCCTAGGCAAACCAAATAATTTATAATGTGGTGTTTCTTACCACAAGTTGATAAAATTTACAGTTTACTTGAGAGTCTTCAGTGTATAATTCTGGGACCTTGGTGGGAAGTGGTATTCTTCCCACATTTGTTTTTTAATGTGCTAAAGCAATAGCAATTAGGCATACCTATGAGTTGATGTAAATTTTGTATTCAGCTTTAGGTAGAGTGCAGTATTAATTTTGGACTGGCTGTGAACCACAGCCCTACATGTTAAAAATCACAGGAAAAATCAAGACTGTGGAATAGGGCAAGAGAATCCTTTTGTTACCAGTCAGTCAGTATTTCCCCAAATATCTTGGCTTTGTGATTGAAATTTGCCACTGTGTCTGGTTCTGAGGGAAAGGAGAAAAGACGACTCGCACTACACTTACCCGTTTTTCTTTCCTTGCGTAAATTCAGAGAATATGTGATGCACTTTTATTTCAGGCACGTTCCTACAACAAGCAGATACGACCTGCAATTTTAGATCACTGTTCTGGAAATAAATGGACAAACACATCTCACCACCCTGAGTTTTTGGTAGGAGAAGAGGTAGGAAACTTCTTTATAATGAAATGGAAGAAGAAAACCTGATCCTAATTCTAAAATTCATTTACTTTGCCACCCAGTTATAGCGTCCAAGCATTCTGTAATCCTACTTTGAGGACCAGACAATCACAATGGCTCCTGAAGTATTAAATACTCCACCCTTAACATTTAGAATGTTCAGCAAGTGTTACTGATAATTTCTAGCCTTAGAGTTTTGAACTTGAATCCAGAAAACCCTGAGAGAAGAGTTTTAATAACCATCTTTTCTAGGCCTTGTATGTTAATCCATTGGACTGTTACAATATTCACTGGCCTATTAGAAGAGGTCAGTTAAATATTCACCCAGGACCTGGAGGCTCCCTCACAGCTGTTCTGGCAGATATTGAAGTAATATGGTCTCATGCAATACAAAAATACTTGGAAATTCCATTGAAAGATTTAAAGGTAAGCTCAGATTCCTAGTTACTTGGATAATCTTTAAGAATCTTGGTCAATAAAAGTACACATTACTGAGTTGTTTATAATATAGGGTCCTTGAAGCATTCTTGGCCTTATGTGTTGAGGATATCTTCACTGAATTCTCCTTTAATGCTTTCTCTTTTAATTGTTCTGTTCGTTTCTTTGGTGTCTCTCCTGCTCTACAGGCTGCAAGTGCTCATGTTTGTGCCTTCTCTCTGGGCCTTTTCAGACACATCAGTTTTATTTTTATTTCACAAGTGTTAAATAATTCAAAGAAAAAAAATATCAACATTCTCTGTTTTCTCATAAAACCCAAAAGATAGAGAGTTTTGAGCTTTTATTCTGGGCCTCCGACCATTGCTTCTACTGCTTTAAAGTGTGGAATTTACTTTGCCCTGACTTTTGTGTTAACCATTTCTTTTTTTTTTCTTTGCTCTTCTCTTAGTATTATAGATGTATCTCTGAAGACAGGTGTGAAATTTACTTTGACCTGACTTCAATGTTAACCATTTAATCATTTTTCTTTGTTCTTCTCCTTAGTATTATAGATGCATCTTGTTAATCCCTGATATCTATAATAAACAGCACGTGAAAGAATTGGTGAATATGATCCTAATGAAGATGGGTTTTTCAGGTATGTCTGATATTCCAGTGAAACCTATTTGAATTGAGATTTTTTCTTTTTTACTGACAAAGTTAATTCAATTCACTGCTTTATTGGAATGCTTATTTGAGAGGGTCAGGAGTGCGTGAATATCTTCCCAGAGGTTCCTAGACTTTAGTTGATTATTTGTCTTCGGAGAGTTATTGCTCTGCAGCTGATTGCTCCTCTGCCTTTTGTTTTTTAGGAATTGTGGTCCATCAGGAGTCTGTGTGTGCCACTTTTGGAAGTGGTTTAAGCAGCACATGTATTGTAGATGTTGGGGACCAGAAGACAAGTGTGTGCTGTGTGGAGGATGGGGTCTCCCATCGGAATACTCGGTAAGGGACTTGGGAGGTGTCATTCACCATCCCTCTCCCCTCATGGTCTGTTCAACTATAAAGCATTACAAGTTAGAAAGAAATTACATATAAGGAGTTATATTTTCAAATTTTGCATAAGACACCAGGAAGATTGTGGAAGTGCAAATTCTGGCAAGGCTATACACAACTGATTCTACCATTTCCTTTGGAACTATAATATAGATTCATATCAGCAGCTCTTGAAAGTCCTAGAGTGTGCTGTGCTGTCCCACAGACAAAGCGTATAGGTCAGCTCTGTGTCTTTTGCTGTGGGCTGGCCTAGAGATACCGATCATGCACAACAAAGCTTGATTTTGACAAGTCGCATAGGAGAAAATAGGTTTTTGGATTTGAGTTCTCTAGCTAGCTAGCATTTCGAGTATTTGCTTTTCTTGTCATAAAAAAGAAAAAATTTGGTCATTGAACACCATAAAGTTACTCATGGTGTTCAGTGAGTAACTTGATGGTGATCAAGTGTCACCACTACAGAAGAGTTACAAAAGAACTATCAGGAGCAGGTTTGCTGCTTGTCCTTCCTGAGACAAGCCCAACACAGGTAAGCACACTCAGGTAGTGCACACGTGGCCTCTGTGCAGCATTTTGCGCTCCCAGGATGGCTTCTCCAGGGGGCTTTAATTCTCCGTGTCCCTTACATTAGGTAGTTTGAATCTTAAGGTATAGAAACAAATTTAAGAGGTCCCAGTAAGTCCATGAGAAAGGTTAATCCCAAGTTACAATGCATTCTCTGAGCCAGATGAGTTATTTTGGCTCACCCATTGTTTGTATTGTGTGATGCCAGTTCCCAAGGTATGGAGGAAACACTGGATTCAGGTCTCCAACCACTAAAATAATGTAGCAGTGGTCTTTTTAAATTGTAGACATGTTCAATTAGTGGGTAGTATCCTCTCAGATTTCTCCCATAAGTTTGTCTTATGGTGTCACCTTTATATGCTAGAGAATGTACATAGGCGAACAGCTATCAAATGGTAAACATACTGACTTGGAAATGAGCTGGATTTAATAGTGTGTTTTCTGTTTCTTGGATATTTTTTGCAAACAGTATGACTGCTTCGAGGTGCCTTACCACTGATTTATTCTAGAGTTCCCTTTCTGCCTCCCATCATCCATCTGTTCTTTCTTTAATGTATTCCTATCACAGACATTTCTTGAATCTTGCTGTTTCACTGTGCCTGAGTTTTTGAATCACTCTTTGTACCTTTTTAACTGACATTACCCATCTGCTTTTTCTCTTAACTCTAGGCTCTGTCTGGCATATGGAGGATCTGATGTATCAAGATGTTTTTACTGGTTGATGCAGCGAGCTGGATTCCCTTACAGAGAATGCCAGTTAACAAATAAAATGGATTGCCTTCTTCTGCAGCACCTAAAAGAAACTTTTTGTCATTTAGATCAGGTGGGAGCAAAATCAAAATTGACTATTTTTGTTTTCAGGAAAACTTTAGCAGTATCATGCTACCCTTTCAACCTAAGCTGATAAAGCCTTGAAGCTGAAGCCCTTAAGGAGTGTGAGTTCTTAGGTGAGGTCGAAGCTGTGTAGATGTGTCTCTGGCTCTGGAAAAATGCTTTTTTTTTTTTTTAAAGAGAGTTTAGCAAATATCTCTGTCTCTAGGCTCTGATCATCCTGATAAAGGATGAAGGTAACCCTTTAGGTGTGATGAATAATTAGCAGGTAAAACATACACACAGACATTTAATAAAATGCCATCATTTGAAGCACTTTCTTAGTATTGTGAACAGTCACCATTTAATCGTTGCTGTATCTGGATTGCTACCTTTTTATACTCTGTTTTAGATTGTTTTTTTTTTTTTCCTTTTCAAGTAGTATACTTATGAATAAAAAAAATTAAGAAATATAAGACTAGGTAACATTCCTCAGTTATTGAGACCATTTGTTTATTGATTTGCGTCATTGTATTAGTATTTATCAATAATGAAGAAAACAAAAAATGCAGGTGATGGATATTTCACAGATGTTAAAAAGAAAGCAAGTTAACATTGAACTCTTAATCTAAGTTCTAGTGGATGTGGTAGAAAGTTGTAGGGCAGCCTTTTTATAGGTGAGGTGGTAGGGAGGCTTAATTGTAATTCGAGGAGTTTACATGCACTTTTACTGATTCACTGACAGCATCTTTTCCTGGAATCAGGACATCTCTGGGCTTCAGGACCATGAGTTTCAGATTCGACATCCAGATTCCCCTGCCCTGCTTTACCAGTTTCGATTAGGAGATGAAAAGCTCCAGGTAACACTTGGGTGTATATTTTCATGGGTAGAAAGCAAGCCAGCCAAGCTCAGACTGAGAGACTGTTTACTTGCTGAAACCTCAGGAGGTCAGAATGTGAACTGGCTGTAGATTATTCACTAACCCAAATTACAACAGATTTGAGGTTGTAATTACCATCTTTGCAGTTAGCCACTATGTGATTAGTCATTTAGAGAGAGAGGTTCCATCCTTATTAAGTAATTATAAAGTAGGTTACTACGTACTATGCGTTTACTTTGAGTCTCTAGTGTCATATCACACTTCAGTTAGATGATAAATGAGTTTTCTTGCCTATCTGCATGAAAGAAATAATGCTACCCCTCCAAAAAAGAACAGTATACAGTCTAACTTTCAGGATCTAATCAGCCAGTTTTGCTTTTTGGAAGAACAAAATTTAATGGGTCAGTTTTTTCAAGACACAGTATCCTGGGTTGACCGTTCTTTTTCTTCAATGCACAGGCTCCAATGGCTTTATTTTATCCATCAACCTTTGGAATCGTTGGACAAAAAATGACGACTCTGCAGCACAGATCCCAGGGTGATCCTGAGGATCCTCATGATGAACATTACCTGCTGGCGACACAGAGCAAGCAAGAACAGGTCTGCAGGGATTCTGGTGTACAGGCAGACAGTTTTATCCCCACAGGAGAAGTGTGCCCATAACTAATGGATCACTGCAGTCACTGCCCTCTGACAGCATCCTAAAGCTGATACTGTTTTTATTTTTTTTTTAAGATTTTATTTATTTTTAGAGAGGGGAATGGAGGGAGAAAGAGAGGGAGAGAAACATCAGTGTGTGGTTGCCCCTTGCACACCCCCCGCCACTGGAGACCTGGCCCACAACCCAGGCATATGCCCTGACTGGGAATTGAACCAGCAACCCTTTGGTTCACAGGTCGGTGCTCAGTCCACTGACCCACACCAGCCAGGGCTGACAGTGTTTTTAGAACTTTAGATGGAGTCTAAATTTGAAATCTGGATGACAGATTTTTTGTTCAGCAGGCATTCAACCAATTCTCAGAATACCAGTCCACACATTTAAAGGTTAAATTAATAGAATTACTTTTGAATATTCATTCATAGTAAATATTTCTAATAAAATTTTACCTATATTTAATTATAATATATGAGAGGTGTGTGGTATAGGCAAAAAACTAAATTTCTTTGTCCAATGCTAATCCCAGTAACAGGAAGTCTAATGCAGGGGCAAGTTATTACCTGCTAATAAAACAGCAGCTCATGGTGGAGGGAAGAGGGCTGTAAGTCTTTTCTAGTCCTCTTCCCTGTCCCAAAGAGGGGCACAAAGTGATTAGAAAAGGTCTGAAAAAGAGAATTTCGTAACAGTCACTGGCTCAAGAATTCCACTAAAATACCCCACTTAAAAACTCAATTCAAGGGAAGAAAAGCTTGTCTGCACTTGACATCTCAATTTTAAATTCCAACCCATAATAGTAAGGTTCTGAGACCTGCCCTACCTGCCAGGGACTCCTTTAGAATTGTCAGTGCATCCTCTTCTGTCCATCACCCTTCACTCCCAAGTGGGTGGTTGTATACTCTGTTGTATTTCCTCTCTGCACCACGCCTAAGGTGTTTTTTTGTTTTTGCAGGGTAAGGCTACCCCCTCAAGCCTTAGTGTATAGTAGTATATGAGGGGAGGGCCCCCAAAAACCCAGAATTTATTTATTAAAAATTGTGTATTTATTCTTATGTGTTTAAACTTCAGTTACCTTCAAAGTACTGTCCATTTGATGCAATACACCTATCAAGACTTCTTTTTTCCACTGCTCAAAACAGTTTCTGAACTTGTCGATTTTGATGCCTTTTTGTGTTTCTGCCATTTTTTGTTTCACTTTTTCCACATCCACATCAATAAAACATTTCACTTTGAGGATTTTTTTTCATCAGGGAGACAAAATTTGCTCAGGGTGAGATCAGGTGAATAGGGAGGTGAGGCACGAGGGTCATGACGTTTTTTGTCAAACACTGCTGAACACTCATTGCGGTGTGGGCTGGTGCACTTGTAAATTGCCCATCGTGAAATGGGTAAACATGTTGAAAGAGTCTTCAAAAACTCCACTGAAGCTAAATGCAACCTCTCACAATAACACCAGCTGGCACACTGATACAGATGGGTTCCTGGAACACTCACCTAGCTCAGGAAACCTGTACTACAAGGCGTCCCCCTCATCTAGTGGTGGGAGGTCTAGCTGGAGAACATCGGCAATGTTCTGTCATAATCATACCGTCTTCTTGATTGTCCTTTTCATTGATTTAAAGTCTGCAAAAGCTACTGCTGACCGAAAGTCTGCATCCAAACCCATTGGATTTGAAGGGGATCTTCGTGGACAGTCCTCTGATCTTCCAGAAAGACTCCATTCCCAGGAGGTGGATTTGGGATCCTCCCAGGGAGACTGTCTGATGGCTGGCAATGACTCTGAGGAGGCTCTCACCGCTCTGATGTCACGGAAGACTGCCATCTCACTGTTTGAAGGGAAAGCTCTGGGCCTGGATAAAGCCATCCTTCATAGCATAGACTGCTGTTGTAAGCACATTGGGGGAAGCTGGGAGATAGTTAAATGAATAGGTTCAAGCTAGGGTATGGCTGTGCAGTGCTGCATAACATATTCAAAAACAGTCAAGCACCTGCCTTGTGCTTGCATTGTTGGGTGTTGGGCGTTGGTTCCTGGGCTCATTGGAGGAGACCAAAATAAAGCAAATTATCACACAAATGTGAAATTATAACTGGCAGGTGCAAAAAAATTGAACTAAATGGTGCTGATTGAGGGGTTTAATAAGGGACTTTTACTCCATAGGGGGAGTTGTGGAGGGTGGAAGTCAGGGAAGCTTCCTTAGGGAAGAGCCACTTGACAGAGAATCTGGGCAGATCTGACTGGCCAGTCAGATGGGTGGCATTCCAGGCTGAGGAAGAAGGCTGTGAGGGCTGGGGTGGCTAGGACACAGGGTGTGAGGATGAAGCTAGAGAATTGAGTATACACCACACTGGACATTTTAGGCCCCCTTAGAGATTTTGTTCATGCTGCAAGTAGCAGGGTAGGGACAGCAACCCGCTCACATTTGTGTTGGCAAGGTTACTCTGGCTGCGTTGTTGAGGAGGGGTTAGAGAGAGAGCTTTGAGAAGGCTCGTGCAGTTACCCAAGCAAGACATGATGTTGGTTTGGCCTAGGGTGCTGGTACATACAGAGAAAAAGCTTGGAAGGGCTTTCACTGTCTTTGCAGCATCTGATGATACCAAAAAGAAGATGTACAGCTCCATCCTGGTGGTGGGAGGTGGTTTGATGTTTCATAAAGCACAAGAATTTTTGCAGCACAGAATTCTCAACAAAATGCCACCTTCATTCAGGCGAATTATTGAAAATGTGGAAGTAATCACAAGGCCTAAGGTATGTTGTTGATGGTGCAGGTTGAACTATATACAAATGAAGTCAGCACTGATTATTTCTGATTCTAATGAGTGTGGGCAGATAAAATCCTGGAAGTCATAAGCTTGTCCCTAGGAGTTCTTGAGGATTTGGGTCAAGTGGAATTACTACTTATAGCAGGTCACAGGTGTGTGGAAAGGAGCTTGGATGAGGGGGACTAGGTTCCTGGATTTAAGTCCCTGCTGTGCTCTCCAAAGCTAGCAGGGCTGACTCTGCCTTGGGAAGGATGGTGGAGCAGGGGGAAGACTGACCCGTGTCACGCCGTCAGCCAGAACAACTCTGCTGTGATCTCCCTCATATTAAGGAGTTGCTGCTGGTCCCTGGACCAGGTGGTCTTTAAGAATCTTTTAGGCTTGAACTCTCTTCAAATACAAGCCTAGGAATTGAGAAACAGATTGTGCCTATATTACGTTATATCTCATGGACAATTCCTGGGAATGTTCTTAATTTTAATCCTGAGGGAGAGATTGTGGGATATATTTATTCTACTCAAATTTAAAGGTTAGTTATTTCCTTAGAAATGTTCTGCCTTCGGGGATGACTATTTGTGTAATAATAGTGAAGAGTAGCAGTTTCAGTAATAAAAACTGAAAAGTTCTCTTGTCAATTGAAACAAAGACACCTGTAATGTAAGTTCATGGGTCTAGCATAGGTTGAAAATCTGGCTTATTAGTTCTTGACTCAGCAGGATTTTTCCACTCCCAAATTCAAATAAATTATTAAGTGTATGTCTTGTCTGCGTGTGCTGACATGTCTTTATCACTGCTCTAGGACATGGACCCCCGGCTGATTGCATGGAAAGGCGGGGCAGTGCTGGCTTGTTTGGATACGACACAGGAACTGTGGATCTATCAGCGAGAATGGCAGCGCTTTGGTGTCCGCATGTTACGAGAGAGAGCTGCCTTTGTGTGGTGAAATGGGCAGGAAAAAGTCACTCTTGAAGGAGACCCAAAACAAGCCTCTTGATACTAAAGACTCTTACAGAATATGTATTTTTTATTTATTGACCTACAATTCTAAATCTTATATTGAGGACCTGACATTGGTGTGAAATTACAAGCTGCTTCTGTATCAGGACATTTGAGAAAAAATGTGGTAAGCTTTCCTGCCCCTTCTCAGGGTCTCAGAAACTCCCCAGTGATGGAAGATGGTTGAGCAGTTGTCAAGTGGTGAAGCTCTCATTTAAGCTGACTTGCTGAGTGTCATGAGGCAGTCTCCTGTGACCGTGAGGGGGTAGGTGTGTGACTTGGGACCTTAATTGTGAGCACTGTATGGTTATGATATTTTCCCTGTTTGCAATAGCAAGCACATATGATGTGACTCATGTGCTTTTAGAATTCCAAATAAGAAAGAGTTTTTTTGTTTTTAAAAATTCTCTGTTGGATTACAAAAATTATGGGGCCCCATTCAGGTCTAGATTTGCCAAAGCAGAGGTTTAAGGCTAGGCTGGCTGGCTTTCATTACCCAACATGCCCGAGGGTAGCCTTGGGAAAAGAAAATAGTCATTATTTGACCAAAACAACCAAAGCAGAAAAGAAAAATTTGTTTCCTTCCTAAAGCCAAACAGAAATGATTTAGGGATAATTGAGAGTTGTTACCATGTGTTGTACAGATGAGCAAGGCGATAGTTGCAATTACTACTGACTTAATCATAAAGCACTCCCCCCACCTCAGTTTTCCTTTACCTGAAGAACCCAGTGAAAGTATTTGGAGTTCTTTGTGTTCTGTATGATCAATTGACCTTGATCAGTGAGCAGTCAAGCAAACGGTAAATAACACAGACAGCTATTACTGCCTTAGTGAAGCCTTCTGAGCCCCTGGCCGAAGGACAAGAAGGCTTTTTCTGGAGACAGGGGCACAGCCTGGGGGCTCATAGACCTGGGAGGATCAGGGGATGCCTGATTTCTGCCAGCTCTTGCCCTTGCTGCCTTTATCTCTGTCAGGAACTGGAGATGGGACTGGGGAAAAGACAAAACGTAGGAGCAATTAAGGGGTGGGGATAAGAGTGGGATATAGAATAAGAACGGTAAGAAGTCTTAGGACAGGGAGCAATGCTGGTAGTGGAGCATTTTGCATTAATAAGAGTATCCTATGTATCCGCCTAGTAGGATAGGAACAAGGGAGAATCCACCAATATAACAAAATTTAACTTGCTGCTACTATTTGGAATGTATGTCTTCAATTTGAAAATTGTATATTCTTTGATTTAAGAAATTTTCAACAATAAATTTATACAATATTGATTTTATATATGTTTCTGAGCTGTTTCAACACAATGTAGTGTTGGCTACCTAGTTCCAAAAGCATAATGTATTTCTGTTTTTAATAGTTTTCCATGTAATAGCATATTGCTGTTATAACTGGTAGATGTTGATTCAGAAGTGGCTTCTGGCCTAAGTTTTGACATAAGCCATGTCTGTCTTCTATCACCAGCACTTTCAAGCACCATGAAGACTGATCTTGACAAATGTGTGACCTTTGCCACATTAAAAATATTGCCTGAGTAATTGCTAAGTATCTGCTGGTAAAGCAGGACACGGTGAGGTTTCATTCTATGCATACTTATTTTGGCTTTTATTTTATGCTTAGGACATGTATCAGGAGTGGCATGACCCTTTAAAAATAATCTACAAATACATCTTAGCAGTCATCTACCTGAAACTGGTCCACATTCTAGAGCATATTCAGTATTGCACTGTGTGAAAAGGCAGGCATTCTTAGAAAAACACATGTGTTAATATATATAACCTTTTGGTGACCTAAAATAAGAAAAAGATGCTTTTAGGAAAATAAAAAAGTTAGAAGGCTGAAAATACCACAAAACTCTTGTGTTCTATAAGTTTGTGGTAGTTTTTTTTTTAACTTAAGTTAGCCATTATAATAACTCATTTATAAAACTACTTCAAGAGAGCTATCTTCCAACATAATAGGAATTATTTTTGTTCTAAACCCAAAGTTGATGTAATAACCAAAAAACTGAACTATGACGATGACCTCTAACAGGTAAGTGGGCAGACGTAGATGACAGGTCTGCATGTGTGTTGGTCTTCATGTTAAACGTACCTGTGCAAGAAGCAAATAGGACATTAACCTAGTTCAGAGAGGGAAAACACCAAATAATACAAGTGGTTACACATATACTAGGTCATCTTATGAGCAAAGATGGGTTATATTTTTATATTAAAAATAAAGACGTGTAACAGGGTTTTTACCTAAGAAGTTATTGAGTGAATTAACAAGGGCTTATGAAATTTGGCATTCATTAAACTTAGAACGTTACAGAGGTAAACAATTCTACGTCCAAGGCAAGGCATGGACAATTCAAGACCAGACATTCAGCTGGAAGATGCTTTCTCACTGCATTGTCAGGATGTTTACAGTTTTACACTACTACTATTCTTGATTTTTGGTTATAAAAGTGATTTAGCTTTATAACTATAAATTTAGTTTCCATTCTTTAGTTAATACTACAGTAGTTAGTAATTCTAAGTATTGGCATAAAAGTTTAATTACTAGACTAAGACATGTATCTTGTCATGAGTCCTCCCTATTCCTTTTGCTAACGCAGGTATATACATAAAATCCTCCCTATAAGTCACCCATACAATAAACTTCGCAATCATCACAGAAGCTTTTTTTAATTGGAGGGGTAGGAATCCTTCAAGTTCTTGTTTCTAATGGGAGGGCTACACGAAGGAGCAGCGGTTGTGGCAGGCTTGCAGCCTTTTTCTGGCTGACACGTGCTGCTCAGCATGGAGAAGTTCTGTGCAGAAAGCGGTAGCTTCCTTCATGAGGCGGTACTTGGGGCAGATGTTGAGGGCGTGGTAATCGTCTTTGGTATCAGCCTCTTTAAAGTAGACCACCATGTATTTGTGCACATGAGTCTGGCTTCTCAGATCGCTGCAGAAGAGGTTAAAGGCCAGGGGGAACAGGTCTTGGGAGTTCTTATGGGGGCTGCCCTCACTCTTGCCACAGGTACCACCACATACGGTGTTGACATCATTGGAAAGGAGGAAAATGATTTTGTCTGCTGCTTGCTTCTGAGTGGTAAGCCAGTGCACCGGACCCATCTCAGCTATTTTCTTTTTCTGCCACTTGTCAAGGATAACCTCACTTCTGCAATGATTTTGAAGAAATTCAGTGAAGTAACAAACTGTGTGCTGGAAACATATTTCAGATGGGTAAACCACAAGAACCTTAATGAGGGGCAGTAGTGCGGTGGTAGGGAGGGAAGTCCTGTTCCTTTCTGTGGACGGAGAAAAGCATTTGTCATCTATGAACAGCAAATGGCAGACTTTCACTCTAAAGACATAAAAGCTGTATTTTCTAAGTCCTGGCCACTAAATCAGTTCTCCTGATCAAGCCATACCTTTCCAGGTAAATTCACAGGAATTGTTCCTGTTTAAGGTACTCTGTTTTAGGTGGGTTGTTGTAACTTGGGTTTTTTTAGTACCATGGGCATGTAAACAGGAACAACCTGACCGCTGGCCTTTGCGTTTGGAGTTGGGTCAACTCAGTAGTTGTTCCGTTTTCTACCTGCAGGTGGTAGCTTTATCATTCCGTAAGGTTCAGTGGTGCCCCATTTCCGCTGGAACTTAACTGGAATGGTGCGCTCTGTGTGCTAGTGAACAGGAGCTACCTTTGAAAGTACTATAACCAATGACAGGCCACACGACATCTTCTAAGTGCCAGTATTCCTGAGGTCAAAGTTCCACATGGCTTTCTTAGTGTAGATCATGATATTAATCTCGCTCTATCTACACCATCCCAGAGACTCCCAGTCTGCATTTTTATTTACTTTTTTCCACGTGGAGAGGAGGAGAAGCAGAGGCTTTCAGAGTACCACCCTCTAGTCAGCTATCTACAGACTCTGGCTTCTGTAGTCAACCCTCAATGTTTTAATGTTGGCAAGGTCCTTAGATTATATGAAAACAAGAAACTGGTGATGTTACACCTTGTAAGAATTATTTTTTAAAAAGTAGGAACTAGTAGAGAGAGCCATTCCATGTTAGCTATCTGTCCATTTCAGTACCTGTCGATGCCTCAATGGTAAAAATGAAACAGATGCTAGTCACCAGATCTGGAGGTCCTGATCCCTGCTTTACCTTAACTAGCAAATGTGATCCAGTCACTATATGTCTTTTCAGAAGATCTCTTAAGATATTAAATAAATGCTATCTGACTCCTGTCCAATGCCAAAATGTGATTGCCTCTAGAGGACTCTCCTTCAAAAACAGGTTTCATCGATGCATGGCATCATAACCCTTACCACGTCTCCACATTAGATAGATCCCAACCACCAGCACCCATGTGGCCACCAGCAGAGCCAGGAGGAGGAGAGGGAGCCAGCCACTCAGCACATGTCTGCCTGGAGGAAACAAAGCTTATCACCTTTAGCAAAACAAAACCAAATTACCTCCTACTTGGAAACTAAGATGTTTGCTCTTTTTGCAAAAGTTCAGACCCCTTTAAAACCAAGGATCAGTAGGTCTCTAAGGGGTCTGAAGAATAGTATGTTTTTCTAGTGTCCAGATCTATTATTTGATTCTCAGGATATGGGAGGAGATTAAGACTAGTCCTCTAAAATCACTTTGGCTTCTTACTCCCTATTTATACTAATGTAACTAGAGTTTACATTTTGGTTTTTTGTTCTTTGACTGATTAACTTTATTCTGGGTGTAATTATTTAATATGTAATACGCATACATGCATTTTTAAAGGCTGTTCTGTAAGGCAGGAAATGTGGGGGATAAAGCCACCCCCTCACAGGATGTCAAGGTTCAGGGAAGCTCTGGCCCACAGATGTGCTCAGGGACCCAGGGGTACTGTGCCCACACAAAGTCAGGACTGTTAGGCACCTGGATTGTTGTTAGGTTTGGCTGAGTTTCTAAAAATAACACCTTCCAAGTTTTGGCCCCATCCCTGGGCTAATTCCAGAACATTTTATTTGTTCATCTGTAAGTGGAAGTACTAACATCTCTAAACCCAGAGACACATTTTCCAGAACATGCTGCTCTCAGGCACCAGTGAGGTGTGTCTTTTGGTGCCAGTATACTAATTTGTTATCCAAATGTTGGCCATGTGATCCCATCAAGTTATAGCAACAGCTAGGCCTGGGCCACTCAGACTGATAAGATAAGAAAAATGCAGTGAAGTGCATGTTCCTTTATAAACTCAGTCCTTTTATGCTCTTGACTTTTTTTAAGCAGATCCTTGTGGCTCTAACCATCCATTCTGCACTGTTTATTTTTTCCCCTTGTGTATATTCTGCTTTGTAAAGGATCGCAAGGCAATTTTATAAATAAAGTTTCATCTTATTCAGCTCTGACATCTTTGCCTGCATCCCAGTTCCCCATACACAGGCAGGGACTCTGTCACATCCCCCACACACCCTGTCACATGTTGAATGGGGCGGTGGTGACAGCTGGCCCTTCATGTCGTGAAACTCTCTGATCATCCTGACAATGACTGGGCACTCACTGTTATCTGGAGGGAAGGAGCCACTTGTTTGTGGACAAAGCACAACAGTTCCTTTGCGACGGATGCAGTCGTAGCCACAAGTGTGGAAATACGGAACCAACTGAGAGAAAACAAGAGGATCAGAAAGTTCTCACCACACTGCATAACAAAAGCTCAGCATTATTCCTACTTCCACCGAAACTTCTCTTCCCTTTTTTTCCTGGTTTCAACCCTGCTGCTCGCTCTTGTAATAGAACTTTTTTTTTCCCTTGGTCACACTTCAGTGATAAAGCCCTCAAGTCCAAACCAGTGTCCTAAGACTGAAGCGCCTTCTAAGTTTCCTGGGGTCTGAACCTAAACTAAATGTAGCTAACATGTCAGTTTCCATATCTAAACAGGTTAGGTTACACTAGGTATATACAAATAGTTCCTCAAAAGAACAAACAGCAGTGGAGCTCCTATGAAGAAGTCATGCTTTATGACATGAAGGTACCCTGGGACTAGGAAAGTCTGGTTCCCTGGAGGAGGGTGCAGACAGGCATCTGGCATGGCAAGGTTCTGCCTTTATGTTCCAGGGAAAGAAAAGGAAAAGCTCCTTATATCTTGGGTGAGGCTGTATCTCACTGAGACCCTCCATGGCTCACATCATAAACTCAGATTTGAATGGGACCAGAGAGCATCTGCAAGTCTTAATTTCTATTTTCATTTTTTTAATCCTCGCCCAAGGACATTTTTTTTCATTGCTTTTAGAGAAAGAGGAAGGGAGAGAGAGAAACATTAGTGTAAGAGAGAAGCATCAATTGGTTCTCTCCCATACGTACCTGGATCAGGGACTGAACCCTCAACCTTTCGGTTACAGGGCGATGCTCCAACCAACTGAGCCACACCAGCCAGAGCTCAATTTCCTATTGCCCATCTGAGTAAACTGAGGCCCTGTGAGGACAGGCAGTTGCCCTTCAAAGTTCACACACTAATCAGGAAACCAAGCCTTCACATTTCACATGGTTTTAACACTTCATTTTACAGTTGAAACTGAAGCTTGGGAAAATAAAATGGTACTCCTGTCTTAGAATTACTCACAGGCTTTGTGACAGAAAATGGAAATAAAAGCATTTTGGAAAGTCAACAGCCACTAATAAAAGCATAAGACACCATAACTGTAAGGTCAGCTTCCTGACCTTACCACTGTAAAAACCAAGACAAGAATTGCCCATTAACATCACTTAATGTAAGACTGCTGGCAGAAATGAACAGGAGAGAGCTCACCTATTCCAGTTCTGAAAGGACTCATCAAAAGCAATTAACGGTGTAGAAATCAGCCTTCCCCTCCCCAAAGCTCCTCACTGAACTGTACCTGGACCACAGCACCTTCACTGTCCTCAGTCACTGGAACCATGATAGAAGTTCGAGTTAGTTTGCTCCATGCAGATAACTGAGACAAAATCAATAGTTAGGAACTGTGTGAGTGAGCAGATCAATGACTGCCAGTGAAGAAACCACTCTTCCCAAAATGACATTCAATTCATTAGACTATATGAATGCAGATGCATTTCATACTTCTGACCCAGTGAATCTGTATTTCAACTTAGATTCACAGGGACATTTCCAGTGATGCCCCCACGGACTTGTTTTTCTCTGTTGAATTAATCAAAATCACTCAGCACATTTGGACAGTAGACAGTTCTGCCTATGGTCTCTTAAAAGAGAGCCTGTCCAGGGAATCGTGGAGTGCACATGTTTTTGTTCAGTACGGTAAGGAGAGCTGGAGGTTGAGGGTGGGTAGTGTTAAGAAATGAAGGGAAAGAGTACCTCCAGCACAGAAGTTGCAGTTGAAAAGTTATTTTGGATAATAGCCATGTATTTGTTTCCAAGGGCACTGGTTGTAAAATTGACTTCTACTGTCTTCTCGTCCTTCTTACAAGCAGTGATGTTTGGATCCCAGAGACTTCCTATCAAGAGAGAATCACGCAGATGAAGTTGCAAACTCTTCCTTCATCTACATCCCCCAAAGGTCTTGACAAAAACAAATACAAGTTCCCAAGCACACATCCAAGAGATACGGGCTACACTATACAGTGTGCTTTTTATTTGTCATTGCTCCCAGAATCTCAAAGTAACTGCTGCCCACAAAAGTTTAAGGACCTCAAGTCACTGCTGCACTTCCCTGGGCCAAGGATGGTGGGCAGTATAGATTGGGTTCTGCTGCTCACTTCTGTTCTCAATGTCCATTTTGACTTAAGGGCTGGGATCAGTGTTTTCTCCTTTCCAGGATGGGGAGGACAAGCCATGTGTTGGGGACTTGTCTAAGATTATAGAGCAAATGAATTCAGGGTCAGGTCTACAACTATTAGAACATCCTGGGGTTCTAGGAGCTTCATCCTTCGAACCACTCTGCCAGCTTTCCTAGATGTGAAGAAATAAGGAAATGCCTCACAGGATTCCCTGACAGGTCTAGTCTATGAGAAAAAGCCAGTTGTTTCACTCATGAGACTTGCAAATCAGCACTAGGTTAATTTCTAGGAAGGTAATATATAATAGCATGTATTATGTTCCCCATCTAGAAGACCATTTCAGGCCCTAGCTCAGGTGGCCTTTGGGAGTGGCTCTAGGACTGACTGAAGGCACCCAGACCTCTTCACATCACCACTGCCCTCCATACTCCATACTCTCGGCACAAAGCTCAAGTCTGCCAACAAGGAGACCACATGTAGCTCAGTCTGACAGGGTGCACAGGGATACCTTGTGGGATGGGGGTGCGTAAAAGATGGGGACCAATTCCCTCAAATACCTCTAAAGTTAGAGGATTGACTTCTTAACTTAAAGTTAGATGACTTCTTCAGCATCCTAAGACTATATTACCCAGAAATTTACGCAAGTCCCTGTACAATCCTTGGAAATTCGACACCTGCAACTGTTTGTCCTGAAGGGTCTGATTTCAAAGTGCAAAGTGTAGGGGCAGGTTCTAGTAGCCTAGCATGCAAGAGATGACCCCTGTGAGGACACAGGTTGAGAACATGCTGTTGGTTCATTACTTCAGCTAACTCTCCCACCTTGAATGTTTATTAATCCAAACAGCAGATTCTCAGAGTCCCCAGGACCACAAGTCAGTGGTAGTGGTGTATAGCAGGTGGAAGGACTTATGGATCACCCCTCCAATCAGGAACAGCCTTTGAGCGGCACCACCATCAGTGCAGTTTGAGCTAAAATGTTGGTTCAGCCACTGGGGTGGGGCATTTTTCTGTAAGTGTTGCTCACTGCAAAACCCCACTGAGGGTCTGTCCTTCCCTGGACAGACTAGATGCTTGATTCAGTGGGCAGAGCAACTCAACCTCAGTTTCTTCATGGAAGATGGGTTTGAGTTGTGCTGGCTCGAGTTATGAGTTTCTTCAAGAAACAAAAGCAAATGATGTATTTACTTACCTGCCTCAATGCACTTTTTTTTGTATTTCATTACATGGTCTAGGCAGCCTGGAAATTTGAATGAAAATTTTTACATTTTAGAAAAGATATCTCTGCTCCACCCCTTGCCAACAAGTACACACACATATATGATTACCACACCCGTATGAATTGTCAGAACATTCAAGATGTGAGGTAAGATTGCAGATTTAAATAGGACACTAACATTTTACTGTTAAACAGATTATCTACCCATGATGATGTGACCAGAGTCTAATTTCAATATAGTCTTTATCACAACAGGATCTATGATCCCCAGGAGAAGGTTCAAATGGTCTTTTAAAATGAGGTTTGGTAATATGTGTAAATACAGCCCCTTCTAGTAGGTGGAGCTTAATCTACCCCACACTCCCACCCTAGGATGGTAGGCTTAGTGACTTGTTTCCAAAAACTAGATTTGGGAAGGGGAAAAATGTAGATTTACATGCCGAGGTCTGCCAGATGCCATTTCACCAAGTGATAAAAGTAAACACCACCCATGATGCATGGATGCCACATGCCCCGATAGGATGCCCTGAGAAGGGTGCCTCACCCCTGCAGCATACTCAGACTAGGGGACATTCCACAGGATGCCTGACCAGTGCTCCCCAAGACTGTCAAGGTCATGAAGAACAAAGAAAGACTAAAAAGTTGTCACAGACCAAGGGAGACTAAGGAGACACAACAGCCAAAGTGCAACTGGAACAGAAAGAGGACATTAATCAGCAGGTGAAATCCCAATAAAGTCTGTAGCATAGTTAACAGAAGTGCACAAATGCTGGTTTCCTAGTTGTGACAAATGTCCCATGATAATATGAGATGTTGATGATAAGGGAAACTGGGTGAGGGGTATATGGAAACTTCGAACTACCATGGCAACTTTTCCATAAATATAAAATTATTCCAAAACAAAAACATTTACATTTTTAAAAGTATAGTGTGGCACCAACAACATCCAGGACCACAATCTCAAAGAACAATGATTAGAAATTGCCCATTTGGACGTTCATCTGAGACAGAGAACAGACATGGGGTAGAGAAGAGGTGACCCATCCCAGACGGCGGTGGTGTGGGAACTGCTACAGCCAGACACCATGCTGGACCTGTCACACATGACCCTGCCTCATCCTCACTGCAGTGTGTGTGACATTGCAGGTGTGACACTAGAGACCTGACTATATGTTGCAGAGCAGGAGAAAGAACCCAACATTCAACTTGAGGCCACGCTGCCTCTCGCCGACAGTTCAGGGGATGAGCCTACTGGTGGCTGTACATCCTCAGAGACCGAGGAGCATGCTGTTAAACAACACAGCATGTTAGGAAACCAAGACTGGGACAAACGTTTTGCATCAATGGCAGAGTGGCTAAAGTGCATGGATCAAGAAGGACCAGGGTTTGAATATCAGCTTCTCTTTTACTGTGTGTGTAACCCAGGCCAAGTTACTTGAGAAGTTTCTTCACCTGTAAAACAGAGCTATCCCAACCTTGGAGTTGTTAGAGGCTTAAGTGACATGATGCATGTCAAGTGCTCAGCACAGTACCCACCACACAGAAATGTTCTTTTTCCTCAGTTTACCTCTTCTCCACTCTCGATAGGTACAGTTACTACTGTGTCCATGTTTCAAGACTTGACAAGGCCAAACACCTTGTCCAGGGTACCCTGACCTCTCTATACCAAACCATATACCCAAAGCAAGCATCTCGGGAAGACAGAAGAGTGAGGAAGTTTACCTGGTGAGGTGAAATTCACAGACAAGGAAGGGCTGTCTTCATTCATATTTGCATTGGGGATATTATGGGCCCCAATGAAGTAGAGTGTGTTCAGCTCTATGGGAAAGCCAATGTAGGAAAACATCCACTGAAAGGCAAAGCAAGGATCTCCTGAATTTCTGAAACACTGTGATGCAAAAACATAATAGTTTTGTGTTCTTTTCATTTAGAGTTTTATTCTTCAACCTACTGCTGAAACCAAGTCTCTAGTCAATGTCTGCTTAGGGAATCGACCCCACACAATTTTCAGTGTAACTCACAGAATCAGAGAAGCATAAAATTTTAGAGCCAGGATATAGTCTAAGTTCAGCTCCCCACACTCTGCTGAGGGGGAAAATGAGGCCAAGAGATGCTGACTTGCCCAAGGCACACAGCAGAGAAGTGTCCAAAACCGGGCTTTGAACCCAGGCATCGTGCTGTAGGCTGAAGTTGTAGCTGCCCACCAACCTGTGTGTGTAGCACATCATCCACATCCCCAAGCAAAAGGCCTCCCCAGCTTTAATGACAATTAACCAAGTTCCTCAAAATGCTTACTTTGCCACCAGAGGGTCTGGTCTGAGTCTGGAAGGCCTCTGTGTAATTGCACCTCACACAGCTGTAGGACTGGAAGTTGTTTTTGCCTGTCACACAGATCTTGGTGGCCTTCAACAAACGGATGCTGGCTAATGAGATAGACAAGAGAGTTTATTTAGCACTTACTATGTTGCTGACTTGATGCTAAGAGTAAACATGCCTCATTTCATACAACAGCCCTGAAGGGTAGGCACCATTATTGCCCCTAGCTCATTGGGGTGAGTGAGGCTTAGGGAATTTCAGGGAGACTTGCCTGAGCTTACAAAGCTCTCCATGGCCACAGGTCAGTGGTACTGGTGTATGAGCAGGTACAGAATATGCATTTGGATTCCAAAGCCCAAGCTCATTCCTCCTCACAGGTGAGCCTGAATTTCACAGGCTACCTGCAAAGGTGACTCAAGCACTGCACTATTCTGGATTTCTTTAGAAGTAAAAACCCTCCAAACATCATCACCAAACCATGCCTGTACTGACTGCACTTTTATCCATGCCAATTCTTATTCCTGGAGTGCCTTTTTTCCTATTCTCTGCTCTCCAGGGTTTACTCCGTGTCTATAACAACAGTTAGCAAATACCAGAGCTCACTCTGCTAGGTAGGGGGCCAAAAGCCTTAGTGCATCACCTAATTTAAGTGGGCTCACCAGGGCCCTCTCCTTCTCCTCCCTGCCCCCACCCACTCAGTTCCTTGCGGGATTCCTGACACTGTCCCTGTGACTGTGCCTGTAGCTGACTCACCTCTCTGTGCCTGGTACTCCCAGATTCCTGAACAGAGGGAATTTAACTGAATTTAGCAAGTGGAAACCACAGACGTGAGCTTCAGGCCCCCAGAATTTGTTCATCAAAAGAACACACAAGCTGCCTTGAGGGAATGCCAGGACTTCCACAATGCCACCGGGAAGTGGAAACAGTAATTTATCCGAGTCAGTGCCTTTCATTTTTTTTAATAGGTTTTCGTTGAATTTATTGGGGTGATGTAGGTTAATAAAATAGGTTTCAAGTACACAATTCTATAATACATCATCTGTATATTGCATTGCATGTTCACCCCCCAAGCCAATGCTTCTCCTAAACCTGGGGGAATCATCTCTGGCCTTACCCCGTCTTCTTCCATGAGGCATAACATTACATACAAAGAAGTACACAGATCAGAAGTGTTCCACCAAATGAGTGTGCACACTCATGCAGCCGGTACACAGGTCGAGGAACACCCAGGAGTGTCCCTTATGCTTCCTTTCAGTCTCTCCCACCCCAGTGGAATCACTGTCCTGACTTCTAACTGCTTAATTTTGCTTGTTTTGCATCTTTAATTAATGGAATCATACAGTATGTACAACCGTAGGCAAACATGCAGATATGACTGTAGGAATTCTTTTGAATCTGGCTTATTGGACATGAGAGATTCTTCCAGATTGTGTATCATTATAGATTGTTCGTGCTCATTCCTGTATTGGATTCCATTCTGTGACACCAATTCTAGTCAGGAATTTGAGTGCTTTCCATTTTTTGCTTGTGAATAATGCTACTGTGAATATTCTAGCATGTGGTTTTGGGTACATGTATGTATATATTCTTCTGGGTATATGTTTAGGAATAAAATTAATGAATCCTATAGTCTGCACATGTCTGCTTTAGGCCTTAACTTTGATTGATGGAAACTTACCATCTGCCCGGAGTATCCAGCTTATGTTCATCAAAATTGAATAGTCCTCCGTTGCAACACTGGTTTTAACAGATTCCACTCGAAGGTCCCTCAAGTCTCCTGGGGTCAGAGTGTGGTTGACCATCCACTCTGGAGACGGTCCTGGGAGAAGGTGAGACTGCCCATGACACGTCCCTCCCTAGCCCAATTCGATGACATCTCCTCTAAGTGTCCTACCCTGATCCAACCCTCATTCACAACCTGTCTTTGTTCCTGCTGAGGCAGGCCAGACATTTCTCAGCATTGACTGAATTATAACCAAGGTGATACTCAACCTCCTGGTCCCAATCTACAGAGCACTTAGGACCACTCCAGGTGACTCTGTGTGTGTGTGCATATGTATGTGTGTGTTTAGTGTATTTGACATGTTTTTAGGCTCAGTCCTGCCTTCCCCATGCCTCAGCCTGGACTCCAGCCAGCTGGCCCACCAACTCCCACTTCCTACCTCCTAAACTTTGCCAGTACCATCTCTCCCCCTGCTCACCCTCCTCATCTACATTTCTTGTGCAGAAGTGCACTAGTCTTCAAATGCTATGATCTCAAACACTCCTCTAAAACACTTGCTTATTGTTTCTGAGTTTAAGTAACCTCCTTCCCACAGCACTTCATCTCCCTCTCAGGAGTGGCACACTTCACTTTCTGCCTTGCACAGCCGTTCCTGCCCCGCCTCTGCCCCTTTTACTGTCTTACTGGCCAGGAAACCAGATGCTCTGAAACACTAGGAGCTCTGCCTTGGGCAGAGAAAGGCTTCATGTGCATCAGCTACCAAAGCAATGGTTCACCCTAAGCCTGGTCTCTGATGACCCACTACCTGGCTTTGGACCTGTAAAAGTCCAACTGTGCTTTCAATTTCGATGTAAAGCCCCAAAAACCAATTGCCTAGTGCACCTACCATTTTCTGAGCCACACTGAATCGCCTGCAAGAGAGAAAGAAACCAAGTGTCATGCTGAATGCCAGCAAACCACAAGCCAGATTAGTTGAAATACTATCTTTTTTCTTTAAATGTCTACACCAGTAAGGAATGCCCAAAGAAAAGCTGAACCAGTCCACTTCTCAGTTTGGGGGAGACTAAGCTCCCTATGTAGGCTATGATGGACCATAGGTCAGCCATCCATATACTAGATCCTTAAGCCTGCTTATCGCCTCACTTCAAGACCAGAGGGGATGACTCTGGACCATCAAGAAAACCCCTTCACACTCTAATGTATAACCGTAGGTTTTCAGGGGCATCTAGAGGTTTTGTTTGTTTGTTTTTTAAATTTTCCCCAGGTTAAGGACCGTCTGTGCTAAGATGAACAGAAGCAAGCTATAAATGCATTTCACGGTACTGTCCCCAGGTTCTTTAAAACATTCCTCTTCTAATACAAAAAAGACTGACTTACCTGAATTATTTATTTATTTGTTTGTTTATTTTTAGAGAGAGGGGAAGGGAGGGAGAGAAACATCAATGTGTGGTTGCCTCTCACTGACCCCCTACAGGGGACCTGACCTGCAACCTACACATGTGCCCTGACTGGGAATTGAACTGGTGACCCTTTGGTTCACAGGCTGGCACTCAATCCACTGAGCCACACCCACCAGGGCTACCTGAGCTATTTATAAAATCATAAGGCAACTGTGATCTCATGTTACCTTTTCAAAAGAACTTAAAAAATATGTATCATCAGTGCCCAAGGAAGGCCAGTACTAAATCTTTTGGAATTTACTGCTCATGTTTTTTAATTAGATAATACAATACTTTGGTTTTGGAATAAAATATTGGACCTTTTAGGCAGCAGCAAGTACTAGAGACAAGACTCAGTGTGGTACATCTACCAGCTCTGGAAGCTGATCCCTCTCAGGCTCAACATTTCCAAACACCTTGTAAGACAGAAGGCAAGACTTGATGGTTTGAGTAATCTGGGTTTAGAAGAAACTGTCAGTCACTCACCTTTGTCTTTTTGAAGCTGAACTCCAAGGAATATCATGAGGCATTTTTAAAGACAAATAAGCCACCACAACGGGAGCTGAGTTCTGTCAAAAGGCTGATAATACAGGTTGCAGGAAGAAGCAAAGCAACAGCTCTAAACTTTAGAGTTCAAACTGTTGGCCTGACAGCAACTACTGCAAAGGCAATGAATTCCTCCTCTAGTGGGAAAGGCCAACGGGGTGCCAAATTGAGACAGAGGTGCAGCAAGGATCCTCACTGGCTGAAGATATCAGGGCACATGCATAGGGTTTCTCTTTCCATAACCATCACCAGGTAACCACCATGCTCTTATGTTATATGCCATGCTAAAATGGTAGGGATATAATTTTAAATACTGTTTTGCCAATGAGTGTTTTCTTCTTTAGTGAATCAGATTTCCTCAACCGTTCAAGGTACTAGGGAAGAAAGGAAACTCCTGAAGGAAAGTTCCAGGGTTTAGCTCCAGGGACAAGACACCCTAGCACAACATGAATCAACATGACAAAAAGGGTGAGTGGTAATGGAGAAGCAGCTCTTGTGCTCCAAAAAGTGGGCAGACTTCAAGACCCCCAGAAGAACAATATTGAGCACCTACTACCTACTGGGCTCTTTGCTGCTGTCTCACAGGCCTTCCCGGTCCCTCCCTAGTCTCTGGTGAGTTAGGTATTACCCTCTGTTTTATAGATGAGGACACGGAGGTTCAGTGAGCATAAATGACTGGATTAAGAATATAAGGTGACATTTGAACCTGGGTCTGTCTGATTGCCATGTCCCTGACTCATGATGCCTGAAAGCCCGGTGCCGAATGGCCAGGACAAGCCGGGCTGCCCTGGGGGTACAGACTTGCCCTCTCTAGACCGCCCTCCGCGAACAACTTGAAGAGGTATGAACTGGCCGGTAGGCCACCTCCAGGGTCAGGGCTCCAGGGCAGGAAACGCGGGAAAGGGGGGCAGACGGGGTCTTACCGGCTCTGGGAACACCGCACCCCAACACAGCGCGACCAAGCTCAGCAACACTAACAACATCGCAGGGTCACTGCCCCAACGGCGCGGGCCCCTGCCAGCCTGCCGCCGCGCTCTTATCCAGGCGCCCCACCAGGCCACCCCTCCAGGCTCCGCCTCCCATAGCGCCACCCTGGCCCCACCATCCCCTCCTCGGGTGGGGAACATGAAAGAGCCCTAGTCCGCCAGATTCGGAGGGATGGGCAGGGTCGAGGGGCTCGCGACCCTTCGCAGGCCAAGCACGCCCAGCAAGCAGCAGTGCTTGTCAACCCCGTGCACACGTGCAAGCAGTGAGCCAAGTGCACGAATGCATTCACTCCTGGGGCTGCGCGCGCCCCGCCCGCCCGAGGCAGCCCGCCAGCCTGGCGCTCTCCTGCCTGGCGCTCCGGTCTCCGCCCCGAGCTAATCGAGTGCGAGACGACCGCGGTTCCTCTCCTGGTCGCGGAGAGCACGCGGTGCGCGGGCGCGGACAGTTAAAGTGTAGCGGGGCAGGGCCAGGCTGCCGCCGCCTGCTTCTGCTCCGCCTCTGCTCCTCACGCTCCGCCACAGTCCACTGTCCCAGCATTCGGCCCCAGCTGCCCAGGGTGATAGTGGAGTACTCGCCCCAACACCCAACCGACCAGGCCCGTAGCGTTGCGGCCCGGACACCGGACCCTGCCCCTGCTCCGCAGGGACCTGGCCGAAGCCTCCCGTGGCCTCAGGCCAGAGCTTTGGTGAGTCGGGAGCACCCGGGCTGGAAGCTGAGACTGGGGCACCACTTTAGGCAAGGGCGAGACCTCCTGGAGCAAAAGGGGCGGGACAGCGGCAGTCGCAACCTTATTGAGTTCTTCCCGGAGCTAGTTTATCGCAGGAACTAAGTTCTATGTTATTTATTCCCCCATTCCATCCCAGGCTTTTCTCATAAATGTAGATTTCCCCAAAATGAAGCCTGACACTAATACCTGGGGCCCCCAAGGCTGTTTTTGCTGTGGCCCTACTATGTGCCAGGTCTGGCCCACCTGCTGGGTTCAGCTTTGGGTCTGCATGGAGTGGGTCCGACCTCAATATCAGATGGGGTTCTGGCATGTATATATATGGGGTTCCAGGTGACATTTCTAGAGGACTGGTCTAGTTTGGAATTTTGGTTCTCCAGTTTCAGTGTGTCCAGGATTTCTCAGCGTTGTCTTAAACACAAATTCTGGGCCCATGTTCAGAGACGCCTACCGACCGCCACAGTAGGTGCAGAGTCTGGGATCTGCATTTAACAATCCCTCTCTGGTAATTCTGACACAGGTGGGGGGGGGCAGGTGGTTTTTTTGTTTTTGTTTGTTTGTTTGTTTGTTTGTTTTTGAGAGACAGTGTGGTCTATGGCTACACCACCCTGAACGTGCCTGATATCGTCTGCTCTCGAAAGCTAAGCAGGGTCGAGCCTGGTTAGTACTTGGATGGGAGAGACAGTGCAGTTGGGGGAAGGGTAAAAAATTTCAGCTGGGCTAACAGTGGATCACAGAGCACACAGCTTGGAATTCTGCTGCCTCAGCCCTCTCTGTTTGCAAAGGACAAGGTGGGTTGACCAGACAAGATCATTTAAACTTATAAGCCGAATTAGCTCCTTTCTACAGATGAGGAGACCAAGACCTAGAGAGGGATGTGGGTCTTATGGATGTAATTGATGAGAGGTTGACTTATAAGATGAGAGTCAAGTATCTGTTCTTGCTGTAGTCCTACTGTGTGCCAGGCCTGGCCTGCCTATCAGATTCAGGTTTGGGCCTGCATGGACGGGGCCCAGCTTCAAGGTCAGCTGGGGGCTCTCACATGCATACTAATGGGGTTCTAGGTGACATTTCCACAGGATTGGTCTGGTTCCTGACCAAAGAGAAAGGTTCAGGTGGGACTGTTACCTCACCCCTGCCTGCAGCTGGGTGATCCTGGACCCCTCGCTCAAGCTTTCTGAGTAGCTTTGAGCCCTGTGGTTCCTGAGATCATCTCTGGCTCTAATAGTTGTCATTCTTCTTAACAAACATCTGCAGGGTGCCAGTACTGGGTGCGAAGGTTAATAACACATGGGTGTTGGCTCATGGGCTCTTTGGACTGAGGGTGAGTGCAGTGAGAGTATGTTGAAGAGCACATGTGCCTGCCCTGCTGTGGAAGTACAGATGGAAACAGCCTCTTCTGCCAGCTTGAGATCCTGAACTTTGTCCCATGGTGCCACGGAACCACAGCAGAGGTTTAGGTGGTGGTCGGTTTTCAGTTTTAGAAAGGCTGCCTGGTTGGCTGTGCAGGGCAGCAGGATGCCAGCCCCTCTGAGACCAGCAGGGAGGTAGCTGCTAACCAAACCACTTCACATAGCTGAGTCCCTGCCGCAGACCAGGCTCCGAGCTGTGTTGGATTTTCAGTTGTGTGCCAAAGCAGGCCCTTCTGTAGGAGGGGGTTGCATGTGAGGGCTTTGGAGACAACCAGGAATGCAGAGGTGAAGCCTGGAGATAGGATATGTGAGGCAGACATTTATACGGGGTGGTAGAGAGGAGAGGAGGATAGGGCTCTGGGGGAGGAGAGCTTTGTGGAGGTGAAGGCTAGGAGGAGCTGCATGGGGAGTCCAGGGGAAATTTGTGGGGTCAGATGGGGCAGATGTCACAGAGAGAGGAGGCTGAGACCTCCTGACCTGCAGAGGCCCAGCTCCATTGTGGCTGCATCTGGCCTGAGGGCCCCCCCTGTCTTAGGTCACTGACAATCAGATGTGGTTTGGCAAAAGCGGGTAAGGGGGGAATGGGAATAAGTGGGTTTAGATATGGGAGTATGGTGAGAGTGGTTTTGTTTTAATAAACGGTGAAGCTGAGATTCTTCAGGGAAGAAGCTGGTGGGCAAAGGAGAGAAAAAGGGTGATGTGAGGGTGGTGTAGAGGTTGCTGAGCTTGTGGATACGTGGGGAAGGAGGGGTGCTGGATATTGACGAGAGACACAGACTGAGTGAGTACCCCCATCCATTGCCCTGGGTCCAGTCTTGAGGGCTGTGGGCCAGAGATATGACACTACTCTGGCCTTGACCCTCTGTTGGATAGGGATGATGCCCTTGGCCAGCTCTGTAGACAGGAATAGAGTGGGGGATGGAGAGGTGAGCCCTGCGGCCACATCTGGTGTTCTTTGTGGGCAATCCAGATGTACCTGCCTGTCTTCTCAGGAGATTCCACATTGCTCAGAAGGTCATTCCAAAAAGTGTTTCTCTGTGAAAGGTCACTTGTTTAGTGTGCAGCTTCTAAACTGGCCTGCTAGAAGGTACACTATTTGTTTGAATGCCTAAGCTCAGTAATGCTGTGGCTTTATAAATTGGAGGCAGAGACACAGTGGGTCAGGAGGTCTCAGCCTCTTCTCTCTGTGTGACCTTGGGCAAGTAACTACCATTCCAGAGCCTCATTTTTCTGTTCTGTAAAATGGGCAGTGAGAGTGTATTGAAAAGGGCTAAATGAGGTGACTCAACTCTTTGAAGGAAGTGCCCTTTGGAGATACCCTGACCTTCCCACTATGGTCATGAATTCTTTCAGGTATGTGTGTCTGAAAGAGCCACCGTGCAGTGTCACTTCTTGTTGAGTATTTTGTAGGCTCTCGTTAAATGCTTGAATGGATGAGTGAATGCATATTTTCCTCAAAGGCCAGCCCCTAAGCCTGCCCATCTGGGAGAGCTGGATTGGGCTTGCTCCTTGTCCTCCTCCAGTGGATGAAGACCAGGGCCTCTACTGGAGCTGGAAGATCACTCTGTCCAGCACCCATGGCCCCTGACCCCAGACTGCCCAGCTGTGTCACAGCTGAGGGGTTGAGATCCCACGGCTCTATGTCCCCTGGTTGAGCTACTCACTCACCAGCTGCAGCCTTGGGGGAGGCTCTTGCTGTCTTGGAGCCTAAGTCACCCTCATCTATAACACGGATTTGACATCAGCCCTGCTGGACTGGCAAGGGCTGTCGGGTGACTCTGAAGAGATAGGAGGAGAGTTGAAAGATTTAAAGGTGCTGTGGGAGGCAGAACAATAAAAAACAAATATCTCTATGATCTGAATAGGGAAATTCCTTTAGACCCAAGTGCAGTGGCGCTCAGGTTCTGTCACTGTTATCAGACCTTTGTATATCTGCCAGATCCATACTGGGAGGAAAAGGCTATTGGGGTTGTTGACATGTCCCGGGCCCTACCTCCGCCCACACAGGTGGAATTTTCCACTTTGTTCCTTTTGCAAATATTAATCAAGGCCCCACAAGTTAACAGTGGACTCATTGTCTGGTGAAGAGCAAGCTGTTTCTGGTGAATGCTGGCTGCCTTCCAGTGCCCTGGTGGCACGTTCTGCTCCAGCTGGTTGAGCTTCACAGAGTCAACAGTCATGCCTGCTTTGAGCCAGGGACCCTGAAGCCACACTGAGGGCTTGCACCCACTGTTCCCACCAGGGCCACACGGCAAACATTTCCTCTGCTCCGGTAAGGAGGGGCTGGCCCAGGAAAGCACACAGACGCAGGGTACGGGCTTAACTCTGCATTAATACTACTGCTCCTATTGAAATCCTATGATGTCACAGCCCATTTGTACTTGCATTGATTTTCATGTGTTATCACATTGAGGTTTCAAAGAAAGTCCAGAACGCAGAGGAAGCAGCTACTGTTGTTCACTCGAAGTCCCATCTGTATGTGGGGTGATGAAGCTGGCCTCACCAGGCTGCCAGGGAGCATTCCTGGAGGCTTCAAGGGGTGAAACAGGAAGCACCCTGTTGGGCACACATAGCAGACTTGGGGATCTATTTTTTGGACAATGACACTTTAATTAATCTGTTATTCATGATATTATTGATTATAGTTGCAGCATCACTGTCTACACTTAATGGAGGAGGAAATGGATCATCATGAAGTTTTGGCTTTGCACTTTTAATTCTTTAAACTGTGTTTTAGCTATTTGCTTTTGCTCTCCTAACAAACCTGTGAAATGAGGGGCTCTGTTCCCATTTTATAGGAAGAAATTGAAACCTAGAGTTGCTAAACCATGAACTGTGGCAAAGTTAGGGCTGCAGCCTGAAGGATCTTGACCACCAGCTCCTTTCACTTTTTTTTAAAGTAGTGAAACACGAACACAGAACCCCAATATATAAAACACATGCACACAAAGGTTGCATATTTGTGTGTTTATCTTATAAGTTCACATTTGTGATTTTTTATTTTGAGAGTATGTCTATTAAAGTTTGGGACAATGAAACAAGGAAAGGCTTAGGATAGAAGAAGCAACAGTGGCGAGACTAGGTAGGGTTGCTTTGGCTCTCTTCAAATGGTATAAGAAAGAAATGAGCATAGGCAGGGCTGCTT
>CM052544.1:42629328-42795894 GCA_028533065.1 Trachops cirrhosus | reverse complement strand
CCAAGAAAAAGAAGATAAAAACATGTATAATAAAATGACAGCAAACTCACAATTATTAACAACCACACCTAAAACAAAAACAAAAACAAACTAAGCAAACAACTAGAACAGGAATGGAACCACAGAAATGGAGATCACATGGAGGGTTAGCAACAGGGGAGTGGTAGAAGGACAGAGGGGGAAAAGGTACAGAGAATAAGTAGCATAGATGGTAGATAGAAAATAGACAGGGGGAGGGCAAGAATAGTATGGGAAATGTAGAAGCTAAAGAACTTATAACACATGGACATGAACTGGGTGGGTGGGAGAAGGTGTGCAGGGTGGAGGGGAATGAAGGGGGGTAATGGGACAACTGTAATAGCATAATCAATAAAATATATAAAAAAAGAAAAAAAGACCATCACTACTAGCTAGCTGTTTCAGAATATTTCAGAGTATGAATCATGCTTCATTTATGATTGCACGCCATAGCTGAATGTGTGAGTAGCTCTCACATAGCACTGTAAGCATCCTCTTCCCACTTGGGTATGTCATGCCCAGACCACATTCTCAGGACTCTTGTCTGCCTATTGGGGAAAGGAAGTGTGACCTACTTGGCCCTCTGCCTCTTCCAGGCTTATGCCAGCGAGGAGGTGATTCTGAGTGGAGGCGCCATCAACTCACCACAGCTGCTCATGCTCTCAGGCGTCGGCAACGCGGATGACCTCAAAAAACTGGGCATTCCCTTGGTGTGCCACCTTCCGGGTGAGTTCCCTTCTCCACTGCTCCCGGAGGGCATCTCTGCTAAATAAAAAGGGTTTATTGTATTTTATTAGCTCGGAGGGGACAGGAGTCAGTGCTCCTCAGCACTGTCACATTTCTCTCATGAGCCTGAAGGCCCTTCATGCCTCACAAGGCACTTCTCCCCCCACCAGGGCCCCCAAGTCTTTGTGATGTTTTCCCCCCTCCTCTGGCCATCCGCACCCACTGAGAGGCAATGCCTGTCCAGCAGGAGCATGTGTAAAGCCCACTGGGCCAGGCTCCAGCAGGTCACAGGGCAGCTGTGTGGTAGGAGGGGTCCAGGCCTGTTTTGCACCCTCAGGACTCACCAATTTCTCTTAGTTAAAGATGCCAACTCAGAGCTCCTGAGTATGCTTTTTCATGTTAAGACAGTTCTCCAGGCCTGAAATTTATTTTATAAACTGTCTTTGATGCCCTTGGGCCTGTCCCTTTTGTTATCTCTCATAACCCATGCTCCCAGAGGCCTGGGCCTTTGTGCAATAAACGTTCATCACTGCATGACAGTGACTGGCCAGTATCCCTCGAGCTTGGATGAGCTCAGGCAGGGTCTGCACAGCATGATGGGAGCTGCATTCCCCCTCCCCCAGGCCAGGGGTGAGGGTGGGGCTGTCAGCCATTCAGTGACAGCTTACTGAGCAGTATCTGCTGCACATGTGGGCCCTGGCCTCATCGAGGTACTGCTTGGCAGGAAGGCACCTGGAAGGTCACAGGTGCTTCCCTGGGAGTGAGTGACAAGGGCAGATGGCTTTGGCAACTTGTGAGAGGGCTGGACTTGGTGGGGAGAGCAGAAGGGTGTCCCTGAGAGGTGACCTCCAAGCTGTGACCTGGGGACTGAGCTTGGCAGATGAGTAGATAGGGGAGAAGTTTTCAAAACCAGGGGGATGTTGAGAGGTCAGCTAAACCCCCTTGGTAACCATTTTTCCTTACCTCTCTCTCCTATTTTAGGAGTTGGCCAGAACCTGCAAGACCACCTGGAGATATACATCCAGCAGGCCTGCACCCGTCCCATCACTCTCCACACGGCACAGAAACCCTTGAGGAAGGTCCGGATTGGTCTGGAGTGGCTCTGGAAGTTCACAGGTGGGTGTGCTCATCCCTGACCTTAGCAGAGACAGTCTGTGGATAGCTCAGCCTCCTTCCTGAGGTGCCAAGCAAGGGCTCTGGCCCCACATTGCTGGTTTGAAGCTGAGCTCTGCCATGCACCTCAGCTCTTGGAGCCTCAGCTTTCCCATCTGCAAAATGGGATACAGAGTTCCCACCTCTTGGGCTGGTGTGAGGACCAGACTCCATAGCTTAGGGCCTGACCCAGGGGAGACTCCTCACAGGACAGGTGTTGATCTTCTTTGCAGACAGGTGGGGATGGCCTTGTGTTAGACACCAGGAGGTATCTAAGGAGCCAGGAGAAAGGCACATGGTGCTGGACTGTATAATCAGCATTCATTTCTTAGCATTTTCCACTTGTTTTCTGAGTCCCAGTGAGTTTGGCCAGGAAATGGTGCTTTGAAATCCTACGCATTCACTCAGCATGTATTTCTTGCACACCTACTTTGCACTGAGGGCTAGAGGCTGAGAAGTACCATAAGGGCAGATATCGTGAGCCATTTACACTATAATGGGGACAATGGAAAGAACCAGGTAAACATGCTAACTTTTAAGTACAGTGAAAGAAAGATCAGGTTGTTGATTAAACTAGAGCATAGTGCTTTATGAAAGCAGGGTCTGAAAGGCAGGAAGAATGCGTGCAAAGGCCCCTGGACTAGACATAACTGCTGGGCCAGGGAGTAGGCAGCACATCGAGGAGGAAGCAGGGGTGGGGGTTGGAGGGGAGAAGGCTTGATCTTAAGGCTGTGTGTGAAGGGTGAGCTGCAGGAGGCCCTGAGGGAGGCCTGGACTCCAGTAAGGAGATCACCAGAGCCACCAGTTAAGAGTTGATCCGGGCTTGGGTGTGGGTGTCAATACCAAGTAGATGGATTCAAGCTGCTTTTGGAACTGATGGTAAGATTTTCTGATGTGCTGTATGGGCGATGAGGAAGAGGGTGGTTTCTCAGAAACAGCTCCTGCCTTTAGCCTTGTGTGAAAGGAAAGGTCACAGGGGTGGGGCAGGGGCAGGAGACTCAAGAGGAGGACAGGCTGGGCCAGGTTAGGGATGCCTGTGGGACATCAGGCCTCACAGTCCAGTCTCGGCAGTGCAGTCAGGGGAGAGGCAAAGCTGAAGACCCTCGACATGTAGCTGAAATTGAAAGCAGTGTTCGCTGGGTGAGGCTGGCCCATCTACCACACCCTGCCTTTCTCCTCTTCCAATCCTCAGGGGATGGAGCCACAGCCCATCTGGAAACAGGGGGGTTCATCCGGAGCCAGCCTGGGGTCCCCCACCCAGACATCCAGTTCCACTTCCTGCCATCCCAAGTGATCGACCATGGGCGTGTCCCCACCCAGCAGGAGGCTTACCAGGTGCACAGATCTTCTCATCTTCCCATTGTGGCAGTGTCCCGCCCAATAGCTGCTCAGAGTACCTGAGCCAGGCAGGCAGTCTGCATGCTGCATGGAAAGGGGAGGCCATACCCAGCTCAGGGTAGATACTCTAGGTACTGAGTCCCGGCAATGGACCACTCGCACCAACTCTGCCCAGGGAGTGCCAGCTCTGAAAGTTTTGGACAATCAGGTGTAGAGGCTGGAGTGATTCATCAAGGTGGTTTTTAATCACTGTGGAGGGTGGGGGTGGTAACATGCAGGCAAATGCTGAAATTTATCTGCTTTTAATTGATTTTGGATATAGGGTCCCATCCACAGGAAACCTGGGACCTCTCTAAACTGAGTTGGGGGGTTGATGGAAGTGACTGCTCCCTCTGGATTCATCTAGGTGCATGTGGGGACCATGCGGGGCACCAGTGTGGGCTGGCTCAAACTGAGAAGTGCCAACCCCCAGGACCACCCCGTGCTGCAGCCCAACTACTTGTCCACAGGTAATTCACCAGCCACCTTTGTATCCCCCAGGCCTGGGCCTGATGGGGCACTGATGGTATGACTGCCCTTACGGGTTCATATTTGTCCCTGAGCCACATTAGCTGAGACACAGTCATTCCCTGTCCTCTCTCTGCCCCATCATTCTAGACTATGAAAAGCGCAGGCTGCTCTGTAGTGCCCTGGGTCACTTGGAGTAACCCCAGGGCATCACTTTACACAGTAGGGGAGATTTGCAGTTTTCAAACAATTGACCAGGAGGTTCAAGGCAACCTGGCTGTGGGCATTTTTCCTGCTGTTACTGTGCGCATCCTTTAAAAGCAAATTGTATTCCTGGGCCTGCCTCTATGCGTGCATCAGAAGCGAGCACTCCCCATGGGGCAGGTTTTGCCCAGTAAAAACTTGCCAGGCCCTCACAGCCCCACTGTGGCAGAGGCGAGGCATGTATTCTTATTCCTGATTTACAGAGAAGAAAATTCAGATCCCTGATTTAAACCTGGGGCCTTTGAGGCAAGTTGTGTCCATCTAGAATAATCTGTTTGGGCTTCATGGGACTCTCCTTGTTTTCAGTGTAACCACCTATGGGTAGGTGACAAGCAGCCTGGTGGCTTGCATCTCTGTGTCCTGAACTGTTTCCCCTCAGGCAGCTCATGAGCCTCTCCATGCCTAGAATCTTCCAGCAAGGCCAGTATGGTAAGAGAAGTCTCACCTGTTTCTTCTGTTCGACAGAAACCGATATTAATGACTTCCGTAGATGTGTGAAGCTGACCAGAGAAATTTTTGCACAGGAAGCCCTGGCACCATTCCGGGGGGAAGAGCTCCAGCCAGGAAGCCACGTCCAGTCAGATAAAGAGATAGATGCCTTCGTGCGGGCGAAGGCCGACAGCGCTTACCACCCCTCGTGTACCTGTAAGATGGGCCAGCCCTCCGATCCCACTGCCGTGGTGGATCCACAGACCAGGGTGATTGGGGTAGAAAACCTCAGGGTGGTCGATGCCTCCATCATGCCCAGCGTGGTCAGCGGCAACCTGAACGCCCCCACAATCATGATCGCAGAGAAAGCAGCCGACATCATTAGGGGGCGGCCTGCACTCTGGGACAAGGATGTCCCTGTGTATAAACCCGGGACCCTGGCCACCCAGCGTTGAGGCAGTCACTGCCTGAGAAGCCCCCTGACGAGCCCAGAGGGCCAGCACAGCCCTTGTCCAAACACCCTTTCCTGAAACTATCTACAAGTTTAGGATTCAATGGCAGAGGCTTGGGTAATTTCTTAAGAAATGAGATCAGTACTGGTCAGTGAGTCAGGTTCCTTTTCCCTCGAATTTTCCTGTGGGCCCTTTGGGGAAGGCAAGGCCAGTGGAGGATGGTTAACTCCTACCAGGGCCTCCATGGTGGGTTGTTCCACGGTGCTCTCCAACTCAGAGTCCTGATGCCCTCCTTGTCCTGACTGGACCTGAGGGAAAAGGTTCTCTCTCAGACCTCCCTCTGAAGGCAAGCTCCTCAAAGAGCAGGGTGCTATGCACAGAGGCTGGGTGCTGCCTCCTCTAAGGGGGCATCCTCCACCTCAGGCTGCAAGCTGTAGCTAAGGCCACGAGTCACACCATAGTTAAGGAACACAGCCGGGATGTGTGCCTAAGCCTCCAGTATCTCCTTGTTCAGAGGGGGAGCTGCCTGCAACGACACACAGGCCTCTCCTCTCTCTTGCACTTCCTGATCTCACTCCCAGAGTGTGGCAAGAGCTGGTGCTCACTGGGGCACTCGGAGTGGCCTGCGACCCACTTGCCTGATGCTCTGGTTTATGCTGAACACCATCTGCCTGAGGAGAAGATTTCTGGACCTTGTTCCAGGAGAGAAGGGTCTGGAAGGACTCTTCATGACTACAGGTGTCACAATTTCCCATTTTAAAAGGAAGCCTGGAACCCAGAGCAAACCCCACATACCAGATCACTGCTCCACACCAAAGCAGCTAGCCCAAGAAGACACTTCCCCCTCAGCCCAGGGAAACAACTCAGCGCCGGACAGGGCTGGCTAATTTTTATTCTGCAGATGTCCATGGGAACAGACCAGGATGGAGCCGAGACCAACACAGAAGGCAGTCAAGTAAAACTATGCTGCCTGATCCTGTAAAAATGCAACAGAGAAAGATTAATTGTCAAAGATTTGAGTTGGGGGCTGGGGGAGGGAGAAAACCACATACAAGTAGCATTTAAAACAGTTTTGATCTTTAAACTTCTTATAATTCAATAATGTAATCCAGTCATTTATTTTGGAATGGAGATGCCTTATCCAGATGGTTCTTACAAGGTAATGAAAACGAAATGCATTTTGGATTGATTTTTTTAAGCTATTCAAAGCCACCATCTTATGGCAGGGAACAAAAGAATTGCTGTGTGGAAACCTACCGTGCTGGGCCCAGAATAAAGAAGGGAGAGAAATGGGACATTCCAGGCTTCTCCCAGGATCAGAGTGGATTGAGGCAGCTTGGAGGCCTGACAGCCGTAACTTATGTTTCCGAGAAACACCTTTCAGAAAGGCGGGAAGAAGAAAACCATCACCTCTTCTTCCTTTAATCTTAGCTGTATCCTGCTTAGTTTTCTTATCCAAGAAAGGGTCAAGAAGGGAAATTCTAAATCTGCCAAGATACTTATTCTCCTAGAGAGGTGCCGCTGCTGTGGTCCACAGCCATCATTGCTGGGTCTCAGAGCCATCTCGGGCCAAGGAGCAGCAGAGGAGTGCGGGTGCCAGCCCCACAGTTCCAAGGGCTGAGAAGTAACACATCAGGGGTGTGTGCGTGTTGGGGGGTGGGTCCCAGGTGACTGTGACTATACTGACCTTCTCTGGTGCAGGTATGGCAGGTGACACAGCCCTTCAGTTCTGCTGTCTCTATGTTCTGTGGTGGGCTCGGTCTCCGAGACAGTGGCTGGTTTGCTACTGTGGCTGTATTGTAAGTTAAGCAGTGCAGCCCACTCCCCCCTCTCACCTCGTCCCCTTTCCCACCCTTGCTCACAGGGCCTCGTCCCGGCAGTGGCACAGTGTAGCCGCACACAGAAGTGTTTCAAAGGAGAAGGCTGGGAGTGTCACATATCCAGAACCCACAGAAGTCAGGGTGGGAGACTGCTGTTGGGGTTCGGACCCAGGACAGAACATTCTGACTTGAAGCAGCCCCGCCCCTTGGGCCCAACAGCTCGGTGCGGTGGCTGCCTGGGCAGAGTGGGCGGTGGCCCACATCACACCCACTGGGCTGTCCGCAAGTCCCCCTGCCACGAGCGACCCTCCCACTTCAGAAATAGAGGGCTGTTGTCTGAGGAAGCCAGAGAGGGAGAACAGGGCCTACTGGAGTTGGGGGACGGGGAGGACCCACAGACTGCCCACACAGAGACAGGGCCAGCACTCAGCTTCTCGAGGAGTCGGACAGACTGTCATTGAAACCCCTGAACAAGCACCTGCAGTCCCTAAAAATGAAATAATCTACTTTATGAAAAGTGGTTTAAAAAGCATAACAGGAAGCTGTGTACATGCCCAGTGATCAGGCTCTGAGGAGCACTGACCCCTCTGTAGAGGCCTGTGTTTAGGCCGATGTAGCACCAGCAGAAGGTCTTCCTAACAGAACAAGGGACGGGACACTCAGGTATAGGAGCTGCATCCCCAGGAAATGGCAGGTCCCAGAAGAAGGAACTCTGGCACCGTAACCACATCCTTTCTGTTTCCAGTGCAGGCAGCAAGAATCATCATGTCCATAAATTCAAATGGACTCTTCTTTCCCGCCAAACCACATTCTTCCACCCAAAGGTCGTTTCATATTTCCACTGATTCCACTTATCAGATCTGATACCTAGATCGTTTCTCTTAAAAATCATGAAAAAACCACACAACCTCTCCACTGGCCCTGTGCTGAGACCCAGGCAGTCTTCCCGTATCGTCCCCTGTCATCGTCCACAAGACCATGCTCAAGTTGTTCTTGTGTTGGAAGCAAGGGCCCCAGCCTGCTCCTCATTCTCACCTGTCCTTTCAAGTTTCCAATAGACAAGGAATATCATTTTAGAGAAAAAAATTTTCCACAAATGAAAGCGTAGCTGGAGACTGTTACCAGGCCGGACCAGATCTGTTGCATGATGATACCTCTATTGCTAACCGTTTTTAGAACAAACCAATTGTCCATATAAAAATACAACCTTTGTAGAAAAACAGACAATTGGAAAAGGCACTTTTGACCATGGTATAGCCTGTGAAAAAATACCCATGAAATAAACTGCCCTGGTTTCTTTCACATGCGTGGGGTCAGCAGTAGAGGGCTCGTCCAGTAGGCCAGACCCACTGCGCACCGAGACGCTCCTGGGGCCCTGACAGCCCGCCCTTCCTGGCCTTGGACTGATTCCGAAACACCTCGGAATGGCGCTGGGCAGCACCACCAGGCAAGTCTGGATGGAAACCACAGAGACAGTTATTAATGAGGGAATCTTGTTCCTTGAGAGTTAGAGCAGAGCTGCCATTTCCATTTTGTGATATGAAAAACACAGATTAAAGAAACTAAATGTACTATTCCTGGAGACACAACAAAGTGACATTTTTTAGGGGGTGGAAGGGGAACCAAAAGGAAAGACATTTATTTAATCGTAACACTTTCCTAAAACCAAGAAAGAAACCATGCTCTACAACTTCAAATTTTTCTTACAAAGAAAAATTTAATGTTAGATGATAGGTTGAACCAGGCTTAAAGCAGACAGATATTAGGAGTGGTGCAGCCTATAAAAATGCCAGTTTTTAAGTACTGACTGGAGAACAGCATTGCCTATACCAGAAAAGTCAGTCCTGGTAGGCATGTTGGGTAGGTGATGTTAAACCACACAGTAAGACCAATACCTAAAAGAGAAACAGAGTCCGAGGTGATGGTAACAGTGGTTTAGCCCTTTAGGAGAAACAGTGCTCTCTGCAGCTGGTATTAAGTTGCCATAGGCATTGAAGGAGCCACGAGAATAAGAAAAAATTCTACACAGTTACAGGACTGCCCTCACAGACTGCCTGCCCCTTCCAAGGCTCTCACTGGCAAATGCCAACACTTTGCAAGGAGAGCGCCCAAATACAATAAAATTATTACACAGCTTTATTCTGAAGAACATTTTACATTTTAATAGAAAAGAACTTACGTCAGGAAATAGTCATTTACAAACCTTGAAGAGTTTTTGCCTGGACCTGGAGTAAGAATATCTTAAGAAGAGGTTTGTAAGGTCTTCATAACAAAGTATTGTTATTTACAAAAAAACCATGAACAGGTTGTCTATGTAATATTTAAAAATTTTGAACCAAAAATTGCTACCTGTTTTCGACTGCAGAGAGTCCCTGCCAAGGTATCTGGACAAAGTCAGCATAATTTTGTGAACAGAAAAGGAAGCCTTGACGGGTCTAATGATCCAAAAGTGGGTTTTCCGCAGGAAGGACGGTCGGAGTGGGAGTGCATTCTAGTGGAAACTTCAGCCCTCATTCAGTTGCATATAAAAGCCCTCAGAACACACAGTACAGCAGTGTTTTGTAAAAAGGCAACAATACGATTTGTCCAGACGCTGACCTTCTACTTTTATAGATGGTTGTGTCCCTCTGCTCCCTCCAGCCCCTCTTCCCCAGCATCCCTTATGTCTTATGACAGCAGCATCACCCTTTCCCAGGGGACATGAGCAGAGGGACTTCATTCACCTGCAAAAATGTCCTGTGGGGGCAGGTGTGAAAACCCACCACTGCGAGTGCCACAGGGTCAGAGTAAGCAGCTTGACCCAGCCTGTCGTGACCTCGTGGGGGAGGGGGTTAAGGTAGAACAAGACAGCTGCAACCCATGGTGGAGCAAAAGCTGCACCGCCAACCGCAGAGCTCTAGCCCAAGGAGAAGACCGCAGGTAGTTGTCCTGGTGTATCTGGTGTAAAGACACACTCATAGCAACTCAAAATATTTTAGCAAAATCTCTGCAGTGTCAAGTTCTTTTGAACTTAAAATTTTAACCCCAAAAGATTTTCACTGAATAAATGAGAATTGGCTCTATTTCTTCTACTTCTGTTTAGTCTGAGTAAAAATACCAATAATTTCTAGATTTCAGTGGGGAACTACAATTATTAGGACCCATGGATATTGCTGCAGTTCAAATACGGTACAATAATTACAAAATATAGACCATCTCTTTACAAATACAAATTATAGTATATTACAAGTCATGTACAGTAAATCTATAATTTTTAAACAAACTAGCATATCTAAGTTGACCTGGTTGTGAGTGAATTATTATTCCAGTTTACAGTTGCCCTTAGCCTGACAGTCAGAAAGCGACCATCTGAGTGATGCTCTCTCATGTAAACCGGTGTCACATAACAGAACCTTGCTTACTAGGTCCTGCATCCCTCTCAGGGTGACGGCTGGTAGGCAGGTCCTGACGTACTTCGGAACGGGGATCAGGAAGCAGTGTATTCCGAAGGGAAGGGTTTAAAAATGATATGCTGGGCCCAGTGAATGTCTGATATGCTAGACCGATGGCTGAGGTAATGACACAGGTACGGTGATCGCCATCACCTTTAACCTTCCCCACCGTGCCTGGGGGCGGGGGGCCATGGCTGAGTGCCCTGGGTGGGCTCTGAACAAGAGGGCAGGGCTTGTCCGGCACCCGTCCTCTGTGAGCAGGCTGGACCTGCTGCTTCCCACAGCCGAGGCTCCGCACACGAACACAGCTGTGCCCCACCAGGTTTATGGCTTCCTTGAGGCATCACATCACTTGCACAAAAGTCTAATTGAATATGGACTTCACACTAGTGCCTAAACTTTCCTAACTATGAGGCACTTTTTCCCTGGCCCTCCGGCGCCCCACCAGAAGGCAGAGCCAGTCTGCCCCTCCCTGGGGGCTACAGGGTGGTGATGCAAATCATTTCATCTGCCAGGTCCTCCTCCTCTCTCCCGGGGTCTGGCTCTTCGTCGCTGTAGCCTGGCCCAAAGTCCTGGAGCTCATAGTCCTGCCGGCTTGAGACAGGGCCCAGGTCCCCATTAGCCCGGGGATTCATGGTCCCATTAAGCAGGTTGCTGGCTGCACTCTCCATCTCGTCAATGGTTAGGTCACAGGCATCAGCAATTTCATGTTTTGTCGCCGACACAAATTTGGGGTCCCTTGCATACCGTCCTAAGCCTTCGGATATCAGGACCTGCACAGGTAAGAGGATCAACGGCATGAATGAGTTATAATGACAGAAAACCTACCTCAAGCACTAACTCTATGAATGTGCTTCTGGGCAGGGCTCAGCCAGTAATGTTCACTCCATCTCCTACATGGTAACTAAATGTCAATGTAAATGGCTTTGGCTTTGAAATGTCATGATGCTCAAAAACTATATACTCATAAATAGTCCCACAAGGATGAAACTACTGGGGATGAATGTTTTAGTATCAACTGGTAATAGTTGCAGGAATAGCACATATAATCCTGAGTATGGCTACTTTATGAGGTTCAGCAGTGGTGGTGGTTTATACTCATGCTGTCAGTACCATCCTCGCATCTAAGAAGTGGGTGGTGTCCAGATTAGAAATCAAGGAGCCTGGCTCCGGACCCCTCCTGCCCTCAGAGCCACCGCCTGCTCCTGCTCTGTGCGGTTCTCCCGATGCCACCCCTGCTGTGCCTGCAGCCTGCCATACTCACTGCCTCCACCAAGCTGTCTGCACTCCTCTGCTTGTCGCTGTTTTTGTTGTGGAAGTTGCTGGGGACAGTCAGGCTGGCTGGTGTGAAAGTCCGATAGGAGATGCCGGGCTCATCTGTGTACCACGAGCTGCGGTGCAGGGACGGCAGGCTGCCGTTGACCTGGTCCAGGGCCTCCAACTGCTCCACCTGGATCAGGGGTGTGTAGCACGGTGTCCAGTCCCGGTACGGAGGGGTCGCTGGGGGGGTGGCCCATGACCGGGTTGAGTGGCTCGGTGAGTATTTCTGGGCTTTACTTGAATCGAGGCCTGCAACTGCCATGACCTGAGGAGAAAGGGGGAGTGGAGAGACCAGAAGTCCTCTGAGGTCTAGGCCTCAGGCATCCTCACAGCGGACCCAGCCAGGGGCCCTCTTTTGTAGGGGCAGCCTTAAGAAGGATTATGAAAACACACTGAGTACATTAAGTGAGTTGGCAGTAAAAATCTGGCTTTTTGGAAGACTGTATTTTCTTTCCCCCCAAATCCATATGCATTTTCTATGGTGGTTCCCAAGTAGGAATCAATTACTAAAGAATGAAATCACTTCAGAACAATGAGGCATCAGGGAAGACCTACCAGCTGGGTGTATGAACATGCTCCCTGTGGTTTAAATATGGAGTACATTCAGGGCAAAATAATGGGTCCCAGCATCCATAGGGAAACACAGCTGTTCTCTAGTGCAATGTACCACATGGCTGGCCTGTGCCTGCTCTGAGGCACCAGGTACTGGCCTTGCTCTCCCACCTCTGGTGACACCCCAACACATCTGCCTCGGCATCCTGCTCTGCACAGGGGGACCCAGAGGTCCAGTTTGTGAGCTGCACAGGGGAGGTGGTGCACACAGGACCTGGGCCCAGCCAGGGTGGGGCAGCAGAGGGAGGGCATTTCATGCACAAGCCCTGGGAGATCTCCACGCCTACTTGGTTCGTGGCATTTGATGACCTGGGCCTTCCCAGGACTTGCCCTTCTTCCACGATAAGGCAGGACACAAATCAAAATGCACATAAAGAGCTGGCAGAGACTCAAACAGAAAATCGGAAATGGCAGCTACTGTTCATGTACTCAGGGCAGGGCAGGAAAGCACCCGGGGAGCTGGCTCCGCCCACTACAGACTGGGAGCGCACCTCACAGGGCTGCTCTCCACCTCCCTCACCCTTCCTGACACATGTGGGCAGACAGCACCTCTGATGTGCTCTTTTCGGACAGTGAGAATCCTTGTCCTTGAGGCAAAGCCTTGGTGAGCAGGCTCTGGCCCCGTGCCTTCCTGCCCAGTCGCCTTCACTGGGACAGGTCCTTCTCTCTGCACTACATGCTCCTTACAGGCAGAGTCGGGGCTCACCTGCCCCGGTGACCACAGGGCCCTGCCCACACAGGGCTCCGTAAGTGAAGGAACAACATCTCAGAGCAAATGAAGAGCAGTGCTGCTTGCTCAGCGTCAGTCTAGTGGCCACCACTCCCTGGGCCATGAATTGTGCCAGGCCCGTCTTCACTAGTGAGGACAGATGGCAGCCTTGGATTCAAATGCCAACCTGGTCACTCACCCATGGTCTCTGATGTTTGCTCAACCACACAATAAGGTTCATGATAGTGTCTGCAACGTTGTCACACAACTGAACCCTAGTGTATGTGAAGCTTCTCTCCTTCCCCCTGGTGCTGGCAGGCAATGTCCTGAGGGTGGGTCCCACCCAGGGTGCCCATCGGGCTGTGGGAGCAAGGCCAGGTGTGCCAGCTCACCTGTTGCTGCATCAGGTGCAGAGGCAGGGCAGTGCGGTGAGGGAAGGCGGGAGACATCGGGACCTCCTCCTGGCTGCTCTGCCGGCGCAGGCACTCGAAGTTGAAGGAGGATCTTCGGTGGGCTGAGAAGGCAAAGCACATGAGCAGCTGTGAAACGAGTTCTCTGGTAGGACCCCAGGGCTCTGGAAGTCACATTGCCCACCTAACGCTCAGTGGGAAGCCCAGGAGGAAGCCCAATACATCCAAGAAAAAACATTAGGTAGTGAAGCCTCAGAACTTTTGGAGAGAGGAAAGGAAGAAGCCCAACTGAGGGATGGTTTTACAAAGTGCAAGTAGATTTCTTATAAATGTCATGCCTGTTCTCAGGGGTAGGAGTGAAGGCAGCCCAAGGGCAGCTGCTTTGACCCAAAGCCCCTGCCCTACACATTGTGGGGAACACAGTCTCATTCCAGAATCCCACGGACACTGCTGACTGCCCCGATCTCACCTTCCAGACATCTGGGTCCTCTGGGGCCCAAGGCAGCTCATGGGTGCTCCTATGTTTACTCCCCTGCCTTAAAGGGAGTGACTTGCCACCTCCCCTATCAGCTGAACCAGGTAATAAGAAAATTCTTTTGTTGGGAAAGACCCCGCTTCTCTAGCACTGAAGACAGAACAAAAAGGAACACCTCTAACTGTAAAGAACATGGTCGTCTTGTTAACAGCCAGGGTGAGCGATGGCAAGATATCCAGAGACTGTGGCTTCTAGGGCACCAGGCACAGGAGAGTCATCAGGATTCGGGGCCCCCTAGTACAGGCCAGAAGCGCCCCCTGGAAACACCTCCCTGGGAAAGAGGAGGTGTTTCAGGAGCCCTACTGACAGTTTGCAAGACAGTGAGTGAGTAGCCAAGTCACCTTAGCAGCTCCTTTCTGGACCTCTGTTCTAAGCTCGCAGGGTATGCTTCAAACTCCACACCCCTGCAGACACCATCCTGGGGAGGCCTCCCGGGCATGCTGGGACTGCTCACAAAGCTGCAGAAACTGGTTCTCTGAGGACCCTGCTCCCAATGTGCTTGAAGAGCGGGCCAGCCACCACACAACCAGGAGGAACAAGACAGACGACGCTCCTGGTCTCGCAGGCCCGATGTGCACTATGGGGCACACAGGGGCCTCCTGGAGTTGAGTCTGCAGCTGCTGTCCTCATTAGACAGCCTACCCTCCATGCACCACACAGGGGTAAAATTTAATGGTGTTCTAAGGAGGACAGGCCTCCCTTGGAGCATAACTTCCAAGACCCTCCTAGCATCAAATGGCAGGGGTCAAGGCTCAGAGCCAGGAAAGGAAACCACCACTCCTTTCTTTTGGATAATGCCTTTCGGTTTTGAAAATGGGTCCACGTACACCCATCATCTTGTTGGTCACAACCATCTCTGCTGGAGGCAGCCATCCTACTGAAGCTGAGAACACGGGCTGAGGAGTTCCATGCTCCCTGTCCAAGGTCTAAACCTGCAGGCAGCAAAGTGCGCGGCCAAGTTAACAGTGGCAGACCCGAGGCAGGCTGCAGCACAAGTCCTACGACTTGCAGTTGGCAGAGGGCTGCTAGAGACTGCGCAGATCCTCATGGGCCACAGGGTTGCCAGGTTTAACAACTAAATATAGTGGACGCTCAGTTCAATGTGAATTTCAAATAAAGAGCAAATAATTTTTTAGTATAAGTATGGCCCAAATGTTGAATCAGATATACTAAAAAGATTGTTTGCTTGTTATTCGAAGCTGAAATTTAACTGAGCATCCTGTATTTTATCTGACATTCCTACCATGAGAGAAACAGACCATTTTAAACATCTATTCCTAAAGAGCAAGAGGCCTGCTTATAATTTTAATCACCGGCTCTAACAGCTCTCCGTTCTTTGTAGTTCTCTCTCCTTTAAACCACACCTTCACACCTTGTCCTCTCCTGTGTGAAACTAGAAAGGTCCAAAACAAGAGCTAGCCTGAAGGGGAGGTGGTAAGAAGGAAAAAAAGAACAGAAACCAGCTTCTTTCTGCCCCTCAAGACAGACCGGTATTTAAAAAAACAAAAGCAAATGAAATACATTTATTTATTTGCCTTTACAAATAAAGAGGACACTTGCTCTTCTCCACTTAGGTTCCTCACTTCCCCAACATGGCATCTGTGTACGGCAGGCATTAATGTGGCTGCCAAAGGGAGGTCCAAGGAGGGCCGTGGACTTGTATGGGCAAGGGGCCTCCACCCAGCCTCACCTGGCTGTGAGCATCCAGTAAAGATGGAGACCAGAAATGCTCTGTGTGGTTGGGACTACCATGGAAATGGGTCTGATTTCACTCCCCAGCAGGGCTGTGACTGCTGGGGAGAGACAGAGAGCCCAAGGTGCCACCCAGTCACAACTGTTACTGTGCATGCAGCCGGCAGACTGGGAGTCGACATGTCTTGGCTATTTTTTGATTACTGATTAGAGTCCTGCTCAAAAATACGTGTCACTCCTTAGAAACGCCGGAAGTAGATATTCTTTAACCACCATCCAAATGCCCACATGTCCAAAATCAAACTGCCCGGCCAGGAGACGGCAGCGGCCACTGCCGCCTTTCCTTCCCCAGCCTGAGCTCCTCACCAGGGCTGGCCCAGATTCCCGGCACTGCCAGTTATGCCACCTGCACAGGAAAACCAGATGGGAGCAGCCGGCCCCTGCCACTGCACAGCAGGATGGGATTCCTTGGCCCCAGGATGGGAGCCCCTGCCCCAGAGTTCACCAACAAGGCCAAAACCTGCTGTGTGAGCAGATGGCTCTGGCAGACCAGAGGCCAAGATGAGAGGTGAGCGAGGAGAGGAGAGAAAGAAGACACCCTGGTGTGGCCTGAGGAGAGACAGACACCAAGAACCCCCAGGTACCCACACTCAGAGGCATGGGACTTGCCTCTGAGTAGCTCAATACCCGGGCCAATCCCTTCTGCCCTGAGAATAGTTACCCGACCCCCAGACTGGGCCTAACAGCCACCTCTCAGGATGGGTCCCAGGCTAAAAGGCAATGAAAATGTGCATAAGCAGCCCCTTATCAGATTCTCCATGCTGTGCAACATTAGGGCCACATACTGTATTTCTCAGCCCTCAAAGAGAGTCCAGAACAGCGCTGAAGTAGTTTGAGTTTAACCCATGGAATACCGATAAGACAGGACAGCTGATAGGATCTCCAGCCAGGGGTCTGGGCTTGAGGACTAAAGATTAAAGATCCTTGACACAGCAGGACTACATCCATCACCACCTTTCCCTTGACCCTTGGGCCTGAGGAGAGGTGCACTGCTCTCTGGGAGGCTTCACCCCAAACAAAAAATCTGGCCTCACATGTTGGGGTGGGAGGTAGTAGGCGTCTCCTTGGAGATCTCCGGGAATCATAGCAAATGGGCGAGTCATCATCCTCCAAGAAGCCTTGGGGGTGATGGTAGCCTCGGGGCTGCTCGAAGTCCAAGTTGCTGCCTGGGTATCGGTTGTAGTAACCGTAGTTTTGCCTGGTGGTCAAAAAGGCCAAAAGAGAGAGTAAGTGGCACATGAACTCCTAGGTAACAAGCCCTTTCCATTAGCTCAGGCACACCTACCTCTACAGTCCTCTCCCCACCTCCTTGGGCACAGGTGGACTAGCTGAGAACAAGGCAGTCCTCAGCTTCACAGAAGATTTGAGATGGGGGTAAGGGCTATTACAGGAAGGTTGAGGACAGCAGCCCTATGGTGAATGGAGTGTCAGTAGTTTCCCCCCAGCCGGGGCAGCCTCAACCCAGGTCCATGTGGACTGCAGATTTGCTGCAAGCCTGCCTATCGCCTGCTCACTTCCTTCTTGAGAACCCCTCTCCTGAGTCCCTGCCCTCAGCCAGGGCTGGGATCCAGGATACAATGGTGCATGAAGCGTGGTCCCTGCCCTCTAGGAGCTTAGCAAATGCCCCATGCACAGAGACAGCCACTGCAGCTGGAAAAGGTCAGTGCCAGAAGATGGGCCCAGGGTGGGTTCTGTGAGTTGTGGGGTGGGCATTTCAATGCCATCCAGGGAATGAGAAGCAAAGCCCTGAAGCAGGTCCTTGATGAGAGGCTGGAATGAGGCCCACAGAGCTGGGAAAGGGTGTCTAAGTGGTGGACATGATGTGTGCAATGGCTCTGAAGAAGGGAAGTCAGAATCATTTGGTCAGAATCGGTGACTCTGTAAGTCAGGTGTTGAGGGAGGCTGACGGAAGGAACTGGTGGAGGGCAGGGTGAGTGAGGGTCTAGCCATGTCTGGCCTAGAATATGAGGCTAACTACTATTAACAACTCAGATACCAGGAGGGGCCTCATCGCAGCACCATGTCCACTTCAATGGGCTGCCTGGTCATGGTGAAATGCAATTTACAGAAAGAGGATGGTAGGTGGCCTTTGTCTCCCTGCTTGCTCACTATGGGCCCTAAAGCAAAATGTCCCTTTTAACATCAAAATTCTTTCTTTAGGACCTGGAGAGGCAGCTCTGCTGAGAAATGCCACCCTGACCTCTTGTCTCCCATCTCCAGGACAGACCCCTTGATGAGAGTGGGAAACAGATGCTATTCATTAAGACCCCACCCAAGCTATGGGCTGGCTGAGCAGCTGTGTACACCAGGCCCCCAGCTCAGAGTGCTCAGCATTAACAAAATAAAAACAGACACCTCAGAAGACAAGGAAGAGATGACAGAGAGCTAGCCTTCCATGAGACAACCCCAGCTCTCCTATCTGGACCTTTACTAAAAGGCCTCATGAGCCCCTGGTGGAAATGAGTCAATAGCCTGAAGGAACAGTCCCCACTCTGCCTCTCTCTGGCCCTGTTTCTTCTGCTCAAACTTTTCCTCTGGCCTGGAGTCTGCCTTCCTGGTTTGCTTCCCAGGGAAGTCCCCAGTGAGGCTGCAGGTGGCCCAGGGCTTCACAAACAGGCCAAGCACAAGGGATAGGTAACAGCCAGGCCTCCTAATGCCAGCCTGAGCCCCAGAGCCCCTCACCTGCTGGAGGTCGGAGAGCTGTCGTCCTCGTAGTCCTCCTCACCACTGAAGTACTCCGGCTCCCCCAAGCAGTGGGGTTCCCTGAAGTAGCCGTGTATCTTGGGGTCTTCCCGGCAAATAGTTGGGAATTGCTCATCTCCTGAGTCCGACCTGAAGTTGGGAGGGAGGACCTGAGCCCCTGGGCAGGCAGCAGTCACTTCCTGCCTCGAGCAGGACTGGACTGTAAAAGCCTCTGGCCACAGTGCTGTGTGTGCGCATGCACCAGGGCAAGAACATGGACCTAGAGACCTGCAGTGATCGGCAGCCCCAGGGAAAAGACTCTGGTCTCCCAGACCATCTACTCTGATCCCTGTTCCTTCCTACCTGGGCCACATGTGACTTCAGAGACTGGAACAAAGAGCCTCCCTTACCTCCAGGTTCCCACTGCATATGGCCCAGGAGGGGCAACAGGGGTTTTGGATACAGTGTCCCAGGAGAGACTCTCATGCATGATGTCTGCCAAGATTTCTAAGATGGTCCCCTGCCCCAGGACTGTCATAATGCCTGAGGCGCAGCTGTCTGGGCCTGGGACCTCAGGAAAGCCAGCCCAGGGCTGTGACATCGCTTGTCCCCAAAGAAAGGATGGCTCTCTCCAAGTCCTTTTTCTCTCTCTGACTTCCTCTGGCTCAGGATTTCACTAGAGATAATACAGCAGACCTATCCTCCCCGTCACCAACAGAATAACCGTCCTGCCCACTGTTCCACCTGTTCAGCAAATGTGGAACAGGATATAGCATGTGTTTAGGGCTATATGGGAGGCAAAGGAGAGGACCTGGCCCCTGGTCTTTAGGAGGCTGGGGTCATGCTTTCACAAGGCCCCACAAAAGGCTTGACCCCAGAAAGCAGCAGCCATTGCCCAATGTCACAGGCCTGGGCAACAAGAGCACACAGCTGACTCCCTGTGCTGTCCAGAGGTTCGCAGAGGCTAGCCCCCGCCTGTCATGTGAATATCAGTCTGTCAGCATAACTGTTTATGTAGAAAAAAGCCACCACCTCTGACTCCTGAGTCCACAGCCCTGAGCTATAATACTGCAGTTGGCTTAAAGGAACTTCTCATTTCTTAGTACTCAGAGGGGCCAATTAATCACACTTACAGTATTTAACACACAAAAAAGCAGTGAGCACATACCTAATATAAGTTTCATAATAGCGAGTTCTATCCAGGAAAAGCATAACAAGAGAAGGAGGGAGAAGATAAGTTAAATATTTCCAACAAAATTTAAAATGCAATTATCAGGCTACTACTCAGAACAGGGTTGGCAAAGTATGGGCCACAGGACAACCACAGGCTGCTGCCTGTTTCTGTGTGGCCCACGGGCGATGAATGGTTTTTTACATTTTTAAAGGATTGAAAAACATCAAAGGGAGAAAAAAATTTCATCACCTGTGACTATATGAATTTCACATTTCAAAGTCCAAAAATAAAGTGTTATTGCGACACAGCCGCACCTGTGCATTTAACATGTTGTCTGTGGCTGCTTTCTCGCCACAACAGCAGAGCTGAGTAGCTACAGTAGACCGTGTGGGGTTCGACGCCTAAATATATACCATCTAGCCCGTCGCAGGTTTGCCAACCTTCTGGCACAATTGGGGAAGGTGAGTTTGCACCTGCTGCCATTTTAAGGAGTGTCTCATACAGCAGGACACAGGACAGCCAGTGACCCTTTATCGTTCAGGGTCGTCACGGGGCTAGGCCCTGGAACCCACAGGTTCAACTGCAAATGCCTCCTGGGAGTCTCCTGAATGTGCCAGAGCATGGGGTGGGGAAGGGGCATTCACAAGTGCAAACACATTTTCAAGGTTACCTTTTAATACTGGACTTTCTTTGAGGCTCATGGTCAAGCTTGTGGGAGGAATCATGCTCATTTTCAGACACATGCTCAAGGTTCCCAATGCTGGGCCGCTTTCCAGGGGCAGCTTTGGACATATTGGCATTATTGAGATTGGCATTTGTTGAGCTGGGAACTTGCTTTCCTATGGAATTATGGTTATGATGGTTATGACACACCGAATTTCCTGCTGGAGGAAACAGCGGTTTCTCAGTATCACTTGCAGGTGGAATTGAAGGCCTTTGGACATGCAGGGGACGGTGGGTGGTATTGGTCTGCTGAAGGGAATCTCTCCTATCACTATTAACATGATTGACATGGTTTCCAAGCAGGGCACCATTTCTCTGCAAAATAATGGGAGACAACACCAGGTAATTTAACAAGTATTTGATGCAGGCTAGCTATGTTAGGTAATTTTTCTACATGAAAAACAAATTCTAGGTAAGCTCCAGAGGATCCCTGGAAACAGTCTGAGGGCCTCAATGGTCAGGGTGAATGTGTCTGTATGGAAGCTGGTCCCCCTGAAATGAGGAAGGTTACCAGTTCCTGAGCCGGGGAGCAACTTCTCGGTGGTCACTTGTGTGTGCTCTTCCAGTTGATCCAAGATGAGGTGACTTATAGCCAGCAGGGCTGGTTGGCGGCCCCAGTGGCTGAGTTTGGGTAGTAGGCATGCTCCCTAGACTGGGGGGCTGGGGGGCTGGGAGGCTGAGAGCCGGCTGGAAGCTCAAATAACTGGTCCAGGGAAGAAGGGGGCAGTGTGGGCAGGCAGCTGCCAGAAGCACCCAGGATGCTTATCCATACCACCCAGTGGCTGTGGCCAAGGTCCTTGGAAGCTGCCAGCATGGGCAGAGGAGCAAGTGCGGGAAGGGCAGTCCTGGCCCTAGAAGAGGTGCTGGTGAATGGAGGGGGTCTGCTTGGGGGGACGGCATGCTCTGCAAGCCCCCTATGCTCTGGGGCTGGTTTGTATTCTCCAGGCTCTTTTGTGGTTCATTAACTGCCCAAACTGGAGCCCTGCTCCACTATTTTCAAGCACTGAGTATCTAGCTGTGCGTGGAATAATTACTTTGAATACATCTTCTTCTTCTCCTTTTGTTTCCTCGGGCTCATCATCTTGTAGATCACAGGATATAGCACGCCGGATCTCTGGCCCGATGTCATGCAGTGTCCTTAACCCCGCCTAGATCAATGAAAATGGCAAAGCAGATTAGACAGCACAGGTGCCCTGGACCCAGCCAGGGTCCTGGCTTTGCTCCTGCCCGATTTAGCTGTGGGAGGGGAAGGTTTCTCCAAAGGACAGACTGGGAAACTGACCATTGTTTGAATGTAACCAAAGGGGTCTCTGCAGCCTCAGGGTTGTAGGATGTGGGCAGAGGTTCAAGATGGCCCTAGCCTGGGATGCTTGAGGCTCTGAACTTAGGAAACTCCTTTTCAAGTACCCCCACTTGCAGGGAACAGTGCATGGTTACTAGTACTAAATCTGTCACAGCCAAGAGACTATGCTCCCACCAAAATGACAGTCTACAGAAGGATGTCCTACAGAGTGCCATCTCCCGAGCCCCATATAGCACAGGGAGAACAGGCAGGGTGTTATACAGGGACGGTGGCAAGGACTCACTGGCTGTGCCTAGGATGAGGAAGCCTAGGAGCAAGTGCCAGAGGGCAAGCAGACCAAGCAGCCACCATGGCCACTGGTTCTGCTAAAAAGCCATGGGAACAAGGAAGTAACACAACACACTGCAGCCACCAGCACACTCAGGACCAAGACAGAAGGGACTGACATGCACACAGACCTGGGCCACTGTGCAGTGCTAGCCTCCGTGGCCATCATGGGACTGTGGCCATTGTGGGGCCCTGGCCTGCAGCCTGTGCTTGGGCTGAGAACTCACCAACAGTCGGCTTGTCCTTTTGAAGACTACAACACATTGTGGAGGGCTCGCCAGCTCTGGAGGCTGTGTAAGAACCCCCTGCTGCTGCCCTGGGCTCCTTGAAGACATTCATCCTGTCTTTCCCCAAGGTCCTCCCAACTGGCCTTCCTTATCCCGGGTCCCAGGTTCCATTGGGACAGGGCCTGGGAGAAGCCTTTCCATTGCTCCCAGCTTCTTTAGGGATGGACTATATATGGGGAAGGTATAGTCACTGGCTCTGAGAAAATTTTGATGCTTTGACCATCATTTGGAAGAAAAACAGCATGCTGACTCAAAGACTGATATGGACAGTATAGCTAATTTATCCTTTTCCACAGAAAGACTTGTATCTGAAAGGGGCATTTCTTCCCTGCCTTAGGCTTAAGGCCACCCATGAACCTCATTTGCTGCCAGCTAGTCTGCAAATTAAGCAGCCACTAAAGGTTGGCAGTGCAGGTCTCCATCTGCAGCTAAACCTCCGACATCAGGGTGATCTGCAGAGAAGGATGGGGACAAGAGTGGGCAGTCAGGGAAGGGGACCACTTCCCTATCCTTCCTCCACAACCCCCAGCAACGGGTAGGCATAGGACACACAGTGTGATGACCATACTTGGCCCAGCAGTGGCCAAGGCAGGGGAGGGGATGGTATCCAGATCCAGCATGGTGGGGCCCACTGGTGTGGGAATGCTCGGACTGGCCTTCTGCAGACAACCATGGTGGTGACGTTAATTTAAAACATAAAGTTGTACAAAAACTTCCCATCCTCCCTGGTAGCACCCAGCCTGTGAGATGAGCCTGGGTGAGGAGGCACACCAGCCTGGGTCTGCTCTGCATCAGGCTTTGAATAGAGGATCAGCAGCTCTTTCCATTTCACAAATTGTGGGGGTAAGAGAGCCACCCAGAGTCAAAGCTTGCAGGCTCCTCACTAGGAATGCTGTGGTCTTACAGGGGAAAGGCACACAAGGTCAGGAGCCAAACCCAGAAGAGTTGTGGTGTGTCAGTGAGGCAGCCCCTTCCTCCCGTCCCTCTGATCACAGGCACACAATACACACACACACACATGCACACACATGTCCACACATGCACATGTGTACTCACACAGGTGTGCACATGTACAGAAACACACTTTCCCTCTCTCAGGATCCCTGAGTCCAGCACATCTGAACCTAGGGAATCATCTGGCTTGGAAGGGGACCCACTTGCCATTCTCATTGAAACATCAAGAAGGCAAGTCTAATGATGAGTGAGTGGAAGCTCTTACACCACAGAGCTACAGGCATGTGCAGAAAGGTCGAGCCCAGTAGCATTAAACAGCCTACAATTCATCCATTCAGCATTTTCTAGGGCACAATTATCAAGGGAAGATAAATTAAGCCAGGGTTCAAGGCTGATTCTGTATTAATGGGGAGAAGGTGATGTTGCATATCTGAGGCTCCCAAACAAAAAGAGACCAGGTTTGAGATACCTGCTACTGTCCCCACAAAATAAGTGCAGGTGAGAATGCACTCAGTCAACACCCCCAGTTAAATGAGGTATATTAATGCACCATTACAAGGCAGCATGGGCCAGGAACACTGAGTTTAAGTAACAACAGATAATCTTGTTCACTGTTATTCAACTGATTGGACTAGGTCTGATTAAAAGAAATAGAAAACTATTTATTTGGATAATTTTTCACATCATCCTCTGTTGATGGGGTGACATTTCACTGAAATACACATATAACATAATTGTATAATAAAAACAAAAGCTGTCTCCAGCACGTTGTCAATGACACGCCGGAGCAGGAGAGCGCAGTGAACAGACACAGGACAGAGTTTGTTTACAACATAAACCACAGAGAAAACTGAGAGGGGGCCCACGAGGCGATTTCCAAAGACAAATAACGACAACATATTTATTAGAAACATCAAAGGAGGAGTAAAAGCATCACCCTTCCCAGACAGAAAAGCAGAGGCTTAGAAGTCATGATTACATTTTGCTTGCTCCACGCAGGAAGAAACACACCTTCTAAGTGTCAGGGACTGACTTTGCTCTTTCATGTGGGGTCTGGGAAAGGACACGTGGTGGGGGACACACACGGGGGGTGGGGGGTGGGGATGGGATCTGCTAGGGTTGGGAATGAGGGAAACAGATGTTCCCAAACTTAAATTGAAACAAAGCTTAAGCACAGCACCCTGAATTGATTACACATCACGGAACATGGTAATGAAATTTTTCTGGCGCACACATCAAGCCGAAAAGTAGCTGAGGCTGCTCCAAAAACTCCATAGGCACGAGTTCCAACCCCAAAAATTCAGAAAACTATCTTAAATCCTTGAAAAAATTGTTTTCATAGCTCTAGAAAGAGAACAGTCTTTCTTGAAATAAACACTTTATAATCAGTAAAATTATGTATTCTTTCATATTTCATATCTGTGTCTACCTCTAACAACAAAATACTATTTTAATTTGAAATGGGGTCATAGCTCTTAAACCAATACAATTAAAGCCATATAAAGTCATTCCATTACCATCACAATAGAATTATGGTTTTGAATAAACACAGAATTGCTATAAAATATAAACATTATTGATTTAAGATGTCCAATCATATAAAATATTAAACAGAATCAAGCCTAGTTTCTGGTTGATTTTAAATGCTACATATTATCATAAATATTTTTTTAAAAAATGAATGGCGCTTTGCCTGTAGACTGCTGCTTTAAATTTTAGACACCATTTAATTGGAATTTTATAGTTACTCTACTAAATGATTAAGTCACAAAAAACCCAAACTATAAAAATTTCTCTAAATAGTTCTGAAGCAATAGCATAAAATTATGATATTTTAACATCAAAAATGAACATTCATTTACCTTCCTTCCTCTTGCCCACTTTCAGGGTTAAGTTTTTCCTACCTGGGTGCATTTGTAAGACTTTCGCTGCCTGTCTCCCTAAGCGAGCTCCATCAGGCACACCAGTCATCTGCCAGCTCTCAGAACTAAGGCAAGCACATCCAAACTCCTTCTGAACCTACGCTGTAACAGTGGAGATAAGAGATGCGAGTTTCCAGCTGGGACTGGGCCAGGCCATTCATCTTCAGAAGTGAGTGCCAGCCTTTCCGACTCCAGCCCAAGAGTCCTTGCCTGGCAAAGCCTGTTCTCCATCACAGGCAGGTTTGCCAGGGCTGGCCCTGCTCAGGCAGGTTCCAGGTAAGCCTTCAGCAGGATTCAGCCCCTACCCAATCAGCTGGACAATTTTAGACCTGCTGCTCTAAAAGAAAGATCTGACGATTAAATTCTTACAAAATAAACCTGCTTGTCTACAAGCTGTCCCCTGCCTCCTCCGCATACACACATGAACACACACATCACAGAGGGCACACCCCCTCATTCGTCATTGTTTTCCTCCAGGGAAAATGTGATGGTGTGGCCTTTCTGTCCATTATGAACAGTTCTTGAGTTATATAAAGGATCAGAATCATGAGCACGATGCCCCATGAGTCAGTCACCCTCGGTGATTCCAACTCTCACTGAAAAGTCTGCTGTAATGTTAGTCCATGAGTCACCCTCGGGTTGCACTCAGCACTTCAAAGAAAATAAAGGGAACATTTAAAAAATTAGCTAAATTTTTGATCTATGACATTTCCCAGCAAACGATCTGACAGAGCTATCAGTCTTAGACACATCTTGATTCTCGGTTGTAGTGTTAACACCTGACTTGGAGAAACCCTTGCCAGCTTCCTGATAACAAAGAGAGTATCACTTAAAATGTAGGCTCTCCAGAAGCCACACATCATGGCTGCGTTCCAGTCCACCCCAGTGCCTCTCCTGTGATCTCACGTACTTTATTCTGCTACACCCAGGAAAGGAGGGTGGGCCAGATTCTTCCCATTTGGTTAAGGGGCTTGCCTAAAATTGCAAAGGCTCAGCTAGGTTCCCATGATACCATGCTGGCCCCACCTTGATCACCACCAAGAACCAGTCATTGGGTCAGTGGAAAAGAGGGCTGAGACAAGTCTCAACTGAAGGCTCACTCATAACCATTTACCCACAGGACTGTGGGTGCCACTCAATCAAGGTTAACCCCTTTAACTAACTTAGCAGAGCTCTTGTATCACTAAGACAACATGGAAATGACAAGCCATCACAAGGTGTCATGACAATGATTCTTATTCTTGGCACACATCCTCGCCCCTGTTGTGCTACTCTGAGGCGGGAGATTCTGAGCAATACTGTCTGTCACGTGCTAATTCAGACCATCATTCCTCCAGATCAGCACAGGCAGTGAGATGTGGCCAAGTGGGGTATAACCCTCAGTCTGAACTTAGCTGGACAGTGGGGTACAGGCAGCTGTGTCCAGGTGAATGGGTTGGGATTGGGGAGGGGCCTGAAAGGGAGACAAGGGTTCAAGGTAGGGACAGTGGTCTACACAAGGGGTTCTTCAACCAGAGAGATCATACAAAGGCCCCAGCATCCTCTTCCTTTAGGGGCATTTGGGACCATTTCCCCACAGCAGCAGTTCTCAAAGGGTGCTCCAAGGACCCTGGGGCTCTCCAGAACACCTTCAGGAGTCCGTGAGGTCACTGCACTCTGTATAACAGTGCTGGGACATTTGCTGCCTTGTGCACACTTGCTCTCTGTGAGAGCACAGTGGGGTTTCTCAAAGGCTACCTGATGTGTGATGATGTCATCACTCTGGCATCTTGGTGTTTGCATACTCCATTTAAAAAACTTCTCACTTTTAATTCCTAATGCAGTAAATATTGATATGCAAGGGGGTTCATTAATGTGTAAGAGCATAAAAGTGTTCTGAGACCACAGAGTTGGAGAACTGCTGACAACCTGTCCTTAGATGGGCAGTGACATCTTTTCCTCAGGTGACAGACCCTCCACCCCATCTAGGATTCCTGTTATTTTATCAACCTTCCTCCACTTTGGGAAGAAATGTCCTTTTTGGGCTTCTCTGAGCTAACCTTTGACACTTCTTTGACAGAGTGCCCTCACTGTGCCTTAGAATGGCATGCTCTCCTATTACCCCAACCCACCACCTCTCTCATGTCTACTTTGTGCCACAGAGAACCAACTCACACAGGTACCTACCCTACCTTGGACGCATTAGTAAGTGGAGCAGGCTCCTTCCCATGGATAACTGAATCATGGCGCTTTGGGCTAATGAGGGGTACCAGGTGGATGTTATTCAATAACATGCTACAATAATCAAGACCTTTTGCTACTACATAATAGAACTTGCTGTAACTCCTTTTCAGCAATTTTATCTTCTCAAGGACTTTTGAAAATAGTAACTACTATTTTCAGAGGGGGCATATCTACTTTTCAGAAAGAATATAGAATCCAGTACCCAATAATCCTGTGGGTTTAATTTTTAATTGGGCTGCACCATAGCATAAGCTATGGAAGAAGAGCTTGATGCTCAACTCACATCTGCTTCCCACAGTGGACACTGGCCTGTGGTGTGTCTTCCACCCAGGGGCATTAGAGTTTAGCACCATGGTTTGTGGTGTTGGGTACCAAGTTTGCTGAGTGAGTCTATGATGATTCTAGGATAATAAACTTGGATTGTCTCCTACAACTTCCCTACAGTTAAAGCTGTACTCTTCCACCAGGATTTTAGGAGAACGGACAGAGGTGTCTGTAGTTTGACTGTAAACCAAGTTTCAGGGAAGTCTTGTTTCCCTTTGGAGTCGAGGCCAGAAGCGGTCCCCGTGATTTCCGATTGTCTTTCACCAACTGGCCTTGGCTGCAAACCTCAGCCAGTGCTGCTACTCAGCAAACACAGCTAGGTCCATGCGGAGCAAGACTCTCCTGTTTCATTTGAATATTTCCTAAGTCCCATCTAGAAAGTTACCATTTTGCAGTTTTTAATTATTTGGAAGGACTGTAGAGAAACACCAGTCACATAAATTGCTTGGGGCTATTCTGCATGTGAAGACTTAGATCGAGAAGATAGCTGGTCACACGGGCCCCTGCAGATGGGGCAGCACAGACAGTGGGGTGAGGGCATACTGCCTGTGCTTTAGTGTTTAATAAACGTCACATCAGGGTGGGGCAGAGACAAACAGGGATCATTTGTCTGGTGGTGGACTGGCTCCTCAACTGTGTCCACAGGCTGACCAGCTTCCTTTTCAGAGATGATGCACCAACTTCTTAATAACTGGTGCATCCCAGGCACTATCCAAAGAAAAAGTGGGACTTCAGACCAGAAGGGTCTTGAAGGCCCCTGCTACACCAGGCATTAGTTCTTTACTTGCCGTATCATGAAAGCATCTGGAGAAGGGCTGGGATGCTGCCGGGGGGCTAGGGAGACTCATAGCTGTTAACTGGCAAGTAGAGACTCAGCATCCTCACAAAGGGTCCAGCCATACCAGAGTTTCCTGGCCAGCTTTCAACCCTATCCCCATATAACCAACCATGGTGATGTGTGAAGAAGCCAAACCTTGTCTTGGGCCTCACAGACTCTGCTGTGAGAAACCATAAAACCCACTGCAAGCTCCTAGACTCACTGTAGTCTGTACATGCAGGAGCAGAATCGGGGGCTTAGCTCAGTTCCATAGTGAGGCCAGGAAGTCCACTTGAGTCCAGGCAGATCCACGTGGTATCAGGAGCCACTGGGGCCAAAGGGTAAAGGTCATAGCACACGAGATGTCATGGGGACAGACCTCAAGGCTAGGAGGGAGCCCATCAGTCCTACATAAGAAGGACCTGCAGGATACCACTTCTAACTGGTGACACGGCTCCCCACTTAGCCTGGTCCTAGTGAGCACAGCCAAGAACAGGGCTTCCCCACATTCTGCTGGCTCCGTCCACCTCATTTTCCATGCCCCTCACTCACACGCAGCCACCACTCTGCAGAGACCAGGGCAGCAAAAGGAGCTGAGGACCCTTCTTTTCTCTATTCACTTCAGAAACATCAAGTTTTTGCATTAGGGTTACTTTTGAATGTTAGCTTTAAAACTCAGATTGGCTCCATTGGGTATCTTGGGCTGAGCATCAGGATGTACAGACTCCTCAACCAGTGCTTGGCATTGGCCGAGAATTTCAGAGGGCAGGCCCTCATGAAGCAACTTCTGGGACAAAAATCTGTTCACAAGATGTGAAAACCCAACCTGTACAGTATCTCTGTTTACATCTTTATGCATTTCCAGATATCTTAAACAGGGGAGAATTCACCTTCTCATTGGATCACTACAGTACAGAACAGAAAAGAGATAAAAGAAAAGCAGGAATTTCTTAAAGTTCTGGTAGTAAACAGGCATATGATATTATTATTGTTGTAGTCTTAACAATAAGCAATTATACGTTCAAAGTGCTTTACAATCACTTAGCTATTCCTCACAACAGCCCTGTGAGGTAGGTCGACATAATTATCCCCATTTTACAGATGGGGAAACTGAGGCACAGAGAGGTTAAGTGTCTTGCCCAAGGTCACACAGCAACCAAACGCTGGAGCTGGAACTAGAACCCAGGTTCCCTGACTCCCGGTGTCCTTGAAACTAGACCACACTGCTTCCAAAGAGGCATCCCCGGCCTGGCTTTGAGCACGGATTAAAGACGGACAATGTTGGATGAAGTTTGGGTGTGGTGGTGCTTCCCGTGGACACGTTAAGATGGAACCTGAGGTGCTGCCTAGGTTGGTTTTGGCATGCGGGTGTATGTGTTAGTTTAAATGGGTGTGTCTGAGCTTCCTGTCCTGCTCAATCTCACTGCATTCTGAACTGGGTCACTGCAGAGAGTGGAGCCAGATGGTCAGGAGGTCAGGAGGTCAGGACTGACTGCCATACAAAAGGAACTCTGTCAGCTCAGCACCCAGGGGCCTGCCAGTCTTTGGGAGTCCAGGCAAACTAGGGATGCAGGACTTTGGAACCGAGTCAGCTGCCCACCTTAGGCAGGTCTGCTTAATCTTTTTATTATTATTATTTTTTTACTGGCCAGCATCAGGAAGTTGTGTTCATTTCATTTCTCTGTGGGGTGGCTGCCCCGCTCCTTTTCTCTCTCTCACTTTCCCTTTCTCTGAGTCTCTGCTCAGAAGGGAAACCGATTAAGCCTTGCACGTTCCCTTTCATGAAAAAGAGCCACCGTGAGCAGTGTCCGCGACAGAAGGCCATGGCTCCGCTGATGAGCCAGGGCCCTGCTTCCACCTTCTGGAGGACTGCTTTGCTTGGAAGGGGTCTCCCCGGGGCCTTGGGTTTGCTTTTTCCTGCATTTCTCCTGAAATGCTGTTTCAGTAGAAATAAGCCCACTTGAGACTTTTCCCTTTCAAGGCCTTAGCCACAAACGCCTTCCGACTAACGAGCTTGGTGCTGTAGCTCAGGCAGAAAATTCTAAAGCATCCGTTCAAGCATCTGAAACAAATGAATCAGCCGGTGAAATCTCATCTGTTAGCATCTGTTCTCCTCTTAGAGTAAAAAAGAAAGGAAAACAAAAAGCCTTTTCATGGCTTTCGATGGAATCATGCTTTAAAAAAACAAACAAAAAAACCCTTTGCTACTTTTTAGACTATGGCAATTTAGAAAACAGGTGTCTGACACTCTACAGATTAAATGCCTGCTGAACATCCCGTTGTCCTCCATGTTTAGGCACAAGCCTCCCTCAGGCCCTACAGAGGCACACCAGGAAAGAAGCATCGCTTGCTTCTTTTATACCGCCCACTTTTCCACTTGACCACCTACGGCACCGTCTATTGGCTTGGGGTACACACTTTAACACTACAAAACCTAACAACCGAACTCTTTGCAAGTTGGAAATAATGGTCTCTTCCTTAAGCCCCACAGGTTTAAAAAAAAAAACTATCCCTCTAAAGTCCTCCTGTCATTAAGATGGGCAGGCTCTCCCATCTGAGGTGATGAGGGACATAGTCTCCTCAGATTCCACCAGAGTGTCTTTTGCATAAAGGGAATCCTTGAATGTTGAAAGAAAAAGAAATGAACAAAACTTTTCCCACTTTGGGATCTTTTTTTTGTCATTTTCCATGAGATACTGGAAAAATGTGTGTCTGTCTCTTGCACAGGAGCCCTCCTCTGGAAGGTGTGATGGGGCATTACTGGTTGCTGGGAGGGGACATACGTTTCATGGCTGCAGAGCTGTTGTTCCTTTATTTACTTGCTCCTCATGGAAACTTGCAGGTCGCTCGGATGCAGCAACAATGGATGAAGAGCAAATGCTGAGTCAAACTAAAGTGAATATGGCATGGAGGGGATGAGTGAGGAAAAAAAAAGGTCTGGTGCAGCTTCTCTCTGATTCCCTCTGGAGAGGTGCTGGAGAGAAGGCTGGCTTTAATGTCGATAATGGATGGACAGATGGAAATTGCACACTCATTCAGACCACAGAGGCCAGAGGACATAGGGTGCCAAGCTCCTCCCACACATGGATGCAGGAGCTCCTCAAGCCATTCCCCTTCATGGGGAGGGGACACCGCAGTTGGTCTGAACACAGGGAGACCAGATGGAGCCCACAGGGTTGAAAGCCACAGTGTATCTGTATGTCCTTGAACACCATTTTCATGGGGAGTGGTGCCCAGAACATGGCCCAGTTCTGATGCTTTTCAGACAGATGGCACTCTACGCAACACAAGCACGCACATGCCTATGTCTTGACTTCTGCGCTCACACCGTATTGCCCACACTCCACTTGCCATTTGCAATCGGTCAGCCATGTGGCACCCCTGGCACAGCAAGAAGCAACTCACCCCACTTCTCAATTAGCCATGCCCACTTTCGGGTATTTCCCTGAGGACCTATGTACTTGTCCTAGTGACACCATGGGTGCAGTTCTCCCATCGCCGCTCAACCCCATTTCCCTAACTGCTACATCATCACATAATATTTCATCATGCCGGAAGGAAGAGCCTCTTCGTGCTAATTAAAAGTAGAGTGACAAATCATATTTAAAGCCATTTGTAGAGCCAAGGAAGCCAAAAATGTAATTAGAATTATCCTTCAAGGAGACAAACTTTTTTTTACTTTTAATGTTTGCTTCAGAGTCAAATGCATTTTCAGAATTTATGTGTCAAGGTTATGAACACAACTTAATTCCGTAGGCTGTGCATACAACATAAATCAGAGCCACAGCCTTGGCTCCCGGTGGAACCACGTGAGATGTGTTGATATTACCACCTAACCAGCAATATATGAATTTCACTTGAATTTATTCAAGAAGAAATAAAACTCTTTCTATAAACAACAAAATGGAAAATAGGTAGGAGAAAAAGAACCTCAGCATTACTGTAACACAATGTAACAAAGTCTTTCAACCCATGACTTAAAAATGTAGCATTCAAACCTTCAACTTGAACACTCGGTGAAGCCCATTCATATGGTGTGGTAATTACTTGACCATGTGTTGTTTTTCAGGTTTTAAAATGTCAAAAGTCTATATCCAGCCATATCCAGTCACCAGAGTGAGCACTGAAGCCATCTAATCAGGAAGTCTTGGGAATTCAGAAAAGGTATAACTCTGTATCGAGATTGTCATCACCTGTGCTTTCCTCAGAAAACAGAAGGCTCTCATAACACAGAGCTAACTTGATTACTGTAAATTATAACACAGACACCCATGAAAGAGTGTGTTTCCCCTCCAGAAAAGTCATCAACTTCCACCACCCCCACCATCTAGAATCAGAATGGCAAACAGTTCCTAGAAGACAAGGGTACCATGCCCTCAGAAACCCAGCCAGCCCAGTCCTCCAGGCCCGAGGCTACTTTCAGGAAGAGGCATCAGAAACACATTTCTCACCCTCTCTCTCTGCACCTAACTTGGCCACATTGCCCTCAAGATGTGTGGGCCAGAGACCTTTCAAATTTACAAACACCTTTGAGTTTGCTGTCTGTCTACGGCTACTTGAGCATTGTGATCAGAAGGGCTGTCACTTTGCAGACTGGATCGGCCAGAGGGGAAAGAGTTTTGCTTACAAATCTACAGCCTGAGACAGCAATGAGCTATCTGACTGGGCCTGTGGTTCACTGAGCTACCTTTAGGAGGTGGGATCAGAGAAAGAAAGATCAGAAATTGTCTGCAGTTGGATTCGGCTTATTCCCCTTGCCCTGCAGCTGTCTGGGGAGGACAGAGGCCTCATCATGAATCAGCAGGTCACTGTCACGCAGGGCACCTACAGACCCAACACAGCATCTGCACCCCACATGCCTTCATTCACTCTGTCATCGTCATTCATGTTCCCATTCTCTCTCAGAGAGATCACAGACAAGCCTTCACTTTGGCAGTGACCATGACTTTGAACACTAAACCATCAACACTGGGCATTTTGCCCCAGAAAAAAAAGTGCAGGACTATTTTACATTGGCCCTTACCAATACCTATAAGGCTCAATTTAAGACATGTGGTGATAGCAGGTACATAAACGTAATTTACTAAATTAATTAAAAGTAAATAAATTAAAAAGGAAACATTCTTTATGCTATTCATGATGGACTTAAAGCACTGTGGGTGGCAGAGATGACAGGGATTAATTTGGACAGTTGTTTTTGACAGCTTGCCAACCTCTATGGTTCCCTTTTCCCAGATCTTAGTATCTTTCTCTCCTTCCCTCTTCACCTGGCTTTGTCCATCACCAGCACTCACAAAGCCCCTCCCTGGCCCCTTTGTGCAACTCTCCACTGTGACTCCCTTCCCCTGCACGCCTGCTTCCCACCGCAGAGTTCCGGGCACACCCAGGAGTCTACAATCTCATGCAGCACTCTGGTCGGAACCAGGAGTTCCCGAAGGCCACATCCACACTCTAGGAGCCTGGGGAGGGGTGGACTGGCTGCGGGGTGGGGACAAGAGGTTGGCCTGTGTGTGAGAGAGCAGCATTTGCACAGCAAGCCTCAGGGCCATCAGGAGGCAACAGAGAGAGACAGACACACCACAGGCTCACACACATACATGCACGCACAGACACACACACACGCACACACACCGGGAGGTGATAGATGTTACTGAAATGGACCAAAAACCAACAAGCAGTGGGGTAAGAAACAAACAGAAACAAAACAAAGCACTTGCGTTCAGATGGAAAGCTGTTCAGTGGGCAGCAAGGGCCCGAGCCCGGGGCTGGAGGAAGGTAGGGGCCTGCTCTGAGGGCTCTGCCTTGGGAAAAGCGTGGAGGAGACAGGTGCAAGGGCCACCCTCACTCCCCTCCCCCAGGGCTGTGCCTCCACTGCCACTGTCCTGGGGGTCCTGTCCCACAGGCCGCAGTGGATGACAGAGAAAGCAAGGAGAGGGAGGCACTTACCTCGTGGCCCAGAAATGGCTAGTCCACATTTTGGGGAGTGTGCAGTATCTCAGTTTAAACAAAATCCTTGTAGTACTGCTCAACCATGAACTGTCAGCTCTCTAGTATTTCAAATAAGCTTGTAAAATCGTTAGTGAAAAGAGAAAACAACAAAACAACAATTCACCTGTAGGGCAATTGTGGTGTTCTTCGCAGGGTATTTTCCCACCAGTCCTTGTTCTTTCCGTTTCTTGAATTTCCTAAAGTAGTCCTGTATCAGGAAAGTGGCATAGAACTTCCCCACGGTTACCTCATCATCTAAACGGAGAGACCAGACAGAGCTCTCCCGAATCAGCACATTTGCACCAAGAGCCTAAACACTGGCTTCTGGCTGGGGTAGGGGGTGGGGGAGCGCAGAAGGCACTGAGCTCTCGGCTTACTATACAGGAGGGAGACTAGATCTAGCAAAAAGCAAGGTTTGGCAAAGCAGTTAAGGCTTAAAATTAGAGTCAGTTAAATAAACTGATACTCAACATTGCAGAAAATAACATTTGTTATGAATTTAATAGAGCAGCATATTAGTAACACTACCAAGTGCTGTCTTGGTTATTTACTTAAAATAAAAGTTACAAAACAGAAAAGTCTTCACAGGCCGTATTTTCACTCCTGTGCACAGGGATTTGCATGTGTAATTACCATGAACACCAAGGGCAATTAACCATCTAAATCCCTGTGCCTGGAGATAAAGATAGAGACCTCAGAAAGGTGACAGACAAGCTTGGAAGAAGAGGAAGGTTCAGTAAAGTGGCTGCAAACCCAGATTTTCATGTGCCCCTTGACTCTCTGCCAATAGCCTCCATATGCCATTTCTTGGTCTGTAATTCAGAACCACTTGTTGTTTTGTGCTGTGACAGTGCCAACTAACCTCATGGTTGAGCTGACTTATTTCTGATTTATTCAGAAACAACCAACATGGATCGCTGGCAACTGGAACTCTGCTGAGCATTTTACGGGTGATGCATGAGGCAGAATAGAGGCTCCGGCTGTCTGATGATAAACCACTTTGGAGTGTGTGTGTGCCCCAGGGGTCTCAGCAAGCCCCGCTCTCCCAAGGGTGCTTGCCACCAGATCTGCAGTGCACCGAGGTCTCCTGGGTGGAAAGCTTGGGTGCACCCCATAGAGGGCCACGGACCACTGACCATGCCTTGCAGGCTGGGAGGTGGGATGGCTGCTGGCCCTCAGGCTTTAGTGCAGCTAACCTTTTGACCAGACCACCCTTGTAAGAGTTACATATGATCGGGGGCAAGGGGCTCAACCTCTATGGGCTTGTGCTCTCGTGTGTAAAGTGGGCTGCCTCTCAGAGGAGCTGTGAGGCTCACAGAAGAGGAGGCGTGTGAAGCACTCAGCCCCCTGCCGGGGTGGTCCTCAGCATGGGGTCTGGATGGCTGTGAGCCATAGCACCATTATTTTACAGCCACACCGATGGTGGCATCCATTTTAATGGATCACGGAGCACCACAGGTTGGGGGTCACCAAGGCCCACTATGCTCCTTAATGCACCCTGGGTGGGGTTCATTTAGTGCCCATGTGGGAGGTGTCCCTGTCTGGACACGACCAGGCCATTCTGGGCTGCCTCTCCAAACTCAGTCGGTCAAGAGCTACTCAGTGCTCCTGTGAGAGAAGATGCCTGGACTGGTCTGGCTACGAGAGTGTGCTGTATTCCTTCCCAGCCCACACTGGGCAAGTCCCGGAGTGGCGTAGGGGTCACCAAAGTGAGCCAAAGGCTTTGCAGAGCATGTGAAACCAGGGCCCCTGACCAGTCTCAGGCCTGTCCAAGGATGCACTCATGGGCAAGGGGACAAGTGAAGAAAGACCATCTGGGTCTTGACATTTCAACCCAATTTACTCTCAAGCTGCTCCCCATTTGGCCCAGTTCCAGCTATCCCTACTATCAGGCATCTATAGGTGCCAGGCCCAGTATCAGGGAGTTCCACACGGGTCACATGGCCTCTTCAACTACAACTCTGAGACGGTGGATCTGCTCACCCCCTCAGACAGGTGAGAGAGGTAAAGGACTTGCCCCAGGCCAGTGGAGGTAGGACATGAGCGCCCAAGCCTGGGTTCTGTTCCTCCTCTGCACACCTCTCTGAAGGATGGCCTAGCTGCTGCCACACAGGCCACCTTCTTCTTTGGGGCTGCCTCTCCCAGAAGACAATTCTCTCTATCTCTACTGGGCTGTAGTCAGGTGAACCGACTGCAGGCTGCATAGAGGATCCTGGGGATCCAGGGACATTCTCCACCTGCTGCTCCACAGACAGCCTCTGCAGCCCAGGGTTTCCAGTCTTCTCTGGGGGCTTCCAGAGAAATACCACTCTACCTACAGAAGGCCCTTCATTCCATACTGCGATGCTTCCAGCACACGCAGGCCTACCCTTACCTCCCTTCAGTCTGGACTGTGCTAGCCTGTGGAGGCCAAGGGGCTCCAGCAGGAAGGCCTGGCTCTCCATGGCCCAGAGCTAGGGTGGCAGTGTGCTCAGAGCGAAGGGCTGGCCGTGTTTCTCCTGGAGGGGCAAGTCCAGAGCAGAAATAGCCACCCAGGCTCTGCAGGACAGAATCCAAGGACCGCTTGGTCTGCTCCACTGAGATGCTGAGCTAACTGAGACTGAGGCCAGGAAGAGTTCTCAAAAACAGGAGATGTAAAAGCTATAGCAGGACAGAAAAGGACGGGAAGAAGGCATGAACGCAGGGAGGCTGCCTGGATTCAGGACAGGACAGAAAGGGATGGGGTGTCGGCTCTGAGTGCTCTTCAGGGCACAGGAGCCAAAGATCCAGGTCAAGGACGAAGGCCCGAGGGCAAGGAGAATCTCTGGGAGGAGAGGGGACTTCAAAAGAAATGGTGAGGACCCACACGATGGCACAACAAGACTGAAGAGTAAAGTGAAAGTCCAAGGTGAGCAGTGAGACACCTCAGCCTTATGATGAAGACAGCAGACAGGCTGTCCCCATAGCCAGACTCCTGCAGAAGAAAAGTTCTGGTAATCCAGGGGTCAGTCCTGAGTGTCCCCTTACTATGAAGCTCATGATAGCCTAGGGGTGCCTCACATCACACCTGAGCCAGCAGCACCTCCTAAGATGAGCGCCTACTCCACCACCAGGTCTGGAAGGGGCTCACTTTCCACCCCACATCGCTCAGGCACCAGGACAGCACCCTGGTCTGGTCTGCTCTCTGATGAGGTGACAGCATGGGGTACACAGAGCCCCCTCAGCCTTGGGGAGCTACCCACTTGCTGGCTCAGGGTGCTATACAAATATTCTCATTTTCTAAGTGTGCCATGATGTAGAAAAGGCTGGGAACCACTGGCCAACTGGAATGTGAAAGAGTCAAAAACAAAGAGACAGAAATTAAAACACTGCTTGGCAACTCATTCAGGGTCTGTTCACTGCAGCTGGAAATGCACTGGCTTCTGAACCTCTTCAGTGGCAACAGCTGTGATCCAAGGCTCAGCCTGACCAGCATGACCCTAGGCATGCACACAAACCAGGGCACGGAACTTCTGGAGCTTTCCATCTCCTGGAAGGCCCTGCTCCTTCTTCTTGGTTTCACGATGCCACCTGATGCCATTTTGAAATAGATTAACACATCATCCTAAACCTCAATCCATTTTAAGAAACACTGAGAGAAAAAGCCAGGGCCCATCATTGGGCCAAGAAAGCGGGAGACTATGTAGCCTCTATTAGAAGTCTAGTACAGCTAGAAGATGATCAGTTTTCAAAGGAAGGGAGCTTAGATGGTGAGCCAAATTCTGGACTTTTTTCTGGTCAAAGAGAAAGAAAAGAGGTTTCATGGTACTGCGAATGCTGCTGTCCAGGTGGGTCTAGCCAGGATGGGCCCTGCTGTGTGAGTGAGACTAGTGCGTAATGAAGGTGGCACTGCAAGAGCGACGTGAGGGCAGCAGGCGGAGCAAGGCTGCTGGCCATGTGGGGAAGGTTTATGTAGACAGACACAGCCCACTATTCTGAAGCATGCATCTGTATTTTGAGAAACATTGTAGGGGAATACAGTTGGCAAGAGATAACTCTGATTCCATGCCACCACCCTAAAACAGAATTGCTTCAGAATATTCTGAAAGACTGAGAGTTGAAAGGAATGGAGGCTGCAGAAAAACCTCAAGCACATTGTTACAATTTTATAAAACCAATATATCTAAGCCATGCAAGCACTTGGGTGTGCAGCTATAAAGAAAAGAATGAAACCAAAGAGTCGTTTTAAATGTGCAGTATCAGTTCTTCTGTGGACAGCCGGGGTTCTCTGGGTGGGAGTTTGGGGTTTTGTTCTTTTTTGTTGGGGGGGCACTTTTTTGCTTCCCCATTATCATTTTCTGGTGGGCCATCGTTCCCAGCTTTGAGAAGGAGGCCATGCTAGCTGTGGGCAGTTCCCTGCAGTGACAAAAACTCATACTGCTTCTCGCTTCATGCTGAGGAGCAGAGCTGGTCAGCATGCTGCTTTCTCTGACCCCCAAAGCCAGAGGCGGTCACCTTCTTAGGGGTAGAGGCCTTGGCCACCGTCCTGGCATGGGGTTCTGGAGTCAGCATCCAGGCCTGAGCCAGACCAATCTCGCAAGCTGTGGGGGCAGTGACACTACAAAGGTTTGGTTGGTTATGAAATACACCAACTGCTTAGCATGTGCCCAGGGCTAGGGGTGATAGAATGCTATGCGGTGACCCTGAGTAGACTGATCCTGCACCTTTAAAACTTGAAAATAAAACAGTCAAAAACAACCACCTCAGCTGCTAAGTCCATGTGCACTTAAACAAAAGTGGAAAAACAGTGTATAAATTATATATATATACACATTATATATATATAAAAAAATCTGAAAAAAGTTTAGTCAGTTATTTCATGGTAAATAACAAAAGGAAACAAGCATGCCTGTTAGTCCTGTTCCTACTCTAAATTCTAATTAAGGGGACCTTTTTGGTGGATAGGGTAGTAAACTCAGTCTTGATAAGAACATTTGGGAAATACCATTTTCTGACAGCTATTTTTCCTGAGAAGCTTTCAACAATACATTAAAGGATAAATGGAAACCAGTTTTAAACATTTCACTTTGGACCAAAAAACATAGGCTTTTTGGTTTGAGGCAGCAAGCCTGTTCTCTAACATTAATTCCTCCAGCCATCTCGGTCTGGTTATCCACCTGCTGACACCTCTCTTTCAGCATGGTCTTCATATTACCCCCGAACATCCACCCAAGGGGCTGAGGGCCTTCGCTGGCTGTTGGCCTCCGTGACCTAGCTGACACGTGAAGCAGTCTGCAGTGTGGGCTGGCTGGAGACACTCTCTGAAACCTATGTGCTGGCTGAGAATTACTTAGGAAATAGATTACACTGACCACCAGCTGGAGGGACGACCTGGTCAAGTAGTTTCATGCTGGTTTTCTTCCAGATTTTCTTTATCACAGCTCGGAGTTCTTCATTAGCTTGTTCCAGGTTCCCTGGATTCAAAATGCAAGAGGAGAAAGCAGGCCTTGTTTCTTCTACCCAGCATTCCCTCTCTGCTCTGATCATTGCTGCTTTCCTCCCAGCCTGACCTGGCTGGGTGCAGGGCCCTCCGATAGGGCGCCCCTCCCACCAGTCTCTGCCTGGTCAGGGTCATTCTCATCTCCTATAGCAGCAAAGAGATACGGTCACTCCACTGTGGGGAAAACCATGTTTTACTCTGGAATCCCAAGCCCACGCCTATTCCGTTGCTGCTGCTCCCTATCTAGAATGCCAAATCCTGCCTCCAGCTTTGAAGACCCCGACTAAATTTCACCCAAATAAGACTTTCAATTCCTGCTGTGAGTACTCATTTATAGCACCCACATGATCTTGGTCTTTTATCAGAAGCTGAGGTTTATCTCCTCCACTAACATGTCAGTACAGGAGAGCATCCTTCCCTCTGCATCCCTCTGCTGGCCGGGGCCCGGTACAGAGGAGCACCCTGCAAGGAGCACGTTAGCTTGCAGGGACTGGCTTTGCTGGACAGTTACCCTGAGCTCGGGAAAACAGCTGTCCACTGGCTCCACAGTGTCCCTTCTGGCCCCTCTTCCCTCTCCTCCCTCACAGTCTCCACTTCTTCCCCTCCTGGTCACTTCTGCTTCCCATTCCACCTCTGAAGCTGCCACCGAGCCAACCCCAATGGCCATGCTGCAGGGCTTAGCCAGTAGGGTCGAGCGTAGCCCCAAAAGCCACTCTGCTTTGTGTCAGCTGAAAAGACACTGGTCTTAACAGTATTTCCCACATGCCCACTATGTGCCAGCACTGTAGACGGGATTCTGCAGACATCAGCTCATCTTGTCCCCAGGACTGCCCTGACATAGGTGTGTTTATTTCCTTTCCATAGAGAAACAAACTACAGGTCAAAACAGCCAAATCCCTCTCTGAATGTCACACAAGTTGTTAGGGGCAGCTTAAGTGAATGTGTGTGCCCTGACCTCCCACCTATTTCTCCCACTCTGTAGTAAACAGTGGCAATAAGCACCTCCAAACTTTCTGGGACAAGTGAAGAATAAAGGAAGGGAAGAAGGTGGGAGGGAGGTGGGCACAGCTGCATCCACCAGCACAAATGTTCTCATTGTACTCACCACCCTCTTCCCGGGACCTCCTCTGACAAGGAAAGTCCCAGAAGGGAGAACATAGGTGGGAGGGGGCATCTCCTCCCAGTTCTACCACCTGACCTGCTCCCAGGGGATGCTCACCTTCAGTCTTGATTTTAAGAGCTGTTCGAACCAAAGCAAACAGGGTTGCGTTAAACATGACTGTCCCATCACTGTTGAGAGGCATGTTCATGGCAACTAGTCTCTGTAAACAGAAAGAAAAGTTTCTAACTAGAATGTGAATGATTGATGACAGCCATATCCCTTTTCTACATTTATTCTGTTTCTCTCTCATCTCTGTTGTAGTCGGCCCTCAATTTAATTCAATAGCCATGTGAGGAGCGCCTGCCAGCTAGAGGGCTCTCACAAGACAAAGACCAAAGATTTAGTCAAGAAACACAAATGCTGGTCCTTGGATAGGGTGTTTTGTTTTTTGTTTTTAACCTTAACTGTTCAACCATCTCACTGTTTCAGCATTCTTCTCCCTTTCTCATTAACCAGCTCTCCTTGAGTGCTGTGGGGTCAGGACTCTCTTCTTAGCACATCCTTCAGGCTGTTGTGAGGGTAAAGTGTTGTACCAGGCACAGTGAGACAGGGCATGGGACTCAGGTTCTCACTCAGTGGTGTTCGTTATTATTCCTAACACAGGGAGCTTCCTTCGAGGACCCTGCCCTGGTGACCCTTGTGGAGTCACGTGGTTCCTCCAACCGTTTGGTCTTTCAGGGCAGCATCCCCACTCTCCACTTCTCTTCCCGCTCTCCTGTTCTCTGCAACACCGGCACTGAGAGTTGGACAGGAGCGAGTGACAAACACCCTCTCTGGGCCCCAGGGACCTCATCTGTAAAAACAGATGACATGCCCACACCAGAGGGGCCGTGCAAAGATTAAAGACCAGGGACACAGATTTCAGCCCAGCACCTGGTACAAGCTAAGTGCTAAATGATGGTAATTATAATTGTTAAGTAGTTTCAAATTTCTTATTTTTGGCTGACAGGGTGTCCCTCCAAAAAAAGTAATAAAAAAGGGTTTTTTCTCCTCTTTATTAAATGGACTGGAAATGTGTGTTTGCCTGATGCATCCCACCTAAATTCCCAGTCCTATTACCAACCAAACACCTCCAAACCCAGCACAGGCAGCCTGGATGCCTAGTCACCTTTCCCGACAAGTTCCTGAGTCAACAAAATGGACCACTTTGTGCCTTGAGGACACTTAGATCCTTCATGTAAAAGGGTCTGGAAATGCAAACACAAGACAACAGCTGCAAGTGGTTATCCATTGTTCTTGGAAAGCAGAAAAGAGGCTGGTACTTGGAAATTTATGAAAAAGAAAGTCAACTGCCATCCCAGAGTCCAGGCTGAGGAGAATCAAAGACATGGCAAGGACCCCAAGGACTTGCTGATGGGACTCCGGGGACTTCAGGGCAGGGAACAGTGAATCTGGTTTAGAAAATTTCTTTGAAAGCCCGAAATGCATAGTAGACTCTACTCTGTTATCCTGGGCTTGTCTAGAACAGGCCCAGCGACCCTGGAATGCAGACTGGCTGGATTTCTAGAGGGTCAAGTTTCAACAGGCAAATCTCACATTTTTCTTTTTTAAAAGGGGAATTCTTTTCTGTTGAAATCATGGCTGGGGCTCACAGAGAGCTGGGTCTTATGTGAGAGCTACAGAAATGGAGTGGGTGGGAGGTCTGGATCCATCCACAACAGGCCCCACCAACGGCTCCCCAAGGAGGGGAGCCCCAGCAGTGGAGGGCACAGCAAAGTGCCCACCAGCACCCAGGCAAGAAATGCCCAGGGACCGAGTCTCCTCCATTCTACTTCCCAAGTGGAGCTTTAGGCCACCCCCTCCTCACTGTCCCCACATCCACTACCTTCACTCTGGCTCTCGTCACTTCATACTTAGACAACTGCAACAGCCCTCCTGGGTGTTCCACCATGCCTAGTGTACTTCTCCATTGCTAGAGCTGCCTTCCTAACGTGGAGGTCCACTCGGGTTTCTTCCCTGGAACTAGTGTGGCACGGAAGGCTCTTCACAGCTATGTTGAGTTTGTGCCTGCAGCCTTCTGCCACTTCCTCTTCTGTTCTAGCTGCACCATGACTCCCCATTTGCCAATGTGACGTCCATTCTCCTGCCTCTGTGTCTGGGTTCTCTGTGCTTCCTTTCTGCAATGCCCTTCCCAGGCTGACAACCCCTCATGTTTCTCCTTCTGGACCTGATGCAAATGTCACCTTCCTCTCCATGCACCCAATGACAAATTATATAACCCCTTTCCTATTCTTACTGTTGGCTGACAAGCTGTCCTCAGAGTTATACTTCTGGGAGCTCCCCAAGGACAGGAACCACATATTATTCACCTCAGCATCCCCATTGCCTGACAGAAGGTTTGAGAGAATGTCACTTAGTGTTTTTTGAACGAACCAGGAAGTCGCAGCAAGAGAGGCCGTCACCCACACAGGACACTTACCTTACAGGCTACTCTGTGTGGGCATAATTTCCCAAACCCCAGGGGAGGTTGGATGCGGCGGAGAAGGGTGACCACATCCAGGTGCTTGATCCTTCCCCTGGAGACAAAGTACAGCATGAGGTCCAGGGCAGCACTGCTGGCCTGAGCTTCCAGTCCATCCCACCTTCCACAGAAACCACAGCCAACGTGCCTGAAACAGCCCACACCAGTCAGCCATATAGAACCCTTTCCAACCTACTTTGCCTCAGGGTCATATTCTGACCATATTCTTTTGAATTCGTCTAAGTGGTGAGGTCCCAGAATAGACCAGTCCCGGGTCAGGTAATCAAAGTTATCCATGATGACAGCCACAAACAGGTTGATGATCTGTGAAAGCAAATGAGAGGGAGGGAGCTTCAGCTGCAGTGGGATGAAGTGGGCCAGACCCTAGGAACTGCTTCCTCATTACAGGGACAAAAAAACACTTGAGCCCATTTCTTCAAAGAGGCTGTAAAAACTTTCCTTCTAAAGAACATTTGAGGAAACACAGGCTTCCAGCTTTCTGAGATGGCTTTGGTTCTAATCCCAGGAGAGGGTGATTATCTGGATTATCTGGATTTCGGAAGCACATTACAGTTTTATAATTTCATTGCTACCAAATAATTCACACTCTTAAGTAACTGCTATGTTCATTGGCTTTGAAATGTTTATAAAGAAATCAGCAGTCCTAAAAAGCCAGGGCAGTGACTGCCCCAAGCCTGTGACTGAGCATCAAGGCCCTGATGACAATGAAGGTGCTTAACATTCAATGACTAAGCAAAAGCCTCTGCCAAGACTGCCAAGTGGAGTGTAGGGTGCTGCATGTTGACACAGGATACCCACAGTGAGTTGATGGGGCAACATCAGTGGTCTGAATTCCAAACACTACACAAACACCTGCTCATCCAGAGGGGGAGCCCTTCTGATCACGTACCAGAAACGCGCAGAGCATGTAAAAACTGATGAAATACACGATGGCAAAGTTGCTCCCACAGGAGTACTCCTCCCCAGGGTTATAATCCGACTCCGGGTCACAGAGCTTCCCCGGGAGGCAGGCTAGCATGATCTCCTGCCAGGCCTCACCTGTCGCACACCTTTTTTAGAGGAAGCAAAGAAAGGGCTCTCAGTAGGGGAAGAAGGGATTGGATGCTTAGACCTCTAAAAAATGTTAAGATTTTTTTTTCCACTGGAGCAAAACCTAAGGAATTTGTTGAAAAGCCAGTTTGAATTAGTGAAAGCATGAAATTCCTACTTATTTCAAATGCAATTTATCTCAGTAAGTGGAGGCCCTGCTACAACTTCCTTTGATTTACCTCAATCAATACAAGCACATCAATTCTTTTCATAAAAGGAGATGTTTATTTGTGTGCCTTTTCTTCAAACCCTTAAGTTAAAGTTTTTATGGATCATTAATTATCTTTTAATGACTTAACATCTGACAACCGGATTAGACCCCATTCAATTTTGTTGAAAGCCAAGAATGGGAAACTGCCTAACTTGCAAATGAGTTGCTATCCAGTCACCGAAGACATTACCAATTATTTCTATGATTTCTAGGAAGTTCTTTCATTTTGAGGCACCCTTGTTTACAAAGTTAATTAACTGGGGTTAAAAACAATCCCATAACATTTCAAATTCCACATTTTAGGATGTCCCCCATGGCTGTGCAAAAGGCCTCCATGTTCCTGCAAAATCTCCACGTTCCTGGTTGTGTTTCAGTGCACACTCCCATGCCTAAGCTTATCTCCTTCAATTTCCCTGGCAGCGTTAGTGGACCCACTGACTCCCAAAAGGATAAACCTCAAGCCAGCCACAATCTGAACAACCACAGCAGTTTCAACAAGCCAGCAACATTCTGTGCCTGAGACGCCAGTGTCTCTGTTTAAAAATGCAAAACAAATACAAAAAGCCACCATGATCCACTGGGCACTGGCACGTGGCTTTAACAACATGTGTCCTCTGTCACTCGGGAGCCCGAAGCTGCAGAGAGACACACCCTGTGCAGGAACCAGTCACCTGAAGAGCAGCAGCACCGCCTGGGGAAAGGTCTGGAAATTGTTGTTCCTGTTGATCTGGTTGTTATCTCGCATGGCAACTTTCCCAAACATCTGGGTGGAAAAATTATTAGGGAAAAAAGAATAGATTCTGTCATTAAAAAAAAACCCTCCACATGTGAATTTAGAACTAATTTAAGTTCAAGCCATACCCACAGGGCTTTCCCTTGGTGCTTGGTACTTCATTTATTCACAAAGAAGTGCCAGGCACCATGCTAACCACTGAGAAAGGGGTGACATTGGGCACATTCTCCCATCAAGGAGCTCCTTTCTCTGGATGAGAGCTGGGATGGTCCAGCTGGACAGGGGAGCACAGAGAGGCTCACATATCGGAGGCTGGGGGCTTGGGTCGGGGAGGCTCCAGGTGAGTGAGATGAAGGCCCAAAGAACTGAGGCTACACAGGTGCTCCAGGACATGAAGAGAAAGAGTATGTACAGACAGACAGGCAACGGTCAGTCTTGTGTCAGGCCAGTGGGCCATGGCAAGGAGGGTAGGCTTTACCTCCAGGGTAAGGGAAAATTAGGAAACACTTGTGGGACTCAGAGAAGCAGACTGACATGTCAGAAGAGTTGATGACAGTGGTGGTGCGTGCAGTGCAGTTTGCAGGTCTCTGAGACAGCTCTGGGTTTGTATGAGAGCACCCTGCATAAAGGACCTTTTGGGCACATGGCATCACATGCTGCTGAATGACGGTCTCAAGCATGTTGATTCTTGGTTCACAACTCCTGGTGGGATTCCTAGCAACTTACAAATCCTTCTATGCCTTCAGAATAAAATAAATAAGCACGACCCCTTCTCAGCCTCTGGAATCACCCCATCTCTTTACACTCACGTCCCTCCCCTGTCTGAAAGAGGGCATCTGTTTCAACCTGCAGAGAAGGTGGCACGGAGGCCATCCAGGAGGTCCAGCCCCACAGGATGCCCTCTACCTCCCTCTCCTCCTGGAGGTTCTGCCCACTGCAGCCACTCCATGTTAGGGCTCAGCTGTTAATGAAGCTCCAGTCCTGTTCCCCACCCCAGGAGGGGCTGGCAAGTATCCCGACACCCTTCAGCCAGGGTCACAGAACGACCTGATTTCATACTTCTTTGGGGTGCTGCTGAGGCAAAGTAATGTTCCCAGTTCAGGTTCACCACAGCATCAGGAACTAGTTTGTTTCCATTTTTCAGAGTATAAACCACTTGTATAACTAAATATCTTCTCAGCAACATCAGTGCGGAAAATAGGACAATTAAAGCTTCTTTTAGTATGGCATTTCCTGTTGCCAAAATCAACTATGGATTTTCTCAGTTGACTCTCGTGAGACTCATATTGGGGCTGAGGAGTGCCACCAAACCTAGCTTTCCTTGGCTTATTCCAGCCCCTCCTTGCTCTGTGAGCCTGGCTCTCTCTGGCACAGGCTCTTTCCTCTGAAGCCACATCTTTCTCATCTCCACTCCTCTTAGGCAGCTGAGGCAATGGCTGCAAATGCATGACCTTCTTTTTCCATTCCACGTGGCCAAGGTGCATCTTGCCATAGGCCTGGGTTTATCCAGGAAACAAGACCCCAGTGGAGCTGGAGCTTACCTGCATGCCGATGACTGCATAGATGAAGAACAACATGGCTATGAGGAGGGCGACATATGGGAGCGCCTGGAAGAGAGGAAGCGCTCAGCTCAGCGTTGGCCTCTAGCCCCTGTCACTGCCTGGGCACAGCCTGAAGACCCACATGAGGCCACGTGCTTTCCTTTTCCGTGTTATATTGAAAGAACGTCAACAGAGAGGAAGGACCTTTTACACCCTAGCCCAGCATGATGATTTCGGTCCTGGGCACTGCAGCCGCGTGCACACCCAGTGTGGCATGGCTGCAGGAGGACAGCTTCTCACAGTCATTAACAATGTCTCCCAACCCTAAACAGTGTCAACGCAGACACATCGCTCTCACAGTAATGTTTAAATTCCTCACTGGATTCCTTTGTGAAAATATTGTAATTGAACAAACCATTCCAGAACACTGACTTTAAGGTGGCTTCCACTTAAGTTTTGGGCACATGCAGGGCAGGGGTGAGGGGCTGCTGTAGTTCACCTTGCCAAGAAACTCTTTGTGCAAAATCACCTGGCCATCTCCTAAAGTGTTCCCTTAAGGTGAAGTCTCAGGAGTGGAACTACTGGGTCAGAGAGAAAGAACCACTTTCCTGGCTGTCGCTGTAGAAAGCAAGACACTTTTCTCAAAATGCACACTTTCTGAAAGAACCACACAGCTGCGGGAGGGTGAGGTAAGAAAGGGTGCAGACTGGACAGCCATCAGCCTGGGCTGCCCTTGGGAACATCGAACACAAGCACGTGTGTTAGGTCAGACCCTGGTGCTCTAACCCTGTTCCTCAACCGCTTTTTTGCCTCAACTTATGTGACAGCAGATGTCTCTGTGCTCGGCACACCCCCGAGGAGTGCCCAGAGTTTTACACCTAACACCAGGCACACACGCATAAAGCATCCACTTTCTCTCCTGTCCTTGGAAGGGCACCAGAAGGAGGCCAGCGGCTACGAACTCTCCGACATGTGCCAGCTCTGGGCCTGTGACTGCCAGCCCGGCCTGGTGCAGTCGCACCATCCTGATGGCTGGGCTGGTTCGTGGAGCCCCACTGACCCTGTGGCTTTCCTGCATGTATATGCATTTTCTTCTTAGATTATGGAATATTTAAGAATTTTGTTGGCACCGTTTCTCAGTTTTTATGACATGAATTTATAAAAAAGTTAAGCAATTTCTTTAAAAGTAAGTAGGAATGACATTATTACAAGAATTCATTGTATTTTTATAGCAGTTCATTCACAAACTTTGGTGTTTTATATTAATAACAGACTAGGATCTCATCCCTTACCAAGATCAAGGCTCGTGTGCCTCAGGCCCCAGCGCCACCCTGCCTCTCTCAGGGCTGCATTCCGGTTCCTCCTGCATTTTCCCCACCAGGACTTGAGATTTTCCTTCTTTGGGTTTCTGGATCTACCCCCTTCCCCAGATGCCATGCCTCTTCTTTACATGTTAGAATCCTACCCACTGTAGAAAAAATGGTTCCTGGGAAGTTAACACTGGTTACCTCAGAGGTGGCAGGGGTCAGTATGAACTTTTTCTTGGTTTACCTTTGGACTGCTTCACTTAGTAATGTGAGCACTTACTACTTTTGAATTAAAATAGTCAAATAATAAAGAAACAAAGATGCATGATTCATTTTCTAATGCTGTGCATATCTACAAACTCCCTGAATGAGTATAGGGAGAATCTATACCCCTCTTCCCATGGATTCAGTCCAGAAGACTAGAGTATCTCGGTGGGGTACTGGAAGGTTCAGGAATAGACCAGAACCAGATTGCACCAGGCTGAGGAGTCACAAATGCAACTGAGACCTGGCTTATGCTTAAATGTCCACTCTGTAATCCTTCTAGGTGCTGGATAACCTAGACACTGGTGATGATGTGCTGACCCAGGCACAGGGGTCTCTGATCCCTTCTAGATTAGCTGGCAGCCAGGACTGTTGCAGCCCTATGAGGAGAAGCCATCCTAGCAAGTGGCTGTTAGGCTGCTGGGGGTCTACTGCTTTCAGATATCACCACCCACCATGGTGCTTCCTGGGGAGGACTGGACCTGAGAGGGTCCACATCTCTATCGATCTTGGAAATGGTACAGAACTCTCAGCTGCAGGTCCTCACTACTTTGTTTCCTTTAAGGAAGTAATCCTATTTGATTTACCCAAGTAATGCAGGGTCAGGTCGCTCCAGCATTCCATATTCCCTGTTGACCTAGGTGGTCATGTGACCCGGGCAGTCACGTGACCTAGTGGTCACCATGGTCATGCACAAGAGAGTCTGGATTCTCCACAACAAGGGACAATCACTGACTTGTATAGGATCTTTAAAGACAAAGAGAAGCCCTTGGCATGGCTCTTACCTGAAAGGACTTAATAAAAGTCCACAGCAGTGTCCGGATGCCTTCCCCCCTGCTGAGAAGCTTCACCAATCGCATCACTCGGAAAAGACGGAAAAAGGTGATGGAGATTCTATTGCTCTCTTCAGAGTTCTGAAGGGTTATCATGGAGAGGTCAAACCCAATGGAAAGTAGAACATGCAACACTTTCAGAAAAACAGCAACAGATGCAAACACAGGTGACAGAGGTAAGAATTGAAGATGTGTTTCTAGGGCCTTTTCACCTTAAAAAGCATGATATGAAAGGAAAAGTTACATGCTAACAACACAGGGCTTGGAAAACTGCGTCCACACAGCACATGCATGTCCACTGTGGTCTAGTGTATTAAGAGGTGAACGCTGGGCTGGTCGAGAGTACTGGACACTAATGATGAATGCAAACCACTGCAGACACTGTTCTGGAAGAACAATCATGGAGAATACAGAAAAGGAATACAGGAAAACTAGTGAAAAACTCGACATGGTCAAATAAACTCAAGGAAAAGGCCCAGCCCCTGGGGACTAGTTGCTGATCTTACCCCAGGTGTAGCAGTTGGGACAGGGACATTTTCGCTTTCATTTGGCTTTAAGAAATCAAAGATTGAAAATATATTAATGCATTGGGAAGGAAGCAGTGGTTCAGGAGGACATCCCCTCCCCCTTTTTAAAAATTTGTGGTTAATATGTTAGGACCACACACCTCCCTCCCTGAGAAAGTGCCAGGGACACTGCCTGGATCTGGACTTGAGGGCGGGCAGCCATGTACACGGGCTGACATGCTACTTCCTAAATCATGCCACCCAAGATATGAGGCTCCAAGGCTGACAGATACCCAAGAAAGATAATGCTGCAAGATTTCAGTTGTCCCTACAGACAGAAATGCAGAGTGGGGCTCTGCTTCTTCTGGAGATATTGGCTCTCTTTGCTGAATCAGAGTGTGGGTGTCAGGAACTCGCTGCTCTGCCACAGGCCACAGGGTGATTACCAAACAGGGCAAACAGGGTGGCAGCTGCCTGCGGCCCCCAGACCTCCTGGGCCACACCCTGTTCCTGGGGCCGCAAGCCTGGGTAGCGTGTGTCCCACAATACCCTCTCGGTGAGGCTTCTGGGGAGCTAGACAAACCAAGTCAGTGGGGGCAGATGGGTCTATTTTTCCCAACTGGCAGCTCAGACTGCTATCAAGGAAGACAAAGCTCTAGTGACTACTGAAGAGAAAGAGCTCAGGATCAGTCTGTCCTGAGCTTCAGTAGTTCTGCCTCATCCAAGGTCTGGTGGGGCTCCTGTTTCTCAGGACCCAGGGTGCAGAATCATAGCACTCACCACCCTGTGTCACTGCCTCCCCCATCAGGCTGGGTGCCCCCACAGGGCAAGGGCCTTGCCTCACTCTACTCAGTGCCCAGTGTGGTATCTGGCACTTATTGATGCTCAGTAAGAGCTTCAGAAAATGCAAAGAGGTTGTAAGCAAGCTCTAACAAGTATCAGGAAGCATCTTTAAGTTAAACAGCAAGAACTGAACAAGAATTGGGAAATGATGGCCTTTCTATTCCCTCCGGTAGGGTCACCTGTGCTGAAATGGCTGGTGTACCAGGAGACCCACAAAGCAAGGAGGCTCTTCTGGCAGGGGCCCAGCACTGAGGCGTGCACTCCAGGGCTGCTAGGCAGCCTTTCTGCATGGTGTGTCTGTGCAGCTATGGGCCATGTGTGCATGCATGGATGTGCACACTGACCTGATGGGCTCTCCTCCCTAGGGCTACAGGGAAAATCAGGGATCTGTTCTGAAGTCTCACTCTTGTCAACAGCTGCCTTCTGAGACCAAAAATAAAATTCTACAAAACTCATAGAAAATGAGGAATTTGGGCATATCACATCACAACTGAAATTCAGCAATGCAACTACAAACCCAGGACTAACAGATTCTTACTTGGTAAAGAAGGGGTCCTTGGGTCACCTGGGGCACTCAGAATGTGAACTCTGCAATGGACCTGTTCAAGCCCCAGGACTCTATTTTTATTTTCCTCTTCTATCATCTCACCTCAAAACAAATAACATCTTCTAAAAGGGACAGACAGTGGTGTTTAACTTAAGACTTTAACAAATGAAGGAATTAGTTCTCCAGCATCTCACTGTCTCCCAAACCACCTCCCACGTGCAGGCAGGTTCCAGTCGCCCATGCAGCAGGAGTGTGAGGCTGTGCCAGTGTGAGCCTGCACACCACTGCTTGCCTGCTCCAAAGGGACCAGGCTGTGTGTAAGACAGAGCCTTCCACAGCACACATTTGAAATGTCCACACATAACCTGTGAGTTGGACCCTTGAGAGGATAAGGAGACACTCTTCCTGGCCACATGTTCCGGCCCAGGCCCCTCTGTTCACTGCTGTCTATCCTGCTCCCAGTCTGACAGACCTTTCACCACCCCCTTCCTCCTGACATGGGAAAGTTAGCAGCCAAACTGACTTTTGAAGTGCACATCTGTTTTCCAATTGATGTCTTTGACGTATGGCAAATCTTGGGCTATGAACTTGAAATCATAGAAAAAATCAAAGAGCAGGAGAAAAGAGCATCTGTGGAGGGACAAGGCAGCACAACATGCATTGAAGGAAGGAAAGAACAAACAGCACATCAAGCCGCGTGCACCCCCATGCAGCCTGCAGCACCCCCCACCACATGCCACCAAGGGCAGGAGGACTGATCAGGGGAGGTGCCGATGGCAGCACTGGGGGACAGTGTAAGTTGCCAAAATATCTTACAAATTGGAAGGACCCCAAGAGCGGCTTTGTTCAAACTACAAATGCCAGCCTGATGAAATGGACAGGCCAGTTCTCACCCTGGGTGGCACATGAGAACTGCCAAGGGATCTCTGACACAATCTGATGGCTACGTCCTACCCCAAAGATTCTTATTTAATTGATGGGGGGCTGCCTAAGTTTTGGAAGTTTTAAAAGTTCCCAGGTGATTCTACCATGCTGCCAGAACCAAGAACTGCAGTCCTAGCCAGGGTAAAGCTGGGCTACATCTTCCGCTGGTCACTTATACCAGCTCATGCCTTTTAGGTCTGGTTTGGCCACTCCGAATGGGACCACTAGAAAAGCCCACTTGGGCTGTTACAGCTGACAGTGGGTTCTCTGGAAGCTGATGAGGGTTCAGTAATTGAATGCACAGAGATCCGCCATCTTCCTTACAAGGAATCGAGGAGGACATGCTGCTAGACTCCTGGGATCAACACAGGACACTGCTAGAGGACATGAGATTGAAAAAGGACTCACTCCCTAGGCAGCCTTCCAAAGACAGCTGTCAGGGGTGGCATGATCAGTTTTCAACAGAAGGGATTCCAGTGTCATCTCAAGGCCTGGACTAGATGACCTCAGTGGCTCCTTCCACCCCTGAGATGCCAGTTTCCAGCTGGGACCCCAACAGGGAGATGGCCCCCAGCCTCAGGAGGCCAAATAATATGCCCGGGTTGGGAAAGCTCCTTAGGTCCCTGGGGCTCTCCAGTGTTCTCTCCAGCCCCTTCCCACAGGGCTCTCAGGCAGGCTTTTGAGATGCAGGCTCAGGGTCAGCCCTCCTGCAACTACAGAAGCCCAAAAAGCCCTGAGTTTCCCAAGTGCAATCAAAGGGCTCAACCTGCACTTTCTGAACTAACTCCAATCTTTTTCTGGAAAAGCTGAAAGGATGCAGTTTTTCAATCCAGACAGGAAACAAACCAACATCCCAGAGCCAGTTAACCCTAGGTGTCCTGGAGAACCCAGTCTTTGGAGGAAGACTCCTTCTGATGACTTCTGACCTGGCATGTAACACGTCAGGGAGGAAGGGCTTCTATATTTGGTATTGCTGAGTCTGTGTCCAGAAGCCAGCAACCTGGTGCCTAGAAAAGGGTGAGCACAGGGAACAGAGGGCTGAAAAACCTGACTGTGGGTTCAGAGCAAGAAGCTGACTGCAGCAATTGGCCACCTGGTCCAAACTCGGGCCTGAGAAGTGAGGGACAATTCTTGGGTCCCTAGGAGTAAGTTCCCTACTGACGTTTGACACACTCTTCAGCAAGTAATAACAAGGCAGACATGGCCTCTGTACAGGTATTCCACCCCCCAGCCCCGCCCCAGCAATAACGGTAATGGCAAAAGCAGCCATTTCTGGGACAGGGAGAGTATGTTGCTGGGTCATTTCGCCAAAGAGCAAATGGGTATCTGAAAGTGAGCAAAAGTAAGCCTGCCAGTCGTCGTCTGACATTTTAGCAGCTTGGTGGTGTGATGACCAAAAGCCAGGAAGACGAGTCCATGAGCACTATCACACCAGGACCAGAGCAGGCTGGGGCCAGGGGAGGGGCAGCAGGGTGCAGAGGGCTGGGTGAGCATGCAAGCAAGACAACGGAAAGGGCCATCCAAACTGCTTTTTTTTTTTTTTTTTTTGCAAAGAATACAAATGCAAGCTCTATTTCTCATTTTCTCATTTCCAGACCAGATTATTCATTCTTGAAGATTATGCTGGTGAGTCACAGAGCCAAGCATGACTGACCAAGATGGCCTCAGCTCAGGCCCCAGGCTGGAGACAATGAAACGGGGGACGGGAAACAATTTAGATGACCATGACCTACAGCACGTCCTGTGAAACTCAGTGAAAACCAAAGGTGGGGAAGCCAAAAACAAGTATACAGTCTTTAAAGTGCTTTCGCTTTAATGACTTCACCGTATATATGTTTATATATACTTGCCGCTACAATTTTCTAAAAATAAAACCAACATGAAAGTCAATTAGGCAACAGAAAATAAAGATCAACAGAGGTTGGGGGAAAGAGCACAGCAAGTTAATATTGCAAATAATGATGACTTGTGGCACCTAAAAACAGCCAACAATGGACCAGAGTGTTTGTGCTCAGCTGACCCAGGAGCTCAGGGGACATGGCCACGCAGGGACATGATGTGTGCTGCTACCCTGGGGGACTCGGCATCTATGAGGCGGTGTAGGAGGCAACAGCCTGCTCAGAGAACTATACCATCAGAGGTTGAGGACACCTAGTCTTTCTTATCTCTGTGCCTCCCCCAAGCTTCACCCATGGCCTGAGAATTCTAGATTTCCAATAAACATGTATTGAAAGACTGAATAAGTGAGAGAAAGTGGCCTGGAGCATTCGCTCTGCACTGAGGCCTAGCACAGAAATGCTGAGGTCTCCCACAGGAGTATTCTACTGGCCCAGGGCAGAGAACTGAGATCGCCACTGGTTGAAGAAGATTTGGCCTCAAGCTACATCTGGCCAGGGGAAAGGTCACTGACTGAAAGGACAGCGTGGGTGTGATTCCCAGTGTGATTCTGAAAGTCTGATTAAATGTCAGGAACGGGCCCAGTGATAGCTTGTTTCATAGATACCCTAGTGTCAAATGCTAACTAGAAAACTTAGTGTGGGCTTTTGTAGACCTGTGGCTTTCTTGACTAAAGAGAGGTAGAAGAGGACAACACTGGGACACTGGTGAGCAAGGCTGGGCCAGAGGCAACAGGTGCAGCGGGCTCCTGTGGCCAACACAGGGAGAGACAGCCGGGAAGCCAGGCACGTGCTATTGCTGAGTGAACTAGTGCCACTCCCCACCAGCCAGCAGGTAGGTGGGCCCGGCATCAGAGAGCTGGCTCCTTTACTTAGAGAACAAACTTGGCCAACATCCTGGTACCCAGAAACTAGGCATTTATACCCAACACCTGCACAGCACTTTAAGCACTGAGTGCTCTAGGGAAACCTGCTAAAATTGTAGTTTATTATATTTTCATTTCCATTATAGACCCTCTCGGACTTACATAAGCCTCTGTTTCAGAATTTGCATGTGAGTATACTTTGATGTAAGTTGTAAGTGCTTTTCATTGTAAGATGATTAAGCAGGCATATGTCTGTTCATTAACTCAGGAGAGAGCCCATGGCTGCCGAGTTAGGGTCCTGCTGTTCTCCCATTAACACCAGATTATTTTATAACCAAGAATAATTTATACATTATGAATGGCAATTTTATAGCTGACTTATGGAATATTTCACATGAAGTGGAATTTCATTAAGTCTGGAGGTTAGGGGATGTAAAATACCATTTTTATACCTTGTCATGGCATGAATTTGGGTGTTAAAAGGCTTAAGTCATACCTTCATGCACATGCTAATGTCTTACAGTCCATTTCACTTATTGGAAAATCTTACAGTGACATCCTTGTATTTCCCTAAGACTTTGGGCTTTTTAGCAAGCTTTTTCACAAATATTCATATTATTTTATCCCAACATACCTCTGAAGTAGGGAGAATAGATTTCATTGACCCTAGTTGATCCAAGAAGGAAGTGAGCCCCAGATTCAACAAGTCGTTTTGAACTAGGACTAGAACTGCCAGGTCTGGGACCACCAGGCCAGTGGCGGTCCCACTAGTCTACACTCCAGAATCTGCCTGCCCCCCCAAACAGGTGGCATAAAGGAATTTCATTGTCCTTACTTGGCACAGGCTATCTGGGCACCAGGATGGACATATAATTCTGCAGATGTCAGCTAGGCAAAGCATGGCGGCCCCTTCCCAGCCAAGTGTGGGGAGAGGCTGGGCTGGCAACGTGGAGCAAGAAGCCATCACTACATAACACTTCTGCCCCATGCTCTACTGCCCCCACAAAGGACTCTACACAACCTGGTACACACATAACACCCACGAAGACTTACTGATGAGCTGGACAGACCAGGCGAGCAGGGCCATTTCTGCCTGCCCAGGCCCATCAGTCTAGGCATGGCTCAGACCTGAGAGGAGCCAGCAGGAGGTGGTGCTCCCCTTTCTCCAAGCCTCTTAATTGTTAAGGAGGGTTCTCAGGATGCTTCTTGAAGGAGAGAGGGTCACACCATCTGCCACATAGCTTGTTCTCTCATCAAAGGATTCAACTGAGCCCAACAAAGGAGTACTGACTCCCCCCGACCCTTGCTTGATATGCACTACGCCCTCCTTCTCCTGGTCCTGGGCAACTTTCAGTCAGCATCACCATTTGGGGAGCTAGGATGAGGGATGTTCCCCAGTGACACCAGCCAGACTCAGGGGACAGGTGAGGACACCAGCAGCAACAGCCACGTGCTCAGGGCACGACTGTGTTGTTTCCCTCCTGTGCCTTCACAGAACCACTGTGGGTATCAAAGCACACATTATAAACTCCATTTTACAGCTGGGAAAGCAGAGGCACAAAGCAGTTGGGTGACATGCCAAGGTCACACTGCTAGGAGTGCTAAAGTTCACATACATCATTAACTCCTAGCCCTTAACATTTTAATAAGATATTCTATTAAAATAATGTTTTAGCTCCAAAGCAGTAATTCTATATTTATTTCCCCATTCTCTTTCATGGGAACAGAGTAGAGCGAGGGTGGGGAGACCACAAAATGGTCTTAGTCTTTCAAAAGAGATGTGTGCCTGAATTTCTAAAGCATACAGAGATCCTTGGGTCAGGGGGGTTCTAGTTTCCTCTATGTTAGACTTAATAAAACGAATTACATTGTAGGACACAAAGTTTGCTACTTACATTCACTTCAGTTATAGCAATATCAACGACGCTACCAACAACAATTAAGGCATCAAAAGTGTTCCATGCATCAGTGAAATAGTGCTGTTAGGGCAAGCATTCAGAAGCCACAGAAGAGATGAGGAACAACAGGAAAAAAGAAGAAAAGGACAGTGTTATAAAAGGGGAACGTTCTAGCATTGTGCCACCCGGCTACTTGAAAAAACGCCCTAAAACAAACATGTTATAGATACATCACTTTGGATATCACTGCTGACACAGAAAACCAAAACAATTAGAGACGCCTATCTTACCCTGCCTACCAGTGACTTGGGTAATGCTGCAAAATAGTCCTCCAAAAGGTGACCTGTCTAAAAAGGCCCAGGTTAAGGCTCTACCTGAAAGGCCTGTTTTCCGCAGCTCTCATTAGGTAATTCCTGGTTTTAGTGAAGTGAAACTGGGATCTGTGACTTGTCCAGGTGATGCCAGTGCGGGGTTGCGGGGAGCGGAGTGTGCACAGACAAAGGATAACAGGCGGGTGGCCGCGGGCGGGCGCATACTCACGTCAGCTTCGCTGAGGGCCACGTCTATAATGCTGCCGATTACGATGAGGGAGTCAAACGTATTCCAGGCGTCACTAAAATACCCCTGGACAGAGCAGGCAGGGGGCAGACATTTATGAGCATGTATGAATGAAACGCCACATGGACCACATGGGGACGCATCCAGGCCCCAGAGCACCCATGGCAACCAGATGGGGCAGGAGAGCCAAAGTAGGCAACCATACTGTCCACTGGTGGAAAGGGACACAGAGGATGGTGTGCACCTGCATGTGTTGGAGAGGTTGCCCACACACACGCGCACATGCACACACACACACACAAAATGCATACCTGTGGCCCTGAGCAGCACCAAGCCCAGCAGAGTATCTGCAGGACAGAGGCAGGCCCTTGGCAGCTCTGCTCTGATACCCAGGATGACCCTCACATGCTGATGAAGAAAAGCTGCTTTGACTCCTTCCAGAGACCCCAGTTACCCCACTTCCTTCTCTTCCCCACTTAAAGAGTACTGTGACCAGGCATTCCACATGCTCATTTCTGCGCCTTTAAAACAAACCAGTAACCCTTCCCCCTCCTCTCCAGTCCAACAAGAATTACAAAGGGTGTGCCTGAGACAAGTTCCTGTCCTCTCACCACTCTCTGTCTAACAGGGTTGCAGACATGTGTGGCAATGGCTGATGGGGAGACAAGCACAGTGACACAGGTCCAAGGCACCAACTCTCGGCAGAGAAGCTCACTCTGGGTTATGTGGATGGGGGCCCTGTGGGGAGGCCATGGCAGGCCTTACAGAGGAAAAGAGCACAGAAGGATGACAAGGATGCTCATGGGCTCTTCTTGTCACAGAGGGAAGCCCCAAGTCACCAGCAGGTTCCTCCTTGCACCCAACTCTTACTCTCTTCCTCCCTCTTCACCTTCCAGGCTAAGAGGATTTCTTCCCCTTCGTCAAAACCACTACCAGGTTCTTCCCCACCTCCTGATGCCTCCCCACCCCAACTCTGCCCACATGTACTTCTTCTTCAAGGTCAGATCAAATGCCACCTCCCTGAGGGTACCTTTTCAGATCCTCCGTCTTCTACCCACTTCACGGTGACTCTGCATCTCTCATATCTTGATCACTGAATCTGGGGTCTTTGCAAGTCCATCACTCTGAGGACGACGACTATGCTGATGACTGTCCCCTCCTCTACTAACCCCTATACCCCTGAACCCAGTTAGTGCCTGACCTGTTGCGATGTCTCTTCCTATAGATTACTCAACCCATTGCTTTTTCCCCCCAGGTCCTCATATCTTGCAACTCTGAAGGCACAGTATCCCCATGAGTGTGACTTACAAATCCATATACAGGTGCTGTGCATTTTACTTCTTCTTCTGGGTTTGAGGCAGTAGGTGCTATATTAGTGCCTGTTGTCTCCCAACACCCCCAGGAAGGCTGAGATCAGAGAGGGCGGTGGGCAGCACTACACACAGAGGCTTCCAGTTGCCAGGCCAATGACTCTGTCTATAAATCCACTGTGTCTTTTTAGAAGGTCAGGACATGTTTTGGAAATAAAAATTTAGATCTGAATAATATAAAAAAATGGCCCAGTGTGCTCACCACTGGGGTGATCACCACTGAGTGGGCTTCATGCTGGATCAAGAAAACTAGAACAGAAGGTACTTTGAAGTGTCAGATCTCATGAATTTTTGATCAAGTGCAGGCCCAGAGGACGTCACTGCAGGACCCCAGCCTTTTATGACACAGCAGAAAACATGGACATGTTGGCTAATAGCTGGAGTTGGCAGGTTTATTCTAGCTACTGTTAATCACTCCAGGTGCATGTATAGGGGAGCTATGACACTGACTGGTGGTTTGGCTTTTTACAAAATTTTGTTTTAAATGTAAGATTTTCCCACCCAACCGCCATGACTTCTGACCCAGGCTTTGGCTCTCTCCTCCCTTCCTACAATCACAGTGACTCAGTCATACATTACCCTTTGCAACCACTACCCTCCCAGACCTCAATCTCAGTCCTGTAACAAGAAAACAGAAGGAGCTCACCAGCCCAACTCTGAAGACCTGTGGATCCATGTCTAATGGGAAGGTCTCCTTAAGAAATACCACATCCTATATCTTCTAGCTTTTCTTCTCACGGTACATGATTCTTGGCCAACAAAACTGAGGAAAGATGGGCCACTCGAGGACTAGACTAGTGCTGCTAACATGCCAGTCATGACACGAAGAGCTTGCACCAGGACATAAAGGAACACACTGCTTCCTTTGCCAAGGAAGTCTCTGAACCAACAAGTCAGCAAGATCAGTGGGTGTACTGAGAGCTGCTGTGATGTCCCAGGTTGTAAGGATACAGATTCTCTTTGGAATGATGCACACTGTTGTGAATGGTAACAGATAGTCAGCTGACTAGTAGCCTTGACGGGTTGCTCCGGGGGGCAGGGCCTGCCCTTTCCTTTGTGGTCTTAACAGCAACTCAAAAGCTCAAGAGAGTTGGATGGTCCTTCCCCTCTCCTCTAGGGAGAAGTGGGTGCCTTAATAACATCCTTAGTCATCATCAACAGCTGGGCCTCCAGCGTCCACACAGAACAGAAGACCAAGCATACCTCCTCCTCTCCTGTCCCACCCAGGGATAGCCCCTCGCCACGCTGCCTCATGTGCTCTGCTTCTCCCATTACAATCTGTCATTTACCTGAGGCCAAATCCACTACTTGTGCACTGTGTGCTAGTCCCTGTCACCTACTTTGGACTTTACTCCTGAACAGCTTCTCTCTCTCTGCCCAGGATTATCAGTATTAACCTTTGGATCATTTCTATCAGCCAACAAACTATTGTCCAAATGGGTCATTGTGGCTCAAAATGCTGCATAAAGTCACTTTAAATCAACATGACAGGGGCTTGACATTTGGGATCCTGGAACTTTTCAGCAATCTCATCAACTCTCTCCCCAGAGGATCCCTCACACTCACAAAACCCTAGAGGCTAATACCCCTAACCCAGGTGACAGGAGGCTTGAGTTGGGGTGGGTAGCTGGAATCACAGGATCTGACCAGGTGACTCTGCTGGGTCCAGGGGAGGCAGAAAGTGCCAGCCTGCCCTTTCCTCCCACATCCTGTTTCCCTGCTTAGTAGCCTCCTTTCTAATAAAATCACTGTCAAGTGAACATGAGTCAGTCCCCCACCCATTTTCCACCCAATTCTGGTGTCAACAGAAAATTAGACACTGTCTTCCAACAGAGGGCCCAGCTCCATCTCTCTTGGACATTGACAACAAATTCTCCTGCAGCTGACTTCTGAGGCCAGGGCCCCTCAGGTGGAACCAACAGTCCTTACTAGCCCAGCCAGGGTTGGCCCTTATATTATTTTTTGTCCAGCTCCATCTGTTTGAAAAGACCAGACAAATCACCCACTTACAATAACATCTATTACCTGGAAACAATTCTGACTCCAGAAATTAAAAATCATAAACCAACTAAAGTATGTCTTGGGGCAAGGTAGCTCCATGATTTCCAAGAATTCTATTCTGATTGTGTGTCGATGTCTCTCTCCTGCCCAAATGTGAGGTCCTGGAAGCAGAGCCTGGACCTCCAGCCAGGATGTAGCAAAGACTTGGCACACGCAGGGGAGAATGTTTGTGGAATGGCTATACATGAGAAACAGAAAAGTAGCCCAAGCCCAGGGTCTCATCTACAGATCTGAAGAAACCTTTTACAAGTGACGTGCTTTTGCTGTTGATCATGGCAGCCAGAGCACTTACCAGTTTCTGCCAGGGCAGGATTGACTCAAGGTATGACCCATAGCGCCAACTTTTCATAGAAACTGTAGCTGGCAGCTTTCTAACTAGCATAAGCCTTTCCGAAGGTCATATGAGTGTTTACAAGAAAACATATTAACTTTTGGCCACTCTACTCTGCCCAAAAATCCCATGACAGAAAACCAGGTACCCTCTTATGCCAACAGGGTATACCCAAGGGCTCATCCATTTATTCCTTTCTTCATTCCCCAATCTTTACTGAGTAACCAGCTTCTAGCAGGCATTGTGTAAGACAAAGGAGACCCAGCCTACAACATCAACCAGTGGAGAGAGAGACATGAAGTAGCAATGATGGTGCTAATGTACCATAAGCATCTAACAACACAAAGAGCTGATTCTGGCTGGGCTGGTGGGGATGGTGTCACAGAGGAGCCACTATTTCAGACAGGCCTTAATGGATAACAGCCAGAAGCATGTGCCAAGGAAAGGTCTCTCATGTTAACAGTTGGGGGTGGGGCGGGGGAAAAGAATGACAGGGAGAGAGTGGCTGGAAATGAGGCAGAAACATAAATGGGCCAAGGTTTTAGTGGAAGACTTCGAAATTAGACTAAGAAAAGTATGTTTCTCATGCAAAAGGTGGCTAGTACCAGAATTTCACTGGAGGAGCAGCAAAGTCAGCTTTGGGTTTACAAAGGGAGGATGTGGAAGATGAATAGAGAGGGGCTGAGGCCAGAAGCTGGGAAATGACTTAGCAGTCAGGGCAACTCAGAAGGGAGGAGGGCAGTAGAGGTTTGGAATGATATGGAGGTGGCCACTGAAGGCCTGGGCAGGTACCCATTTCACCAGGTGAGAAGGAGACCAGGAGAGTTCTGAGAAAACCCAACATTAAAGGAACAGGCTGAGCCCATGAAGAAATCTGACATAAAGTTCTAGTTAAGGAGAGGGAGAACTGGACTGTTATTTGGCATTAAAATCAATCATTTACCTGATATGTGATCACTGAACTGAAAAGACAATATCAGATGTTCTTTCCAGGAGCTGGAGAATGTCCTCTAGGAAGATTGCTAAGGTTTTCTTGTTAAGCCTGACTCTGCCAGGAGCCCTGGGGCAGGAACTGCTGCCCCTGGAGGCTGGTGGACACAGATGACCCAGTGACCACTGTGCATCAGTTCTGCATAGACACGTGGACTGCACTAAAACTCTTTCTTCTTTTCCCAAACCTAAGTACTCTTTACTCTTATCAAGTACAAGTGGCTGAGTGTGTAAATTAGCCATTTTTGAAGTAGAAGCAAGATCAAAATACTTTATGGCCTACGACTTGAGAATAAAGTGTGGCTCTCTGGGGATAAGCCCACAACCAGGGCAGGTAACCTGGCTCAAACATGTGCTGGACCAAACACCAGATGGGTGACATCTAGAAGCACAAAGAGGAAGCCTTGGGAAAATGAGAAGTGTTCTTCCTACTTGCAGAAGCCAGTACTCTGGAAAAGACCCTTCTTCCTCATCTCCCTCCTTGGAACAACAGAATTCATCAGAGAATTCCAGTGGCTTCCCCAGGGAGTAAAGGCCAGGAGAAAGGCCAGGGGAGTGGGGCTATCTCTTACCTAAATGATGGCCTACTTTTCAAAACCCTAGGGCTGCACAGCCAACTCCAAGTTGAAAGCACAACCTACAGTGCATGAGGTCAATGCCTGACAAGTGGGTTTCCCTTGGGAGCTGATACAACATACTAAACAGCCTGCTTGCCTTGCCCTAACCCTGGGTCTCTGGTTTCTCACCACCTTGCACTCTTACCTCACCCAGTGAAGTAAGCACGCAGTGAGCCTGCCTCCCCCACTGGCAAGCTCCCAGCACACCTCAGCCCTTCCTGCTTATGGAGGCTGGGTGACCTCACCTCTTGGGTCCTGGGACTGCGTCCCTCTAAATGTGCTCCATCTCAGGAGGCCCCATGTTTTGGTCAGTCTCCTGAATGTAAAAAAGGTCCCCAGGGCCAGGTCTTTAACTCTTCCACCTACAACACCTAACCTACCAGGAAGGTAGGAATTCCCTTCACCTCACCTACCAAGAACTCACTTTCTGTATTTAAATTATAAAACAGCTGTGACCCAGGCCCTTCTGACAGGTACATTCTCCTAGACAGGAGTTCTCCTAAAGGTGCAGCCCTCACTATGGCAATTGCTGCCCCAAGGGACCCTGCTACAAAGCTCCTCAAAGGAAACAAATACTTTCCTGAGATGGGACTGATAGACCGGGTTTCCCAAACCTCCGTCCCACATGGCCACCTCTTCAACAATTCTTCCCTCTGCAGCCTCTACCACATGGTCCCTCAGCCCAACTGCCCCTCTGACTGGGACGGGGAAGGCTCTCCCTGACCTGTCTGTGAAAGCCTGCTTCCCAGACTGCTGTTAACAATAAAGAAAAGACAGAGATAAATCAGGGAGTGCTTTAAGCAGAGTTTCACATCTATCTTGCTGAAGTGACTCTCCTTTTTTGCAGGCACAAAAACAGCATAAAATCCTCCCCCTGGCTGTGGTGAACACAGTGACAGAGCTCCCCAAGCACCAAGATGCTGCTATCACTGTTATAAAACTTCTCAATTGTAATCTGAGGTACTCCTATGCTGTGCAAATATCTTGCTAAGTAAAACTACAAGCAGTACAATTTCTGACAGAAATTACTCATTATAAAACTCTGGTTGATCAGTACTGATTATAAATTTTCACGTGGTGTCTCTGGTCTATTCACAGGCCACTGAACTCCCCTCTCAGGTTTGGGATCAGCAGTTTACTGGGCAGAGCAGTGTGCAACGAGCCATGGATGCAATGTCCCGTGGCAGGGTGTGTGCTTGTGCTCACACACGCATGTGTGCACACACACATGCTCACATACATACATTCACACTCACACACATTCTCTTACACACATGCCATGGGCAAGTGGCCCTTCTCTTCAGGCTAGAACAAACAAGCTTTTAAAACTTCAGAGCTTAATCACCAGGCAAGGGAAGACATGGCAAGAGGGTCTAGGAAATGCTCCATAGGTAGATTCCGTGTTGCATTTCTCAAGTACTTTTGATGTTTACTTTGCAAACTTTTCCATCAGTTCAAACAAATATTATTTGAAGAAGTAAAGGTGAGAGGGAAGCAAACCACAATCTCCAAAGGAAATTGAGATGAATTTGGAAAGGAGGCAATGTTTATATGTATAGATATGGACAAGTCACAGTAAATAACACCTGGCCATGCATAAAAGTGCCAAATGTGACCCCACTGCAATCACCCCAACTGGTCACTTACAAGTGTCCTTTCTTTTGGGTCCACAAAGAGCTGATAAAGATTGCATAGAAATTAATTCAAATTAAAGAACGGAACAGTTCTGAATTAGAATTCCACATAAATATGGAGTATGTGAAATCATCATTTCATAATCGATGCCTTAAATTACAGATACCTTACACACAGATGAACCAATAACTGGGTCAGTGAACTTGTCATTCTCTAACTCTGACAGTTTGGGGCTTTGCTAGAAAAGAAACTGAGGGTTAAATGTCCCACAGCTCAGCCAGGATTTTCTCCTCCGTCGAGGTCTTTAGAACAAGGGAACATTGTTAGTTGAAGATGATGGTGGTGGGGGTGGTGGTCAGCATGACACTACTACCTGCCAAGCACTCCTGTAAGCATGGCACACCTGGTAATTCTTTACTCCTCACAAGCACCCTATGAAATAGGACTATTATGTCTTCATTTTATGGGTGAGGAAACTGAGGCACAGAGCAGTAAAGGAACTTGTTTGATGAGCTGGTGGAGGGTGGGGATTTGAATCCAGAACCACGCATGCTCCTCAACACTGTCCTATCTGCCTCATACAGCAGACACTGACATCTGTGAAACAGATTCACTCCCTCCCAAAGGACACACAACGTGCTGAGTCATCCAATGCAATTTAATGCATTTCATGTCTTGTTTTGTCCCAAAGTGAAAATTTTCTAGGTCAAATAAACAAAAAGTAGCATGGCTATGAGGGATCTGCAGCTGGTAGAACTTTCCATTAAAGGTGAAAAAGATGCTGTAGACCAAGGACAAATAAAACCAAGCCTTTATCCTAGAAATCTAAAAATAAAATCACAGCCCAATTCTTTCTGATGGGTTATGTTAAAACAGTTTCCCCAGGGCTCCAGTATGAAGCAAGTCTCCCTGAGACAGCTGGATACATGCTATCCCAGAAAAGAAAACCAGGTTTACTAATATGTGTTATTCTAGAAACAGAACGCCAGGTTTAAAACAATCTCCATTCTACCAATTCCCAATTCTCTCCTCCCTTCTCCTTTTTCTTAGAATTGTTTTTATGAGGTTTTGTTTCTGTAGATTTATTTTCCCATATGTATACAGATGCCCTAATCAGATTTTAATGTTCTCAGGTGATAACCCAGTTAGCGGCCAGAACAATTCAGCATAATTCAGTAACACAAGACTAACAGGAAGCGGGTGCTTCTCTGGGGTGGTTCAGCAACAGCCTCTGAAAAGTGGTTTCAGCGACTCACCTTAGGTTTAAATGCAATGACTTTCAAAACCATCTCAACAGTGAACACCCCAGTGAAGACCATGTTGAGAATGTCCATGGCGTCATTAAACATCTTGGACTGCTCGTAGTGCTGTGGAGGAAAGCAGAGGCACGGTTCTCAGAGGCTCCTTCCCAACTCACAGGAGGAGGCCCCCAGTCCTCTGCTCTGCAGGTGCCCATCCCCCACATGGACACGGAGGCCACCTGCACAGCCCAGAACCCTCTCTCAGGGACTCCGCTGGCACTGCGAGGTCACAAGCCCTCCCCACGAAGTGCATGGGGTCCTTTAGGAGATGAGGATGACTGGATGATAAAGGGGAATGACATCAATGTCCTCTGCCCTGGATAAGAGGAACCTTCTGGCAGGATTTAGACTCGGGGCCGTGACCCAAGCACAATGCAGAACCCACTGAAATGTCTATGAATAAAGGTAGGATTTGGTTGTTAGGGATAAACTTCATGCCATTTAGTTTTATGTTCAATATAAGGCAGTACTAGCTTCACTTCCTACTTTCCCCTACATCAGTGAACGGTCCATCTCACATGTAAAGAATTCTACATTTAAGGAAAACAATAGGAAATTTATTGTTGGCTGTCTTTAGAACCATGTGCCAGACAGCACTGGGAGTTGGTTTGGTCAAGTTCGTAAAGTCAGTGTGAAAACTGAATCTAGACCTTGGTCTTTGCTTCTTGTCCTAGTGTAGCCAGACAATAAAGCAGCTGGAAAGACTGTTAATTCTATTAATTATAGTGATAATAATAAATATGCAGAATTATATTAAAAGTAACAGTGTTAATACACTTAACATGTTAATACACTGTAATCCAGCTTGGCCAATTGAAGTGAGTTGTATTCCTTGCTGCCAATGTGAGGAGGGAAGAGCTGTAACACAGGTCGAACTCCAATACTCCATGAACAGGAAGATTCCCTGCTGCCATATGGAGAGCTCCATGAGAACAGGAATGTGACTTACATGTCATTTTCAACAATGGGTGCTTACTCTGTGACAGGCCCAGAGCAAAGTGCCTGATACCAATTATCTAGTATAAACTTTATATCTGATGTAGGTATGATAGACTCCCCATTTCACCAATAAAGAAAGCAGGCTCAGGGGATTTAAATAATTTTGCCAAGGTTGCCCACTGGTGAGGAGTCAAGTCAGGATCGGAACCCCTGTCTGTCTAACTATACTCAGACAGAACTTCAGTCTACCACTCCCTGGCCTCAGGGGGCCCCCAATAATGTTACCTATGGTCACACTGTATAGACAGTCTCTTACTAAGACAAAAGAGTGATCTTAAACTCCTACAGTGATGACTGTTTAGCTAAGAATGGGACCCTGACCAAACTACAGCCCTGACTCATCAGAAAATCAAACTCACCCTCTTATGAGGGACTGGCCGCCCACCCTCAAAATCTGGATCATGGGACTGCGCAGAAGGGGCAGACATGATCCCCATGTCCGCGTGTCTTCATTTTTACCTGCATGGCCAAGCAGAGTGTGTTGAGCATGATGAGGACAAACATCACGTATTCAAAAGGCGAGGAGTTCACCACGTACCAGAACTTGTACTGGTAGGGGTTTTTGGGAATGTATCTCCGCAGGGGACGTGCTTTTAAGGCATATTCAACACACTGACGCTGCAATGGCAGAAAAGAGCAAAGAGGGGACCTAAGCATGTCTACACGAGGAGGGCATAGCTCTCACCTGCTCTGAAAGGGCAGATGCAGCCCCTGCGGGGAAGGACCCAGGACCAAGGGGAAAACTACCAGGCAATCCCCATAGGCACCACTTTGCATCAGGGACAAAGGGCCCCCAGCTCCATCACCCCTTCTGATCCTCACGGCAACTTGGAAGTGACCAGATCCCCCATTCTGCTTCCACTTTATTTATTACAAAACAGAGTCCAGAGCTGTGAACTGCCCACCTGAGGTTGCAGGGTGCATGGGCAGAGCCGTGAGGCCTTGCCCCAATTCTTATTCCTGCCATTCCTCTATGCCAGTGGATCACGTCTGTAGTTCTCCTGCCCCTACTGTCCTCCAGCAAAGGAAACCATGTCGAGAGGCATAGAAATTCTCAAGAACCAGAGGTGCTGGGTTCACTGCCCGAGACTGGAGCCCCAAGGTTGCTCCAAGAGAGACACACCCAAGTCCCCTCTCAGGGCCCAGAGTGTGTTATTTCTAAGTACCTAATGGTGAATGAGTGTGGGTCCATCTGGGAGCTTCTGCAGCTCAGGAACTTGCCGTGTCGTCAGACTTATGGGTCACTAATGATGGCCAGAGCACTATCATCCCCACTTGCTCTGGGGCTGAGACTGGTCCACTGTGCAGCAAGCCCAGGGGGAGCCTCTGGCCCTGAGAGCTTGGCAGCAGGCCCTGCTTGCATCTCAGCCCAGACATACTCCCATTCTTCTGCTTTGACTCTGGGTTCTGACTTCAGACAGGCTCCCTCTGTTTAGGACCTGGCTCTGCTATGACCTCACACATTGACTCCAGAGACCCCCCTGGAGTCTGCTGTGGGTCTCAGGTGGTGATGATTTCAGCTCTGGTGCTGTCTGGATGGCCTGGACCTTGCCCTGACACTCTTCTGCCTTGGTGGCGATGAAGACCTGGGCCAGGCCTCCCTCTGACTGTCACTGATGGAATCTGCAGAGACGTCCTGACAACTCGAAGCAACATCTTCCTACAAAACAAGCCAGCACTGTCCTCATGTTTCCCCCAATGGCATGGCTACCACCCAAGACAGACTGCCTCACCACAGCCACTTCCCGCAGGAAGCCTAGGCTGGCAGATTATTCTTGCTCCTCCGTCATCTCAAACCGAGATGCTGCTGATAGAGGACCTGGGGGAAACTCCCAGAGTAGAATCTTGATCTCACAATCTTTTAATGCTGGAAGGGACCTCTAAAAGCAATTCCGGAATGGCCTCAATTTAGAGATAAAGAAGCAAACCCAGAGAGGATTGGGGATGCACCCACAACCACAGAGCAATTGCAGGTAGAACAGGACCAGGACACAAGTTACTTGGCTCTCTCGTGCCATCACACAATCAGAGCCAAAGCCCCTGATTCTATCAGCTTGATTAAAACAAGGTGCTAGGTAGAGAGAGATTGCTGCCACTGCAATCTTGGTCCCAAGTCTAAAGTTAGTGACTTTTCCTGTGGCGTGAGAGCGCACTTCCTCCTAAGTCAACGGTTCTCAACTAGAGACATTTGGCACCATCTGGAGATGTTTTTGGTTGTCACCAAAAACAGGGGTCGGTGCTGGGTGTAAGTGAGTGCCACTGTGAGTGAGTAGAGGACAGGGATACTGCTAAACATCCTACAAAGCACAACAAGAACTATCTGGCCTGAAATGTCAATAGTGCTGAGGTTGAGAAGATAAACGACTGTCATTAGGAACTCTGGGAGTATCTCTGGGTGCCTCCTGGCCCCTGGCCACACCACCCTACAAGATTCTGAGCTGTCACTGGTGGGTCATGACCACAGAAGGTGGCCAAAGCACCTCTCTGAAGTCTCACCCACACATCCAGGGGTGGATTCCACAATTACAAAGTCAAATCTATATCTGGGAACCTAACTTTCAACAGTAATGATTCAGATTGGCTGTGGGTATGCTCTGAACGGGGCCCAAGACCCAGGGACAGACACCGGTGGCGCTTTTCTCTGTGCATGGGGAAACCATTAAAGGAGAAGTAATCCCTCTCCTGCTCGGGGGATGGAAGCCCAAACAGCATGTGACTTTAACCTGATTTTTGTCCAGCTCACAGTTCTTATACTCTTTTTCTCCCTGCTCCTGGAATGTGACAATGACGAAACCCACGAAGATGTTCATCATGAAGAAAGCAACGATGATGATGTAGATGATGAAGAAGATGGAGATCTCTACTCGGTAGTTGTAGATGGGGCCAACGTTCTCTCCGTTCGAGTCAATGGCTTTGTACAGCAACCTGGAGAACAGAAGGACCAAGTGAGCACCGCCAGCCCTGCTCAGCCCAGGTAGCCCAGGCCCAGGTGTGTCCCTCTTCTCAATGCCACCATGGGCACTGACTGTCAGATCCGTCACTGGAGCCCCCTTCCCTTGGCCCCTAGACACAGGCAGGTGACTGAGGCACCCTCCCTAGGGTGAGGTCCAGTCAGCCCAGCACCTGGGTAGGGGACACCTGGGATATGTTTGTGATTGATGTTTTGAGGACTAAAAAATGAATGATTTCACAAATATTCAGTAATGCTCCTTCCTATTCATAGACAGAAGACAGGAAGAACTTTTCATGTAGACACTTTCTGAACTGAAAACTATACAGACTGACGAAGACAATAGCAAGCAACCATGAATTTCCAAAGAACTTGGGGAGGTTCCCCAAACTAAAATGTACACTAAATTAAATACAGGCCTAGCAGAACTCAACAGAGGAAAGAGAGAAAATTACTATCACACCCCAAGTTAAATTCAGCCCCATTCTAATGCAGATTCAACACTTCCAGAGCACCTAGCCCCTGGGTGCATTGGACTACACACCTTCACATCCATCTGGAAAGGTGAACATTACTGTCACCCCCATATTATGGAAGCTCAGAGAGGGATCTAAGTGCCCAACATCAAATCCTCAGGGGGCAGAACCCAGCTCCTCTGAGCCCCAAGTTCCAAACTGGTTCATTTCCCTTCATCTGCCACCCTGATTTGCTAAAGCAGTGTTCAAAACCTAAGACCCAAAACCTGTGTAGAGTAAAAGATCTTACTCCATGCCTCTTCTCTCCTCAGGACTAGTTCCCTATGAACAAGCCCCACCCAGCCATCCTTCACTCTGCAGGCACTACTATAAAGATCTCTGACTCTCTCATGCATCCAGAGGGTTCTGCCAGCCTGAGAAGGTCAGACTGTCCACCACGTGCAACTCCTCTAGGCATAGGAACTTGACCTTCAGGACTCAATCTACATATCTATGTTCTACTGGCAGGAAGCAGAGGTGGGGTAGAGTGCCAGAGAGTATTGAAGACACAAGAGATTCTCCTTTTGTATTCCACCTCCTTTCTTCTGTTTCTCTTACTCTGCCCATCAAAATCCTAGCCATTCTTCAGGACCCTATTCTGCACATCTCTGACACACCAGACCTTCCTACCTGGTTTGATCACCTGACCAAAGCTCTAATTGAATTGAGGCTTTGAAGGGAGGAACTTAGGCAGAGACAATTTTCACAGTGCCTAACAGGGCAGGGTACATGGAACTGGTATCAAAAGCACACTTTACAAATGAGCGAGTTCTTCAGTGAAAGACACAGCACAATGACTGCTATCCATGCCTGGCACATATTAGTACTAGGAATGAATGAATGAATAAATAAATGAATGAATGGATGGTTTGGTACACTGCCAAGACCCTCTTTAGTGTAATTGCTGCTCTGCTAACATGGCTACCAACAGGAGTTGGCATAACAAATGCCCCCAAGGACCCCTCATTCCCATCCAGAGATGTTCCCCAGGAGCTAGTGGAGATGAGCCCCCAGCCTGGGATCTATGGCCCCTTCTTCCCAAATCTGAGAGTCCTGTCAGCTGGCCACAAAGGTTAATCCTTTGCCTAATCAGACAGAGGGGCCCTGTGGGCCAAGAAGTGATTAATAAGTGGCCCAAAGTTTAAAAGTTATGGGACAAGACTGTGCCTGTGGAGAAAAGAAGTAGGACTCACTCTAGAAGAGATGGATCAGCCTAGAGGACCCACAAAGCAAGGAGGAGCCTCCCCAAAGATGTCCATTCTCTGTACTTACTCAGGCCAACCCTCAAACGTGGAGACTGTGAAAAGCGCCATCATAGCAGAAAGGACATTGTCAAAATTGAAATCACTATTTTGCCAGATTCTCTCACGAACCACAGGGTTATCAACATCCTCATCCTTGTAGAGAATGAAAAGCCCCCTAGAGAGGAAAAGAAATGTGGGTTGCCTTGGTCTGACATGAAATCGGTCATGGCCGCCTCAACCCCACACCTGCAGGCAGTCACGCTCAGCCCATCAGCTGGGCCACTGATCTGAGCACTGCACCGTCTGCATGTGCATTCCTCCTTTTGTTGCCCTCTGTTTAACCTAATCTCTGGTTCCAATAACATTGCACAACCACTAGTTTAATGAGTATTCTCCTGAGCAGCTAGGCAGACACTGGCATATGCCAGATAACAAATGAAAACTACTGAACAATAAATATCTCTCATAGGCAATGGGCTCAAAGTGTACACTGAAGAATCAACAGCTTTGGCTGTGGAGAATTCCATAAGCTCTGGGAAGCAAGCCCAGGTATCCTCTTATCTGCTATTTCAGTTTTAATCAAATACCTTCCCCTTATACTAATAATATTCCCAGTTTTTTCCCCCAGAGACTTCTATAATTTCTGGCACCACACAATAATTCTCACAGAATTTCATTTCTGGAAGGTGCCCAATGTCTTTACTTCACAGATGAGGAAGAGGAGGCCTAAAGAGGGAAGAGAAGGTGTCCTCACACTCCTGTGCCACTCAGCTCCAAAGAGGCCCTCCGCTGCCCCGCCCGCATGAATGGGAGCCCTGGAGGTGCAGGGTCCAGTCTCATTCCATTTGGTGCTCTCTGGCTGCACCTTCTGTTGAAAAGAAACTCAAACAAGCAAGCAGCCAGACCTCACTTGGTGACATCTCAAAAGGATGGGAAAACAGGGAGTTCTGCAGTTTTAGAACTTTAGGCAGTGGCTTCTGTGTCTGCCGTCACATTCTTCTGCACAGCTGGAGGTAAGAGGCACGAGTTTTTTCCACTTTGTCTCTCCTCTGCCCATTCTTATGAATGGAAATATGGCCAAAATGTGGTGACAAGAAACCTATCAGAAGATGGTAGCCAGCACCTGAATACTAGGGGTTGAGCTCTGAGTTCTGGTTTGAGGAAAAATTATCCAGGTGACTGTAGGGTGAGCTTTCTGGGGCAATTCATAATTGTTATTTTAGGTTTTAGTGCCCCTAACCCAGTTCACAGATTCTATACCAAACATCAGAGCCATCTATCGATTGTTTTGGGGTGATGAAAAGCTTTGGAAATAGACAGAGGTGATCCTTACACCACAATGTGGTTGTGCCAAATGCCACTGAATGTACAGTTTAAATTGTTTAACTTCAGATGATGTGGATTTTCCCTCAAACAACAACAAAAAAACACCCCTCCATCTCTCCAGCCATGAGCTGAGCACACAGGCCCCCTGCAGTCCATGACTTCTGAAATGCTAGCAAAAGTGAACCCTGAAGCCTTCCTTCTGTTCTCCCAATTCCCCACTCCCACATTCAAGACCCTTACCTGCATTCCTCAGGGTTACTTTTGGCTTCATCTGTGCAGCGATAGAACTTTCCCTGAGTACAAAACAGACAGACAGTCAAAGGCAAGGTTGCCCCTGAGGAGATCATCTGGACCTCGTGCTCCAAGGCATGTCCCTGTACCTTGAACAACTGGACCCCAATGCAGGCAAACATGAACTGGAGAAGGGTGGTGACGATCATGATGTTGCCAATTGTCCGGATGGCCACAAAGACACACTGGACGACATGCTGGAGAGAGAGAGAGAGCAGGGAGAGGATGCAGGGGCATGACTTGCCTTTCTCGTTTTAGCCACGGGGAAAGCTAGTGTCAGCCAAGACTGTCTGTGTGTATGTGATTTGTATGTGGTTTTCTGATTCTGGTGCTTTGTTTTTCATCTGTAGGGTGTTATGCCCAGTGCATCATGGCTGCCTGAGAAGAGCACCCTGTAAGTGGGTCCCACCTTGGTTTCCTGCCACAGGTGCAACACTGCCTGGCACACAGGCCCACAGGACTCCCCACCCTATAAAAGGACCTAGGAAAATGCAAACCCTCTGGGCTTTTGTACAACCAGCATGAGAATAGATTTAAAGACTAAAGTAAACACTACTAATAATTTAAAAAGTAATAAATGAACAGCAATCACGTAGAGAAAATATTTTAAATGAATAAAAGAAAATAATAGTTAAAAATGGTATCAAGCACTTGGCAGAGGCAGCTCAACGAGGCAGAAATGTTCTTTACAAATGTAGAACTCACTTTAAAATCCATCAGGCCTCAGCCCAGCTCTGGCCCAGTAAAGTCAGTAATTACGGCTGACCCCACTGAAGCAAGCCCAGCCTGGAGGAGAGAAGCAAACCTTAAGTCCTTTCGCTCTGTTGATTGCCCTGAGCGGCCTCAGGACCCTTAAGACCCTGAGTATCTTCACAACGGAGATGGCACTGGATCTAAGGAAAAGAACAGAGGGAGGAAAGAAAGCACTTTATTAGAGCAGGATAAAACACTCTGAGGTCATTACACTTGGCTTTCACTTTAATACCATGACAAACCGTGGTGGAACCCACGTGAAACTGCACCAACCTCTCCCCATGGCTCAGGAATGATGATGACCATGAATCACGGTGCCTCCTAGGCAGGCCCACTCACACAGGCACTGAGGCAGGTGCACGGCCGACCTCGGCCAAGACACGACTAAGGAAATTTGCTTTGTTCTTTTCACTCAATGTAAATACTAGGTAGTACTTGGCATTTAGGCTTCAGTTTAGTTTGTGTTGGTTTTGTTTTCTAACTTTGGGGCTCTTCTGTAGGGCTTTGGGGCTTGGCTTCACTGGCCTTCAAGGAGTCCACTGTTTGGTGGGAGAGATGGGCAATGATGCAGCCAGGGGAGTGTCACCTTGGGGGGGTCTGGGAAGACCCCTAGGGAGGTGATATCCGGGCAAGTCCAGGCAGAGTGAGGGTTAGCTAGACAAAGGGGAAAGGGGCTGTAGGCAGGCCCAGGGAGCACCAGGGAGAAAGGTCCTGCATGAGAGAGTGCAGCTCATTTAGCAGGGCAGGTGGCTGCATGTGTCCCAAGCACATTCAGGAGACTGTGGGCAAGGCCTGCAGTTGGAGAGGGCAGGTGCAGCCAGGAGTTTATAAAAGTTGCAAAGATAATGGTTAGAATGTCCTGCTGAGCTGTGGCTACATGGCTCCCTCCCCATGAGCAGCAGTGGAAGGTGGGAGGACTACTACCTACAGAGGGCTACTTCAGGTGGGCATCCTCAATCTTCTGAGGGGAACAGAGCTTTCTCCACTTACCTTTAGCTCAGAGGTGTGTGTGTGTGTGTGTGTGTGTGTGTGTGTGTGTGTGTGTGTTCTCATTTAGGGGATACTGATGATCAGCACAAAGAAGTGGCACTTAGAAGTCAGCAGGAAAGCAAGACCACCCCTGAGTGGTCCCACTGGAGCCTCTGCTCCAGACCCCTGGGTACCACAGGCAGGTAGGGTGCACCTCGGGCTATTTCCCACCAGAAATCTCAAAATGTCATAAAAAAGGACCTACAGCCCTGACTGGTAGTCTCAGCCCCTTCCTAGATGAAAATTTTAGAGGCCAAGAAAAAAATAAAAAGGGTCATATATCCTGGAGGTTAAGGGAACCCTCACTATCCAAGCAGAAAGGGCTCCAAGAGGCCATGTGGTCCTTGCCCATTTCACACAGATGAGAAACTGAGTCCCCAGGAGAGGATGCCCTCATGGCCCTGGGGCCAGCCCCTGGAGGAAGCTGGACTAGAACTTGGCTTTTTTCACTCTCTATTGAAAGCAAATATCACACAGTAATATAATCCCAAGCTAGTAATGCACATGAAGCATGAATTGTTCCACTGCTTTCTGGCATGGGTACCAATTAAGTTTTTCCAGGTACTAGATATGATTATCAAAATGATGCCTAGCTTTATGAATCATGCTACAATTCCTCGTGTGAACCACCCTGCCCAACAGTGCCGTGTGTATGTACATCCACACCCCAGAATACTCACTGGATCCCAAATGACACCAGAGAGACACCGACCACCAGCATGTCCAGCAGATTGAAGTAGTTCCTGCAGAAGGCTCCTTTGTGGAGGAAAGCTCCAAAAGTTGTCATCTACAAACAGAATTGTGGGTGAATTTACTGCTTTTTCTTCCCAGAGGAAAAGAAACCTGGGCTCTTTACAAAACCTTGAGGAAAGTCTGTCTTTATTAACAAGTGTGCATTATGAAGCCAGAACTGTAAACCAAAAGGGCTGCACAACTAAATCATTTGTTCAAAAATAGAATTTGGGGGGCATTTTAAAAAAAGAGAACAATTTAGACTGTATTACAGTAACAACCAATTTAAAATATGAATAGTCATTGGCATGTCCAAAGAGCCTGTTCCCAGGACAGAGTCCACATGACCCTACTTGTTAGGCAGTAAATGCTCCCCAGACAAATTGGATCCTCACAAAATGCTGGTCCTGGAAGCCTACACTGTTCCAACCCAGGGGGCTAGGCAAAGCGCTGGCTCACTGGCTGTGTCTGCATAGAAACTGGCGTTCTTCAGGGGAAGCCCCTTACTGACCCCTATGGTCCTTAGTGACACATGCATTTTAAACAGCTCTTCCAACTCCGACACTGTAGTTCTAGCAAGGTGTGGCTAGGAAGCTGCCACACACATCTCACCTAAGTCAGTCTCACAGCGCTCTAGTCACATGCCATGTGTACCTGGAGCCCACTTGTCATGGCAAATAAGTTTCATGAGGAAATATCCCCCAAGTGAAAACAGCAAAATACAAAGAATTCACTGTTTACATAAAAAATATTAAAAAGTGGGGAAGACTCATAAGCATAGGAGAGGAGAGACAGAGCTGGGAACTAATAAACTTGTACCATATGAAATTGCCAATACTCAGCTATTTCTGACCTACAAAAATGGCAATTTCATGTGTTAAACCAATAACCAAAAATCCTTCCAAATCTTCTAAAGGCCACCAGGAACCTCCATTTCAGATGTCAGATGCTTCTTGGCAAATCTCCATTTTCTGAATTCTTGTTTTAGCTTATTTTCCACTCTCCAAAATACTTTCAAAATGAAGAATGACTTCAAAGATTTAAGTCACTGAGGCAAATACACAGAATTTGAAAAGCAATAGATTTTCTTTTAAATAATCCTGTAACTCATTTGCTCCAAAGCCCAAAAGTAACTATATTCATTTAACAACTAAGACATGTGGAAAGTAAAATAAAACCTTAATTAACCAGGTTAATAGATGAAATAGAACAGACTAATTAGAACATTTCCCCATTCAATTTGAGGAAGAGAAGGAAAATTATTTAAATTAAAGAAAAGCAGCCAGGGCTCCAGCGGAGGCCGGGTGAGCGTCCTTGCGCCCCGTGCTCACCCCTGCCTTCCGCATCTGTGCTTCCAACCATGGAAACCGCTGTTAGCATCTGCTCAGTGACCTGCATGGGTCTGACTTAGAACTGTCAAATCCACTGGCCTAAAGGCAGGAAAATGAAAATCAAATTTTGAGATTTTAAACAAATGTTTGGACAGCGTTTGGTTGCTTAGTTGGTACTGTGTGAATGTTTTCATTACCAAGTAATAATAATCGAAAGAAAAAAGACCCCATTCATGAGCAATGTTAATTGAAGTTTCATTTTATAGAAGATTTTGTAAAGAGCCCAAGTCCCACAGTTGTCTAACATACACATAAAATACCTTTTCCCTCTGAGATACACATACAAAAAACTCAAAATGGTTGAAAGAAAATCATGGTCAACAGTCCCCCTTTCCCAGACTGTGTCTCTACCAGGAGAGGACGGCTCTGACAGCCACCCAGTACTGCCGTAACCCATGGCACTTAGCAAGTGTGGCGGTGCTTGCCTCTCTGCTTGGCTCTCTGGGCGGCTGGGTACAGAAGGTATGAGCTCACCCAGAATGGCCTTCCCCATCAGTCCACAAACCACATGCCGCAATGATACCTGTTAGCTCACGCACGGGTAGTACATTAGGGCACCCTGTCCAAAAGGTGCTTTTTGTTTGTATGATTGTGAGCCCATTCATTAAAACACATATAAAATATCTTAACACAAAAAGATCCGAGTTATCTTGCAAATGCTGTTGGAAGAAAATATTGCTGTTATTATTTTAGGCCACTGAAACACAATTCAATCAAAGAAATAAAAAGAGATCCATTCCCTTCCTAGGATAAATGCTTCTCCTCTGATTTTAATGCCAGAAAGAGTGGAAGAAAGTTCACAGGTTGTGATGTATCTGTTATCAGCTGATATATTTCAGAAGACATTAAAAAAGGGCAAAACATAATTTCTAATCACTATTATGAAGCCAAAGAAACTCCTACATGCATTAAAGTTTAAAAAGAAAGAACAAAAATGAATTGAAAAGTTTCAGGAAAAAAATCCTTCGGTTTAAAAAAAAAAGTGTAAGCTTGACCACAGACAACAAAGGATGAAAATAGTCAAAAGCACTTCACGCTGCTTTGCTGTGTCACATGCAGAAGGCCCCTTAAACACAAGGCTGTGGAACCTGCTACCTTCAAAACAATCTCACATGCAAAAATACCGGTGAAGACATAATCTGCATAACCTAGTATCTGGAAAGTAAACAAAGAATTGAAACTATTATTGCTACAGCTGCATTAGAGTATGTGAAGATCAACAAAAAGGCCATTACCTTTAACACGATCTCAATAGTAAAGATGGCTGTGAAAACATAGTCAAAGTAACCCAGTATCTGAAAGGTACAACAATAAAATGAGAAAAAGGCATCTGGACAACAGCCATACGCCCATGGGCAGACTCCCACATGCACACAGGGACCCTCCCTGGGTAGGCCTGCCACTCCGCAGGTAAGCGCGGGGATGCTCATTAATGTCCCACCTGGGGCAATGACAGCTCATCTTCACAACCAACGTAGAGCACTTGGAAATACTTACCTGCTTTAACCGCTCACGCTAACTCGCTCCTCAGCCTCACGTCTGAGACAGAGACTCATTTCTAAAAGTGCTTTATTAATAACCTTTTCTCATCACAGCACCACACTGACAAATTACTTGTGGCACCAGATAAATTAGAGTCTTATACACATTTTGCATTTTTAACTGCATTTTTGGCTGAATGAAAAATGCTGCCATCCAGCTGAGCTTTAGATTTGTGGAGAAATGTAAGTAACGATGTAAGGGCCATTAAGCGGGCCAGAAGCTTCCATATGTTCCCTTCAATTCCAGCCCATTTAATCAGGGAGTAAATACCGTCCCCACACCAACGTGTGGGGCTAGATAAGTCCTCAAGAAGAGTTTCACTTATCACCTTGCTCTGCATCTAATGCTGCTCTCTCCCAATACTGTTTTTTAACCTCACTGGACCCACTCAAAGAACAGATGACCTGATTTTTGAATAATCAGTCCAAACTACTTTGTCAGTATTCCTGAAAATACCATCTACTCCCCAACCAACCAAGACCTGCTTGCCCCTTCTGGGGTATCTGCCTTAACTCAGAGCCATGGGGCAGGAGCAGGGGCAGGAGCAGGGGCAGGTAGGCTGCAACAAGAAGTCTGACCACCATGCAACCATGGCTGCTCACAGGGAATCTCAGCCACAAAGAAGGCAGATGGGACTGCCTACAGAAAAAGCCATCTTGGCTACTTATTGTCATGACAATTATGCTCTGTGGTTTGAATGAACTGAAGAGATCAGAGCTGCAAGGGACTCTGGTAACCATCCAGGCCACTCCTTCAACAGATGAGGGTCCTGGGAAGGGGCTGTGGGATGCCTGCTCAGGCCACGGGGCCAGTAGTGGCACTGCTGAGCAAGGAGCTAGGCCTGTGCACTGCTGGGCAAAAGCCACAGGCCCTGATGTTTAAGTATGGGGTCCACCCCAAAGGAGTCTTTTTTATGCTCTGTTACAATAAGATGAAGCCCTCTGCTTCAAAGGCTAGCTCTCCTCAGCGTAAGTTTAAGTTCTATTTTCAGAGAGTATTCATTATCCAAACTGCTTCCATTTTTCAATTGGTAGATTTTGCTGGAACTTGTCTGTATATCTGTGTTTCTGGCCAGGCAATGCAAAGCACTGCCAGTACACTACAGGCCTCTGGCCCCTCCTCATCTCCTCCATGGCCACAGCAGGACTGCTCCTGTTGAAAGTACCTGAGTGGCCAAGAAAGACACTGCTGCCCAAAAGCCAACAGCTCAGCCTGGTGCCAGGGCCAATGCTCTTAGAGTCACTCAGCCTCCATTCTCTTTCTCACTAATAACTCAGATAAGGTTAAAAAAATAATGCAAGGCTGCAACTACATGAGATCTCTAAAACAGTCAAAAACCCATAGCTAGAAAGTGGAATGGAGGGGGCCAGGGCTGGGGGAGGGGGAAATGAGGAGTTGTTAATGGCTGCAAACTTTCAGTCATACAAGACGACTGGGTTCTGGGGATCTGCTACACAACATAGTGCCCATCACTATGAATACTGGGTTGCACACTTAAATACTTGTTGAAAGAATAGATTTCACATTAAGTGTTCCTACCACAACAAAAAAACTGTAGAATTTTAAAAACAATACACATACACATATGTACACCTATTTAAAAACAGTAATAACATTCTTGGGAAAAGCAGCAGGAGAATAAACTCATGGGGAAGTAATTACAATAAAAATAAGAACGTGAGGGTGCAATGTAAGTTAACTCTTTGGCAATCTGTGTTCTAGACTAGCTCTTGACCTCATCTGTTATGCAATTATATTTTTCCCTTGTGTCTCATTTTTATGATGGGACTCAGTGACACCTGGTCTTTGTTCCATTTGAATGTAGAGATTAAGACAGGCTCGTGGCCTTCATTTTTACATCAACACCAACATGTGCCTTGGAGGAATGTTCTTTATCTTCATGTCAGAGTGTGTGTTCTATCAGTCCGATAGGTTGGGCTTGCCAGGCTTCAAGGCAAGAGCTTGGAAATGGAAAGACACAGCACAAGGGTTGGGTTGTCACAACCGAAATCCTAGGGCACTGATCTGGTGACTTGTCTTTAATCTCTAAAATCTCGAGAGGTGACAGAGGCACCACCCAGGCAAGGCAGCAACACCTGATGGCCTCACACACTGGTGGGCTGCCCTTTCCTGGGAAGGTTTCTCAGCACCTCACTGCAGTGTCAGGGCTGAGAGGCAACCGGCCACTGGTCTTCCAAAGCTGTCTCACTTTGGGACTGTTCTCAGTGCTATATCAGCTGATCTGCTGAGATGGAACTTCTCAGGCAAGAACCAGTCTGAGGGCCGTTCTGTCCAGCACGGATGCTATGTGAGGGTGCTACCCTACACTGTGAAACTGATTAACAGAAAACTTAACCCTGTACTCATTTTCTTCATTAAATCACTTCCTGACCCACCATAGTTCTTCCTCTCCGAGGAACCACTCAACTCCACAGCCCATCAACTCCCTAACTTGTATTTTCCTAGCAGTAGAATCAGGTAGCTTTGCAAATTTCCATCCATATAGAATAGAAGTCTTCCCATCCAGCCTAAGTAAGAGCTCCTGGGCATAAATCATACCTGGTTTCAGTTTTACTTTCTGTCTTGCTGGGTGCTTCCACTAGGCAGAAATCTCAACATAAGTATGGATCAGAATTTGACCAGGGGAGAAAAGAGGGACCAAAATGTTGGCAGCAAGGAAGGAAGAGGAAGAGACGTAGGGTCCCTGAATATACAAAAGTTACTGCTGAGTATTTAAAATGAAGTTTAAAATACATGATTCAGGGAAGATTTGTCCCAATGAAACAAAACCCCACTGGTACTTGGAACATAAAATTCCTACTGGTGAATGAGATGCCTACCCTAACTGTTAGCCTCTTGGGCTGCTAGAGGCCCTGCCTGGATGTCAAGGGGCCAGTGCTTACCCCAAGGGAGCCCCACCCTCCTGTCCTCACTCAGTGGCTTACAATGTTCCGGAAGGAGTGGCTGCGGATGGGGTCCTCGGCGGCAAGGGACGCGCTGCTCAGCATGATGAAGACGAGGATGAGATTGGTGAAGATGTGGTGGTTGATGAGCTTGTGGCAGCCCACACGGATCCTGTGGGGAACACCAGTGCATGGACACAGCTCCAGGCAGCACCGACAGCATGTTGGGACAGGTCCAGCCAAGGACAGTTATCACTGTGCCACCCAGGCCCCACCCAGAAAACCAGTACGACCTGTCCATCAGCCCCTTGAAACTACTGGAAAGCAGACTCTGAGGGCCCTCAGTGCCACAGCTCAGTATGGGAGTGCCGCAGACACCACTCATTATGTCTATAAGTGTGGGGATTATCACCCATCTACAGGAGAAGAAACAGAGGCTTAAGCACTTGACAGAACTTTCTTAGTAAGGACCAGGGGCAGATTTCCAGCCCAGAGCTGACTGTGACATTTCTTTCCCAACCTGGAAAGGAGTCTGAGGTCAGAGCTCCTCATTGCAGCTGCTCACAAAGCATGGGAGCTATCCCTTTCCTGTACTGCAGCTGGGCTTACGAAATATGACTGCAGTGGGGGAGGCTTGGTGAATGTCCTGTCATGTGGAGATGGAGTCACAGCACCATATCACTATCAATTTTTTGGAGTTGACCTACAATGAGCACTCCTGAGAAAGTGAAGTGAGAGTTACCTCATCACACAAGATCTCACAAGGACTCACTGTACTGTGCGGTACAGTCCTGCGGTCCTGTGAGCACCCCCGGGGCCAGCCCCTCAGGATGGCTCTGTGGGCCATCAGACCCTCTCCTGCCACCCCTGATGTCCCGGGGGCTACTTAGTGCCTGACTACCCTTAACCTCAATATTTGACTTTAGCTTTCAAAGACTTTTTTTTGGGGGGGTGCCTATAGAATACATATAGGTTTTCCTTTGAAAAGTTCTTTTTCACTTTCAAAACTGGAGTCGGCTTTACAGGAAAGTGACTCCTTGCTTCAAATCCTCCCTTTTGGGGCTGCTTAAGGCTGGGGTGTGCCCCCAGGAAGGTTTGCAAGCTGAGAGCAACTGAGTCTGGGGAAGGCCTCCCAGAGCTGAGGGCAGGAGTGCTCACACTCCAGGGAGACATCGATCCATTCCTTCGATACAGTAGACACAGTGAGCTGTAGGTGTCAGTAACATCAGCTGAATCTTTTTAAAGTGACACCTGAATTCTCAACAGTGATGAGCTGCACAAACTATCACTAAATCTTCAAGTCTCTAAGGACCGCAGGTTGCCTTGCTTCCCACCTGTGCCTCCCTGGGGTCTTGAATCATAGAGTTCCCCTCTGAGAGCCGAGAACTACTTTTGCAATTCTAGAAACCTCTCCTCCAGGAGTTATTTATTCCCTCTGGCATTTCACTCTATCCCAGATGATTTAAAACCTAGAAACCAGCTAGTAAATAAGTGTGTTCCCTTTACAGTATTTGTGAGTAATTGCCATGCTCCTGGTGAGCACCTTATCATTTTAACATGACAAATGCTATTTTAAGCAGGATATCATCAAGCTGAATTGACTAGCTCAACCTATAAAATATCATTGAGCACATTATTTATTGCCATACGACTCAACAGGGAAAAGTGATCAACTATAATACATCTCAGGATGAAGATGCCAGGCAGAAGTCAATCCCCCCAAAGCATCTTAGCAGAAGACCCACTTGTGAAGAAAGGGTCCTCTGGATGGGAAACACTTCACCGGTGACCACACATGGAGCCCCAGAGCCATGGGCTCTCATGGAGCAACAGCTATTTCACCACTGCTGACCCCAGGGCAGAGGCTAAGGGGAGAGGAATCTGGAATGGGCTCTTCCCAGAACCTGGCCACACCCCCGCAGCCCCTACATCCAGGACAGAAATGCTAGGAAGAAATGAGCAGAGGACAAAGGCATGGCTGAGGCAGAGGTGGTGTTAGGGCTGGAAGCGGGGTGAGGGGGCCCTCTGATGTTAGGTGCAGAAAGGGGCTGCCCCATCCCTAGCCACCATCACGCAATGTATGGTCACAGGTGAGACACAGCAGTGAAGTGAATAGAAAGCGGGTATTTACGGGTTGGTCTTGCTAAGAATGAAGAAAGCGCTCCCTTCAGGAATGGGGACAATTTTCTCTTTCATGTTCAACTCGGAGATTCTGCGAGGACGGGGACCAGCAGGAACCTCAGGCTCATCCTCCTCCTCCTCTTCCTCTTCCTCTTCATCTACTTTAAATGAAACACTTTTTTATAGGCATGACACAAAGGCTGCATTTGGGTTTTATTTATTCTCAATGTCACATGAGAAATTAGCTTACACTTTAACAACATCTATCAGCTTACATGAATCAAAACCTTTTAGAATAGGGACTATGTGGTAGGGAGGTAGAGGACTGAGAATCTGGCTTGTATGGTGAGTGTGTGTAGTCGTGGGAATGAGGTCTCCAGCAGATGAAGATCTGAACAGAGTCAAAAAAAAAAAAAAAAAGATGGCAGCACTGGGATTCTCATTGCCATCCTCAGACACCCTGCTGTGTCCCTAGTAACCTCCTTGTTCAGCTTCAGTCTGAAACACTGTGTGGGGCTTCAAGCCACACATAATCAGTCCCCCAGGCCCCACAGTCCCTCCTATATCAGCCAACAAAGGCACCGGTCAAATGTGAAAATGTCAGATGAGTAGTAATAACTGGTTGCCTCCTAGAGAGATTTCCCAGCAAAGGCGGGCCTTTTCCTGATCCACCTACACTTTCTCTCCCACCACCTGGAATTTGGATTATATAAGCTGCCTGTGACCAAGAGAAAAAGCAGGTGACTGGACTCATGGCCTCAGTGACTTCAGCAGCCCACCCAGAGTGTGCGCCAGCTAGGCTGGCCAGCCACAGACTCAGCCGCTGATCACAGAGTGGTGGCAAAGCCATGTCACTCCTGAGCTGAGAGCCTGTCTCCAGCCCCACCACCATACCTGGCACATCGCAAGGTGGGTAGGGGTCCTTGTCCTCATCCTCTTCTTGATAGTCATCAATTGTAACCTAGGATGACACAGAGTTCTTGGGAGGAGGGGGGATTCTGACTAAAATGCATGTTAGAGGGCTGTGGGGAGGACTCAGCCCTGCCACTCAGCACGGGGCAGAGGAACGCTCTTCCACGTGTGCGAGGTACATGAGTGAGTGTGCAGGGGCAGCAGGCGCCCCACCCAGCGGCTCTGCGGGAGACGGAGGTCTGAGGGCAGATGAGGAGCACGCTGGTCTGACCCCTCCCAGCCACCCTCACAGCACCCAGCACTGCCACCCACTGAAGGCTGCTGCCTCCCTTCTAGGCAGTGAGCCCCACACAGGCAGGGGCCTTGTTGGGCTGGTTCACTCTCAGACTCCGGTATCTGACACGTGGTAACCACACAACAAGTGTTTACTGACTCAGTGAACAAACAACCAAAAATGAATGAAAAATCCAGAGCTGTCGTACATGGGATAAAGTTTGACAGTACAACCCTGAGCACACACACCCCTGACCCTGCAATCTCTTCTGGGGACAGATATCTATTAACAATTCTTGATTTAAATCCTGAGAAGACACTAACTTAGGCCAGGTCTGACCACACAAGTCCAATAAAGGACAAATAAGTGATCAGACCAGTCAAATATTTAACATAGTGATTCTCTGGTAAAATATTGGCTAACAACCAGCTGCGTGCCTGAATTCACTCAGAACCCCAGGGAAGGCAGCGTCAAGAATGGTGCACAACAGTCACACTCCGAAACACCACACCGGACACCTTCATGCAGAAAGGGTGCCCTTTTGGTGATAGCAACAGAATCATCTGAAACGAAAGGGGAGCGGTGTTTCAGATCACACACCTTGTTGTCACTGTTGGCTATCTGATTGACTTCCGGCTTGTTGTTCTTTTTATTTTCCAGGCTTTCTTTTCTGCAGAGGAGAGAACAAGACACAAGAAACCAAGTAACTATATTTCTGTGAATAAAATTGCTAATCAGGATTCTGAATCAACAGTGGCCTGATAAAGGACAGAATTTAATTGGAAACAACCTGAACAGCAAGAACAGAGCACAACCCACATTACAGCTTCTGTTCATTCAGTGCACTGGTTCATTACACGGATCATCTTATTAAAATTTTCATCCAAAAGCTAATCAGCATTGAATGCATCATTTATTTTATGATGCCAAAATTAACTGCAGTGACTCCTTAAGCATGGGGGTGCATGACTCCCACTCTTAGCTCTGCAATGAGAGCCAAGGGACTGGGTTCTGCCCCAGATTCCATCCTTTCGGGTCAGCCCCATGTGGCCACCCACGGTCACCACCAAGCAGCAACAGAGGGCTGCAGCTGCTGCGGGGTCTTCGGGGCTCTGCCAGGCCTCACCTGCAGCTGGCTCCCCAGGCAGCCCCCTAAGCAAACACCTTAGCTGAAAGTGGGGTTACCTGGCAATCTTTTTCCTTTCCTTTTCTTCAGCTTCCTCTTTCTGAGCAGTATTCAGACTTTCAGCGTCAGCCAAATTGTCCACAGCAATGGCCAAGAAGACATTCAGTAGGATATCTAATTTGAACATTTTAAGGGCATAACACCTGCTTAAAGCATGGTCAACAATAGCAATATCACACCCCGCATTCTGGGAGGCTGGTGACAGGTGACTGAGTGTCCCCTAGTGCTATATTCATCTGGTAAAGCCAGAAGACCAGATACCTGTTTTCTTATTTAAAAAAAAAAAAAAAAACCTAGAAAACTGTGGAAGACAGTCTGGAAAGAAGCAAAATTAAGATATGCTAAAATCCATGAAAATCTATGTGTGCTTACACATAGCAAAAGACAATCTACAACATAAACATGGAGTTTTCAATGCATTTTGCATTTTCTATTTATGCATTTTGTTTCTTTTAAAACACACTCATCCACCTACAACATATTTATTCAGGATATGCTTTCCAAAATAGAGCCCTTTAAAGGCTACCCATTATGTAAATGATGATCCCATCACTCAAGCAGTCTCAGCCTTTCTCGCTTCAAACAGCCTTCATTCAGAGTGTGCGGACACATTGCGCGTGCACCGCACACACACCGGCTGCAGTGGGCCTGCCCGCGGGTGCCGGGCTGTTCTTCTGAAAAGGCCCACTGTGGTGAAGTCTTTGACTGCTGTGGTTAAATTTCATGTTTTCAAATAGTAGGAAGTTAAGTATTTGAACAAGTCGTAAGGTTTTAGGCTTTTACGATAATGTTGTATGTGTGGTCTCCATGAATGATTGAAAAAAAAAATTTCTGAACAGGGTTCCCAAATCAGAGATGCCTGTTTCTTATTCACCAGCAGTTAAGTCCGCTTTCGGGAAGCAGAGGGATCAAAGGACAGAAGTGAAGATGACTCCCTTCTCTGACTAATGCTTCTCTCGGGCTGAGGCCCAGCCCTGTGCGTGCGGGAGCCCAGGCCCCGAGACAGAAGAGGAGCACCACTGCACTGCCCCACAGGCCCTATGCAACCTGAAATCTCAGGTGGGTTGCTGTAAACAAACATAACCTCACAAGGGACTGATGATGAGACAGCTCCCAGGGGATTTCACACTTGACTAATCTGTTCATGTCTTTAAAGGGACAGAAACATGAGTGAATTATATTCAGACTTTCAAACCACCTTTGAGATGCTACACTGTTTTTTAAACAGGGCCTCCACGAGTCTGAGGTGGTATTCATGTGTCTGTACAATAGCTCCTCCACCAAACATTTATTGAGGGGCTCTGTGTGCCAGGTCTTGGGCTCAGCAGGGAGGACAGAGAGATAAAGCAGACACAAGCAATGGTTGTGGGTCATACAAGTTCCAATCAAGGTAAAGAGAGATCTGAGTTTCCAGAAGTCTAGGAATAGAGAGTACTTCTTGGCAGTGAAAAGGAATAAACAAGCTGAAGAAAAGTTCCACTGCATGATACAGCAACAAGCCAATGGATATGCGACTTTCAAAAATGTGCAGATCAGCAAAGCAAAATTAGGTTCAGAGGCGCTTAGGTCCATCCACTGAAGGTGGGTCCCTACAAAGACATAAATGTGCCCCAGCCTCCTAAGGATGATGGCATGGAGAACCACCTGGCTTCACCCTAAGCTATCCCCGTGAGACCTGTACAGGTGTTGTGACACCAGGCTGGGCGACCACGGGGCCAGTCCCTGCCCTATGTCAGGATCCTTGCCCAAGCCTGCTGTCACTCCTCAGAGCCTAACTGGGACTCTGCTTCCACTATGCTCTCCCAGCAACTGTGAAGGAGAGCCAACTGAAAAGGTAAGGGCACCCACCTCCCCATCACAACAACTGCCACCACCCCAATGGGGAGATCCAGAGAGGGAGCAACAAAACACAACAGGGACAACAACACAGCCCTGGTCAGCTTGAAGGATACAGTTCCCACAAATGAAGAGGATGATGAAGTAGATGCAGACGATCATTCCTGAAGATGATGGGCCCCCGTACGCCATAATGCCATCATACATCACAGCATTCCAATCTTCGCCTGTCAGAATCTGGGAAGCCAAAACTTGGATCAGCTGACAGGTGGACCCACAAGGCCCAAGTGTTCTCCCAGAGCTCCTGGTGGCTGCCTACATCTGGTTTAAACTGCCTCTCGGAGTCCGGTTTGCACTGAGCAAATACACCTGTTATCCCCCAGGGATTTCAAAACATTATTTTTAAATTAAACAAATAGATGAGTTAATCATTCCCGTGAAAATAACATACACGTAAGGCCTATTGCTCTTGGAGGACGCCCCAGCCCAGTTTTAGTGCCCTCCCCAGCGAGCATGCTGTTGGGCTGACCCTCTTCAGGGCCTTTACCTGCGGATTAAACACACATTTACACACTCAGAGGAAATAGGCAGTCGGTGTCTCCTCTGACTTATTATACATAAAGGGTATCATACTATATACATTTTTTGCTCTTTTTCCCCCTCAACTATATACTCTGGAGAACCTCTGTGTTAGTAGCTTCATTTCATTCTTTTTAACTGCTGCCTAGTATTCTATGTATTGTAGTTAACCAACTGTGGAAATGGAGAATTATATCTATGAATTTTTACAAGCAGGGAATTCTCTAAGTATCTTATGCAAATTTATAAGCTACCTCATGAGTAAATACTAATAACTACCTGAATTTCAAATATAATCTTCTCTGCTATACTTGATAATTCCATCCATTATGAAATAGAATCAGATGAACATTAATAGCAATGTCAAAATATACTACCTTCCAGAAAAAGAGACAGCGAGAGAGTAGTAGAGAGCATTCTCCTTTATCATCTATCTGGACCAGATACTTTAAAAATTAAAACTGCTGTGGGTCAAAACCAAGCAGAAAAATGGGCAAATGATTTGAAAGGATAAAGCAAGTCACAGAAAAGGAACTATAAATGGCTCTTCATCACATGAAAAGACATTCAGGTTCACTCCTGATAAGAGAAATATGAATTAAAACAACAAGATTGCACTTCCACTGATCAGACAGGCAACAACCAGAAGAGGAGCGAGGCAATGGGCAGGCTCCACACTCCATCCCCGGAGGACAAATGAGTGCGCCCTCAAGGAGAACACTGGGGCGAGGGCATCGAAGTTGGAAACGGACACACACCTTTAAACCAGCAGAATTCATCCTATAGATTTACTCACATGTGTCCCATGGTGTATGTTCAAGGTCACCCACTGAGGCAAGGCCAGACACAACAAATTATTTATCAGCAGGAGGCTAGGTTCATGAATCATGGCACATCCAAACCACAGAATTTATGCAGCAGAGGAAAGGAGGTAACAACCTTTTACCAGCCAATAAGAAAGGCTTTAAAGGACATTTTAAGGGGTAAAAAGCAAGATGGAAAACAGCATGCAGAATGAACTACCATCTGTGTACATTCATCTGTACGCAGGTTAACTGATTTATAGCTCAGCGTACACGAGAAGCTACTTAATGGTGGTTGCTTCCCAGAAGGGGACTTGGTGGGCGGGTGGGCGGGGTACTCGTTTGCTGCTTTATATCCTTTTGTAACATTTGAATTTTGCGCCATGTACATATATTACAAAACCACCCCCACACAGGTTCCTCTGTAGGAAATCAGAAAAATAAATGATTTAATCAGTGGCCCAAAATTAAGTGTAATTCAAAAAATTTTAAAAATTAAGTATAATTCTGTCGGAGCCTATAGCACTGATAGATGTTTCATTCACCTCAAAATGACGAAGTAGGAAAGAATCTTAGAGATCCTTCCCTGTAGCCTCTTGTTTTTTTTTTCTTTCAGAAAAGGATAGTGACCTTCCAGGGTCAGAGCTGAGCACTGAGAGAGCCCCCTGGGCCCTCAATGCCCACCGCCCCCCGCACTGGCCTGGCCACCTCCCCAGCGGGGTCCTGAAACTCCCTGACATGGCATGCGAAAAACCACAAGGGCAGATGGGGCTTTAAATTTATCTGCCAGGCCCTGTGCACAGAAGGGCTCTAGCTTACAATACAAGAAGATGAAGAGGGGCTTTGGAACAACTCAGCTTAGGGCCAGAAGGGGTGGAGAGGCTGCTATTCAGTCTCACACTGTCGCCTGCTTCGCAGCCTCACTGCCCACAAAGGCCCCAAAAGCACCAACACCTCTGAGTCTGTGTCCTCGTTACATCACACTCGGGAGGGCAAACAACGGGGCAGAGGCTGTCACAGCTCTTTCGTCACCCTGATTCCTCTGGGTTTACAAAAGCATTAGGGCTTTAGAATTTACTTCTTTGCATACATCTGTTATAGCCAGGATTACAAAACTTGCCTGTGATCAAAACTTAGCACAGAACCAGAAAAGGATTTTAGAGCCTATCTCACAGAAACCTCAGAGCCAGTGGACTGACGAAAACATTAAATCACACATCACGTAGACAGCTGGATTAAGATGCAAAAGAAATGGCTTAAATGGCACAAAATTTGTCAGAGCATTATTGGGGCAGAGGTTACTAATGAAAATGGAATCATTTTGTCTTCCTGAGTTGTGGACAGACAAGAAGGCGTCTGCTTACGTGCTTCTCAGGGAGAGGCGGACGGGAGGGCTCACCTGGAACACTGTTAGAAGTGCTTGAGGGAAATTGTCAAAGGTGCTCCGCTTGGTCTGTGTCTCGTCAAAATTAAACTTGCCACCAAACAGCTGCATCCCGAGCAAGGAGAAGATGATGATGAAGAGGAAAAGCAGAAGCAACAGTGAAGCGATGGACTTCATGGAGTTTAACAAGGATGCCACCAAATTGCTCAGGGATGTCCAGTGCCTGCAAGTCAAGATGAGGGTGTAAGCCTGGAACACAGAACATCACCCGACCAAGGATGTGGTTCACCAGCACCTTGTACTCAGAAAACACCTGCAGCGACATACCCATGTCCTCACCTGGTCACTTTGAAAATTCGTAAGAGGCGCACACAGCGAAACACAGAGATTCCCAGGGGAGACATGATTTCCAGTTCCACCAAGATCGTTTCCGTAATTCCTCCACACACCACAAAGCAATCAAACCGATTAAAGAGAGAGACGAAATATGCCTGGAGGCCCAAGCTGTACATCTTTACCAGCATCTCACAGGTGAACAGAGCCAGGAGGACTTTGTTTGCGATATCTGGAAAGACAAAGAGGCTCCTGTCCTTGGGATTTTTAAAAAAAAAAAAAAATATTTTATTTATTTATTTTTAGAGAGGGGAAGGGGGGACAAGGAGAGAGAGAGAAACATCAATGTGTGGTTGCCTCTCATGTGGTCCCCACTGGGGACCTGGCCTGCAACCCAGGCATGTGCCCTGACTGGGAATTGAACCTGCGATGCTTTGGTTTGCAGCCCGTGCTCAATCCACTGAGCTACGCCAGCCAGGGCTGTCCTTGGGATCTTGTCGTGGCGGTTGTTCAGGCTCTGCTTCCTCCCTCCTACCAACCCCTGCCGGAAATTCCCAAGTGCCTCTGCCCCCCTCTCTGCCAATGCCTGCATTACAGAAATGTGGCACTAACATGTATGGTCTGCTTGTCTGCCAGGTTCTAGTCCTGCTGCCACTACTACCCTGGACACGTGACTCTGCAGAGATTCCTTGGTGTCTCCGGGCCTCTGTTTCACTGATTATAAAACAGGGAGGGGCATTTTAGCACATAATCTCTGATGCTTTCTCCATTTAGTCCATCATATTATATTTTGTTTCCATCAGTCACAAAAGATCTGTCCAGTTTTGTTTACAGCACCACAATATAAGCAGTTGCCTATCAAGGTCATTTCTGTCGGAAGAAAATACCTCCCAGCAGGCTGGACAGTTGGACAGAAACAGATTTGACTTGATGTAAGATAGGGCTTCTCAATGGCTCAAAACTGTCACATTCAGAAAGGGCTGTCTCTAGGGACAAAAACCACACCCCATTGCTGGGACAGTCAAGGCAGGGAAACAATCACCACTTGCCAAGAACAAGAGAAAATAAAGCTTCCTTTTAGTGGGGTGGGGGAGGGAGAAGGGATGGAGGTAGGTCCCTTCCAGTTGGAAGATTCCTGGATCCTACGTGTTCACGGGGTGAAGACAATGAGATGCCCTGGTGCTCATCAGCTCCAAGGTGCTTCCTTCGTCACACACAGCCTGCACCTCCACTCCAGGTGCACCCTGTGCTTGCACAGTCTACTGTCTTCCAAGTTAATGCCACACTAGAAACGTTCCTGCACCCTTTTACACATCGAGCAGGCGAGGCTGAAGCGCAATTGACAGCCTCAGGGATCCCTGATTAGGGTAAAAAAGAGAACGGCCCCTGCTTGTACCTTGAATCTGCGTCAACCAGTCGGGCTGGTTGTAGTGCTCGGAGGAAATGGTTAGGGTGTTGAGAAACACCAGGACAATAACCAGCCAGTAGAACGTGACAGACTTCACAGCAGCCCTACATCTTCTGCGACTGAATCGGTTCCATCGACGCCAGCGTCGGCTGAAAGAGAGGCAGATGTTACTCCCCGAATGTCAGACAGAGCCCTGTGTGTCCAATCAACTTCACTGGGAAATCGTTTATCTCCCACCCCAGGAGGCCCGGTATGTTCCCAGACTGGGGAAGGGGTGTGGGAAGGAAAGATAAGAAAAAAATGGCAGAGAAATGAACAGACCTCAGAATACAAATTGCGTTGATCTTAAAATACGTTTTAAAGTATTATATCTTGATTTGATCATGCTATCAGTTTCCTTCCTACGGCTTCAGAGAACTCCACAAGCTGTCATACAGAGACCTCAAGCCACTTAGAAAATCTAGATATTCCAAACCCATGTGCAGATGCAAAGCTGAGCTATCATGCATATGCAGTTCACATCCCCCCATATGGTACGTGGATCTGTTGGTGCACAGAGCCACTTAGCTTGTCATTACATGTCTTGCAGCCTCTCAATCATCATACAAAATTTATCATGCAGTGGAGTGCTCCAAAACTACAGTTTTCCTTTTAGGGAAACTTTCAGTCCTTTCTTAAGTCTGGGAGATTTCTCTGGAGCCTGGCAGAGCTGTCGAAGCTGGGTAGGACATGAGTCTTCATACTGAGTCACCAGGTGCCCTTTCTCACTAGTGATGTTCAAAATATACCTTTAGGAGAAGAGCCAATATTGAACCATGTTTTCATGCAAATAAAATGAGCTGAGCCAAATACACAAGTAGCATATCCTTTACTGCCTTTCAGTTCTAGTTTGTAATGAGGGAAAGTATTCTCTCCCTTACCCTGTCTCTCTGTGGAAACATCCCTGCCCCAGGATGGTTTGGTGAAGTGGGCTGTGCTCATGGCACCTGAGTCAGAGGACTCTCCAGGCTGTCCAAGTGGCAGCTGTGGCTGACTCAGCTGTGCTGCTAAGCTAAACACACCAAAACCCGGGGACCAGGCAAAGAAAGCATTGTGCTAACTCTTCAGCAAGACTTAGAACTAACAATGTACATTTTGTTACTGCTCTTGCTGTCTGATTTACAGTGGTAACAGCAGCTGGAAACAAGATGCCCAGCAAAGGAAAGTTCTACAGAGGACACTAAAGATTGTCCCCTCCAGAATGGATTCCTTCAAATAATTCAGCACACACTAGCACGGTGGATACGAGCCTGAGTAAGATCCAGCCTTTAGTGGGTCTCTGTTTAGTGACCAGTCACAGGTATCTCCCACCGATGTGACAATAAGGTCACCTTATTGCCACATCCCTGAAATCCTGCAGCATTCCCCATCTTGCCCCTCACTGGGTGCTGAGTGCCCAGGCTCTGTGCCAGGCACTGCACATATGGAGATGAAGAAGACACGGTTCCATGGCCCCTGTCCAAAGCATGCAGGATCATAAATTATAAATCCATACCAAGTGCTATTCAAAGCACCAGATACAGGAGCAAAGAGAAGGGAGCTGCTAATGCTCTTTGTAAGAGTCAGGATGCCTTCTCTGAAAAACTGAGACCTGCGCTGACTCTCCACGGTTCAGCAGGAGTTCGCAGGGGGCAGAGGGAAGGGCACTGCGCTCAGAGGAGACTGCGGGACTAAGGCGACTTAGGTGAGAAGAAACAGCGTGTTTGAAAATGTTTGTTTGTTTGTTTGTTTGAAAACAGAGCACCAGGGAGCAAGAAAGCACTACCAAAAGATGAGGCCAGATGGAGAGCCAGGGGTCAAATTATGAAGAAATTAACATGCCCTCTGGCAACAGGGAGTCGTGAAAGGGCTTTTAAATTTATTTTTAAAGTCTGGTTTATGGAGATATAATTTATAGATGATCAAAATTTACTCTTTTTATATATACTATTTGTAACCATCACCACAGTTAAGATTTAGACTATTTCCATCACTCAAAGTGTTCCTTCCTGGTCCTTGGGGTCAAATCCCTCTCCTTACCCCAAACCTTTACAACTATTGATCTGGGGTTTTGTTTGTTTGTTTGTTGGTTGGTCCTTTTGTTTTGCTTTATCAGCCTGTCCTATAAATAGACTCTATACAACATAGAGCTTTGTGAGACTGACTTCTTTCACTTAGTTAAAATTCTTTTCAGATTCATTTGTGTTGTCACTTCTATCAGTTTTTCCTTCTTATTGATGAGCATTTTCCCACCATACAGATGAACTATAACTTATCTAACCAGTCACCATTTGACAGACATTTGAGTTATTTACAGTTTTTGAAATTGTAAATACAACTGCCATAAACACATATAAATTTTTGTGTAGGCATATATCTTCATTTCCCTTACATAAATCTTAGAAATGGGATTACTGGGTCATAAGGTAAATATATGTCCACTTTATAAGAAACTGCCAACTTGTTTTAAAAATGTCTGTCATTTGACAAGTAGAAGTACATGAGAATTCCCACTGGTCTACAGTCTTGTCAGAACTAAGTACTATCAGACTTTTAAATTTGACCCATAGGTGCAAAGAAATTTTCTAATAGGTATGTAGTAGTATTTCATTATGATTATAGCTCGCATTTTCCTAATGACCAATGGTCATTTCATGTGCTTATTCTCCATCCATCTCTCTTCTTTGATAACATGCCTCTTAAAATCTATTTTCCATTTTATATTGGGTTGCTTTCTTATTATAGACACTATTCTTTATATATTATTCTCTCCATATACAAAGTACTAGTCCTTTATCAATATGTTTTACAAATATTTTTTCTTCCAGTCTGGAGCTTATCTTTTTTTATTTTCTATTGAAGAGCAAGAGTTTTTATTTTGATGAAGTCTAATTTATCAGTTTTTTTCTGTTATGGCTGGTGCTGTGAGTGACCCAAGAAAATCTTTGCCTCATCCAAGGCCTCAAAGATTTCTCCTGTTTTCTTCTAGAATGTTTACAGTTTTAGGTTTCACATTCAGTTCTATGTTCAAATTACATTTTCTATATAGTGGTAAAATGTTTTCAATTTAAAAAGAACATTTATATGGAAGAGTACACAAATCATAGGTATATAGGTCAATGAGTTTTTACCAACTGACCATGTAAACCGCACCTGGGGCAAGAAACAGAACATTACTAGCACCTCAGAAAATGTCTTGAACCTCCTTCTATGAGAAACCTTTAAGCAGAAAATTGATAAGACATACTATTCCTAGAGAAATACCTCCAGGAGGGAATATGAAGGGTTGGTTAGTAGTGAGAAGTTATTCACTGCTGCATCTTGTTGGTTTGCTCTGGGGCAAGATCTCTGGCATCTATTTACTATGCTGCTCTCCTAGACAGGAGTTAATGTTTACCAGGCAGATGGATCTTCTATATGGATACTGTAGCCCACAGAGCAACTCCATGTAAAATTCAGAAGTTAAAGATAACAAACCAACACGCCTGCTTACGAAAAAATAGAAAGAAGATACTGACCTGAGCTTAGATTTTGAGATGGCTTGACTGAAAGACAAAAAGAATATCATTTCTGTTAGGAAAGCTTGAGCATACTCTCCCCACCGACCCCCACCCATCATGTCAGCTGACATATCGGAAAAGCCATGCACAGAAGCAGGACTCAGCACCCCAGTTCCTGCAGCGGGCCAGCTGGGGTATTTGCAGAGCAGGAATGAGATGCTGCCTGTCCAGGCAGGCCAGGCAGAGCACCCCCTAGGGCCCCAGAAAGAGAAGGCTCTTAGCCAGATGCCCTGAGCAGCCATGGCACAGACAGTGATGCCAGGGGTCCTTCTCCCCTGCCCCTACCCACGTTCCCCAAACTGAAATCAGCAGGGCTTCTCCTGCCTGCAACCAGACACGCATCTCAACAGCAGCATATGCTGCTGCTGTGGCTAATGAAACACTGGACTAGGAGTCCTGGCTCCGCTGTTCACTAACTGTGTGACTTTGGGCAAGCAGCATATCTTTTTGGGCCTCTGTGTTCTCATCTGTAAAATGGAGAAGACAAACCCATTTCCTGTCTATTTCAAAATATTGTGGGGAGGGCAGAGAAAGAGAAAGGCGGCAAATGCACTTTGCAAACTGTTGAATATCCTGCCTATAACACATCATTTTTATGCACCTCTACAAAGGAGATCAAATTCTCTTAAAAACGACACCTATATTTGCAGAGATAAAATCTAAAAGACACCACATGGAAGCAAACAAAACAAAACAGAACTGCATGGATACCCCCCCAACCCAAGCAGGCACATTCCACCCTGCTAGTCGCCCACTGCTGCAGTCCAAATCCTCCAGAAAAAAAAGGCAATGAGGGTTAATGGGATGGCGCCCTCCACTATTAGAAAAGGGTGGTGCAAGGCTCCCAAGAAAAAGTGTAGTGAGCAGAGGTGGGCAGGGTCTCGCCAGCCAGCTGCTGTGCATGAGGTTGGGAGAACCCATGCACAAAGGGAAACTTAAATATGTAGCACATTCGAGTCAGCCACTCTGCCATACAAGCTCTTCTTCTAAGCACTGACACCAACACCAGACTTGGAGAAGAACTGGTCCATTTACCCCCACCGCCGACACCCAGAGGGCCCAGCCTCGGCCGCGCCTCTTCTTTTCCACCAGCACCTAGTGGACACAGTGGGACGGTGGGTTACCTGGCACACTGTGCAGCAGGCTGCACTTCAGCAGGACTGCTGTTCTGGAGGAAGAGGGATGGGAGGGGCTGGGGGTAGAAAAGGGACCAAGGGGTCCAGGGTGAGCCCACCTGCCCCCTTCACCCCTGAGGATGTGGCCCCCGAACCCCATTTGCTTCTCTAAGATGACCACAGCAGAAGCCAAGAGGGCAGGCAGCCTCCACACTCACCAGAGACTTCCACAGCAGCCTTGGTTCTCGCCTTCACCACTCACGTTCTCTGTGTTCACGGACTCTGTCTCGCTGGTCGGCATGCTGGCTGTGGGGAGAAGAAAGCCCTTCAGGTGGGACCCTAGGGGTGCTGCATGCCCAGGAGCGGGCTGGATACGAGATACAAGGCAGACCCTCTGGGAATCTGGGAGAAGGGCAATGAAGGGCCCTCAGGAGCTTGACCAGCAAAAGAAAGTGCTGAGAAGTCAGGCACCTCCACCGTGAAAGCCCAGAGTCCCCACCAGGAGCAAATTCTGTCCCTCCAGATATTTCCCAACAAAAGCAGCCTAGGGACAAAACAATCCTGTCACTGCGCCTGGTACCGGCTCATTCTCCTGGCTTCCAGGTTCATGCTGCGAGGCCACCAAGACATCTCAGGTACAGCTACATCTTTGCTTGCCCCAGTGGGTGTACTAGAAAATCTGTGAATAGACCAATACTTCACGAATAAAGTCTTACTTTAAATATATTGAAGGAGAAGAGGAATTGTGGATGGAGAAGTACATGAAAGTACCAAGCACAAAGTCTTTTTTCAAATTTAAGAACTCTAACCATTTTTAGATAATTTCTGTGATGTCTAAGTTCTGCTGAGCTTGGGAAGCCAACAAGCAGAGGCTCTCACCAAAGAACCAGGACTAGAGCACTAGGAAGTAGAGTCTGTGGGTAGGAGGTTTTCCCCCACCCAGTGGTCGGAGGAGAAAGCTGACCATGGTCCCAGTACAGCCAGGGTCTCTGGGCATGTCTCCCTCCTGCATAGCAGGGTCCTGAGCAGGAGAAGTGGAGGAAATGTGGAAATGCATCCACTGTTGTCAGGAGGCCCCGGGACACCCTGGAGCCACCATCTGGCACGTCGGTGTTTTTTCCCATCCACTTGATTAACTCCATAAACATCACGAGCAAGTGCTGAAGACCAGTCGGTGGAGGAGGTGTGGGGCACAGACAAGGGCTCAGCACTGCCCCTGCCCTGGAGGGCCCGTGGGAGAGGCAAGCCCCCAGTGGATTTCAATTAACTGTGAAATGTGGAAATACAGACCCCTCTCAGGGGTCTGGGCAAGGAGCAACTAATTCTGCTCTGGTGTTAGGAGAGACGATGGAAGACGGAAAGTTGAGAGAGTCACCCAAACACACGCTCCACTTTTCCCTGATGCTTAATTTCAAACTGGAACTGTCTTTATAGACCTTATGGCATCAATAAGAAGGCCCTCCCCCCGTGGCCTCTTTCCACATGGCTCCTTTTAGGGAGGACGCCTCGGTTTCATCCACAAACACTGGAGGTGGCGCCTGAGCGCTATGGTGGAGACTGTGGTCAGCCCAGGCACAGAGGGCAAAGAGCTGGGTCAGTGGGCTCCATGTGCACAGCCACCAGTGTGCTGACCGTGTTCTGGTGGCAGGCGTGGTGGCGTGGTGTGAATGACAAGGGTGGGGGGACCTGACTCAAAGGGCCAGAGGTCTAAGGAGTATCTTTCCTGAGGACAACAGAGAAGATCGCTTTTCTTTTGTGAGCACCCCGTAAACTGGGCCTGCCCGGGTGGGAGTCTCAGCAGGGACGTTTAGGCAAAGGCTTCGAAGGAAAAGGCCCAGTGAGCAGAATCACAGACCCACCTCACATAACTGGTATTCCCGCAGAATAACCTTTCTCCTCCTTAGTTAGGTCAAAAGAAACCACTGCAAACTTTGATTCACTTTTTTTCAACTCCATGCAAAACAAAACAAAACAAAATAAAACAAAACAAAAAAACCCAGAGACAAAAACAAACCAAGAAGACCAATAATCCAACCATGGAGAAACGTTTAGCAGAAAGCTCCATAAAAAGAAACACACACACAAAGATGCTCCTGCAATTCTCTTCTGCATGGCTGTTCTAAGCCTTGGCTTCAGAAGAAAGACTAAAAAGTTGTAAAATTCAACAAAGTTCATTGTTATAGGTTCTTCCTATGGGGTCGGCCTTCTTTTCAAGAACAGGATGAAGAAAATCACAGTAAGAGACCCTTATAAATATGACTATGAGCCATCTCTGTGGAATGTTTTTCTTGGTGACCTAAGAGGGCAGAAGCTGAGAGTCGGGGGTGGGGGTCCTCAGGCCCCAGTCAGGTCCTGACTGCATGGGACAGAGTCCCCCTCTCTCCAGGCTTTAGTGTCCTTGTCTGCTAACTCCACACTCTTAAGGGTCCTTCCATCTCTAACAGTTAACTACTTCATGGTTCTACTATTAATCAATCATAACTTTAGTTATCATTTTGAAAAGAGCAAACTTCTGAACAAGCTAAATCTGTATGGGTTCTTATCCTCTGGGGCCGTGTCCTGTGATGAGAGCGATACAGTTGCAGCATTTCGTTCCTAAGCTCCATTTCTCAAACAACGTGACTGAAACAGATTAAAGTACAACTGCCTATGCGGGTGGAGGAGACATCGCGTGGCACTTCTGGCTGTGTGCCAGCTATTAGTGAATGAAACGTACTAGCTGCTCTCTAGACTAAATAAGGGGAAAGATGAGAAATAAAGCCAAAGTCCCCAAACAGCAACAATGAGAGACCCGTGGTGTGGCACACTTCAGCGCTGTGCTGATGGAGTGAGGTCCTCTGCCTTCCCAGCTGACGCTGGCCCATCCTTCAGGGGGCTCTCAGGTTGCCCAGATCTAAGTTTAACTTCACATTGCTGAGTGGGCTTCTCCAAGGCCCCATGTTCCCACCTGTAGAATGGGGAGTACCTACATCTCAGGGCTGCTGGCAGAACTAAATGAGATAAAACGCAGTGAGGGTCACACCACAGTGGGTCATCCCAGAACAGGTCCACAGCATCAGGCAATCAGTGAGGCTCATGAATAGTAACTCTATCATCTTGGCAAAGCTCTCACTGAGCTCTCTGGATGCAAAGCAACATTCCCTGGATGGTCTAAATCCAGTGTTGCTCCCCCCAACCACATGCATTACTGCACAGAGGCATCTGGTGTGACAGTCTTCCACACTTGCAACTCACTCTTGCTTTGTAGCTCTCCCATCCAACACTGAGTTACTTCTGTCTAACTTAGCCTGTTGTGGGGACAGTAATTTTTCTGTTATACTTGCTTGACACCTAGAGAGCCACAGACCCATAATAAAGAAATCTACTCCAGAATTATGTTGCCAGAGAGAGTGGGGAGGAGAGGGAAAGGAGAGTGACTATGCTAGAATTTGGTGACTCCATTTGGTCCTGGAAATGGACCTTGATCCAGTCCCTAAACCTAAGCAGAGGAACCGAACTCTGACTGGGGCCCTACAGCCTTTCTATCCACTCCAGCCTCTCCGTCCCTGCGACAGGACAGGACTTTTTCCAAAAGTATAGAAAACATCAGGCCGGGTGGGCATAAGCAAGAAGCTCGTATGTACATTAAAACATTTCACCCTTCACTTGCACTGGATATTCATTTTTTAATGTTAATAAGTCGATACAAGCTTTACTTCACTTAGCCCCATATGATCTCATCTACATTTTTAAAAATAAAGACAGGAGAATCACAGATGGTTAAGACTGGAAGGGGCTTCTGAGATTACATGAACAAACTCTGTGATTTCACAGATGAGAGAACCGGCCAGCTGGCCTTGGGACACAAGCTCAGACATGAGGAAGCTCTCCTGCTCCCTCCTCGGCATCCTTCCCAGCATGCCACGCCCTCCCTGTGGCTTTGGCTCATAGGTGATATACTGGTATACATTTTGGTACTGGTATATGTTGGTGTACACAGTGGTATATATTTAAAACTCCACAAATCAAAAAGTCCCAAAAGCCAAGCAAGCCTCTAATCCATCGGCATCGGCTGGCTGCCCTAATGACATTTATGAACCCTGAGAAACATGACATACAGCCTGACCACTTAACGAAGGTCAGGCCAGCAAACGTGAATAGTGCGAAATTCAAGCTGACGTTGAGACTTTGTAAAAATCAAAACAAAGAATTATAGAAACCCAAGTAAATAAACCCATGGGCAAATTACTGGAACACATGCCCTTTCCCCCAAACCAACTGCCCTCTGTCCCCTTCAGCAGGGATCCAGTGTTAATTGCTGACAAGTGGCCAGACCCATCAGGATGTAAGCAGAGACCCCTCTGACCCCACCCTGTCAGCCGCCTGCACCAGACCCTCCTGCAGGAGCAAGCCCAAGACCATCTGCATGTGAAGAAGTTGTAAGTCCTTTTCTCTCACACATTCCAGGGAATTTTTGAGCTTTGTTGAGGAAAGTCTTATTTTTTTTAATATATAAATTTAAAAACCATTTTCAGTGAATCTGGGTGAACCCAGGCATGAGGACAAGCCTGATGCCTGTAGTGGGATACTGGCTTATAGTGCCATTTACCTGCTAGAAATCTGGAGAACCTCAGCCCCCTGTTTTGTGATCTATTCCATGCACTGGGCTCTCTGGGGAGAGCTCCGGGATCAACACTTGGGCTTCGAGTGCGAGGGTGCTGAGGATGGGCCCTGAGTGCTGCTATCAGTCAGGAAAGGAGGACAGATAGCAGCCCAGTGCACCCTGGACTGTAGATGAGAGACACCAGGGCCTTTCCCGGCAGCCCAGGTCACATTATTTCCCTAACACTTTATACTGGGCCTGATGCCATCACAGGCAACGCCACACAAAATAAACCAGGAACATGCATGTTCTCCCACCAGCACAACAATGAGCATTTCCACCAATGCCTGAACAGTCCTCTCTATTCGCAGTCTAAAGGACAACACACCTCTCAACCAAATTGACCTGGCTTGTGAATTCAGAGGGAAATCAACACATACACACACATGCAACACAATCGAGTCTGTGTATAGCCCCTAGTAGGCAGCCCCAAAATTGTGTTCATTGTGAATAATCACAGCAAAATCTCAGAACAACTTCCTTCAGTGATGGAAGCTACTGAGGCCAAGACTCCAGAAGAATGTCAGAGAAGCTTGGTCTTTGTCACTGGTGTTATGGGGACCAGCCCCTTTTCCTCCTGGGTTTAGTTACCTAACCTAGAAATCAGGTGTCGGGTAACACCATCTCTGAGACCCATGACCTCTGATCTCCTACAACTGAGTAAAGAGGAAACACCCACAGGCTGTCTGGTTTCACTTCCAGCACCAGGGGGGTTTTCCCTGGCATTCCCCCAGCTCAGCAAGGAAAGCAGGGAATGAGGACTGTGAATCCCTCAGGAGGGTCACCAGAAGTCACCTCCCAGCAGAACAGCCTGGGAACTGGAGAAGCACAAGAAGGAGCAGCCCGAGACCCACAAGCCAGCCAAACTGGGCCCACAGACGTCCTGGGCCTCCAGGAGCTTCACTCCTCCACTGGCTCCACAGAACAGGCTTTTGCACACACTGAGGATTTCTTTCAACATCTCCCTCCATGCTCCCGCAGCCTACAGCTCCTCACTGTTTCCGTTCAAAGGCAGGGTGCAGGGTGAGGCTAGACAATTGAGCAGGGGCAGTCATGGACACCTTCCTTGAAGAGAGGGGCTCCGAAGCCAAGATCTTGAGTTTTTACCTTATTTTCATGACAAGCACAAGCAGTGCCATGACAATCCCTGAAGGAATTTGCCTGTGCTCACTAGTGGTGACATGCTTAGCTGTCACAGGGTAACAGATTCCTGTTGCTATAAAGAATCCAGACTCTTCTTGGAGAATGTGGGTCAAGGCCAGACCAAGGTTTCTGTGTCTGAAGCAAGAATCATGCCCTGACAGTAACTATTCCTACATGACCAGTGACACAGGGAGCACAGCATCCACACAGCAGCCTCTGCCCCACTTGTCACCAGCAATGTCAGGGCCTGCCTCAGGGCCCCAGAGTATCTCAGTCAATAAAAGACCTCCCCTACTCAAAATACAGAAAGTTTCCTGGAAATATTACACTGCTTCCTCTCCCTAGAGATTTCTCAGAAAGCTAAGAGGGAAGCCTCAATAATCCTTGAAAAGTCATGAGGCCCAAGCTGTGGCTGAGGAGGGCAGGTACCTAGAAGCCCGAAGAGGGGTCCCTTCTCTTCTGGAGACAGAAACCACTCATCTCCTCATGACCTACCCAGAGCTATAGTCCTAAGTGGTCTCTGAAAACATGTTTTCTTTCGTCCATGGCAGAATTTTCTGCTTAGCTGAAGCCCATTTTTCCTGCAGAGGCCTCCAGGAGCTGCAGAGAACCCAGCCTTTTCTTGGAAACACTGAAGCTGAACAAATCAGCCCCATCTCTACCCCCAACTCACTGTCCACGGTCAGGCAAGCTCCAGTTCCTAATCCTCTTCCTCCCGGGGCCACACATGCTCTCCGAGTAATAGGGGTTTTTATCTGGTAGTCTCTCTAGCCCTTTGCCCTTTCAGGCCTTCTGATGAGAGCAGGGATCTAATATAACCTTCAGTCAGACCACCCACGGCTCGTTCAAGTCCAATTCCTGAAGCCTCTGGACTCAGTGTTCCCACAGGTGGCAGAGGCCACTCCTGAGAAAATAGTGCAACATGTCCCCTCTTCTATCTTAGCAGCTGGCTTTGTGTCCCTGCAGAGCCATCTAAGACAGACTCTTCCTGCAGAGTTGTCTTGGTGGGGGTAACCAGGTAGACAGGGCGGTGTGCAGAGGCAAAGCTTCATGTAGCTGCCGGACCACGCTGGTGACTTGGCAGGCAGGGCAGGGTGCCAGTTGTTTGCATAACTGCCCTGCCTGGGGATGGTCCTCACAATAACCCCAGGGTTTCCAAGGAGGGGCTATGTTTAGTATTGTTTTAGAGCATAGCTGGTAACTTAACTCTTTCCCCTCTGGGCCCTTTCCTCATTCCAACTTTGAAAAGGCAAGTATCCAAAAATCTTTGCATCCTAGAAGTATATTTTTAACTTCATTTGTGAAACAGCCTCTAGTAGGTTGAACATGGTCCTGGGCAAACCTGCCAGAGAGTGAAAGACCAAGAGGTCATTTGAAAAATGAACCCTAGGGGGAAAAATCAATCAAATAACATCATTGGACTTTCATCCAAACTGAGACATTTTACATGAAATGATGAAGAAGCATCATTTGGGGAAAAGTGTTTAAAAAGTCTGTCTTCCAGTCTAAGAATATTCATGCTGAATTAAATAAATTTTCTGAGTTGGTTCAGCTGCTTCTTTAAAAGGTACAGTTCACAGAGAAATGAAATTGCAATACTGTCTTGCAAAGACACACATTTTGGGGAAAGACAAGAAGAAAACAACACAACCAAGTTTCAAAGAAATCAGGCAATTAAAACATAGGCATCTTATAGACACAGCACACAGGGACATGCATGTCACACCATGCCTATGTGTGAGCACAGGCAGCAGAGGTCCCAGGAGAACAGTCTCCTGGAGACAAGGTTCAAGCTCAGCGATTTACCGTGATCTTTAGCCCTGCGTTGGCGAAAGCAGCAAAACTTCCTTTTCTTCTTATCCTCTTTTAGCAAGTCGGCCAATGTGACCCCTTCAGGTTGAACACAAGCGATTTCATTATGATTCAGTAGAGGGCAGCAAGAGCAACGAAAACAAGGCCCCCAAGCACCCGAGAGACACAAACATCCTTGAGCTGTGATATGTAAAACCTGAAACTGTCCTACCTGGAAACCTATAGTTCAGGATCTGGCCAGTGCAGTGAAAGTGCCCGTTTTATAGCTACTTAACAAAATGCCTGTCTTTAAGAATCTGTCCTAAATAAACAATCAACGGCAGTAAATAACCAAACCACTAACAACAAAACAATCAACCTGGTCTAAGCACAGGTTTCCAGTGTTTGCCTCCCCCTCTAAGGGTAGGAAGGGTGTTAGGGAGAGGGCACTTCAGAGGGAGTCAGGAGTCCTGGGTGCTGGCCGCTGTTCACGCCCAGCCAGTGCTGCTATCAGGAACAGGGCATGGGGATGTCAGCAAGGTGGGCGCTGGGCTTGGACACACCAGGTCTAATCCCAGCCCTGTACTCACTGCCTGGATGACCACGGACAGGTTACGTGACTTTGTTAAGCCTTAGTTTCATCACTTATGAGATGTTAATAGTAGCTGAACCTACACTTCATAAAGGGTTGTTTTAAGAGGAAACTAGTGAATGCGGTAATACAAGAGCTGTGCTCAGCTTTTGCAAGGTGTGGTCAGCCACTATGACTATAGCTCCCCTATGGCTGCTAGGATGCCAGAGAAGTGACTCCAGGGTCTCCAGCACCTTCCAGCCCTGCAATGTGGTGGTCGTTCCACGCCTGCTAGTCCTTGTTGTAGAGGCCATGCGCTCCAGGGATGGGGACTGCAGAGGCAGTGGGGGGCAGCAGAAAGAATGCCAAGTGGGCTGGGGCCTGCGGGGGACGCCACATGCACACGCTGTCAGTGGGAATGAAACCTGCCATCACTGGGCGTAGCACCCCTATTTCTAAATGGCATACCCCTTGACTCAGCAAAACCCTTTCTGGTAATCTCCCACAGGAACGTGAAATGAGGGTGCAGACACAGGCACATGCATTTGTGAGGATTAACAATGGCTAATGTGAACACTGTGCCAGAAGCTGGGTTCAAATCCCAGCTTTGCCACTTAATAGTCATGGGATCCTGGGAAGCTACTTAACATCTTTTGCGCTCCAGGTTCCTCATCTGTTAAGTCCTTGTCTCACAGAGCTGCATGAGGAATAATGGATTCATGCACCCACAGCCCTAAAACAGTGTCTGACGCATGGCAAGCACTTCATAAATGTGAGATGTTATTCTGTGTTCTTTCATTCAGCAAATAGTATTTGAGACCAACACTGCACTAGGTGTTGGCCACACAATGAAGGGCAGGAAGAGACCCTGGTCCTGCCCCAAGGCACACGCAGTCTCACAGTACAGAAGACGTCAGTCAGGCAATCACAGCAACAAGGGCAACTGCTGACAACTCTGACAACTGCTGCAAAGCAGAGGCCCATGTGCCATATCCAGTCCACTGCTACAGCCTTTGTATTAGCAAATGATTGAAAACAGTGTAGGTGCTGTTTTAAGAATATGGAAAGATGTCTGCAGCACACAGTTTGGTGAAAACCTCAAGGTGCAGAACCTTCTGTGCCGGGCGATCTCCCGGTGAGGACCCGAGAGCGAGCTGTCCTCGCCAGGTCCTATGTTCCTACGTGCACGGATGAGGTCAGGAAAAACAGGCCCCAAACTGCCAGGTCTGGCTCTCTCTCAGAATAGGAACGAGAGAATGTTATTTCTTTGATATTATATGAATTCTTTACAGTAGGTAAATATTATTTTTGTAATTAAAATAAATTAAAAGCAAACAAAACAACCCTGACTTGGGACTCCACAAACCCGGCAGGAGTGCCTCCTCGTCCCGGTCTCCTTGGCGGGGCAACCACCCTCAAGTTCGTCTCCCTTCGGCTCTTAGGAGACCTACGCAGGACGAACAACTGCTCTCAGTAGCACTAGGGGAGCAGCAGGCCCCCCCACCTCGGCCTTCCCAGTCATGGTGCTTCCGGCAGCCTCTCCAGAGAGCACAGCGGTCTTGGCCGTGTGTTTGCCACATGCAGCTCCAACTGCAGCCCTTTGCTTTACGGATTTTAGCTGAATATTTGCCACTTGGAACTTGCGCCCTGAGGCAGTTTAACTGTGATGAAAGCAGTTTTAGAAATCAAATTTTGAAGACAGAACCCTTTTAAATAGGGCCAGAAAATTTCCATGCCTTGTGCTTTCAAACAGCTATTCCATCACTATTTTCAGCCCACCCTCAAATCAGACATCGTAGTAAAAGTGGTCCAGGTGGCAGGTGCGAAAGGGAGGTGATGGCTATGGCAGCCTTGTGCACCAAGACCTGGGGGGCAGAGTTGCAGCGGTAGGCAGGCAGGGACAGTGCTCAAGGCCCCGACCTGGGACCTCTGATGAAGAGGACACAGGCTCTCCTGTGGCCAGAGGTGGAGTGTCAAGCACTCCCTCCCTTTCTTTGCGCATCAATTCCCCTCTGATGGGGCTTATTGACCATTTCTAGTTCCCACAGTGAAACTGCCCTGCTTTTTTGGCCAGAACGTTAGAATGAGCTCCCTTTAAAAGCATTTCATTATTTTTAATGCTATTTTTTAAGACTAATCACTGACAATGAGAAGAGTTTAAAATAGAACTTCAGGCTTTCAGATTCTAATGGCCCTAGAAAAACTCCATTGTTAACGCAGAAACAGCTGCATACGTCTAAAAAATCACTTTGAGATTTGGCAGGGTTTCTTAAGAAACTTGAAGCTCAGCAAAAAGTTAAATAAATTATCCTTGAAAATTTCCCAAATGCTCAGGAACTCACTTCCAAGGGGATTTTGTCCCATTCAATTAACTCTGTAATAGCAGCTTTCTAACAGCAAATTTAAGAAAGTGACACTTTAAGTAGTCCGTGAGCACACAAAGCGAGAGCTGCCAGTCACAGCAGCCACCAGACAGCCTAGGAGCGACCTCACTGACGCTCCTTTGTCTTCGTTCAGGTGAGAGCCTGGAACAGTGTGCTCTTCAGTGGAAGGCAGTCAGGAGTTCCCAGCCTTGGCTTTACACTGGAACCTCCAGGAAGCTGTAAATAAAGCCACGTCCAAGTCCCACCACAGACCAACTCCTCAGCATAGGTGTGGGGTGTGGCATCAGGGCACATTTGAGCTGCAAGTGTGGTGGGCACGTCCAGACAGAGTTGGGTACCACAGAGCAGAAAATGATGTTTAGTAGATAAGAGAGAAAAGATCATGTGAGCACATCTCCAAGCACTTGATTTGACATTTGTTCTCTGACAGAAGTATCAACCAACTACAAATGGACTTCAAGAGCCAGAAAACTGTGTTTCCATATCTCAAAAGTGACCAGGTCAACAGGTTTGTTTTCCATCAGGACTTGGGAACCTTATAGTTTCTAAACAGGGAAGTGCAGGGTATAGTCCTAAAACAGGTCCTCACCCTGAGGTTGGGTAGAGGTCTAGCGGAATCTGCAAAAATAATTCTGCTTAGGTCAAGTTTTCGTGGCATCTCTGATGGCTGGAGCAGCAGCTAGTACTCCTACAGCCGTAGTGGCTCCTGCCAGTCATTGGGCACGTAATCCTCAGGACAACCCTACAGGCAAACAGCTTTATCCCCTTCTTGCAGACAAGGAAACAGGCTCAGAGTTGCTGGATAATGTACCTATCACTCAAGTCCAAAAGCTCAACTGCAGCCAGCTCCAGGGAAAAGGCGGCAGAATGACCTCCAGCCCAGAGCCCTTCCTGTGGGCTCATGACAGGGGCTATTAGTGACATTAGTAACAGCCTCCTCCCCTCCCCTTTGCTCCTCTCAGCTGAGGCTCAGCCATCAAGAAGGCTTCTTCTCACACTGTCATTAACTCCTCAGTGTCTGGCACGAAGCTGCCCTAATCCCATTCAGGACCCAGCTGAAAGGAGCAGTCCTTGGAGCCAGTGTCCTAAAAAGGGCGGACAAAGTGAGGAGCCCAAAACGGGGTCCCAACCCTTTCCCCAGAGATAATGCAGAAACAGGGCTGGATGTGAGGTGTGTGGGCATGGATCTGACACACCCAGGGGACATGCTGGCTCCAGCCATGCCCACATGTCACTGCCTGCTAACAGGTGACAGAGACTAGGCCTGGGTGTGCAGGTAGTAAGTCAACCTGTTGGTGAGGAGAATCTCATGGGCCTTGTTGAACACTCTCTTCTGTGGGTTCTGTCTGGACAAGAAGAAAATGGTCAGCAGCCACAGGAGGTTGCCAGGATGCCCACAGCACTGCTTCTCCAGAAGACCTGAGTCGCTGGACCTCATCGGGAGGTCACCAGGGCTCTCTTAAGTCATTACACCCCAACACAGTTCCCACAGCCTGGGATCTATGCCTTTATTTTCAACCCTAATCAGCAGAGCTCTGAGGCTCTGATGAGTCGGGAAAAACTGTGAGCCTCACTCCACAGGAGACCACAGCACTTGGCAAATGAGCATGACAAAGAACAAGGGTGCTCCACAGAAGTGTGTGCTGTAGTGGATCAAACTCCAAGCTGGTTACGCAGGTACAGTCACACATCTCTGTGGGTAGCAGAAGCCACAGTGCTGATGTTTCAGAGATACAGTGCGGCTTTACGGGATTTGGAGCCTTGGTTACAAAGTGAACTCTGAGCATCTACAGCTTTCAAAGGGGATTTCTTTCCTTGATTATATTACTAAGTAATGTGCTGAAGGGTTTTAAACATTTGTAACCTTCCTCACCTTGTCCATGCCTGTCCTCAGCTTAAGCTGTCCCTACCTCCTACAGCCCAGGGTGGCTCACGCCTCAGAGCTCAGCAAGGTTACCATCTCTTCAATGGAACCTTCCCTGCATTCCCACCAGCCTGCATCACTGTACCCTCTGGGCTCCCTAGGAAGACTGCTGGCCCTTGATTACAGTGCCAGCTCGTCCACTGTCTTACACTAAGGCACCACTTCTCCGTCTTCCCTCCATGGAAAGGTCTCCAAAGGCAGAGGCCCTGATTTTGTCATCACATGGTCGGATTCTTTAAGAACAGCAGTGGGACACAGGAAATGCTGGGCTAAGACATGAGAGTGGACCCTCAGGACTACCAGCAGGCAATGCCTCAAACCCATGAAAAACCCTGCTCCTCAAATCACAGGCTGTAGACAATAGTCGCACCACCACTGAGGCTGGCAACACAAACCCAGATGGATCCCTGTCTATTTCTAGAGGAGGGGCAATAGAGATGAAAGACATCAGACTGCAAGAGCACCTCGCTCAGCTCCCTACAAGACACTCCTAAACAAGCAGAGAAAGGTGCTCTGCTCAGCAAAAGGGCAGCACCTTCACTGGTTTACACACAGTACGCTAGGTGCTGGGCTAGGAGAAGGGGGAAAAGTGTTTACAGGTCAGCATCTATGCTGGGGTTTGGAATGAAAAGGAAAAGCTTGGCAGACATTCCCCAGGTTTCACACAAGCGGCTTGTTGCTGGCCACACGGCAGGTGCCAAGGCCGTGGGGATTTGGGTTGGCTCTAACACCTGGGAGAGCTGTGCCAAAGACATGCAGACGCTCTTCTTACACCTGATCACCTAGAGCAGTGGCCCCAACCTTTCTGGCACCAGACACCAGTTTTGCTCGCTCACCTGCCACTCACCTCCTGCTGTGTGGCCCAGTTCCTAACAGGCCATGGACTGATGCTGGTCTGTGGCCCAGGGGTGGGAACCCCTGACCTAGAAGACACCACTGAGCTTGAAACTCAAACACCCACTAATAAACACTAATCTCAAATTCAACAGACACAGCACTATAAATCCTCATACAGTTTCCCAGTCCTTAAGTGGTGAACCTAGGGCTCTTCCTTTAGGAGCAGTGGGTAAGACCTGGGAACAAACAAGGACAGGGAGGAGAAGAGAGCACCTGCATCCCACTAGCTCCCCCATTGGCTCACAGGACTCAGTCAATTGGACGCATCCATGATAGCAGGAAACCCTCACTCCCGGTGGAATCACAGCCTCAGAGTGCCAGTCAAGAATCCCCTCCAGCATGGCCCCCACACCTCCCTGCTCACAGAAGCAGCACAGATCGGCCTCACCCTCCCCACTCCATGTCTCCCTGCCCTGCACATCCTCTGTGCTCCAGCCAACCCAACGGCTCATCACCTCCTCCCTGAGCCTTGCATCTGCCCACTCAATGTCCTCCTCATGCCATTGCTGTGGCTCAGAATGTTTTTCCTGACACTGAGCTGTGACATATCTCAGATCCATCCTCCTTCAAGGCCCAGATCCAATGCCTTCACAGCTCTCTCCTAGAGCCCTTCCTCCTCTCAGCCCCCAGCTCACGCCTGCCTCCCTTACAACCCATGTCTCTGTCTCCTTGGGCTGCATCTGTGTGTGTGCAGGCCTGCCCTTCCCCAGAAGGAGCAAACACAGCTTCTCCATCTCAGGAGTCCTCCAGATCAGCCCCCAGCCTTATTAGATGAAGAAGTGACTGTGTGACACCTGAGGGGCTCCATTCAAGGGGGCTCCCTCAGCCATCTTCCGCAAGGTAGTGCCTAACTTGGTTTCCCAGGCCTCTCAATAAACATGCACCTCCAAAATATGTTGTCAGTGTTTACTATCCACTATTCTAGACCTGAAACAAATCACACACATCTTAGTCAAATCCACTGCTAAATGTCTATATGCACCCTTACCCAAGGCACAGATGGCCCCAGGAAGAGTAAGAGCACGTCTGTGAGAAAAGCATATGGTAAAACAGACATCTTGGCTGACACTGACAATGATTTCCAGTGGTTGACTGAGCACTGGGCCTTCCTAGTGCAGGAAGTACCCTGGGGTGTCTCGTGTCAGTGTGGGGTACCGGGTGGCTGGGCTCCAAAGAAGTCACACTGACTGGCATGTCTCCTAATGCTCCTCAGAGCTGGTTTCTTCCCAACCTCTGGTGGGCTAAGCATTTGGCTCCCCATGGCTGGCACAGGTGGGAACCCCTTCAGGTAGCAAAAGGGTAGAGAGGGCCCTGCTCTTCAAATTCTAATAACACTGCTCAGTCTGAAGGGAAGGAAAGACAACCTGGGCTCCTGTGATGCACGGTGAGTATGTGTCTTACCCCATCCTGTCCTGCTCAAAAGGGACAGGGCTTACTGAATTCCTGAGGTGATCGGTGAGTCTGGCTGACCCTCTTCCACCATAAAGCCACATGACTAGATACAACTCTAAAACCTAAACCTTAGGCAGAAATTCAGAGGCAGTAAGTGGACTTGTTCTCTCTGAGGTACAGACAGAAGAACTGGGTGGCTGAGAGGAGGACATGGTCTCACAGGCTGGGTCAGAGGGGAGGAACACCTGCTGCCAGGCAGGCGCCTGCATCTCACACGCACTCTGTCTGGTCAGAGCAGGAAGGGCGCTACATACTATTTCGTTTGCTTTCCTCTCCTCCTTCCTCCTCGTTCTCAGGATCAATATCTTCTGCTTGGGTAATCCAATCCAAGTAGCCCTTTAGATCCTCTTCGAGCTGCTGCTTCTCCCGGAGCTTCTGGAAATCTCCCCGGGCTTTTGCCTTCTCCCTTTCCTTTGAGAATTCTCTGAAGGAGGCAAAGAGAACAGGCACATGTCAGGACACCCTCAGGGACCCACACCATGAGCCATCTGCCCTGTGGCACAACAGTCTTGTGGCAGGACACACAGCACTAAGTACAGCCACATGAGCACAGCAACAGCGGCCACACACGTGGACAGACAAGACAGTGTCTTCCCAAGCAAGACTGTGGGCATCAGAGCTGCAGAGACCACACCAACACACATGCACCCTCTCTTAGAAAATGACCTCCCTTCAGGATTTCAGCGATCCCAAGGAGCTGAAGCCAAAAACATCATGTGCCGTCACAACAGGCCTGTTGACATCCCGTAGCCACCCCCTGACCAAAAGCCTGGACTCAGAGATATCTCACCCCTCCAGACTCCCTCAGATAGTGGACATCACACTTCAAAGAGAAAGGACCCAGAAGGGCCCAGCTGTGTTCAAAGAGAACACCCAGAGCAGTGTTTCTGCGATACTTCCTGAAACTCACCATTCCTAATGGAGGCTGACCCCTTTGTCCAAACCAAGAATGCTGAGAGGCAGAGCGGTCCAGGCTCCCCTCCCCGCCACCTTCAGGTTCTGGGCAGGGCAGTGGACAAGGTCAGGGCAGACCGACCTCACAGCCCGGTTCCCCCATCCCAGACAGGAAATGGAGCACTGGTGAAACACAACTGTTTTTCTTAACCCTTGCTTCTTGCCACGGTCTTTCTCCCGAAAGTCCTCCCTGTAGGAGGTGAAGAGGCAGTACAATTTGTTGCCCATTCATAGAAACACCTGCCCTGGAAAGGCTTTGGCAGGCATGTACATGTTCCCAACTGGTCGTGTTTACTCTGCCTTTCATGTCTCCACTCTTATTCCTATGCACACATACAGAATCCCAGATTTGCTCAGCAAGTCTGAGAGTCAGGTGGATGATCACCCAATATTCATGTACAAGGAACCATCTGCCTTTCCAACAGTGAATTGTTAGAGGAGCCAAGTTAGCAAGTTGTGGATTTAGTGAATATGATGAAAAAGCTGCTAAAAAAGCAGATGAGATTCCCGGCAGTGCAGCTTCTGCACACAGACCCCTGGATTCCAACAGAGATAACATCTGTCTGTCTTCTGCCTTCCTCCCAATCCAAAGCCAGCACATCTCCCTTTCAGGGACCTCATTAACCTAACCCAACTAAGGACGGGAAAGTGGCCTGCTTACATAAAGCAAATCCCTATTCTCTTTCTTCCTTCCCCTTAACTCTGGGCTGTCCAAGGGCTGAACCGATATGTGAACACCCAGTGAAGCTGATTCTTCAGATAAGGAACTGGAATCCTTGCCAAGGTTTCACCCTCTGTCCATAATACAAAGGACAACACTCACTACTCCTAAGTCACCCACTCTTCTGATGCTCTAGGACCTGTCCTTGGCTCTGTTAGGGCTGTTCCACTCCCATCTGCACTCTCAGGGAAGTGAGAGGGGCCAGGGTTGTGGTGCAACCTGGGCTAAGCTTGCAGAGGAGCCCCCTCCAGATATTTGCATGGTGAGCCGAAGCTGGTGAAGACGCTGCGATGTTTTCTGCACTCCCGGCCAGGGGCCTTTCCTTCTGGGGAAGAATACCTTATGTCTCAAAAAAGAAGGTATGTGAACCATACACTGAGAATGATTTGAGCTTTCTGGGTCTGCCAGGCTTCCTGAGATATAGGATATGCACAGCTCAATCCTGGGTAGATTCATCCAATTAATCTGAACTTTGAAAAAGCCACAACCAATCCAGAATCACATCCCTGAACAAGAGGAGGCCCCCAAGTGTCACATGTCAGCCTGAAAATGCATTATGTTATCTGTTTTCTTAAACATTCTGTAAAGAACAAGTATTCTATTGCTTACCAAAAGCATCCAAGTACAAATCTCTGTGCCTGTTTTGATTCTGAACGTAGAGTACCAAATGTACGTGATTACATACAAACATGGTATTGTCTTGGTTACGTATCTGATCAGAGTTCTTGAAAAAACATCACTAAGATAGTAAAAGAGTTACCCTGAAACTTAATGTCTTTATAAAGGAGGGTTTGCTTTAATATCATAGTTTATGAAGGTTTTTTCCATTAGGAATGCAGAAACCCCTCTCTAACCAGTTACACTTCTGTTGCACATTCTTGGTTGTTGGGACACAGTAAAGCACACCTAGGTAAATCCTCCTATGACTCAAATTTCTGAGAATAAAGAAGACTGGCAGGGCCTGGCTTATGGCCCCTTTGTTTTAAATAACTAATTATTACAAAAGCTCATATAACAAAACTGTTCATATAAACCTCCCAACCCCTGAAAACATTTTAGACAGTTCTGAAAGGTCTAATCCCTAGCAGACATGTAACATTCACTGATTTGGACAGAACTAAGATGAACTAGGCATAAATATCCTCCTATCAGATATGAGACAGGGTGGAGGAGGAGATGGTGTGGGGAGATAAGATCTTTGTGATAAACCCAGTTGCCCACTTGGTCCTCGTGGACCACACTGGGCTCCATGTCAGAAGGCCTGGATTCTAGTGCCAGCTCTGCCACTTTCCTTTTCTAAGCTTCAAATTTCCTTATGTGCAAAATAGACACAATACCTGTTCTATTGTTTCACAAGGATTAAATAAAACATTCAAGAACATGATACTGTGGAAATTGCAAAACACTGTAGAAATATGAAGTTCAAGTGTATAATATTTAGTTGTGGAATCTGGGCATAAAAAAGGCAATTTGAGGAGCTTTTTCAAATACCAAAGGGGAAAAATTGCAAACTGCTCTGAATGGCTGCTAAGCCACATGATCACAGCAGAATTAAGAGAAGCACAAAAGGACACATATCCTAGGGCTCAGAGGGCCGTGGATGAACCAACAGGTGCTCCACCAGTCCCACTGCTCCATCACTCAGTTGGAAATAGCTTATTCCTATCACAACATATTTTTCATTCCAGAAAATCTCACCCAATTCCACTGAATTTTGAATCAACCTCAGTGAATAATGAAAAGAAACAGTTTTCTCTTTTGTGCAAGAATTCATCATTTTAGAAGCCTATTACTAAGGGATAAAATAACAGTCACTATTACAAAAGCTGGTTTAACAAAGCTACTGGTAGAAACCATCAGACTTTTACAAGTGACTAGAAATCTGACAACTCACGTGTGATAGAAGCTAACTTGTTCCAGATCAGAACTCTGTTTATGGTGCATCCAGTCAAATGAAGAAAGATATAGGGAGGACATGGACAAAAAAGTGCAGAGCATGCTACCTTGGCAGGTGCAAAAAAGAGGCAATAAGGAAACAAGCCTATGTTACTGCAGGATGCATCTGAAGGATAAAGCAGAAATAAGGGAAGGGGGCAAATGGAGGAGAGGGGATCAAGAAGGAGTTTTTATAGTTTGACTTTTGGCTTTGCATCACTCTTGGCTTCTGGTTTCCACTGCAGACCTGACTTCATCTCGCCACTGTCCTGTGCAGAATGCTTCGTGGCTCCTCACTGATGTCCTCAAGGATCAAGGTTAATTGCCTCAGGCTGGCACCCAGGACCTTCCAGCCTTCTCCCACTGGCTATTCCAGCTTTATTTCCCCTTCTTATAAATGTACACCTTGTGTTTCGGCTACATTCTTCTCAATTTCTCAACCCTCTGAGCCTTGGTCCATAGAATTCCATCCACCTGAGCAGCCTTCTCCCATCTTTGAATTTGCACTCACCTTCCAAGGCTACCCCATTTGAAGAGTTCTACCCTGCTGAAAATCACCAGTGCACTGTGATCACTGAACACCAAGACTCGGATATGTGTGTGTGTGCGCCCTATCCCAGTGGGCCTCCACGATGTGGCATCTGTAGCAGAGCCCAGCCCGATATCCTACTCCCAGCCTCACTGGAGCATGTCCACTGTGAGGGAAGGGCTGTTATCGCCCTCACTGTACAGGCATTGAGGAAACTGATGTTCTGGGAGGTTGGTCACACAAGCCCATCTAGCTCCTGAGTGAACCCTCCTAAAGACCTCAGCATGAGCACACAGGAGGCAGAGGAAGAAGAGGGTAGTGAATAAAAGGATGAGTTTCTTTCTTTTTTAAAAAATATATAACCTTTACTATATTTTTTCCATTACCATTTAGTCCCTTTTTACCCCCCGCCCTCCCCAGCAATCACTATCCTGTTGTCCATGTCCATGAGTCCTTTTTCTTTTTTGCTCAGTCCCTCTACTCCCTAACCTGGCCTCCCACTAGCTGTCCTCTGTTCTCCATCTATGAGTCTGTCTTTGTTCTGCTTGTTAGTTCAGTATGTTTGTTAGATTCCACATATGAGTGAAATCATATGGTATTTGTCTTTCTCTGACTGGCTTATTTCACTTAGCACAATATTCTCCAGTCCATCCATACTGTTGCAAAGGGTAAAGTTCTCTTCTTTTTTATGGCTAAGTAGTATTCCATTTTGTAAATGTCCCATAGTTGTTTTATCCACTCATCTACTGATGGACACTTGAGCTGCTTCCATATTTTGGCAATTGTAAATAACACTGCAATGAACATAGGGTGCATATGCTCTTTTGAATTAGTGTTTTGGGTTCCTTTCAGATATATTCCCAGTGGTGGGGTTGCTGGGTCAAAGGCAGAACCATTTTTAATTTTTTGAGGTATTTCCATACTGCTTTCCACAGTGGCTTCCAGCTGTCTTCTGCAGGCTATTCCAGCTTTATTTCCCCTTCTTATAAACGTACATTTTGTATTTTGGCTACAGTCTGCATTCCCACCAACAGTGCAAGAGTTCCCCTTTCTCCACATCCTTGCCAGCACTTGTTTGTTGACTTATTGATGATAGCCATTCTGACAGGTGTGAGATGGTATCTCATTGTGGTTTTTATTTGCATTTCTCTGATGATTAGTGATATTGAACATCTTTTCATATGTCTGTTGGCCATCTGTATGTCCTCTTTGGAGAAGTGTCTATTCAGGTCCTTTGCTCATTTTTTAATTGGGTTGTTTGGTTTTTTGGTGTTGAGTTTTGTGTGTACTTTATAAACTTTGGATATTAACTCCTTATTAGATGTATCAGCAAATATGTTCTCCACCACACATAAGAATATACTCAAAATGGATCAAAGACTTAAATGTTAAACCCAAACCCATAAAAATCCTAAAAGAAAACACAGGTGGTAAAATCTCGGACATTGGTCAGAGAAATTTTTTACTGGATATACCTCCCCAGGCAAGGGAAACAAAAGAAAACATAAACAAATGGAACTTCAGTAAACTAAAAAGTTTTTGCACAGTAAAGAAAATTGTCAACAAAATAAAAAGGGATTAAGTTTCAAAAAACAGCTTACAGTCAGTCCAGGAAGGGCCTTAAATCTCAAACTAAGATACTGGAGTTGCTTCCCTATACGAAATGAGGAACGGAAGTTTGGTAGAGAGAATCCTTATCAGCTTTGTTTTACAAGAGTTATGTGTGAAGACGAGATCAAAACAAGGAGAAAGTGCTGGTGAGGAGACCAGGAGGCAGTCAGTAAACAATGGGTGAGATTGGGGTGATTCAACCTCATTAAAAACACAAGTTAAAAGTAACACGTCTCTGATAAAATTCCTTTCTTTCTTTGTTTCTTTTTTAATATTTTATTTATTTTTAGAGAGAGGGAAAGGAAAGGAGAAAGAGAGAGAGAGAAACATCAACGTGTGGTTGCTTTTCACACGCCCCCTGTTGGGGGCTTGACCTGGCCTGCAACCCAGATATGTGCCCCACCTGGGAATCGAACCCGAGATCCTCTGGTTTGCAAGCTGGTGGTCAGTCCACTGAGCAACACCAGCCAGGGCAAATTCCTATCTTTCTTACACTGTAATTTGGAAAGGCACCCATGAGGCCTGCCCCTGCTGACTCCCAGCTATCCCCTCTCCAGTCACTTTGACCTCCAGTCCTTTTGTGCCAGTGCCCGTGGTCTGGTGTACCCCGTGTCATCATCTCAGGTAACATGGACCTTCCCACAGGGCTGTGTGATGCGCCCCCACCCCAACCCTCCACATCAACATTCCTTGCCTCCATGTTCAGGAAAGGAAGGCGGGTGGGCAGGGAGCAGAGGAGGAGCAAACAGATTAGATGGAGAAGAGACTCCACTGCACAGCCCCGTTCCTGGTTTTCATCTCTGGAAGGTTGCCTTGGAAGAGAGGAAGCAGACCTCCTGGTGCCCAGGGAGTAGGTGGGAGTTTAAGATTCATTTCAATACAATAGAAGGAAGAAATTTCAAATAGTCCAAGTCCACCAAAGATGAAATGGGTGGCCTTGGGAAGTAGCAGTTCCCTGGAAGGGTGCAGACAGGGACCTTTGATGGAAAAGTACTAATGCTTCAGCAGGGAAACTGGAGCACAGGATGTTGTAAAGACCTGCTGTCTGCCTCCCCAGGCCTGCCCTACACCCACATCCTACTCAGGCCAGCACTTGGCAACACACCGCCCTGTGCTCTGTTCAACTGTTGCTATAACTTGAGTCTCCCAGGCATCCTCTATGGCTCAAAGGAATAGCAGGACCCCTGACTGCTGATAACTGGACGCTTCTTCATTTTTGGCTCCTCTCCCTGGGCAGCAGCCTGGCACCCTCTCTGAGACTCATTGGCATCAACACCAGGAAGCCAAAGGGCTGAGAGAGTTCTCAAGAAAAGGCCAGGAGGGGTTCTGGCTGTGGAGCATGGTACAGCCATACCATGAGACCCTTTAGATGGGAGAGATTAATAGAAGAGAACCAGCAGCAGGCTCTGAGATGCACCCACCTGAGCCCACTACCACCTTAAGCAGCCCTTCACCTGTGACTGCGCCAGCACTGGGTCCCACCCATCACCCTGTGGCAGCCCCAAGAGGATCTGGGCTTGTGCTCCTGGGGTACTGACTTGGTTTCCTGCAGGAGAGCCCATCCAGGCCACGGATCCTCTCACGGGTAATAACAGAAATAAACCTCTTAGGGATTTTATCTGGAGTCTTCAAAATGTCTTTACATTTACTGTTCCACTGGCCCCTCAATGTGGGACAAGCAGGATGATGATTTTCCCTTCCATCTCACAAAGGCCAAAACTGAGGTTTGACAAGGTACAGTGCCAGCCCCACACATGTGCCCTGTACACAGGACACCGTGTCTCCTAACTGAATGCTCCTTCCACAGGACAATCAATTTCTTTGTGTCCTGGCTCAGGAGATGCATAGAGTGAATACCTACTGGTCAGGATCAGTAAGAGAGGGGCAGGACAGAATGCACTACGTATCCCCACATTCTGTTTCCTTCCCAAGCCCCAAGTCAGGCTTACAGAAAGGTGACAGCACCCTCTCTGCTCATCTCCCTGTGAAGCACCACTCCAGGAAAAACTCTGTGTGCCTGGAGCCAACCAGCCTTCCTCCTGGGAGCCTGATCCACCCCCAGGGGCTGGGCACATGCCCCACATGCTGCAGAGAACTCCTCCACCCCTGACACTGCCCAGGATTTACAGGCCCTGACATCCTGCACTGGGGGAGCCCCAGCTCCGTCCACACTGCTGGAGCCCTTAGCCTGAAGCCACTGCATTCAAATGGCAGGCAGTGCAGGTCAAACGCAAGACCACCACAAATGCAGGATGGCACACAGTTTGTTCTGAAATTTGTTGTTTCCCAATGCCCCACAAAATAAATGGGCCATTGAAAATCATGTTGATTTAGAGGTAGGGTTTTTTCCCCCTTGGGTTATAATGCTATTTGTTTTAACCAGACCCACACAAATAACATTTTGACAAATTAAATGCCTTGAAATTTGCACAAAGAGAAAACACACACACAAAAAGCACGAAAACCTACAGTGGGCAAGGCTCACTAGCATTGAGACTTCTAGTAAAACAGAACTCAGAAATTCACCCCCAAAACATAACAACAAAAAAGAAGCATTTATAAAAAGGCAAAAAGTAGGGGAAATTGAAGAGTAACATACTTATTTTTATCAGTAGAGGTCAGTCTTCCTAAGACCTAAATTATATCCTCTACACAGACAAAAAGGAAATAAAATGGAATGAAAAAGTAGTTTGGTTCAAAAAATGTTTTTATATTTAATTCTATTTTTTTGGAAAGCATGTAAGTTTAGTTTCTGTTCAACATACTAAGTATTCTGTTTTAAAAAATCAACAGTAATGTGTGCTGTCTCATAATAAAAATAATTTAAATTAGTAGCACGGGTTCAGATCAAAGTTCATCAGAATCACTGACTTTGTTCCAGTTTCCCCTCAATCAACCCCAAAAAGCCAAGGTTAGCCAGAGTATGTTCTTGTTCTCTCTGCGTGAGACAAACAGCCCAGAACGGGGACAGTGGGCCTTGGGAATCGGCACTCCACCCATAAGATCCACTCCTCTGCAAAGAAGTTCCAGGGAAGAGAAAGCTAGCCTGCGACAGTATTCTTCAATGGCAAGTTAGGCACTGGCCACAGGAACGCAGGGGGGTCACTGGCTGGCAAAGGGACAACAGAAAATGAAGGACCCTGATTACACAGTAAATATGATGAGAAACATATTTAACAATCATATTTCTAATCACCCAACTATATTATGGCTATTCTTTGGGAACTCATTACAGAAATACACCCCATGGTGCATACTTTCACAAAGATTTAGTGCTTCCTATTTTTTCTGTTGCCAAAGGTTTGGGTGTATTGAGATTTTTCTCAAAGCAATCCTCCCATTTTCATGTTTGTCCTCGGCTGCTTTTATTGACATACAAGTCTGTGAAGATGCTTTAAATACAAAACAATTTCCATCTTTTGGGAAGATGAACCATTTTCAAAATAGATGTTTCCTAGATTTTAATGACTATGTTGAATTATCCGTTATGAATGTCAGACGAGCAGGCTGGGGACATGTGGCACTTACCGTGTGCTAGAGAACAGGAATAGGGACGGGGTGACCAAATGCACCACGTGTCTGGTCTTCTTTGATCCCCCCGGTCCTTTCAGACTGCTTGCTCCCTGCACTCTGTACCCGGTCATCCTAAGTTCACTCATTTTCCCCAAGGTATGGAGCTCTCATTTAGCTCCAGGCCACTGTGTGTGCTGTTCCCCGAACCTCACCTGCTCCTCCAGATACCACCCACTTGTCTGGGTCGGCCTGTAAGGACATCTCTCTGATGTCTTTAGAGTCTCCTAGATAAGAGTCTCACTTATGTAGAATTTATTGTATTTTAATATTCTTTCTTACACACTGTAAGCTCTTTGAAGGAGGGGCTGTGCCTGTTTTATCTTTGTATATTGGTTCCTTATCACAAACCCTAGCCATTAGTAGTTGCTCGATAAGAACAGGCTGAGTAAATTTAATAAATAGCATCACAGGCTTACGATCATGTCAAAGGCAGGGACTGTGGGCTCTGCGTTGGATGTATCGGATCACAAATGCCCGTGTAGTTTTCTATCACCGAAAACTGTACCCATTATTGTCATCACAAAACAAAAACAAAGGCAGTCAGGGTCCTATACAAGTCTAAAAAAGTCATACGTGGAAATAAACAATCTCAGGCCTCTTAGACTGAAAGACACCTTTCCTTTCACCGTATCTCCTTGTCTGAGGACAGAGGAGGAGCTCCATTTTGAAGACTGGGTTTCCATGGCTACCAAGGCTTTCCAATGCTTTTATCTGAAAATTTCCTCCCAGTAAGAATCTGTGCAGGTTGCATGCTAAAAGTTACAGACTTCTTTCATTTTGTTTTTTAAAAACCACAGCTATTTTTCAAAAAACATGGGCTCTCTTACCTGACGTCACTTTGTAAGAATAACTCATCACTCAATCAAATGAGCCAAACCAACATCACACTGGTTTTCATGACAGGCTTCAAATACTGCTATTTAAGAAGTCACCTGAGAAACACAATTCACTAGACTTTTATCAGATTCCAGTTTCTAAAGAAAAATAGGGAAAATGAAGTCTGACTAGGGAGGGTGGCAGAACCATTCAAGTTAAACCTGTTGGAAGGTACCAGCACCCCCAGGACACGGGACTTGTACAGCCAGAGTCTGCTGCACGAAGAGCCTGGTTAGTTAAACAGCTGAACCTACCTGTGCAAAGGCCTGCCGGCAGGATCTGACTACAGAGGAGCAACATTGGCCCAGGGAAGGAGCTGGAACTGAGCCCACCCACTGGTCAGGTCAATGGCAAATCACCTCATGACAGACCTTAAGAGGAGATAGAGCCCGTCCCTCCCAGCAGGAGTTCCTCCTGGAAGGATGGGTGGGTGGGAAGCGCCCTTGCTGATTCATCTGGCTTAGTTGAGGGCAAGGGAACAAGCATCATAGTATAGGGGAGACTCAAGGATACAGGGAGATCCACCCCCAGGAACGGGATCCAAAAGGACCCCTTGAGCTAGAATTGGACTTGTTCACATGCAGTTTTAAGAGGAAAAAGGGACCAATTTCTTGAAGCCTCTATTCCATGATTGCACTTTGCTTTGGGTAATTAATTCTGGGAAGAGAAAGAAACTGCCAAAGCATGAAGAATAGAACAGCTCAGGATGTATCAGCATATTCCCAGTCTGGTAGATGGGATCCCACAGGGGGTTCTCCTCACCAGGCACAGAAAGAAATTCCAACTGATGAGACAAGCAGCTTGGGCTCTGGAGACAAGCAGATCTAGATTTAATCCCTACTTTACTAGGAATTCCTTACTTACTAGCTGTGTGATTTTGAGAAAAAGATAAACCTCTCTGAGTTTTGCTTCCTCATCTGTAAAACTGAGGCAAAGCCTTTTATCAAAGCATTAGAAAAGGGTGAATAAAATAAACTATATAAAGGACTCATCCTGTGCCTGGCCTATCTTGGCTGCTATATTAAAAATAATAAGCAATTAAAAAATTCTCTCATACAATCCATATCCCAGAGTTGACAATTAAATCCACAGATCACGCCTCATCTGACTATCTTCTGCCATCAACTCCTTCATTTCCATGTCGACCCCTGCACCCCAGCCCATCACCTCACATCCACCTCACGGCCACAGCCACTGCCCCAGAGCTCTCCTCACCCCATTCTACACTGCAAGGCACCAGCCTCACCTTCTGGGCCAAGCTTTCATCCATCATCTTATTTGCAAACACCTCAACAGCTCCCATACATTAGGGAATCCTGGCTCCCTCACTGGGCATCCATGCTTTGTCTCACAGCTCACCGGCCACCACTGCACCCTGGCAGCCTCGCTGGCCAACTCACTGGTTCCTGATGCATGCAAGGCACCTGCTTTCCTCACCGCTTGCCAGGATCTGGAATGTGCCCTCCTTTCTTTCCATCCTTACAAATGCCCATCCTCAATGCTCAACCTGAGTCTGCCTTCCTCAGGAGAGCCCTCTCTGCCCTGCCAACTCTCCACTCCATGCCTTGGACACACTGCTTGGGTACACAGTATTAAAGAGTACTCACCTGAGAGCTACAGAGGGCGGGAACATGACACCTCTGGGAGGTGGTGGGCCATGGCCCATCGAATTAGAACCCTTCAGATACAGCAAAAGTCTTTCTGACTCAGAAGTCGAAAAGCCCCAAATGCTGAGAGGCTCCAAAGGTACCAGCAGATAACTTAAACCAAGATTTATTTAACAGCAGAATTTCAAGGGAATGATCTTTTATCCTTAAATCCAAACCAAACTCTTATGACAATCAGACTTAGAAAAATTAGGTTAGTGCTTCAAGTGCCACTCCAGGTCCTGGAGAGAGATGGGGCCCTGAGGAGAAGAGTTGGTGAGTGTTCAGACGGCAAATAAAAAGGCTTTTCACACTCTCAGGAACCTCTTTCTAGGAGACTGCAAGCTGGCCAACGTTAAGCACATCACACATTCAGAAAGGTTCCTTCAGTTTACAAAGTCCCTTCCCATCCACTTCTCTCCTACATTCTCAGGACAGCTCTGTGAGAAAAATTACACAGCAAATGGGCTATCCACCTCGAGGGCTGAGAAAACCTTGACCTGGAGAAGAGAATTATTGTACATTTATGAAAGTCATGATTCTAGGAAGCATGGAACCAGGATGAGAGCCGGGATGCTGACCTCTCAACTTCAACTCTTCCCACTACAACATGTGGAAATCAATAACCACAGCAACTAGTAACACCCTTGGCCAAAGCAGCCAATGCACGCCCAGGCGGCACTCAGTGGTGCCAACCATAGCACTACCACACCCCCAGCTGGGCTACCCACGCTGTCTCAGTAGTCTCTTTACAGACTGAAGCCTCTGACACACACTTCCAGCTGGGTGAGCCCAGACCACAGGGGCTAGACAACATCACCCCAGACCAAGAGAGCCAGGGTCTATGCTCGCAGAGGCCCCTTCCTCATCAGAAGACCTCCCACCACCAAGCCTCTGCTCCCTTCGTTAATGACTTCACCAAATACCTGCCCAAAGTGCAAGGCACATGACCAACGGCCAATCCCCCATCACCCAGTGCACCATCATCCCCATCTTCCTCTGAACTTCCTTGTCACTGACTCCGCCTCCCCTCATTCATCAACCCTTCCTTGTGCATTCTGGAATTGCTGCTCCTGTACCCTCAGCCTCTTCAAAGGAACCCCCATTCTCCTCGCTTTGATGAAAACCTGGGTCACCCTCAAGCTTACTGCTTCGCTTCCCTTGCAGTACTTCAAACTCCAGGAGTAGTTGATGGCCTCCTTGTTTTTCTGTTCCTCTTCACATCTATCTAGATCAAAACCCCTTCACCTTGCTCTAAAGAAAACCCATTCCTTTGAGGGCAGTGGCTTGGGCTATGTGACCTTCTCCCCTTCCTCTGTTTTGTCTTCTCCTGAACTGAAGACTTAGGCTCCTGGCTCCCAGCCTTTCTTTCCATCCCAAGTTTCCATCATTCTGGCAGACTCCAGAAGCCAACCCCTGGCTTTTCAACTCCCTGAGACGTTAATCTCCAATGACCTTCTCCTTCATGCTACTTCAGCCACCCAATCCCACTGCTGGACCCCAAATTTTACAACCCTCAAATCATGAAATCAAGCTTTCTGCTGGCTACTACCTCCTTTCATCCCAGGTGACTATAAACATCTTTAACCTCTTTGGAATGTCAAGTCCATTGACCCCTGAGTTCTCTCTCAATCTGCTCTGCCTCTCCTTCCCTTTCGATGTATCTGAGATTTCATGATCCATCAGTGATTTGTTCAGTGGTTCTTGCCGAGAACCTAAACACTCTTCCTTCTTTTTACTGTACACAGATAGCAAAACTCTCTCTAAATGAGCTCAAATACTCCTTTTCTCCATACCTGGGTAAGAGCAGTCAAGCACGGCTACAGAAAGTCATACAATGGGGCAGGATAACATCAATATAGATTCATTATCACCAGCTTCAAAGGGAACCTCAATGTTACCTATTGTCTACCTCGGTTCTCTGGTCCACTCATTCCCTAACTCCCCATAATGACTACTTTGAGCCTCCCCCACGCTTTTCAGACCTATGACTCTGCCACTTACCCACTCACCCTCAGCAGTTAACCTTGTCTCCTACTTCAGAAAAACTAGGAATCTGGCAGGAATGCTCCCAGCTTCCCACTACCAGACTGAACTTGTACCTGCCCCATTTTCCTCCTTTCTTTTAATAGAGTTTTCCAACCCATGAACAACATCTATCCTTCAACTTTTTTGAGGTTTTTAATTTTTTTCAACCAAGTTTTATATAGAAGAGGCTTTATACATCTTTCATTAGATTTATTCTGAGAATTATTTTTTTGGTTTTATCTTCCCCATCTCTGTCAAACATTTTGAACATATGTAATACAGTTATGAAGATTCTTTTTATGTCCTTTTCTGCTAACTCGAACATCTGTGGGAGTTCTGGATTGGTTTCAATTGATTGATTAAATTGTCTCATTATAGATCATGTTTTTCTGCTTCTTTGCAGCTGTAGTAACCCTGGGTTGAATGCCAGCATTGTAAATTTTATCTTGTTGGGTGCTAGATATTTCTCTATTCCTATAAATAATCTAGTGCTTTGTTCTGGGATGCAGTTAGGTAACTTGGATCACACTATTTGATCCTTTCAGGTCTTGCTTTAATGATTTGCTAGGTCAATCTGGGGTGCTGCTTAGTCTGGGACAGATGATTCCTCACAACTAAGGCAAATCCTTTCTGATCCTTACTCTGCCCAATGCTGTGTGAATTACAACTTTTTCCAGGCTGGCTGGTGAGAACAAGCAATATTCCTGGTCCCATGTGAGCACTGAAAGCTATCCATTCTAATTCATTTGAATGCACTTTTCCAAGATTTAAATAATTTTTCCACATACATGTGTGGACAAGTATTCTGCTAGTTCTTAAGGGGGACCTTCTGCTTAACTGTAGACTTTTCTTCTGTCCAATACTCTGCCCTGCACACTTTAGCCACCTTGGTTTCCACAGACTCTTAGCTTCATCTTCTCAACTCAGGGAGAAGACACTGCCTGGGTCCTCTTTTCTGTGGCAGGGCCCCAAACTCCTTAAAGCCAGTAAGCTGTGACACCCATGGAGCTAGTTTAGTTTACCTCCTTCTTCTTGGGGATCACTGTCCTGCATTGTCTGATGTCCAGTGTCTTGAAATCCACCATTTTACATATGCTGTGTGTTTTTGGTTTTGTTGTTGTTTCAGGTGGGAGGGTGAATCTGATATCTGTTTTCCTACCATGATCAGAAGCAGGAATCTCTTTTAATTCTATTTTAATGGTATTTAAAAAATCAATTTTATCGAGTCACAGGTCATGAATATTCATGTACAAATTTTAAGTTTGGCTAATGTTGACACCATGTAAACACCACACGATCAAGATACAGAATATTTATAACACCTCTCAGAAGGCTCTCTCATTCCCTTTCCCAAACTACTCTTCTTCCCCTCACCCTAAGAAAATCAATGACCTGACTTCTGTATTCTAGATTAACTGCCTCCTTCAAAACTTTGCCATATGTTCTTTTTCGTATCTGGCTTCTTTCCCTCAGCAAAATGTTTTTGAACTTCCTTGTATTCCTACTTTATTCCTTTTTATCGCTGAATAGGATTTCAATGTCTGAACACACCACAATTTGCTTATCCATTTATCCGTTGACAGACATTTGGGTTTTTCCAATTTGGAGCTACTATGAACAAAGTTCTGTGAATATTCGCACACAAGTCATTCTGTGGACATAGGTTTTCATTTCTCTTGGGGGAAATCACTAGGAATGGAACTGCTAAGCCATATGGTAAGTATATGTTGAACTTTCAAGAAATTGACAAACTTTTTCTGAAGTGGTTGCACCATTTTATGTTTCTATGAGCAACATATGAGTTTATCAGTTACTCTATACTCTTGCCAACACTTGATACTGCCAGTCTTTTTTATTTTAGCTAATCTACAGGTAGAGTTTGCACATATTCTGTATATGTAGTGGAATATTACCGCAGTTTTAACTTGCACTTACCAGATGACTAATGATACTGAGTATCTTTACATGTACATTGGCTATTTGATTAGAATCTTTTGTGAAGTATCTGATCAATTAAAATTTTGTCAATTTTTAATTAAGCTGTTTATCTAATTTGTTAAGAGTTTCTTGTATACTCAAGATACCAAACTTTTGTCAGATATGTGTATAGTGAATATCTTCTCCCATTGTGTGGCTTCCTTTCAATTTCTTATTACTGAGGGGCAGAGATCTTTTTAGAAAATACTGATAATTTTAGCTTTTAATTAGATCTAGGATACATTTCAAGACAGTATTTATGTATAGTGTGACCTAAGGTTCAAGGGTTTGGAGGGGTTTTTTTCAGTCCAAAAGCTATTGACCATATACATGTATTTCTAGATTTTCTGTTCCACTTACTCATTTGTTCTATCTTTATGCTGAAACAAAACTGTATGTACCATAGTTCTAGAGCAAGTTTTGAAATCAGGTAGTGTAAGTGCTCCAACTTTTTTCTTTGTCAAGATTGTTTTAGTTATTATAGGTCCTCTGAAATTATATATAAATATTAGAATCTTCTTATCAGTTTCTATAAAATGACTATTAAGATTTATGGGGACAGCCTTGGCTGGTATGGCTCAGTAGATTGAGTGCTGGCCTGCAAACCAAAGGGCCACTGGTTTGATTTCCCAGGCAGGGCACATGCCTGGGTTGTGGGTCAGGTTCCCAGTAGGGAATGCATGAGAGTCAACCACACATTAATGTTTCTCTCCCTCTCTTTCTCCTTCCCTTCTCCTCTAAAAATAAATAAAATCTTTTAAAAAAATTTATGGGGACAGCACTGAATACACACATAAATTTGAGAAATGCACAGATAAATCTGACATCTTAGCAATAGTGAGTGTTCCAATCCATAATCATCTTTAGATCATCTTTAATTTTACTAATCAATGTTTTGTAGTTTTCAGTGTAGAGGTCTTCCAAATCTTTTTTTTTAATTCTTAAGTGTTATGATTTATTATGCTATTGTAAATATTTTCTCAAATGTCTTCCCACATGCTTATAGTTTGTACATAGGAATAAAATTGATTTTTGTATACTGACCTTATATCCTGTGACCTTTCTATATTCACTTAGTAACTCTAACAGGGTTTTGGTCAATTCATTAGGATTTTCTAGGTAGACAATTCTATTTTCTCTAAATGGCGTTTTTGTTTTCTTCCTAATCTGCTTTTTATATCTTGTTCTTAATATAATGTCCAGTATTTCCAATATAATATAGAATAAAAGGGGTGAGAGGGAGACTAATCTTAGGAAAAAGCAGTCATTCACCATTAAATATGATGTCAGTTACAGTATTTTTTTTTTGGTAGATGGCCTTTTTCATGTTAAGAAAGTTCTCATATATTCCTGGCTTGTTTAGAGTTTTTATCATAAATAGTTATAGAATACTGTCACTGGAATATTCTATATTTACTGATATATGTGACTTTTCTCCTACATTCTGCTAGTGGTAAATTACACTGATTTTCCAATAATGAACCAACCTTGTATTTCTAGTATAAACCCCACTTGGTCATGAGGTATTATTCTTCCCTTAATATTGCTAGATTCAATTTGCTAACATTTGAGAACATCTACATCAATATTAATGATTGATATTGTTCTTTTCCTATTATGTTTGTTAGGCAAGTGTTGGTACTGAAGTTATTCTGGCCTCACAAAATGAGTGGGAAGTGTCCCCTCCTCCTCTATTATCTGAAAGAATTTTTACTGGGAATGGTATTTATTTCTAAATTGTTCAACAGAGTTCACTTTTGACATCTAGGCCACCAGTTTTCTATGAGAGAAGGTCTATGAGTCTGAATACCACTTAAAAAGCACAGGCTCACCCTGGCTGGTGTAGCTCAGTGGACTGAGCACAGGCTGTGAACCAAAAGGTTGCCAGTTCAATTACCAGTCAGGACACATGCCTGGGTTGCAGGCCAGGTCTGCAGTAGGGGGCACAAGAGAGGCAACCACACATAATGTTTCTCTCCCTCTCTTTCTCCTTCCCTTCCCTGCCTCTAAAATAAACAAATAAAATCTTAAAAAAAAAAAAAAAAAGCACAGGCTCTTCAGTCTTTAAGTTCTGATGTGCTATGTTTTTCAAGGAATTTGCCCATTTCTTCTAAGTTATTGAATTTATTGTCACAAAATTGTTAACCCTACTCTCTTATTATTTTGATGTCTATAACATCAATATTGATGTTCTCTATTTCAATTCTAATACTAGTAATTTAGAATTTGCTCTTTATTCTTTGATTAGTTTTTCTAGAGATTAAACAATTTCATTAAGCTTTACAAAGAGTCCACTGTTACCTTTGTTGACATTACCTATTTGCACTTTCTATCTTCCTAACTTCAATTTTTTTCCTATTTTCCTTACATTTAATTTGCTCTTCTTTTTTTCTAGATTCTTAGATGGGAATGTAGATCACTAAATTTAAACCTTCCTTCTTTATTAATGTGTGCATTTAAAGCTGTAACATTCCCTCTAAGTGCTGCTTTAGATGGGTATGCAAATTATGAGAAGTATTTTCATTATCATTCAGTTTAAAAGGGTGGGAAGTGGGGATGGCTGGGGTAGGGGAGTAGTGGGAGGGAATGGAGACAACTATGCTTGAACAACAATAAAAAATGTTAAATATTTTCTACTTTTATTATAATATTTTTCTTTAAATTGTAAATTAGAGATCTAGAACTTTCTAGACAGCTTGTTAATTTCCATTTTTAGAAAAAACATACTCTGTAAGATGTTAATCTTTTGAGATTTAGTGAGCCTTTTTTTTTTTTTAACAGCCCAGACGTGGTCTACTCTGGCAAATGTTCCATGTACTCTTAAACAGGACATGTATTCTGCAGTATTGGATGTGGTGCTAACTATCAATTACATCAGTTTAGTTGATAGTGTTCAGGTATTATCTATACTTAGTGTTTTTCAATTTCTTGCCCCATCAATTATTGAAAGAGGATTATAAAAATTTTTATCTATGTTTGTGAATTTATTGATCTCTTTACTTAATTTGATCAGCTTTTCCTTCATGTATTTTAAAACTTACTAGGTAAAACTACATGCATAATCACTGTTTTCTTGATGAATTGACCCTTTTATGACTATGAAATGTCTATCTCTGAGATATCTCTATCTCTGGAAACACTCTTTGTACTGAAGTTTATTTTATATATTTGGTGTTACTATATTTACCCCATCCTTTCATTTTTAATCTATGTTTTTATATTTACAGTTTTATTAAGTCTCAAAACTTACACTTTTTAATTAAAATGTTGTGTCCATTTTCACTTAATGCAATTATTGATATGGTTGGGTTTAGGTCTACCATTTTGATATTGATATTTTGTTTATCCCATATGTTCTTTATTCTTTTCCTGCAGATAACTGAATACCATTACTATTTAGAATTCCACTTTGTCTTATTTTGTCATTTAAGATACCACTTTATTTTATTTTTTAACCATTGCGCTAGAGATTATCATATGCATCTTTAATTTATTAAGTCTACTGCTAATTCACATTATATTATTTCACATATAATGTAAGAACCTTACAATAGTAAAGTTCCATTTGGCTCCCCTATGTCTCCTGTGCTATTGGCATATAGTTTACTTTTACATGTTATAGTTCCCATAATACTATGTTATTACAGGAAATCCTCACTTGACATCATCAATAGGTTCTTGGAACTGCAGTAAAATGATATATAACAAAATCAATTTTACCAAAGGCTAATTGATATAAACAAGAGTTAAGTTCCTACGGGATCTCATCAATGTTACAATGAAATGACATTGAATGAAACATTATTCGAGAACCAGCTGTAGTTTTACTTTAAATGATTACCTTTTCAAGAAATTTAGAAATGAGGACAATTCTATCTTTACCTTTGTGCCGACTATTTTTGGTACTCTTTATTTTTTTAATGTATATTTAAGTTTGTATCTGGTATTTTCTTTAGCCTAAAGAACTTCCTTTAATATTTCTTGTAGTGTAGAATTGCTGGTGACCAATTCTCTTGGCTTTTGACTAAAACTTTCCTTATTTTACTTTTGAAAGAGTTTTTTTTTTGGCTGAATACAGAATTCTAGTTTTTTCTTTCAGCTTTTTAAAGATGCCATTTCACTGTCCTATGGTTTGCACTATTTCTGAAAATAAGTCATTGAATAATCTTATTATTTTCTCCCAGTATGTAATTGCCTTTTCCCCACTGGTTTCTTTTAAAATGCTGTATTTTTAATTTCAGTAATTTGAATCTGATGTGTCTAAGTGTGCTCCTCTTTGTTTTTTTACTGCTTAGGGTTTGTTAAGCTTCATGGACTTGTGAAATTGTACTTTTCATAAAATTCATGACATTTTCAGTCATTACTTCTTTAAAAATTGTTTTCTTTTTCATCTTCTACTTCTGGGACTCCAATTTTACACATACAATATTGCTTATTATTGTCCTACAGATCAGAAAGTCTCCACTGATTTTTTCCCTTGAGTTTCCAACCTGCTACTTATTTCAGATATTGTATTCTTTCTATTTCTTTACTAAGAGCTGTCACATGTTCTTTTATTATAGTCATCCTTTCCTTCTATTCCTTGAACAGGCTGACAGTGGCAATTTCTGAGTCTTTGCTCATTGAAACACTTCTGTCATCTCTCAATTGTTTTTATTGACTCCCCCACCTTTGTTTATGGATCATATTTTCCTGTTTTCTTTCACATCCTACAGTTTTAATGATGTGGGAAAACATTTGGGAAATATCTGGATTTTGGTGTCTTCTTTTAATGGGTGTTGACTTCTGTTTCGACAGGTGTTTGACTAATTGGCCACTTGGCCTGATGCTTCTGCAGCTTGTTTGTAAGACCTGTTAGGGCAGGTTGAGAGTGACTCTTACTCTGGGGCTAAAGCAACTGTACCCCTACTGCCTTGCGTTTGTGAGGCCTCAAATGAATCGCCAATGGACTCATCAAGGTCAGTCTACTCCATCTGGTCAGAACTCCTCTGTCCACTAGCACTGTGAGGTTCTCATCTGGCACCTAGCAACTTAGTACATGATCAAATATTTAAGAGAATCCCTATTTAGATTTCAGGAGTCCCTTCTCTGAACACCTCTGTCCAATACTGTGCCCTGAAAATTCCAGCTATCTCAGCAGCCCAAGCTCTGCTCTTTGTCTCTTCAGCAGACAGACCGCTGTCTCTGCGGGGCGCTGCCTCCCTGTACCACAATTCTAAGAGTGTCTCGGCAGAAAGACAGGACAACTGTGGAGGACACTTCCTGTGTTTCCCTTCTTTTTGGGATCCAATCCTGTGTTGCCTGTTTCTATCTTCTGAAGGAAAAAAAAACTGCTTCATATAGTTTGGCCAGTTTTACAGTTGTTTATGGTGAGAGCTTCACGCACACCATTACTATGTTGTGACTGAATGTGAATTAGAACAGTCCTACACTGGTCTTCCCACACCCAGACTCAGTGCCCATCCAGTCCATTCACACTGCTTCGGCCAGAGTGATTTTTACATGCAGATTTTTCCAAAATTTTACTGAGAAAATGTTCAAACATACATAAAAGTAGAAAGAACTAATAGTGAACACCCAAATGCCTACCACTTAGATTCCACAATTAACATTTTCTACATTTTCTTTATCATCTATCTATCCAACTTCCTATCAATCAGCAAAGTCATCTTATTTTAAAGCATATAAAGGTAAGCTGAAGATATCAGAATACCAAATAATTTTTATATAACATAAATATAAATCATATTACTTCTTGTTTAAAATTCAGCAGTGGGTTCCCTTACTCTCTAGCTAATGACCTAAATCTGTGACATGGTCTAGAAGGACCTTTGTGATCTGGCCTCTGCTGATCAGCTGTCTTCTTTTCTCTCCCCTCCATTCCCTGCTCCCCAGCTGCCTGCCACCCTGGCCTTGCTCGGTTCCTCCAACATCCTCTGTTCCTTCCTGTTGTATGGCCTCCACATGGCCTTTTCCTCTGACTGGAAGTCTCTCCCCCAGCCTCTTCTCCCACCCAGCCTGGATATGATGGCTATTCGTTCATTCTTCTCTTCCTCCAGGATACTTCCCCTCATGCTGTAGACGTCAGTGGTGCCTGTTAAACACTCTCACAGCACCATGTACCTGCCTTTCCAAGAATTTATAAAAGTTTGTAATTTTTTTCTCCCCCCTTAGACATACGCTTCATGAAAATAAGAACTCTGTTATGTCTCACCACTGCAGGCCTAAAACCTAGTACAGCGCTTGGCAAACACACTGCCACTGGGTAGGCACTTGAAAAAAATTATTAAATAAATTAATTCAAGCCATTTTTTCTTAAGAAACCTAAGACAAAGAAAAAAGTTACCTAACAAAATTTTGTTTCTTATTAGTCTGTTATAGTGAACCCAAGCAGGTGATACAGGATCAGCCCTAAATATGGCTAAATATGGCTAAATATGGCTAAATAAACCAAACACAGCTGTCCTAGTCCACATTTTTGAGCAACATGGTCATTAAGAAAGGTCCCACCAGAAAATCCACAATTTTTCAGTGTTCTTCTAGACAGCCTATCTAAATTCTCATAACTTCATAGATCCACACCTTCATTCAGACCTCAGAGATACACCTCTGAGTCCCAGATGTCTGTTTTGTTTCAGAGAAAACATTTTTCACAGTATCATTAAGTGTTTAAAATCAGACGGTGCCCAACAACTCATTCTGTGCCTCTCCCCTGCGTGTCCTCATTGCACACACCAGGAGAGCAGTGACGGCTCTCCTTTGCTTTGTGGGGCCTGTGAATGTTGTCTCACACACAGGAAGATACTTATGCCTTCAGCACACACACTTGCTGAAACAGTAAAATGAAAGTCCAGAAAGGAACTGCTAAACTAATAAAAAGAGTTCCCTACATATGGACGTACTGGTCTTTGTATACTTAGCTGCCTTGCTATACCAATATTTCATTTCTGTAAGCAATTTTACCAGCCTGCAAAAGAATACTACAGGAGGAGGAAAAAAAGACTGGCATAAGGCTGATACTAGCATAGCATCTTAGAGACATTTATCAAATATGTTTCTCATAAGAAGTCAAATTATTAAAATCATAAATATCCCTTCCATTGTAAAAATGATAGCAACTGTTAATGCCACCCATCTAACAGGGAACACGGGAAAGTTATGGCTTTAATTTCAACCATTAAAGTACTGGTAGGTTTATGAAGAAGAGCCGGGTCTGTGGATGAAAGCAATGCAATGAATTCTCTTCTCCTAAGATTTGGGATCAACAGACTAAACAGCCTGCCCTGCAACACAGATGCCCTGAATCACCTCTCCCCCTCTCCTGAACTGAACATCCACCAGCCAGAGTGCAGTGGAGGGGAGGCTGCTGATGGAGCAGCTGCTCAAGACAAGGCTCTCCACTGGCAAAATGGGTGCCCAGGAGGGCACATGTGGCCAGAGGTGCCTCCTGGATTCTCAGAGGTCTGTGCTATGCATTTTAAAGAACTCATCAGGGACAGATGATAGCCACAGCTGACAAGTGAGAGAGCTCTACTGATTCTGTTGCTAGTGCCTGGCTGCTGTCCACTGCTGTTGCCAGGGAAACAGATGTCAGCTTGATGGAAACAAGGATCAGCGAAAACTTTCACTTACCTCGTTTCCACTGATCCCGACAGCCATTTCTATGGAAACAGTAGCTGTGAGCCAGCGGCAGAGAGGTTACCACTCACTTGTTAATGTCAGGTGTGGCTACCAGCCTGTGCACTTCAGGTACCATGGTACCAACAGCACCAGGGTCCAGCTGTCGGCTACCCCCGACAGCCTCTTAACTCTGCAACAAGAAAGTTCAGTGTTTAAAAGTACATACACATGTTTCACTTGGTTCTTTATTTGAAAAAGGAAATTTAGCATTCTTCCATTTAAAGCCAAATCGGGCCTTAACTTCTTGTTCTACCAAGGCCAAAACCTGTGAAGTTACTAAAGGACCATGGGTCTCTCCCTCAGCATTCCACCCCACTCGAAACACTGCTTCCAAGTTCAAGAAAAGAGACATCCGATATTGTGGACTAATCTTTCACATAGTAGCCTAGACAAGTCAAAGACAGTTCCAACTAAAAGTTGGGAAGTATTTTGCTCTAAATGATCATTAGGGGTGCCTTTTTCTGGAATTCTGGCAGCCTGATCATCACTAATTACAAGAATTTTTTTTTTATTGTAAGAACTGTCTACCAAGAACCCTCCATCATTTCTTTGTTTTTCTTAGTCTGGTGGTCAAGATACCAAATTACCTCATGAACTCAGTACGATTTTATTCTGTAATACTGTGGTAACAAGTCATACTGATGGCCCATTACCCCATTACCTAACAGTATGCCTTTCAATGTTGTGAGCAACTTAGTTACTCTTGTAAGATGAAAGTATGGCAGAGGAGTGTGTACAGGAACAAATTCTGCTGTGCCTTTTCTATCAGCAGAGGCTGGAAAAGTATTGAGTGAGAGCAAAATCCAATCCCAGTCATGAATAATTTATAAGAGTGCCTATTCCCAGAGGGGATGTCACCACTTAGAAAACATTCACAAGCAATACAACCACCATCTACTCTGACATATTTTGCCTTCTTGACAATATCCAAGGGGAAGAAACCAGAGGAAGTCTCTGACCAACCATGGCTCATAATAGCTTGAATTTAAATGGACCAGGGCACAGATTACAAAGCCCAAACCTGTTCCTGTCCTGTATAGTTCTGAAACAATACAGCTGATGGTCTCGCCACTACCACCACCTTCCCTCTCCACACACCAGCAGCTACACAAGGAAAGCAGCCGGCCTGAGTCTCTGTGTAGGCCCTGGCTTCAGGTGCAACCAGACCGGGTGTCAGAGGGATGCAACAGGAAGAGTCAGAAGAATCACCTGGTTTGAAAATGGCTCTTCTATAATGCTTCACTCACCTCATCCCTGTCCCTTCAAAATAGCTAAACAGGCCTCTAGTAATATAAAATTGGATTAATAACTTAAAAAGATAACCTGTGACCTGGTAGATGCCCAACTTATTGGGACACAAAGACACAAACTGATTGAGAGCTGAATGATTTTGATTTTTTTAAATTTTTTATTTCAGCTTATTCATTACAGTTTCTATCCTTTATTCCCATTCCAGCCCACCCACCCATTCCTCCCCTTAGAGCTGAATGATTTTGAATTTGTAGGCATGGGCTGGGTCTACATTCAATCTTACCTCACAAAATCTGGTTTACAAAGAGCATTTATCTTCCAACAACACGCAAGGGCAGCTCAAGAATGGAAGTGTTTCAAATATTTTTCATAAGATGCTGGCAACACCAAAGCTCTGGATTCATAGGTGAATTACAAATGATTTTAGTCTGTTCTTTAAATAGGCCCTGGAGGTGGTTTAGGTAGTAATAACCTTTAGTACTCATTGGCTATATCATTACTTATACACATGTGTATGTAATAAAACATTTAAAAGTATAACTTTACTTTTCACTAATGAAGACCTACCTCGGCCAATAACTATTCATTCGTTTAAAGGAACTGAGTTGATTAGATTTTCCCTGCATCAAACCCTATCTTATATACTCTTATTTGAGCCATCCTAATACAATGACCAAGAAAGGACTCTACACTTTTTCTCATTGATTCCTCACCCAACTCTACACAACTGGTATTATCAGTTGCATTTTATAGACAAGGAAAGTGAGACTCAAAGAAGTAATCTGCCCCAAGTCTCACGTGGTAAAAGGTAGAGCAAAGATGCAAGTCTTGGTGATCCAACTCGAAAGCTGGTATGTTTAACCACTGTGTTACAGAAATGCCATTACCCCCAATTTGTGCCCCCCAAAAATCACTGTCAGAGAGAACATCCAACACAATGATTCACAGCTGCATAATCCTTTATAGCTGACAAGGTACCTCCATAGGAGGTACCTCTTGGAGGAAACAGAACACAGTATTAACATGTGAACCAAGTACGTTTCTCCAGCCACTTCCAGGGAAATTCAGAAAATGGTACACCTTAAATACTTTCCAAAGTACCCCTTTGGCTATTTCCACTTCACCCAGGTAGGAGGTTCATAGATTTAATATACAGTTACGTTAAATAAGTAAAATCCTTTGTATATTTTTTGAGGCACTTCTACATTCATTAGGTGATTTTTTAAAGATTTTATTTATTTTTAGAGAGAGAGGAAGAAAGGGAGAACAAGAGGGAGAGAAACATCAATGTGAGAGAGAAACATCAATCAGTGGCCTCTCACACGCCCCCAACCTGAGAGCTGGCCGGCAACCCAAGCATGTGCCCTACCCTGGAATCAAACCAGTGACCTTCCAGTTCACAGGACAATGCCCTATGCACTGAGCCACACCAGCCATGGCCACTAGCTGATTTAAAGCCAGCTACCCTATGAGGAAGGTGGATGCTGGGATCATCCCTGTTTGAGGGATGAGGAGACTAGGGCTCAGGGCTATTAGTCCAAGTCCAGAGCTAGCATGTGATGCTGGCTGGACCAGAACCCAGGTATTATACTTCCCTTTTCACCTACCAGTCCCTTCTTTGGGGTGTGAACCCCCACAATGAGCACTATTCTAGCTTATGGCAGGTATGCCTAGTGTCAGGTGGGTCCTGCAGGTAAAGAACTGAGCCCACTGCTCAGGACACCCCCTCCTCCCGGGCACCTGGCAGGGATTCTAAAGAAACAAAGCACTGAAACACTAACGTGTTCTCTTATTTTTACCTACTTACTGACAAAAACCTCAACAGAGACAGGAGTTAAGTGAACAATTTCAAAAGTGAAAAATCATCAGGCTTCTAAAAAGCCAGCATGACAGGAGATGTAACCTGTCTGAATTGTAGATTTCAATGACACATTCTTTCTAATCGCTGGTCATAATGGGACCATCTCTTCAATGACAACTTAATGGGAAACTGCAACATGAGTTACTGACATTCTCAGCTCTCCCCACAGAACACTATCATCAGAGATAAAGGTCTTCCTCTGTGTTCACGCTTCGCTATGCAGGGCGTTCGCTCCTAAACTTCATACTCACCTTGAGAAAAGGGGTCTGTTGTAAAACCAGAGATTTTCCCAGAACATCAATCTTAGCATGCTTTAAAAATGTACAATGAATCAAGTGGCAGATTGAAATCAGCTCAGGAACACAGTAGGACGGCATGGCCACATAAAGAGAAGGAGCCGAAGAGCAGACACAAATATTTCCCAGTGGTTAACAGACTTAAAGACACGCATTCTCATTTCACAATTCTTCATCAGAAGACTATGGCATGGTCTTAAACTTCTAAAATAGGAGGCTTTTATTTCAGTGCTTTTGGGACTATGTTTCTATTGATCTGATGGTCCCTAAGGGTCTTTGCAACATAAGTTTTCTTCCTTTTAACATTTACATTCTTATGGTTTTGTTATCCCTCTAGTGTTCCATAAAAACACTGTGAAGAACCCTAAGATTAAAATGCCAATATTTTAAATTTGCTTTAACAAGAAGATGAATACATATGACACATTTTGATTTTTGGTTGCTTTCAGGGAAAGCCCAGGGGGAGTAGTACCTGGCAGAGAAGCCCAGGTAATTGTTAGGGTAGGTGGGAGCATTCCAGCTTCTCCTAAGTTTTCCCAGTGGATAACTTATCATCCTTCAAAATCTGCCTCACAGCCCTGGCTGCGTAGCTCAGTTGGTTAGAGTGTTGTCTTGATACGCCAAGGTTGCAGGTTCCATCTCCAGTCAAGGCACATACAACAAGCAACCAATCAATGCATAAATAAACGGAACAACAAATCAATATTTCTCTCTCTTTCTCTCAAATCAATAAATAAAATTTAAAGAAAAAGAAAGATCCAGCTTACAGCCCCTCGGTCTACACCTCTACCCTAGCTTTGCCTTCCTGCACTGTGTAACAATAGTCTCTCCCACCAGGCGATGAATGTCTGAGCACTAGGTCCTCGTCTGTGTCTTAGACATCCTGGCACCCCTGTCCTCTGGCCCGGAGCCCAGCAGGCAGCCGAATTCAGGAAACATTGGCCAAATTAGTCAACACGGCTGCAAGGCTCTGCTTTGCAGACTTGGTTCTTACTTTACACAAAATACCCCTCAGCGTTTCCTACCAAAGTGGCCTTCCGGGCAGAGCAGCATCAATATGCAACCCATGGGAACATGTGCGGACAGGGAAAATCACCAGGAAGTCACAGATTTTATTTTAAAAATTCACGTCATTTGTATTCTCCTTCATAAGAGTTCTAGTTTTGTTTTGATACAAAAATGTTTTAGATTACTTGTAAATTAAATTATTTCCCCCCAAATATAGTTCAGCAAACTGGCTGTTCCATGCAGCTGTGTGCCTCTTTTTATCACCCCACCCCGATCTGGAGAACCTGCTTGGGGGTGCATATTTAATGCCCACCATTCTAGTGAGGAACCCCTCCCTCCCATCTCTTCCTTTATTTCTTTTTTAAAGCTGCGACATCATGCCAGGGCGACGGTTCCTGCTCTGTGAAGCTCAGAGATAAGGCATGTCACCGGCACTGTTAAAATTAGTGGTTTCCATGGCCTCAGTCAGTTTGGTTGGGTTTAGGAGACACGAGGTGCCAAGGAATTCACAACAGAATTGCTGTTAACTTTGTACAGGCTGTTCCTGAGGCAAAATTAAGCACGATGCTGTTTCCCCAGAGATAAATTCCATCCTTACAATCCCAACACCAACCTGAGGCCAAAGGAGGTTCATTAGGAGGCAGGCACTTTTAGTCTTAAGTGAAAGAAAATGGGGCTTGAGGAGACACTTCTCTGTAGAAGGAAGCTTTGGTGGGGTGGGAGACTGGGGTATGCTTTCACGCCCCCACTCCTCTCACTGTGGGGCACAGCTCCGGGCCATTTCTAGATGAACCTTCACATGACAGCACGTGGCCATGTGTGAAACTGACCACACTCAGTCAAGGAGAATTCCAAAATCCTTCTCCCCTGAAAACAGGAGGAAGGTTACAGGAAAAATGAAGAAAGGCAACAGAGATGGAACACAGACTCAGCTGTCTGCTCTGGAAAAGGCAGTGTTGTGAAAAATACAATAAAGGTCTCTTCGATGACTCAGCATTATATGAAGACATTACTTCTCTGAGATACAAGCTCAACAAGCTCCGAAAGAGGAAGATAAACTGAGTAAGGAGAAGAAGATAAACTCACTTGGAAACAAGTCCACCAACAGTATTTCCTGAGGATGTTTGTGCTCAGTGAGTAACAGAGGCAACTGGAGGCTCTGGGGAAATGGGCACCTCCTGGGCCTCCCACCTCCACCAACAGTTATGCTCTCCCAGCTGGAGCTGCTTCTGAGAGAGCGGACAGTCCAGGCTCCCTTCCCTGGGGTATGCACTCCCTTTCTGGGGCATCTGCGGGGTGGTGAGGATGCACAGCTGCCCCGCGGGACTCTGAGGCAACCATCACAGGCAGGGCAGAGCCTCAAAACCCCAGAAGTCCCCTTCCTGAGCCAGTCTGCCCCAAGTCCTCTACAGAGGATCAATCACAGAGCCGAGGTGGTAAACAAAATGTAATTCCAAAAATGGGGACTGAGTGATGAGGACTATGATAAGACCAAAAGACATACATGTGCAAAAGCTGATCATTACTCTGCATTAAAGAAAGATTCTACCAGTTACGATTAAAAATGTATTAGAGGGAAAATTCTCAGCAGGACAGCAGCAGAAAACCAAGCTAATAAATGATCCTAATCTGAAGGATGTAAGATTTTGAAATTTGTTCAGTATTTATGTGCTAATCTAGATTTCTTCCTCCTTCACAATGAAATCAGAAACACCCTGGAAATATACATTATTTCAAAGGGCCAGGTTATGTACCAATGCAAATAAAACCATAAAAGATGCCCCTTCCTGGGGGAGACCAGGGCTGGGACTCTTTTTCCTTACTAGTAATCCACTTCTGCACATCAGCAAATGAACATAACTGGCTTCAGGGAAACGTTTAGTTAAATTAATAGTGGTTGGCAAGCATCAGAAACACGGACTCTCACAGACAGATACAGGCAGAAAGAATCACAGTTCAATCCAAAAGCAACACACAGAGGGGACACCAGAGTCCACGTGCATGCAGAGGAGCTGCAGGGCAGCTGGGGGACACACAGAGCCACCTCACACGAGGCAGCAGAATGTGCAACATGGATCCAACTGCTTACCCACTAAGGACACCAAGAACCAGGTTAAGGACGAAAAATGAGCCAAGGATTATCAGACTAACAAAATACACCCACGGCCATTCCCATCCTATAGCATCATTCACCTGTAAAATGTAAGGAGATCAGTTATCAGTTATCTATTTACTAAAGAGCAGAGCCCCTGGAGCAGCTGCCAGACCACTGGGGGCTTCGATGGAAGATTAGTGCTCCTAGAAAGGAGACCCCACCTAGGGCCTTTCATTTTTTTGCCTTCAAATAAGGACAAGTTCTGTTGTTGAATTCTGTGGCCAACAAAAAGTTGGCCAGGGCCAGCTCATTTACCTACTGTTTTGTACCAATTAATCTGCATTATATATTTGGATCCAGACCAATAAAGCAATTATAAATGTTATCTCATTTTAGGATGGACAAAAAGACAAGCAATGGGAACTATTTAAATCCCAAGCAACAACACTGATTAACTTCTGGTCAATAACTATTCTATAGCTTTCTTTCATAAAAGCTGGTGAGGTTCCAGGAAACATCATTATTCGGGAAGCCTCTGCAGGAAAGAGAGCATCTTGGAGGACGTGCAGAGCGCTTGGCACCCACCCGGTGGCCCCCATCTAGCAAAGCCTGTGTGGTCTTGGCAACTGTCCTCGGGACTCTGCTTTCAAGATGAAAGAGGTGTAGCTTACCCGCTCAATACACCAAGTACAAGATTTAGTACGAAAAATGACCCAAAGATGACGAGACTGACAAAATACACCCAGGGCAATTCAAATCCCATAGCATCATTCATCTGTAAGAAATAAGATGGTCTCACAGGAGCAGGTTAATAAGAAAATCTAGTAAGGAGAGAGGATCACATTAGAGACAGTATTCTATACATTTAATGAAACGTTTACTTAAATTCAAATCCGAGACAACAGTAGCCAATACATATTTGTTCTATACTCCCAACACATGCACATACACGCACACACAGTCATCACAGCTTTCAGGGAAAATAAGAGCTAACTTTGGCCACTGGTAGGGAAATCAGCTGGGATTTGGGCTCTTCCTCACAAGGAAGTTGCCTTGATAAGAGATTTTCAGAAAAGGTCTTGGTAGAGGACAAAACTAGTGCTTAGCTGAAAACTATTTTCTCTATCCAAGTTGTTAATACTATTTTTGCCTTTAAAATTTGTGATGGTGGAAAAGTCTTACAGAGATAAATTGGCAACATTTGATTCTATAAATTCAATTCTTTAAAAAAAAAACTAAAATAATAACTTTCTATTGGAAGCCAAGCTCTCCAAGGAAACCTAACCTAACCTAAATCTGGATTATCCTCAATCGGTAAGTGCAAGCACAGCTAAACTAATGCAAAACAGACAAGTGTTCAGAAGTCGGCTAGCTGACTTACATTCAAGGGCACCCTTGGGAATGAGATATTTATGACTGCACCACAGGAAAGACCCAGAAGAAGGAAAAAGCCCTTATCCCCCACACCTTTCTTGGACTTAGATGACCCAGCCTTGAAAAGCTGGCTTCAGCTGTGAGCTGACTGGCTTGTCTGGAGGAACCCCTTGCCCTACTTGTGGGACAAGCTCAAACAAGGCAGTCAGATATGGCCTCCCTGATAGGCCCAGGAGAAGTGTGGTCATGAGCAGCTTCCATGCCAGAGCACACAGGAGCTTCAAGGTCCATGCCGGATGGGACTTTCCAACAACGCATGTCACTGTCTAATTGGGCAAACATTTCTCCCAGGAAGGAGATGTTAAGGATCAGTCAGGGACAGAATGAATGACCCCAGGCCTGGCTGGGCAGGAACTAGAAGATATAGTCTGGGCCGATTTGTGACTTGGGCCTCGCAGGTGCAAGTCCTTAGGCCTTTAAGCATGTGCTTTCCTCCATGTTGTGTGGCTCCAGGTTTTAGCTTTACAGAATGAGGCTCATGCATTTCACTGTTTGCCTCATGCAGAAGCCAAACAGCAAAAAGAAAGAAAAGAAAGAAAAGAAAGAAAAGAAAGAAAAGAAAGAAAGAAAGAAAGAAAGAAAGAAAGAAAGAAAGAAAGAAAGGACATTTAAAAAACCACCTAACATCTGTTGCTGCAGTCTAAGGAAAGAGCATTAAATCCTTTATGAAACACCTGTTTTGGCCACATGAAAACTGATGTGCTTAATAGAACTCATATCAGTCTGCACATCTGACATTGGCAATCAGAGTAATGAATGAGCCAAGGCCATGGCTGCAATTGTTGATCTAATTAAGCTGGATAAACTAATTTCAGCAGGAAGGCAGAGGGTAATTCTTCCAAAGCAACTACACCCCCAAACTGACTTAAAAACCTGTGTGTGGAGGACAAGAAACAGGCTGCCTGTTATAGTGGCCAGATCCCAGCCTGGAGTCAGGACCTTCCACAGGGACCTCTCTGTTGGAACAGGCAGGCATGTGACAAGGGAGAGCAAACTCACAGAATGGGAGATAAATGTTCAGGTCCAGGACTTCCACCAGGAGACCTCACATTTTTACACCTCTGGCAAAGGCAGAGGGCTAGGAAAGGGCTAGAGTTAAACAAAGACCACAGGAGACTTTCTCTAAATCTGTAGAAGTTGGGGAAGAGAAACAGAACTCAAGCTATAAGGGCCAGTCTTTCTCCCAACTAAGCCTTCTCAACCCTTTTCAGAGGCTAGTATTTCTTAGAACTTACTCTATATACAGGACAAGCCAGAACTGGCAAACTATCCCCCAAAATACCCACATGAAAATACAGACTCTGCTTGGGATTTTGTCTGCATGGTCTTTATCAACAATGGAGATATTGGCATGAGCTGAAACATTTCAATTTACATTAATTTTTAAATTTTTATGTCAAAGTCATCATGTGAAGTCACCTGGTGCCCAGGAAATAATATTCTATTGAGTTTCAGTTTTCCCTTACTTCAAAGGTTAAAATACATATTCATGTTTCCTTCCAATTAAAGGCCAACCTAAGGCTTTCAGTCTTGTCTAACTGTTGAAAACACTACCGGAAATCGGATACTGATTGTAGCTCCCCTGAGCATAGAAAAAGAGAAAAGTACAGAAAGGCAAGTCCCTGGCCAACTAGACAGGAATTTCCCAGGGACAGTACCTGGAATGAAGTCAATGATCAGCTTGACCATGAGAATGTCCTAGTAGAGTCTGATGATAGTCAGCACCTCCATAGGAGCTTGGCAATAAGGCAAGAGGCCATAAATGATTTATATGGCTAGCTCTCTCCTGAAACCAATACTATTTTAATTTCTTATACTCAAAAACATTTCCTCTGAGTTGAAGGAAAAAATGGATTATTTGGTCTTGCTCTGCATCTTACAGACAACAAAATTAAAGTGCAAAGAATTTCGGGGACCTCTCCAAGGTCACAAACCCAGCCCTGTCCCAGCCTCACTGCTCTTTCCTTGCACTACCTCTTTCTGCCTCTGTGGCCAACAAATACACATGGATCAGATACAGCTTAGTTATGTTTACAGAACTCAATTTATAACAGAGCTCTGCAAAGGAAGTTTGTTCCACCAGAAGTTGATAATCCCACTCCCTACACAACCATGTGGTTTTGTTCTAAATGAATCTTTCTGCATATTGGGCCCACCTGTTCTTTCCTTCTCACCGTCTGCCAGGCTCTCTTGAGAGCTGAGGTATCAATGAGCTTTTGAACACTGGCTGAATATGACAAGATGCAACACAATCCCTGGCAAGGACTTTGTCTACCATATACAAACACCTAAAGGATTGAGAAATTTGCTTGCCATCAATACTTAAAATCCAATCTTCTTAGTTACTTCTCAAGATGTTTCCTTGATATCCTAGCTGTGGATAAAAATTGATATTTAAATGTGGGCCATCTCTACTGAGGCAATGGGATTATACACTTAAAGAGTAATAGTAGTTAGTATTGGCTGGGCACCTGCTCTGTGCCAGGTACTATGCTAGGCAGGGATGTTATGTTCTGGAACACAGAATGTTATGATCTATGGCTTCCAGGTGACTGTGGCTCAAAACATATTAAGAAGGCTTGGTGCCTTGGCTCCTGCCTGTCTCCATAATGAGTTAATAAAAGCAATCAACAAGTAATTAAAAATAACCTGATGTGTTTCAGAGACTAAGATCTTAGTGAACACTCTGGAAGACATTACCTAGCTGCCCCCAGGTGTTCTAGATGGGAGAAAGAGAACTGGACTCCAGTCTAGACCAGGGGTCAATAAACTGTGACCTGCTGGCCAAACTCACCCTGCCACCTGCTTTGTACAGCCCTTGAGCTAAAAATGGCTTTTACGTTTTTAAATGGTTGAATACAATCAGAATATTTCAAGACACATGAATATTACACAATATTCAAATTTCAGTGTCCGTTAAAAAGTTTCACTGGAACAGAGCCACCTCATTTATCTACATGTTGTCTATGGCTGCTTCTAGCAACATGGGCAGGGGGCAGAATCAGTAATTGTGACACAGACATAATGGTCACAAGGCCAAGCACTTTTATTATCTGGCCCCTTATAAAAGTCCATAGACCTCCATTCTACATCCAGGGCCACAATCACTTGCTGTAGGACCCTGGGGATGTTCCATGGCTCTCGATATTCCACTGTTTCCATCTTCAAAATCCCAGACTTTCTATAAAGAGATATAGACTGGGATAGTGTTGATAAATTACGTGAGTCCTCCATCAGAATAAAGATGCCATGTATTTCATAGACAATATAATTATTACATTGTCAAATTATTGACTCTGTCATATTAACAACAGAGATGAAAATTATTAGGTGATACTTAAAGGTTCCCAGGCCAGCAAGTGGAGACTCGCTTCAGGGTGCATGGAGTTTTCTCAGCTTTCCTCGAACACTCCCAGAGGTGTCACTTGCTTGACAATAGGAAACTATCATGGGAGGATGTACAGAAATATAATATAAAACATAAAATTGTCCATTAGTCAAGGCATGTTGGATCAGCAATAACAATTCGTGATGACTAGAGAGAACAATGGAGCTGAGAGGAGTCACAGATTTTATTTCTTTGAAAAATCAAAATGTTGTTTTCTGTACTGTTTGGGAGAAGGATCAGAGTTTGGCTATTTGGATGATGCTTTTTCTATTTATTAGAAATTTCAAGGGAAGACTGGAAGTGAGACCTCAATTAATCTAAGAGTTGCAACTTTTTAGATGATAATAGTGAAAACAAATCCTCTATTTAACTTGAGGGTCCCCTTGCATGACCATGGTCTTGGCTCATCCATATAATCTCCTTCCTTGTTCCTCCTCATGAAAGACATTAACTGATGGATAGAAATGACATGTGCATACCCACACAGACACACGCGCACCCCTGTGACAGTAAGAAAAAGGAGAGAAAAGGGGAGAAACAAGATGTAACATGTTGGTGATGCTTAAACCTTATTACCAAACTAGACACACAACTTGGGGATGAAAATAAAAACATACCTACTTTGACTATAGGGGCACCTACAATCCTGTAAGCATGGTGTTCGCTGGTGAAGGGAAGCAAAAACCTACTTATGACCATTAGACGCTATGTTCTCTGAAGCTCAGAGTAATATAAAATCCCGTAAAGTGTCTAAAATTTAGAAGCTACTCTGTCAGAAGCTACTTTTCAATCTGTAGGCCTCCTAACTGGAGACTGCCCACATTCAAGAAGTATTTTATTACAAATTACCTTTTAACAAGTCATTATTGGAATCCTAGTTAATCCCATTTGGACTTGGGCTTAGGCTCAAAATCTACTACATGTCAGCTGTTTTTCCCAGCAACTCTGTGGCATGGAAAATAATTTCTAAACTTTTGTGAGCTTTTTCAAATTCTACCAAACAAATAAACAAACTCAGCTCTGGGAAATGGTGATGAAAATTATGGCAAACCCTTCTGGTGCTGTCAGGAACAAGAAGAGCCATCTTGTTTGGGTGTCCATCTGTTTTGTCCATCCAATGACACACTGGATGGGTCCCCACTCCCTTTCTACCCTCTCTGCTAGAGTTCTCTGGCTCCACAGAGAAAGGAAGAGACAGAGGGCTAAAGGCTTGTGCTAGGCTGATTTATATAACACTGAATATGCAAGGGAAATATTATAATAGGGAAAAAACCCATTTTGGCTTTAGGGCTGTGCTAAGTTATGGGAAGCATGAAAGGAATGCAATTTACATTCCCTATCTTCTGTTTGGAATTCTAGTAAAGCAACTTGCCTTTATATGCAAAAGATCAATTTTAGCCCACAGAAGCCTCTAAACCTGGGAGATAACCCCTGGCTCTCTAATAGTTGAATGAGCACAGTCGTGGCTTTCTAGGGTTTGTCCAAAAAGGGACTACTAGGCACACTCAGCAAGAACTTTCCAGGCAGTACTGGGGAGTGGAGGGGGCTGACATTAAGCATCCTGCTATCTAGAATGGAAACTAAAACCCTGAGCGGGGAAGATGACGAGTCTTGCTGAGTGAAGAGAGGGTCTGCTTCCCTTCCCAAAGAACTGACTTCCAGGGTTTCTTTTTCAGCCAACTCTTCAATGGCTCTAACTAATGCAACACTGTTATCCAAAGAAAGAACACTCCATTGACTCTCTCCTCAAGCTGCTTACCCAGTAGAGCACGTCTGTCCAGCCCTCCATAGTGATGCACTGAAACACAGTGAGCATAGCAAAGGCAAAGTTATCAAAGTTGGTAATGCCTCCGTTTGGGCCAACCCAGCCACTCCTACACTCTGTGCCGTTGGCGGTACACTGGCGTCCATTCCCTGAGAACGCACACGGCGCCGGGTCCTCTTCAGCTACGATATCTGCAAACAGAGCAAAAAGGCTTCACTACTCAAGAGATGAGCAGCAGGAAAACCAAGGCTGAGGAAGCCAAGTACCCTTGCCTGGAACACCCTACCTCCCAGCTCTGCTGTCTCACAATCCCACTTGTCCTTCAACGTCCACTTCACATAGTCCCTCCTCCATAGAATCTGCTATATCCTGTACTCAGAATCACTGCTCTCTCCTCTGGGCTCACTCACAGCACCTTTCTCAAGGCTATATAGAACAACACTAAAGATTCACCTCATGTTCTAGTTTTAGAGGTCCCTCATCTTGTTTGCCAGGACACAATACATGGGAAATAAGGACAGAAAAGGAGATTAAATTCTCATTTATTCTGAACACAATTCACATCAGGATCTAGTTCAGTACATTTGACTCTTTTTTTTACCTCACTCTTATTTTGTTTTAGATTGTCCCAAAACTACAAAAGTTGTTTGGGAGAAGATTAAAACATTTTTCTTAAGTTGGGTTAGCTACCATTTTCATTACTTACCCGAGTCAGCAAAAAAACATGTTTTGTGCATTTTTCCAATAAAAAGTTCCAATCCTATAATAGCATAGATTATGATTACAAATAATACCAAAAGGGCTATGTGAAGGAGGGGAACCATGGCTTTTATAATGGAGTTCAGGACAACTTGTAAACCTAGGAGAGAGAGAAATAAGTTTGTGAGCCAGGAAGAAACTTCAGAGATGTACATAGATGTCCTAATGGTGCCTGCTCTGCATATGACACACAGTAATAAAACTCAGAGGAATATTTCAAAGCTTTTAATTAGCATTAAATCTGGTTGTGGGAAAAATTAAGAAGAAATTACAGATCATCTAATCCAACTTCCTCACTTGACAGATGAAATAACGAAGGCCCAGAGAGGAGACTGTCCAATTTCAAAGTCAGTTACTCCTTTACACATTTGTTCGTCTACTCAACAAAATTCCTTGAACATCTACCATATGACAAGCATAAGGTTAATGTTTTGGGAGACACGAGGATGTATTACATCAAGTGCTTAACCTCAAAGAGATTGTGTTCTAGGAGACACAAGAATTAAAGCACAAATTAAAGGTAGCTCACAGATGCTGCATGAGTAACATCAGTTACAATTAAAGATGGATAAAAACATCACTTTTGAGTGGACAGAATAGAGAGGACAAGGCAGCAGCCTCCCTCTTGGTAGGGCTAAGGAGGGCGGATTGCCACAGGTGGGCAGGGGAGAGCTACACCAGGCAGAGGGGAGAGAGCTCCAAAAGCGCAGAAGCAAACCAGCACATTATGGGCTGAGGGTGGGAGTCTTGGCTGGTGGACACACAGTGGAAAAGAATATCAGGAGGAAAAAGCAGATTGCAGTCAGGTAGCTCCAGGTTTTGAATTTGGGTTACAGGGCCAGATTTTGGTCCATGAGCAAAAAAAAAAAGCAGCCTCTTTAGAAATACGAACAGAGCAGCAGCAGACAAGGCCAGTGGAGGAGACCAGAAGTCAGCAACTGAGTTTGAGGGAGAAGAATGTACCTATAAGGCAGGGCCACGGGGGCAAATCCTAGTATCTGAACAAATAAAAAGCATGTCAAAAGGAGTCTCTCCCAGAATGAGGGAGGTAGGAGACAGGGAAAGGAAGGAGGGGGTGAGAACAACCTTAGACCCAGTGAGTTTGATCATTGGCACAGCATTAAGAGGGAAGCATCCTACAGCTGAACAACGCCCCCCACCCCACTTGAGAGATGAGGAAGGAACATGAAAACCTAGAAACTATCCATGGAGTAATACTCAGAGCCATGGTACAGGAAGAGAAAAAGATAATGGAAACAGGGATAGTGGGTGGGGCAACACTCAGGATTAGGATTGGGATTGGGTGGAAGAACTCGGAAGACCGGGGAACACTGATGGGCAGGAAACCAGAAGTCACACCAGCACCTGACTGTTAAGCGTCCTGCATTCTTTCCACCACCCCACGACCACAGCTTCTGCTCGGCGTAGTTCACTCTTTTCCTCTGTCCTCTTTGCCTTCCCCTCCCTTAACTCTCCCCCACTGTTGCACCCTTATTCAAACTGTCCTCTTCTACTATCTTCTCACTCTCGCTATACATATTCAAAAAATGAAAGAATATAAGCTGAGATGCTGGCGTTCAGTAAGTTAGAAATCAGAATACAGCAAGTTGAGAGAAGAATACTTACCAGCAATGGTAAGAAAGACAGGGAAGAGGTGCAGACTGAGTGGAGAGGGAAGACTGAGGAAAGGATTTCAGACTCACAAAGAGCACATCTTTCCAAGTCCCTCATTATGACTGAAATCTTAGGTTCTGCCTTAGGATATTTAAATGCCCAAATGGTTTCTTTTGAAAAACAATGATCAATAAGATGACTGTTAAGGTTTTCACCTTCTAGAAAGAACAGATGAGGGCAAAACATCCACTTTAATCTACTTGGATGGGGTTTTTTTATTTTTAGACATGGATGGGCCATCCAAAATCACCATTCAGCAATTAGCTCTTCTAAAGTCTATGGCAGTGAGCCATATGTTTCATGAACATACTTAAGTTTCTCCTGTATTTTACATTGGCCAAGTTTATGAGATAATGAAGTTTGTATTTTTTTAATCTTCACCTGTTTACGTTTTTTCATTGATTTTAGAGAGACAGAAGAGGGGGTGGGGGATAGAGAGAGACATTGATGTGAGACTGCCTCCTGTTCAAGCCCTGGCTGGGGCTTGAACCTGCAACCTACATATATGCCCTGACTGGGAATTGAACATACAAACTTTTGGTGTATGGCATAATGCTCCAACCAACAAAGCCACCCAGTGAGGGCATGAAAATGTATCTTAATGTGAATTGCACACTTTTACAACATTAGGCTCCTTTGTATATTGTCAATGTGTGCTCATACAGATCTCACAGGGCTCTGATACAGAGGCAGAGGGATGAAGTAGAAAGAACACTAGGCCAGGAACTAGGAGACTGTGGGTTTGGCCCTGTTTGGCCACCCACTAGCTGTGGGAACCTGCACAGGTCAATACCCCTTGACAGGCCTCAGTTTCCTAATCTAAAAGGTGATGCTGTTGGATGGGATGTTCCGCAAGGTTCTTTTCCACTTTGATGGTCTAGGATTCCAGTAAACACTTACCAGTTAACTGAGTGTGGGTGGTAAGAACTCTGCAAATGTCTGAACATACTATCTTTTGAAACGTGCATTTTTTTACCTTCCACTTCAATGAATATATGTTCACATGCACACAAAACATCCCATCTATAGGACAGCCTCAACTCTCTTTAGAAATGACTAGACAATTCCCAGATAAGTGTAAACAGTCAAACTTTTCCAGGCATTTTTAACAATTTCAGGTACTTGAGAAGAAATCAGTGGGCCACAGTCACTAACCCCCATGGAAAAGAGCATGACCCAGAGCCCCAAACCGCTCTCCCCAAAGCCCATGTGGGCCTGATGAGAGACTTGGGTGTTCCCTCCCAGGGCAGTTAAAATACAGGCTGAAAAGTCCTCACACAAGACTCATATCCCTATTTCTCCTCGCTGACCCATGGGAGAGTGTGATGCAGACCTCGGTCAAGTTTCAAAGTGATATTTTGGGTGGGGGGAGGAAGAAATACAGTTTAAAACTGGTTCTCAAGAGGATCCAGGTGCACAGGGCTAGTCATTTAATGACAACCTCATAAGACAAGGAAGTCAAAGCAACTCCATGTGAGGTCTGAGTTTTCAGCAGCCAGACGCACACTCCTGAGGCCTCAGCACCCTGGCATGTGCTCACAGCACAATGGACGCTGGCTGTCCTGTCATTTGCTCTTTTGGGAGCATGTGTGTGTGCGCGCGGGGTGTGGGGAAGGTTGTCGTGGTTACTTTGAAATTAGATTAAGCTGTAACAATGAAATCTGAAAGAATATGTTTGCTCACTGGACTTCTCGTGTAACCACGTTACACAGATCAGAGCCAGTCATTTCCAAGGTATTTCTATTTTTCTCAATTGCTTCCAGACAGTTTGTGGTTTTGACTTGCACTGATCTTTTTCAGTGAAAATAAATGAACCATCTGGAAAAACAAGTACACATAAAACACCACTTCCTACATTTTAAAATGTTAAATTTGGAAATCTTTTTTTCTTCCAGAGAACTTCTGGTGCCTTCTGAGCACCAACACGTTTAATAAAAATTCACAAAGAATTTCTGGAGGAGCAAAACCATGATCTGGCTCTCCTGATGGCTTTCTGAGTTGTGCAAGACATGTATGCCCTGCAGTCCCTCATCCTTCCTCCAGCTCGAAGCAAGCAGGCAGCCACCTCACAATAGCCCCTGGAAAGGTGCTGGGACATCTGCCCTCTGAAGTCCCCAACAGAGGGTGTCTATCAGGAACAGAGCCCAGTGAAGCACTCCGTGCTGCTCATGAAAACATCAGTTTGTATCTCCTGGCCAGGGCACAGACAGGACATCTGCTCCCACTCAGGTGGCACTCATCCTGGCCTGGAGGTCTGCAGCAAGAAGACACTAGGACCTGGCGCAGACAGCTGTCACAGTCAAGTGGATGATAATACATCTCTCACCCCTGAGGGTCTCCTCTGCGCTCCTGACCTTGTGCTGGAGCTCTACCTGCAGTATCTCCTTCAGTCTTCAGACCATCTTCAAGCAGGTACTACTATGCCCTACATGTAGGGGAGGACACGAAAGCATTCACGTCTTCCCCCACAGAGCGACAGGCACAGTTTCTAAGAGCAGAGAGCTGAGTTTTCTGAAGTCCAGCCCCCTGTTTCTCTCACTTTGAAAAAAGGCAGTGAGTTGGGCCCTCCAACACCTTCATCTACATAAGCCACTACTTTCAGTGGGCAGGCCTGGGAGTGGTGGGAGGAGATGGCCCATGTGCTGTCACAGAAGAAAAACCAGACCAGAATCAGGACTACTCAAGGCCTCATGCCACCACTTACTCCATCTCTCTGCAAGAGAAGACTGTCTCTTACAAAATCAGGAAGGCTCATCACTGCCAGTCCCTCTCGGGGCTCTCAGATCAAAGTGACAAGATAAGCCAAAGTGTACTTCAAACTGCAAAGGCCTCCAAGGTCGTCTGCAGAGCCCCGGGCTGGTACACAGCAACTCACCTTGTAGCACCCCGTTTCGTAATCCTGAGACCCACCCAGAAGGAAAAAATCAACAAAATCCTGGCTTTAGGAAACCAAACGTGCTTACTGGGCACTCCCGATACTAGTCGAAGTGGTCGTAACACTCGAAAGGCTCGGAGGGCTTTGACATCAAAGCCTCCTGATTTGCCACCAGAGTGGTTACCGCCTTCTGTTTCTTTGGTTAATTGTTCCAAAATTACACTAAACAATCTGAAAGAAGAAGAGGAAGAAATGTTAGAGTTTGTCACCCAGGGAAGCAAAACAGGATGATAATAGTAGTTATTTTCGAACAAAGGCTAATTCTGTGTGGCTGCTGCTCAAACAGAGAAAGGAAGGTCAAGGCAAGAATCAGGCTGTGAATCCTGAAAGTCACCCCATGTCTAACATGATTTGGGTCAGGGATTGCGCTCCTGTTTCCCTGCCAAAGGAACATCCTCAAGCAAGTTAATCCCCACGGGCAAGGGGGCTCACTGGGGGTCCAGGGCAACAAATGGAAGTGTGCCAACAGAAATAACTACAACAATACTCATAACCACTACCATTTATAAGCACTCACCGTGTGCTAGGCACTTTACATACATTATCCTCATAAATGCTATGCAGTAGGAATTATTATTAACACCATTTTACACAAGAGGAAACAAATTTCATGCCCAGTAACATGCCAAAGTTCACCAAGCTAGTGGCAGAACTTAACATATGAATCCAGGTATGTTGGTCCCACCAGGATGCAGGCTCCACAACAGCAGGGAATTTTAGTCTGTTTGCTCATTTGTTTGTTTAGTCTTTTCAAGCTTAGCACTTAGAACAGTTCCTGATATAATAGAGGTGCTCACAAACATTTGATGAATAAATCAGTGCATGAATATTGACTTCGAAGTCCCAAATCTTAATTGCTACATTACATACCACCTCCACCCTCACAGGGATGTTTGCAGAGTAATGCAAATCACAGATGTTAAGGAGCTATGCAAAGGCCAAAGGCAGTAACCTAAGGTATTAATATAGTTATTTTCTCTTTTGAAATGTGAATAACATTGTATCTGGCAGGCACAACAAATTTTTTCCTATTCTCAGAAGGTTCTTTGGATAAAGCTATTTTCAGGCAATCTGCTCATTTGACAGTAACTTTTGCTCTTTCAAATAAACATTTATTCTTTGGAATTGTTGCTTGTTTTTCAGGATAAATATAAATTTGCCCGTTTCAAATAGAGTCAACTCTGGCCAATCAGATTGTGGGAGTGATTGGCCCAGGAACAAAGGAAAGGTTTCTAAAGTTTAATTAGCAGCCAAAGCAGAAACTCTGCCCCCACTGGCATGCCTCTGGATGGCCAAGACACTAAGTCCATAAAATACAGGGTGGTCTGATTTACAGTCCCGATCAGGCATAGCCCTGTCATTCTGGGGCATTCAAAGACCAGTCATTTGTTTTAATAACACTACAGCAATTAGCAATGAACCCCAGTGTGGGGGGAAGGTAGAAATAAGTCAGGTCTCTACCTTTTCAAAGCTTCAGATGACAGGTTTCTCTCATTAGCATAGTTTTTTTAAATTACTATAAACTCCTGCAGCAAGGCTAAAGTTAAAGGTCTCCCTCCAAAATGAGTTCAGAGCTTCACAAAAACAAAGAAAGGGGAAGAAAGAAAACCTCAAACTTTTCTGAAATGTGGCAGCCACAGGAATTTTCATCCCAAAGGGTTAGGAAAGCAATTTATGCAGGTAGTGACTTAAGATTGCTTTCAAGTACCAGTGTTTGGCAATGTATACTTCATGGCTCTTTATCCCCTATTCTTCAGCAATGTCCTTGAAAACAGGTGAATGCTGTCTCTCTCCCATCTCAGAGGAGCCTGAGTTGGACAGGGAAGCTGGCTGCCATTTCCAGATGGCGAGAGATGGAAAGGGTCAGGGCTGGCTTCACTACCTAAGAGCTAGGATGCATTAAAGCAAGTCCCTTGCCTTCCCCAGGTTTCAGTTTCCTCTGTAAAATGAGAAAAGTGGATTAAATGACCCAGAGCTCCACCCCCTTCCCATTCCAATATCCTGAAATTCCACTCCCTTCACCACCACCTCCAACCAAAAAAATATACCATCTGCCTAAAGAGATAAGAACATGAGGAGAAAGTATTTTATCCTAGATTCTTATTAAACGTTTACCCCAAGACAGTAGAAAAAAGGTAAGGAGCTACCCAACCTGGCTCAAGGCAGAAGCACCAGAATGAGTACTGCACATTCTTATTCACAAAGCTTATGTGAAAAGTCTGAATGCTAGAAATATTTGTGTATTGAAAAATTAAAGGTAGGGAATAAAAGTTGGATCTGATCAAACTTTCCTAGACAGGGAATAATATCAACCCTGGTAGACCCACCAAATCCTCCTGTGCTCACAATATTAACAGTTAACATTTTAGACATATCAGTTACTTTCTTAATGTCTCTGCTATTAGGAATCTTGACAAAAGCAGGTTGTGGCTGACTTGGAACGGAAAATCCATTGGATTGTAATACGATCTGAAGCTGGAAACTTTAGGGAGTAAGAATCTGATTCAAATGAAGACATCATTTTCACTCTTCTAAAAGTTTCTTCTATTCTTTGACTACAATTTAGTGCATATTTTGGAAGAATGATACTCTAAAGTTTTTCATATTTAATGAGAAAAAATAACAAATCCAGTTCCACTTTAGTTTCCTCAATTTTTTTCACTTTTTCAAAAACAAAGTTATTGCTGCTGATTTATAATAAAATACACCCATTTAAAGTATACAATGATGTTTTGACAAATGTATAAGCCCAAATCATGAACAGCACAGTCAGGATATCCGGCATCTCCTACAGTTCTCTCATGCCCTGGTGCAGGCTTCCTTCCTCGAAGCACCGCCTGAGGCAGCCACTGATTGACTGATTATCACTTGGGGTTTTTCCCCCCCTTTCTTGAATCTTATATAAACAGAATCATACAGGTTGTTCTCTTTTTTGTTTGTCTTCTTTTGCTCACCATGTTTTTGAGAGTCATCCAAGTTGTTACATTTGTCAGCGGTTCATTTATTTTTATTGTTGAGTGATATTCCACTGTATGAATAAACCACAATGAGTTATCCATTCACCTGTTGAGAGATATTTGGGTTGTTTCCACTTTTTTTCTATCATGAAATAAAGTCTCTTTGGGAACAATTATTTTCCCTTGTCTTCGGTAAGGACCTACTTGTAATACTGGTAATATGGTCTTATGATTAGTGTAAGATTAATTAATATTGTAAGAAATTGGCAAACTTTTCCAAAATGACTACCATTTTCCCTTTCTACAAGCAATGGTTGAGAGTTCCAGCTGCTCCATATCTTGCTTAACATTTGGTATTGTCAATCATTTTACATTTAGTATACTAGTAGGTATGTAATTGCTGTCCTTGTGGTTTTAATTTGCATTTTTCTAATTACTAATGATGAACATCTTTTCAGTTGCTTGGTGACCATTTACGTGTCTTCTTTTGTGAAGATCTGTTTAAAACTTTTACCACATATGTACTGAATTGTCTTCTTACTACTGAGTTGTAAGAGTTATTTACATATTCTGAATACAAATCCTTAACCACATATACATACTGTGAATTTTTTTCCTAATTGGTGCATTACTTTTTCATAAAGTAAGTACTTTTGAATAAAAGTTTTAAATTTTAATAAAGTCCAAAATTTCAGTTATTTTTTGTATGGCTAGCACTTCTTGTATCCCAAGAAATCTCTGCCTATCCCAATGTCATTATAAATATTTTCTACTACAAATTTTATAGTTTTAGCTTTCACATATACATCTAAGATCTATTAAGGCAGTATCTGTATATAGTATGAGGTAAGAATAGAGAGTCTTCTTTTTTATATATGGGTAAATAGTTGTTCTGGCACCATTTAGTAGAAGACAGTTTCCTTAACCCATTGAATTATCAAGGAACCTTTGTCTAAAATTAATTGTATGGGTCTATTTCTATACTCCGGGTTCTGTTCCATCGACCTGTATATCTACTCCTTATGCCAATATCACACCATCTTGACTTTTTACTGTAGTTTTATAGTAAGTATACTAAGCCTTAAAACCAGATTCTAACTTTGCTCTTAAATATTTCTTTGGCTCATCTAGAGCCTCTCTAATTTCCATGTAAATTTTCAAATAAATCTGTCAGTCTCTACAATTTTGCTAGGACTTAGATTAGGATCCAATCTATAGCTTAATTTGAGAAAAACTGATATTGAGTCTTCCGGAAAATATCAAGTCTTCTCATCCATGGCACTGTATATCATTTCATTTATTTAGGTCTTCTTTACTTTTTCTCACAAAGGTTTAGTCATTTTCAGTGCACTATTCCTAAATATTTTGTGCTCTTTAATACTATAATTGTCTTTAAATTTTCATTTTCCAGTGGTTCATAACAATTTACATAAAAATTCACAGGCTTTTTCATACTGACCTTTTACCCAGAAATATTGCTAAATTCATTCAGAAAACACAACTTTGTTTGATTTCCATCTTATAAAATTCACTGAGATCTGTTTTATGGCTCTGAATATGTCTCTCTAGGTTAATACTCCAGGTGCAAGTGAAAAGAATGCATATTCTGCTCTTGTTGTTGGAATGTTCTACAAATGTCAATTAAATCAAGTTAGTTGATGATACTATCCAAATCCCCCTGTATCCTTAGTAATTTTCTGTCTACATGTGTTCTATCAACACTCAAGAGTATTAAAATGTACAACTACAGCCCTGGCTGGTATGGTTCAGTGGATTGAGTGCCAGCCTGCAAACCAAAGGGTTGCTGGTTTGATTCCCAGTTGGGGTACATGCCTGGGTTGCCAGCCGGGCCTCTTGTGGGGGGCATGTAAGAGGCAACCATGCGAGAGGAGAGAGATGTTTCTCTCCCTCTCTTCCTCCCTTCCCCTCTCTCTAAAAATAAATAAATAAAATGTACAACTACAATTGTAGATTTGTCTATTCCTCCTTTTGGTTTTGTCAGTTTTGGCTTTTTGTATTTTGAAGCTCTGTTATTAGGCATATATATTTTTAGTATTATTACATCTTCTTTATGAAATGACTCCTTTATTATTAGGAGATGTAACTCTTTATCCTTGATAACATTCTTTGTTCTGAAGTCTACATTTTTTAATATTAATATAATCACTCAAGCTTTCTTTTGATTAGTTTTTGCATGGTATGTATTTTTCTGTACTTTTACATTCAAATTGTTTGTGTCTTTATATTTAAAGCAGTTTTTACATATACTATAGAGGAGGGACTTTTACATATAAAATTTGATAAACTCTAGATTCTGATAAGAGTTTATAAAGCTGAGTTTAAATCTATCATCTTGCTATTTCTTTTCTATTGCTCTGTCCATTGTTCCTTTTTCCTTCTTCTCTACCTTTTTTGGATTGAGCTTTTGAAAAAGAAACCATTTAATCTCCTCCAATATAGGCCTGTTAACTATACCTCTTTACTTTTCTAGTGGCTCCTCTAGAGCAAATGTCAAACACACACACACACACACACACACACACACACACACACACACAACCTCTCTGAAGTACCAGACAGATTTGTAGAATTTGCAGGCCATAGACTCTGTCACAACTACTCAGTTCTGCCATCCTACCACCAAATAGCCATAGACATGAGTGAGTGTGACTGTCTTTTAACAAAATTTTAGAATGGGAATAAAGAATAGAAGCTGTATTGAATAATGACTAAAATTAAAAAAATAAATAAAATAAAATTTTAGCTGCTAAAGCAAACAACAAAATACTTTGTCAGTGTGGGGGTGGAGGGAGGCAGTAAACCAGATTTAGTCTTCAGGCTGAAGTTTGCCAGCCCATGCTCCAGGATTTAGAATATATATCTTTTACTTATCACAATCTACCTTCAAATAATATTTTGTCACTCTAACTACCCATACAAGCACTTTGCAGTTGTACATGGTTCTTTTTCCTTGTTCCTGTCCTTTGTATTATTGTTGTCATGTATTTCACTTTTATAGAAGCTATAAACCCAGCATTATTTAATCAATTAATTTTTACAGAGATTTTAAAATGACAAATGTGTTTTAATATTTGCCCATGTATTTACCCTTCCTGCCCTTCTTTATTCCTTTTGTGTCTATCCACATTTCTACCTGGCATCATTTTCCTTCAGGGTGAAGAAATTCCTTTAACATTTCCTGAGATGCAAATCTACTTGTGGTGAATTCTCAGCTTTGGTTTGTTTGAAAAAGTTCTTTTTTGCTTCAATTTTGAAAGACATCTTTACTGAATAAGAATTCTTGGTTCCCTAGTACTTTAAAGATGCCTCTCTAGTGTCTTCTGGCTTGCATAGTTGCTGACAAAAAGTTCATATCATTTTTCTCTGCTTTCAAGATCTTCTCTTTTTCCTTGGTTTTAAGCAATTTGATTATGATTATAATGTACCTTGATGTAGCTTCCTTCATGCCTATTTTGTTTGGGTTTTATTGAGTTTCTTGGATTTTTTAGTTTATATTTTTCATCACATTTAGAAAATTTGAAATACTTTGTTCAAGTATATTTTGCTTTCTCCCCTCTATCTGCTCTCTTCTGGGATCCCAAATATAAGTATAGTAGAGCACTTGATATTGCACTGCGGGTCACCATGGTGGTTTTCATTGTTTAATCCAGCATTGTTCTTTGTGTTACTGCAATGTCTTCAAGGTCCTTGATTTTTTTTCTTCTATTGTGTCTAATCTGCTGTTAAGCCAGTCCAGAAAATTTTCATTTCAGATATTTGTCAGCTCTTGAAGTTCCATTTGTTCTTTTTATATTGTCTCATTTTTCATCATTGTAGTCATGCATTCCTTTAAATCCAAAACCATATTTACAATAGCTGTTTTTAAAGTTCTGTAAAATAATTCTCTATTAATTCCATCACCTCTGTCACTTCTAGGTCTGTTTCTATTGATGGCATTTCCTCCTGGTTGTGGATTACATTTCTTCACACATCTAGTGATATCTAACTAGATGCTGGACACATTGTTAAATGTCTGGGCTTTGTTGTCTTCCTTCAAAGGGTGTGGAGTTTTGTTTTGTCAGGCAATTAAGTTACTTGCATATCAATTTGCTCCTTTTCAGGCTCCTTTCCAAACATTATTAGTAAGGATTTTAGGTAGTTCTTACTCTAGAGCAGAGATTGGCAAATTCATTTAATAAAGGACCAAATAGCAAATATGGGATGGGGCAAAAGTCAGTTTACAGTTGTTTGTATGAAAAATAATACAATAATTAATAATACAAAAATGAAATCTGTTCCACATACTCACAGCTGTAAACTAATTTTTGCCCCACCTGTATTTTATGCTTTGTGGACCTACAGTACTCAACTCTGTAAACAAATATGTGACTGTGGTACAATAAAACTTTGTTTACAAAATTTGGTGACAGGCTGGATTTGACCTATTGTCCATAGTTTTCCAACCCCTGCCCTGGAGCTAGTGTATCCCCAATACTAATGCCGCTCTGGAGTCTCTACTGACATTCCAGGGTGTTCAATGACATCTTTCCACTCCAACTGGTGTTCCCAAATAGTGTTCTTTTCCTAGCCCCATGGAATCTCATCTCATGTAACTGTAGCTTATTCTTCAGCCAAAACTCGAGGACCCCAAGGTATATTTATAGAGCTCCTTCTCTGAATAGCTCCTTCTACTTCCATACTATGTCTCTCAAATTTAAGCCACCTCAGCCTCCCTGAACTCTTGTTTCTGGGACCACCATACTGTGCTGGGTTCCCTCTCTGTGCTCTACTACAGTATGAAAAATGTCCTGCTGTAGAAAACCAAGATAGAGTATAGTGCAGGGACAAAAGAAATGAAGCTAAGTATTTCCATCCTCTAGATGAACAGAAAGTCCAGGGTCAGGAGAGGCACAGCAAAATCATTCCAGAATCAAGAGACCTGCAAGGCTCCTGCTAGCCATCCCCATTCGATTTCACCAAATACAGGAAGGTGTGGTGCACAGCTATGATCTGTTCATTTTAGCTGTACTACTTTTGCTGTGATACCTTAGATGCCAATGTACTATGGTGGTTTTGGAAAAGCGAAATTTTTTCCTCATAAGTCAAATTATCCCACTGGGCCACCATTTTGGATCCCATTTTAACCTCCTAGTTGAAATGACAGCCTCAAAATTTACCCCACTCTCCCAATATCCAGCTAGAGTAGTCTCCCATAAAAAGCCAAAGGATTCACAATAAAAGAATAATCCAAAAGAAAAATTACTTTGCTCAACTATAACAGGTAGTTGAACAAAGTCATGGAGATGAAACCAGACAGGTCATTTAACAACCTCTCTCTATAGAACCAAATGTAATTTTAGAAGCAACCCACTTTATAGCTAGGTAACTAAGACTCAGCGATGGGATTTTATTTTCCTATGTGGGTATCTAGTCCAAAGGCCCAGCATTCTTCTGCCACTGATTCATTTTTCTCTTGCTGGCAACATTTTCAGGTGTGGAAGGACCAGAACAACACGGGCCATTATTTTTTTATTTTAACATACTAAAACTGCTGGTGTTTTCTTCCCATGACAGGATTTCAGGATAATGCCTGTTTCTCTGCATTTTCTGCCTGCCTCCATTTCATGCCAGATACCTGATATTATTCAGTCATTTGTTTTGTTATTTAAAATGGGATAGTAGCATGCCAATGTTTTTTTCCACAAGTCAGCAGAAAGAATTAATACCTTTGCTCAAGGGATGTTAAATAGCAGAGTACCTCACTGCTATAAGAATTTATTACTTTTTTATTGTTTTGGTTTTTTTTTAACTTAACAAGGCGCTACATATAAGAACTCTATACATTTAACTCAGATCACCAGCCAGACTGGCCTATTTGTGGAGACCAGAGGCCTTGTAAGATTAACTGCTCACATTAGGAGCTTAGACTCCCTTCTACCACCATTATTGAAAATGGGAGTAAAAACCATGAGAGAATTTCAAATCAGTTCTGCCCAGAGATCGAGAGCAGCATCTCCGGTCTTCAAAGAACTCCTGGCCAATTCTGGCTGCAACCACTGGCATAGAAGAGTCACCATATTTCATCAAAAGACATTGTTATTCCTCACTTCCCATTTTCCAAACAAACATTTCTCAAAAATAAAAAGGACTTACCCTACTATTACTATAACAAAATCCAGTAAATTCCATCCATTCCTAACATAAGCATTAGGATGTAGCAATAATCCATACGCTATAATCTTCAAAAATGTCTCGACTGTAAAAATAATCAGGAAGGCATATTCTACTTTTTCCTGTGAAGAGAAACAAAGGGAGGGGGGAAGAAGAAAAGATTTTTAAAAAAATAAGTATTAGAATCAATATCTCTTTTCCAAGCATTTTTCTCCAAGCAAAATTTCACTACGAGAAATGGAATAATTAACTTTGCACCTGGGCCAAGAAAGCATTTTAATTCTAACACTAAGCTGCTCATAAGCAACTAAGTGTAAGACACTTTTCATTCAGCCTGCATGATTGCGTTCTGCCACGTGCCCTGACGCACGTGCAATGAGCCTGCCTAGGACATAACAGGCATATTTGTTATTTGCACACATTTGCAAAACGCAGCATGCTTTCCTCCTGAGGTTGCCAAATCAGGCCCCAAAAAGCACGAGGATACAACAAAGATTCCAACGGTGGCTTTGAACAGAATGTCCTCTGTAACAGAGGAGGGTGTGTTTGTTTTGACCCTCTCTTGCTCCTTGGGCTAATGTCTGACTTCTGAGTTAGGGTCAGCTTTGTCACTGAGCAGCAAGGTGACTCTGACAAAGCCTCTCCTCTTCTCTGGACATAAGTTTTCTCATCTGCACAGTAAACAGGGTGAATTCAGAATGAAAAGCCCACTGCCTGCTTATAGGCATGTCACCTCACTCAGATGATACTGCTGAATGCTGAGTGGTCACCACACATGTTCCCAGGCCGGGCTTGACCTTCTCATCTAACAGCCCCAGCGCTCATTCCCATGTGATTGCCACAGACTTCTAAGACGCTGTCCTCAGGCCACATGACTCTTAGAGTCTTTCAGTTCCAACTCCTGCAATGCCATGAGTATAGAAAACACATTCACCAGGGACCTTAACTTTGAGAGCTAAAAGGAAGAGCAATTCTGTTGCTTTAACCAGAAGCAAAAATCCCTGAAAATACCAATCCAGTGTACTGAAATTACACTCTGATCACCAAATGTAGATTGTCAATATGTTTTAGAGACTTAGAGTTCTAAGGGAACAAGATAAGCTGAAAATAGGACACTGATTTTATAATTCCACTTCCCTTTATATCCTTTCTGCTTTATTTACTAGGCCAGATAGGAGGGGAAAAGACTTTTGCTGCCATCAATATTCATAGCAGTTACAGCCCTACATCGACACAGAGCTATACTTTAGAGTAGAAAAACAAGACAAGGAACAGAGAGTACACCTACCAAACACAGCTTGTTTTTCCACTTTGGCTTTTATTTATAAGTAATTTTGCCACAATAATACAGGGGCTATTAGTAAAACTGAATTGTTTAGGGTTCATTTATTCCCTTCTCTTGCCCTCTTCTTTCTCCTTTTAAAGAATTTGGTTTCTCTTTCCAAAATCCTCAGTGCATTAATTGACGGATGATTATAAGGAATACAACCTTGCTTTAATGTGATTCTTTATTACAGAGGCTCTACCATAATGCCAGCTAAACAATCATAGCCTGGAGAGCATGACAGACCAATGTGCATAGAAGCCAGTGTTGTCCTGGTCTCAACCCTGCTGTTAAAAAAGACTCCTATAAAACAAATACACCTCCATATTAAGCAAACGTATTGTAAAAAAAAATCTTGCAAAACAACAATCACAGGAAGAGAAGGTAATTACTTACTTCACAAAAAAAAATTGACCATTTGAGGAGAGCATGTTGAGTTAGTAATTTGAAAAGGAGGCCACAAAGAGTCAGGATCCTAGCTAGGTGAGGTGGGAATGGGCATAGGGCCGAAGAAGCTGCTGACAGGTCCCACAGAGCAGATGCAGAATCTGTGGCCAGGATGGAGGAGCGCATGGAGGAAGCAGCAGCAGCAGGAATGAAGGAATGGGGCTGCATGAGCTGGGCATGAAAGGAGGTGTCCCTGGGCAAGGCTGCCCCTTAAAGCCCTACCTCAGGCTAAACAAAAAGAATAAATTCCTGCACCCCAATCACCCTGCATTTGCCAGGCAGTCACATGCTTGTGGCACTCACCAGCTACCCGCAGCAATTCCTCTCCCTGCTAGCTAGGTGCGCAGGTTGAGTCAAACCTCCTTTTAGGAACTAGCCACCAATTCTGACCTGGCCAGTGTGGCTCAGTTGGTTGGGTGTCATCCAACAAAGTAAAAGTTGCTAGTTCAATTCCCAGTCAGGGTACATGCCTGGACTGTGGGTTCAACAGATCAATGTTGCTCTCCCTTTCTTTCTCCCTCCCTTCCCCTCTCTAAAAGTTAATAAATAGATAAATAAAACCTTAAAAAAACACCAATTCCTTTAATTATTTTTTTCATTTTTATTTTTTAATCATCTTATTGATTATGCTATTACAGTTGTCCTGATTTTATGCCCTTTGCCCCCCTCCACCCAGCAGCCCCTACTCCCTCAAGCAATCCCCACACCATTGTTCATGTCCATGGGTCATGCATATAAGTTCTTTGACTACTCCATTTCCTATACTGTACTTTACATCCCCATGGCTATTCTGTAAGTACCTACTTGTATTTCTTAATCCTCTCACCTCTTCATCCATTCCCTCATACCACCCCTCCCATCTGGAAATCATAAAAATGCTCTCTGTATCCATGATTCTGTCTCTGTTCTTCTTGTTTGCTTAGTTTGTTCTTAGAGTCAACTGTGGATAGACATGTATTTATTGCCATTTTACTGTTCATAGTTTTGATCTTCTTTTCTTAAATGAGTCCCTTTAACATTTCATATAAAAATGGCTTGGTAATGATGAACTCCTCTAGCTTTTTCTTGTCTGGGAAGCTCTTTCTCTGCCCTTCCATTCTAAATGACAGCTTTGCTGGGTAGAGCAATCTTGAGGGTAGGCCCCTGCTTTTCATCATTTAAAATATTTCTTGCCAGTCCCTTCTAGCCTGCAAAGTTTCTTTTGAGAAATCAGCTGACAGTATTATGGGAACTCCCCTGTAGGTAACTAACTGCTTTTCTCTTGCTGCTTTTAAGATTCTGTCTTTATCATCAAACTTTGGCATTTTAATTATGATGTGTTTTGGAGTGGGCCTCTTTGTATCCATATTATTTGAGACTCTCTGTGCTTTCTGAACTTACATGTCTATTTCCTTCACAAAATTGGGAAAGGTTTCTTTCATTATTTTTCAAATTGATTTCCAATTTCTTATTCTTTCTTCTCTCCTTCTGGCACTGCAATGATGTGAATGTTGGACCTCTTGAAATTGCTCCAGAGACTGCTTACACTATCCTTATTTTCTTTGGATTCTTTTTTCTTCTTGTTGTTCTGATTGGTTGTTTTTTGCTTCCTTATGTTCCAAATCATTGATCGGATTCTCGGCTTCATCCACTCTACTGTTGTTTCCCTCAAAATTGTTCTTTATTTCAGTTATTGTATCCTTCATTTCTGACTGGATCTTTTTTATGCTGCTGAGGTCCTCTCTAAGTTTCTTGAGCATCCTTATAACTATTGTTTTGAACTCTGCATCTGATAGATCACTTATTTCCATTTTATTTAGTTCTTTTTCTGGAGTTTTGACCTGTTGTTTCATTTGGGTTGTGTTTCTTTTTTTTTTTTAATTTTTTTATTTTAGTTTATTCAGTACAGTTTCTATCCTTTATTCCCATTCCAGCCCACCCACCCATTCCTCCCCTCCTCCCTCCCCTTTCCAACACCCCTAGTTTTGTCCATGTGTCCTCTATATTTGTTCCTGTAAACCCTTCCCTTCTCCCCTGAAATTCCCTCCCCTCTCCCCTCTGGT
>CM052544.1:42596964-42628828 GCA_028533065.1 Trachops cirrhosus | reverse complement strand
ATCCATTCATTTACTGATGGGCACCTAGGTTGTTTCCAGCACTTAGCTATTGTAAATTGTGCTGCTATGAACATTGGGGTGCATAGGTTCTTTTGGGTTGTGTTTCTTTCTCTCCTCATTTTGGCAGCCTCCTTGTGTTTATTTCTTTATATTAGGTAGAGCTGCTATGACTGCCTGTCTTGGTAGCATAGCCTAATGTAGTAGGTGTCCTATAGGGTCCAGTGGCACAGCCTTCCCTATGATCCAAGTTGGGTACTCATGGTGTGCCCTCTGTGTAGGCTGAGTATACCCTCCACTTGTAGTTGAGCCTTGGTTTCTTATTGGCAGGTCAATGGAAGGGATTTACCCAGGCTAGTCAGCTGCAAGGATTGGCCATGACCACTGACCACCAACCTCTACCCTCCATGGAGGATCAGCTCTGCAGGTGGGCTCTGATGTGGTCTGTAGCTGTCCACTGGGTACAGAGGCTCTGGGGTTTTCCAGGTCATGCAAGCCAAGGTCAGCCCCCACCTGTGTTCTCCCCAGGGCCACCCAGCCTGAGCTATGAAGCAATTTGAGATGTCTGCTACTTGTGCTGGGCTTGAAGATTCCCAGGCGAAGCCAAGCTGTGAATCTAGGCTGGCTGCTGCTAGTGCCAGGCCTGAGGCCACTTAGCAAGAGGTACAGGGGCTGGAAGCTACTGAAGCCAGCTATTGCTTGTTTGATAGGATTTAGGAAGTTGTGAAGCCTGATCCAAAACCAGCCATTCATAGGGAAAAGTCATGCTTAACAGTTTCAGTGGGTCCCTAACTTGGGTGGGTTGGAGTCTCAGGGGATCTCCAGGGTTGTGCAAAGAGTGTTAGCCAGGTTGATGGAGTCAGCTATGGCACCTGCCAGCACTGAGGATGTGTGGGTGGAGGGTTCAGCAAAGGGACAATGGCCACTGCCTGCCTTTCTGACTGAGAGAAATCTATTCCCCAGGTCCTGCCTTGATGCCAGACACTTCAGTTTCTCCCTGAATGCCACTGGTGCCTTTCAAGCTGCTACCCTGGTGCTGGAGCAGAGGAAATGAGTCTGAGTAAGTCTGTGTGAAATGACTTTTAAGAGAAACTGCTTTGGACTCTAAAGGTTTCTTTTACCGTCTCAATCCTCACTGGTTTTTGCAGCCAGAAGTTATCTTCCTGGCATGGGAACCCTGGACTCCGCAGCCAGTTGTGGGGCTGGAACTCCTCACTCCTGAGATATCCCTCTCAGATTTTCATCTACCACACATGGGTGAGAAACCAGCCCATTCCACATCTGCATCCCTCCTACCAGTCTGGATGAAAGTGGTTTTTTTAATTTCATAGTTCTCAGACTTCCATTCAACTCACTTTTTGATGGTTCTAAGTAATGGTTGTTCTATATTTTAGTTTTAATTCTGATGTGGTTCTGCAAGGAGGTGAGCCATGTTTACCTATGCCACCAACTTGACCAGAACCTGACTCCCACGAATTCCTCTTAATCAGAGATCATGCTATATGAATGAAAGTCCTTCATGAGACTGCAAGCCACCAGAGAAATAAAGGCTCCAAATTTAATTCTAAAACCTGACTTATTTTCTTTAAACACTGAAGTTTCACCAAACAGGAGAGACTCTAAACCAATAGTCTCTAAACCACTTAACTTTATACAGAACCTTGAGAAAAAGAAACTGCAACTAGCAAGGAATGGGAGGTCCCAGGATCCTCAGCTTGGCTGTACTTGTACTCATTTGATCCTTGTACTTGGTTGTCAGCTCTTCTATTCTCAAGGATCCTTTTACTAGTGCTGTGGTACAAACATCCAGCCAGCTATCCTTGAGCATCTGGGTTCTCCTCAGACAGCCTGATCCCTCAGATAGCTTCCAACTTGTTGTCAAAAAGTCAACAAAGGCTTGATGAGCCAGACGCACCTCTTTGCTCTATGCATCCACTTACATGGCCCCAGTTTTTGGATAGGCTCTCCTGGCTTACACCCCAGCAATAGCTGACCCCTCCCCACCACACACACATCCCTTCTGTGTCTTGCAGTCCTGGGCTCCCATCTCTTATTGTCTTTGTAACTTCAGCACCTAGTACCATATTAGACATACCTAAAGTACTCATAGGTGCTAATAGCAAGTAGAAAAGGAAAAAAGGGAAGGAATAAAGCAACAAATCTAGACTTAAATGGGGGAGCCTATAAAAACGAGGTTTTATGATTTTAGCATATGTATCAAAAAGCAAAACAAGTACCGTAGGTATCTTTCTAAGTTACAATAAACCCTTTCTAGAATGAGCCTGGAATAAATGGTCAGACTGCTGAGACAATAGCTGATCTCAACTTCTCACCCGATCCTCCCTTGCAATCTCAACCTCAGCCTCTGGGTAAGGTCCTCGTGACTCCACCCTTTTGTAGCTTCCTCTTCCAATTCGTTCACCTCTCTCCCAAGAGAACCTCCACTCCAGATCACAGGCAAACCTGCTCTTTCCCACACATGCTGATGCTGTCCCTACTCCGTGCCTTTGCCTACCCCACTATACACACACAGTGGGATACCCCCACATATGGAACCACCCCTCTCCAAGTGAACACACAACTGCAATGCAGGGCTAAAACAAGGCTAGCACTGTCGAGTGGAACAAACGCCAGGCTTGGAGCCATACGTAATATGTTTTCTGCTAGCCCAACTCGGCCACTGATTCTTTCTAAAATGGTTTCGCCATCCTGCTTTTTTATCGGGCTACGTTCTACTTTTCCTTCAAGGCTCAGCTTAAATGACACTTGCTAACCTCCCAGACAAAATTAGGGCCTGCTCTTAAAGGCTGTCAAAACTCATTACACTAATTCATAGCCTTATTTGTAATTTTAAATTCTTTAAAAATTATTTATTTAATATTTGACTGTCCCAATAAATGATCATTTCTCTAAGACAGAGACCATTTCTATTTCATGCATCATTGTATACCCAAGGCCTGTCTTAAAAATACATATGTGATATTTATAAATGAATAAATAGGCAAAATGTGAGGTTTCAACCAAATATTACTCAGTGTCTCTTCCTACTAAGAAGTTCCATAAATGTTTTAGTCTGCTCAGGTTGCCATAACTAAACGCCATAGACCGGTGGATTAAACAACAGAGATTTATTTCTCACAGTTTTAGAGGCTGGGAAGTCCAAGATCAAAGTGCTTGCTGATATGGTACCTGGTGAGAACTCTCCCTGGCTTGCAGAGGGCTGACTTCTCACTATGTCCTCATCTGGCCTTTCTCTGGTACATGTATGTGTAAAGTGAGAACAAGAGAGAAAGACAGAGACTTCTGGCCAAGATGAAGGCTTAGGTAGACACACTGTGCCTCCTCACACAACCAAAAGAAGGACAACAACAAATTTAAAAACAAAAAGCACCAGAACTGCCAGAAAATTGAACTGTATGGAAGTCCAACAACCAAGGAGTTAAAGAAGAAACATCCATCCGGACTGGTAGGAGGGGTGAAGACAGGCAGCCTAGACTCCTGAGAGGACTCACAGCAAGGTGGCAGCTGGAGGACCTAGGCAGGCAAGGTGGTAGCTGGCAGACTGGTGAGGTGACAGCTGGTGGACAGGGCGGTCCCACATTCGAGTGCAGATAAACCAGGAGGATCAACTGGGTATCAAGAAAGAACACACAACCCAGGGTTCCAGTGAAAGGAAATAAAGCCTCAAAACTTCTGACTGAAAAAAACCTGTGAGGGTTGAGACAGCAGGAAAAACTCCCAGCCTCACAGAAAAGTTCACTGGAGAGACCCACAGGGTTCTAGAACGTACACAAGCCCACCCACCAGGGAATCAGCACCAGAAGGGCCAATTTGCTTGTGGGTAGCGGGGGAAGTGATGGAAAACTGGCAGAGAGGAGAGCAAGCAGACCACTCCCCCACAGGCAGCATCACAACACAGCGATGTGGGTAGCCCCACCCTGGTGAAAACCTAAGGCTCCACCCCCTACTACGTAACAGGTACACTAAGACAAAAAAGGCCCAGATGAAAGAACAAATCTAAAGCTCCAGAAGAAATACTACTAAGCGATGAACAGATAGCCAACTTATCAGATACACAGTTCAAAACACTGGTAATCAGGAAGCTCACAGAATTGGTTGAATATGGTTGTAAATTAGAGGAAAAAGTGAAGACTATGAAAAATGAAATAAAGGAAAATGTACAGGGGACCAACAATGAAGGGAAGGACACTGGGACTCAGGTAAATGGTTTGGACCAGAAGGAAGAAATAAACATTCAACCAGATCAGAATGAAGAAACAGGAACTCAAAAAAATTAGAGGTTTAGGAACCTCCAGGACAACTTGGTATGTTCCAACATCTGAATCACAGGGGTGCCAGAAGGCAAAGAAGAACAACAAATTGGAAAATTACTTGAAAACATAATGAAGAACTTCCCAATCTGGCAAAGGAAATAGACTTCCAGGAAGTCCAGGAAGCTCAAAGAGCCCCAAAGAAGTTGGACACAAGGAAGCACACACCAAGGCACATCATAAATCCATTAGCCAAGATTAAAGAGAGGGAGAGATTCTTAAAAGCAGCAAGAGAAAAGGAGACAGTTACCTATGAAGGAGTGCCCATAAGACTATCAGCTGATTTCTCAAAAGAAACCTTACAGTCGAGAAGAGATTGGAGAGAAGTATGTGAAGTTATGAAAGTCAAGGACCTACATCCAAGACTGCTGTATCCAGCAAAGCTTTCATTTAGAATGGAAAGGCAGATAAGTGCTTCCCAGCTAAGGTCAAGTTAAAGGAGTTCATCATCACCAAGCCCTTGTTATATGAAATCTTAAAGGAACTTATCTAAGAAAAAGAAGATCAAAAATGCAAACATTAAAATGACAACACACTCACAGCTATTAACAACTGAACCAAAAAAAAAAAAAACCCTAAGCAAACAATTAGAACAGAACAGAATCATAGAAATGGAGATCACATGGAGGGTTATCAGCAGGGGAGTAGGACAGGGAGAGAGGGGAGAAAGGTACAGAGAATAAGTAGCATAAATGGTAGGTACAAAATAGACAGGGAAGGTTAAGAATAGTATAGGAAATGTAGAAGCCAAAGAACTTATATGTACGACCCATGGACTTGAACTAAATGCGGGGACTTTGGGTGGGAGGAGGTGCACAAGGTGGAGGTGAATAAAGGGAGAAAATGGGACTTTAATAGTATAATCAATAAAATATATTAACACAACTATAAAAAAGAGATAGACAGAGATCTCTTCCTCTTCTTACAAAGACACTAATCCCATCAGGAGGGTCCCTCCCTAATTACCTCAGAAAGACCCCATCTCTAAATACCATCATATTGGGGGTAGGGCTTCAACATATAAATTTGGGGGGATGCAAACATTCAGTTCATAGCAATAATACAAGGGCCCCATGGCTTTGCCCTATTCTGGGAAATTGTCCGTAAATGTCAGGGAAAAGGCTCTCAGCTACACCATCCTCATGATGGTGGGCAGCTGTGTCCAGTCAGAGTGAGGAGCACACAGAAAGGCAAATCAATCAAGGACAATAAGCAGCCAGAGCAGTGGAACACAGGGAGTGAGGGGCAGGTGAGGAGGGACAAGGCAAGGCTCAGTGGACAGCTCAAGGGAGGCCTTGAAGGGCCTCGTGTGCCAGGCTATGGATCTGGGCTTCGATCTCCTCTGTAAAATGAACAGACTGTATCAAATGAGCTCTTCCAGCTGTAAAACTATGATTCACTGTAACCTGATGAGCAAGGTCCAGACACAGGCTTCAGAGGGAGGTTCTATGAGGCCAGAAACCCCAGGACGACCACCAACCAAGAGCAGCAGCAGTTTTGTCAAGTGCTGGGTCACCTGAAGTCACTGGCATAGTCAGGCCAGGCTGCTGAGAGCCCTTCCCACAGAGGTGACTCGGGGAGCCACAGAGCTACTATCACAGGGTTTTGATAAGCAATTCAATCTCCAGTAAAACCCTGGTGGGTGCACCACAGGAGGATGATGGGCAGGTGGGCTTCAGCTCAGAGCTAAGACGGCAGCAGTCATTTTTCTCTCTGCAGGTATTAATGAAGGATGTACTTAGCAGGCCTCCAATGGGTAGTTTAACAGCATAGTTACATGAAGAAACTAGCTACAATAGTCAGTTTGCCTTTGTTTCTCTTCACTTAAAAGTACAAATTTTAGATGACATTTGAGCCCTCAGCCCTATTGTAGTCTGTACATCTGGGTCACCCTAGTTGAGTCATTCACCCCTTCTGCCTTTCAGTGTCTTCATCTATAAAACAAGGAAAATCACCCTGCCCACCCAGGTCACAATGAAAATCACATTAAGTCAAAGGTGGGAAAGAGCTCTGTCATCTGCCAAAAGAGCAAAGGCTACCTGGAACAGGATGAGGCGAGACAGCTCTCCCAGCCCCAGGAAAGGGAGCCCTGAAAGGAGGATCCGGAAACTCCCTCTCTGAAGGTGTTTCTCCTGAAACCCCATGATAGTTCAGTGAGCCTGTGACCACCCAGGTGGGGAGCGCCACTGCTCAGGATGCTGCCCAGAATGTACTCAGATGACAAATGGAGGAGGCCAGCAGGGTGGCCTGGCTGAGCCCTCTATGGAGAACAGCTTCACCTGTGGGAAGAGGGCAGCATCAGGTCTGGGGCAGAGGGGGCTGGCTGGCAGGACACGCTCTCTGGATGTGGCCTGCTCACTCACCTGCACAGCAGAGGCAGCTGCTGCTTTGCTGATGAGAATAAAACAAGCAGCTTGGGTGGGGTGGCTAATTATGGTTCTTGCCCACCCCAAGCAAAACTCCCAGGGTAACAGCCCCCCTGATCTGCTCCCAAGAATTGTTCCTTTCCTACTCTCAGCCCAGAGGCTACAGGCATCAGCATGTGGCCGAGGTTATTATTTCAAGGACAGGTATGTAACCCAGTGCATGCCAACCAGATCCATTAGAGCTAATCCTGGAATTTTCACTTCAGCAACCAGACAACAAATTCTGTTGCTAGCTGGACTTAGCTCTGAGACACAGCCAAAAAATGGGGAGAGGGTGGTAAACAGAAGGCTGGAGAAACTCAGAGACAGACAAGCATGTGGCTCTGATGCTTTTGTTTGCACACCTGAATCAAGCTAAACCTGAAGCCAAACTTCTCCCCTTTCCCTTAAGCTGTTCAGTTACAAAATCCAATAAATCGAGCCAGTTCGGGTTTGGGTTTTTGGTCAATTACAAACAAAAGAGTCCTAGCTGAATACATGGGGCCTATAGGATCACTCTGCTTCTGTGAAAATTGAAGCATCTAAGAGAATCTTCAGCAGTTCCTCATTTCCCAAGAGATTCAACTCCTCTGGTGATTCCTTTTGACCCACAAGCTTAGGAATCTCTGTACACAGGACTTAAAAGCCCTGAAAGTCATTTTCTCTGGGAATTCATCTAGGCTCAACTTCCTAAATTGCCTCCTTCAATCTTATCCATTCTCTGTTGCTGTCTTCAATTCCAGCTGGTTTCTGGGACACTATACACTCATGTAAACTTGATGCCTCAGACCTCCTTGCTTCCCATCCCGCTCCTCCTGGGACATATATTCTGAGTTCTCTTGGCTAGAGTCTACGGGGGCAGCCACGCCTTCCTCACCCTGCTTCAATGCTAAGGCACTGTCCACTTTCACCTGACCTTGCTGGGCAGTTCAGATACTCCACTTTAATTTAATTCAGCAACATTCAGTGGATATCACTCCATACTAGGTGCAGTCCTGAGCACTGGTGATACAAAGATGGCTAAGACATTGTCCACATCCTGAAGGAGGGTCATCAGATGCATATATAAAAATTCCAAGACACAGAAGACATCAATCAAAGCTAAAGCAAAGTACTGGGGATCACCAGTAGGGAGACGGGGGATGAAGCAACTAATTGTGTCTGGAGCATTTGGGAAAACTTCCTAAAAAGCGAAGTACTGTAACACATCTTAATTCCTCCATCTGGCATGCCCAAGGACCTCTACAGTCTGTCTGTGTTCTACCTACCAACAGCCCCAGCAAGCACAGGCCCTGCCCTACCTGACTCCCTTTTCCTTCTCCATGTCTCCCTCTGCTCCAGCCCATTGGCTCCCACAATGTCCTGCATACATACTGCACTCACTCAAACCTCTGGTCTTTGTGACTGCTCTCGTCCATGACTGAAAGCACTTCTCTCTGTTTATCTAAACCTTGTTCCACCCTTTCGGGAATGACTGTGAATTTTTATTTCCTCCAAGGCTATTCTGCCCCCTCTCACCAGCCTGACGCACTATCGGGGAAGACAAATGACTGCCACGTGCCTGCCGCCCTGCTCCCCAGGCACCCTTAAGCCGACATCAGTCGCCAGTCATCAGCTGGCCTTCCTCCACTGCACCCTAACACCGCTTCACAAGGTGCCCAGTCGGGCGTCATCACTGACTGGAGTGGGCACAGGTGGCAAAACAATCTGCAGCCCCAGAGCTGAAAGTTACACCACAAGTTTGGCATTTAATCATGAAAGTAAGCTACAACAAACACTCGAGTGCCAACTAAATACAAGGCCATGACAGAGCACAGAGAAGGGCAGGGCACTGCCCTGTTTTCAGGAGCTCCTGTCCAGTTGGGAAAGTAAACCTATTGGGTGTGTTGTCATGTATCAGCTGTAGATTGTCATGCCTTACAGGCAAGAATCATTGTGCACACCTCCACAGAATCCTCTCACTGTACCAACCAGAGAACTGAGTGCTCGGCCTCCATAAATTCCAAAATGGCATCGTCCACAAAATAGGAAAAACAGTCATGATGCCAAAGCTGTATTTCTAAGCCCCTGGGCCAAGACCTCGTCTCACTGTCAGGGAGCCCTAGGAGCAGTTCTGACACTCAGGCTCGAATCCCGCTGCCCCTCTCCTAACTGGAGTTACAGAGTCATGCTTTCTTTCTAAACAGTGTCAGGCCTTTCCATCCTGTTCCACAGCTCAGGTCAAGGCGGATGGCAGTGGGAGTGTGTGCCCTACTGGGGCCAATCAAAACAGCTCACTGCCCCCTACCGCCCCCTGTGCTCTGTGGGGCCTGGTTCTTGGGACAATGGCCAAAAACACCCTTTGTTTTAGAAAAGAAGCCTTTTCTCCACATTGGTTAGTTTGTGTGACATGAGCCAAATGCTCCAACAAGTCTAGCTCCTTGGTTGAGAAGAAATGAGCAAACATTTCAAAATGGCAGGAACTGTGTAAGTTTAAAACCAAACATTTCATTTTGACAAGAAAACAGACATTCCTTTTTTTCCATTAACAGAGCTAAAGAAAGGCCTTTTTTTGTGTATGGTTAAATTCCCTGACATGTGAGGTTTAAATGCAATCTCACCTCATTCCCCTGTAAACATCCCACTTGCACACTTGGACCCAGCACTTGGGCAAAAGAAACACTTCCCAGCATCTTATCTCAGCTGATTCTCCAAGTGACAGAGAAAGACAAGCAGAGAAGGGATCATCATTTACATTCACCTGTGAGGGTCATGGACACTCAGCTACTTCCTGCCACAGTCAATGGGAGCAGCAGCAGCAATTGTGCCTTCTGGTTTGAAGAGATGTGACCGCACCCACCTGGTGGGGAGCCACACCTCCATGTCTGTCAAATCTCACCTGGGCCTCTGAGTTTTTCCACCTGTCACACCACAGTGACCTCAGCCTAGGGTGACTAGGCAACTTCCACTGAGCAACCTGAGATGCAAGTGCACTTGGAGGTCACAGATGCTGACTGTACATGAGTTGGTACCTGGTGGGTGAGGCTGCTCCCATTTAAGGAAGAGTGTGGCCCTGTGCACAGACACAGCTTTACTTCCCACAGGGAGGCAAAAATCCTGGGGTCAGGTTCCGGCCCTGACACTTACTGGCTTTGTGGACTCAGGCAAGTGACTTTACCCTTTCTCACTGCAGCTTCTTCATCATAAACTCAAAAGTACAAAAGGCAAAGAATGCCCAGGCTTGCAGTTCACTGTAAATGACCCAACACAAGTAAAACACATGACCCAGGGTCTGCGTGCAGCACACTCCCACGACGGCTTGTTTTACTGTGGTGTCTTTGTAACATGCCCTGCACAGCACTGGCCGCCACCCAAAAACAGCACAGCACCCACACGGAGTGACGGCTGACTACTCACTAAACAAGCAGAGGGACAAGGCTGGCTCACAGCCCACCTTGCAGGTCTGCATACCCACTGGGCGGATGTCTCCCTTAGGTGGGCCTGCTGGGTTAGCACTGGCTACACTCTGAGGTGCCAGCACCAGGAGAGAGGTGCCCCATCCAACCTGTTCCCACACCTCCCTGACTGTGCAGCACTCTGTCTGGTCTGTCACAGACAGGGCAGTCAGGAGATGAAGCAGGGCCCAGTTCCCAATCCCTATGTTACCCCCCCTGGCTTCACCACTAAAACAAAACGGGGACATCTGTGGGTCGCTGGGAGCAGGCGCCATCCAGCTCACCAGTCGTCACTCTCAGCATAACAACCACTTTGGGGGGTGAGCAGTGCTCTCCGTAGTCACCCATTTCTAGAGCATGTGCTGTGATCACAGGAACACAGATCATTTATGCCTATACAAACTCATAAATCATGGTTAAGTAGACATAAAGTATGAAGTCTATAATGGAGATAAAAGTGTTCGATACATTTACTTGGAAGATTATTAACTCCATGCCTGTAATTCACCATTGTTTTAGTATTAGAAAGTAAAATTAAGCAAAAAAAACAAGCACCACCCAATTGCGGCCCTGAAGTGGAAATGAATCCCCAAGCCAACACCTGAATAATGAGCCTCTGCAGAGGACGGCCTGAGCTGGGGAGGGTCGCGAGCAATGATCCCATCCTGCCAGTGGCCTCTCCCTCCTGTGTCCTCACTGCCCAGAGCCTGGAGGGAGAGCCCTGCCCCCACTCCCAGCTCCAGATCCACACAGGCCTCCCCCAGCAGTTCCAGTCCTGGGAACACTGGGGCTCCAGAAGCCGTTACTAGAGGGTTTTTCTTGTTCAGGTTGCTAAGGCTAGTTAGTAATCCCCACTGTTCTTTTTTAAAGTTTTTATTTAGTACCTCCCTTTCTCCGCAAAAAATTCTAAGCAGCAAGAATATAAAAAGTTGAAGTAGTTGAGAAAGGGAATGCTATATGGCTGTTAAAAAGGAGGTGGCAGATCAATACTAAGAGTGGGGAAGGATGCATTACCATAGGGACAGTGTGAATAATATGAATAAGTAAATAAATAATATGACTTCTGATGTCTGAAAAGATCTCTTAACAAGCCAAGTCTGCAGCACAGACACCAAATGTGAGAAAGCTTGCCTGCAAGGGCAAGGTCATGGGGTGGGGGCACTTTCTGTCTCTACTTGCAGGTTCTCTGATTATATCCAGAAATTTTTGAAAAATGAAAAAACAATGGAAAATATCAGAATGCACAGAATGTCAGAATTTACTATTTTTTCCTCAAACTCATGTTTTAAATGATATATACATATAAATATTTGTGCGTTATAATGTGAAATGTTTCTATTACAGGTGGCCAGGTTGAAAAAAAGCAAGTTGAAAAACACAGCTCCTGGAACCAACCATGGGGACCCTCCAGTGGACACCAGTGTGGATAAATACCCACTCTTCTCTCCCGCTCACTCATGCACAGTCTCTGCCTCCCACACGTGTGCCCACAGAACACCTTAAGTTAAAGGCATTTGAAGAATTTGGTTCTGTGTGCAGGAAAAAACCTAATAGTCAGAAAGAGCCAACCCAGGAAGAGACGGGGATGGAGGTCCATTTCCTGAGGGTGGTTTCCAGAGGAAGAACTGAAGCTCCAGGTAAAGAAACAGCGACTCAGGCCAGGGCTGGGCATTAAGTTCCTCGCCTGTCCTAGGAGATCAAGGGGGTCCACCTTGAGAGTCAGCACTCTCTAGGGCCATCTGGAGAGGCAGGAGAGGAAAGTGAGTGAGACTAAGCTGGGAGTGTCTATGAGAAGGATGAAGACATATGCTTACCGTGGGTACCAAAGGCAGAAGGGAGGATGGGGTGGAGAAAAGCACCAAAGCGAAGGCTTTGACTCTCAGAGCCAGAGTGCACACACAGAAGGCACACACTCCAGAGACCCAGCAGCTATCCTCTAGCAGATGGAGAAAGTGAAATCCAGAAATGGAAAGGGCAGCACCAGCACTGAGAACCTGGAGGTGGGAAAAGCAGCCTTGGACCCCTGGGAGCTGGACATGGGAAAGAGGCAGTGTGCCCAGCAGACGTGAGCTACCTCATAGCCCACCTACCTTTCCTGATCCACCTCAAGTCCATGCAAGCAGTGGCTCATAAAAATTCCAGGACAGGATGCAAAATGATGCCACCACTGGTCCAGCAAGTCTGAGAGAAGCAGGGCAGGGAGCATGGGGACATGGGAAGACCAGGGTTATGGGTCCCCACCTGAGACCGGAGCTTGCAGTCCAAGAGGGTCCACAGAAACTGCGTCCACTGGCAGGCACAGGGCTACCTGCAGCCAGTCACTAACATCTCTTCACTGGGAAAAGGGCTGTCAGAGCAAGGGGCCTCTAATTCACCAGGAGTTGCCAGGGAGACAGGGGGCTCCTCTTACCTCAGTGCTTTACTAGAAAAGTGGTCAGCTAGGATAAAAGGCTCGCAGCTGGGCAGGCTCAACAGTGCCTCAGGCTGTCATTTTAAAGCATGTTTTGTGTCTTTATTCACTGAATGAGATGAATTCTTCCCTCAGCTTGCTTCACTGTGAAGCGACCACCCAAAAGAACAATCTTTTAAGGAAGCATTGATTGTGGATAATAAAGAACATGTGCAAATTGTGGTTCTGCCCCGGCCCTCTTGGCAGAGCACGGAAACTCCTTGTCCTCTCAGTACGGCACCACCACCAACCTCAGGGGGTTAAGGATTAGCAGTGGCAGCGGGAAATGCACTCAACACAGTGGCTGCTGCCACCAAGGTGGCTGTGAATATTCCACAGAAGGGGCCCCACAGCTCTGGGGTGGGGGTGGGTGGAGGACCTCTTATCAATCGAGGGCAGGGTTCTGCAAAGATGAGAAATCATTCTCAGCGTCACTTGACATTGCCACAATGCTGAGGTCCAAAGAGGCACCCCAAGCACAGCCCCCCACAACGTTTGTATGCTATGGTCCCCCAAAAAGACAGTACTGAAGGCTCAGAAAAACACAGGGGAGATCATAAATAGATAAGCACCTTGAAATCACGAACACTAAAGTCCTGTTTGGCTAGCTTAAAGCCCAAAACTATGTCCATCCTGTTAATTCAGGCACAGACAGATGCCTTTTAATGGTTTCATGATCACTAAGATCAATCATCATTTCAGTAATGATTAGGGCTGAAAAACCCAACAGCCTTAATCATAACTGCCTCAATTCAAAATTCATTAACACTGTGACCAACTGAAATCATTGCACTGGAGCTCTACATTTCATAAATGTACCTCCAAAGAGAATTGGCAAGCTGCTTAATTCCTGTACTCTATATGTCAGTATAGTTCACTTTCCATAGTCACTTCCCTATAAAGTTAGTGTTCAGGCAAACTTCTATCATCAGGGTAACTTTGAGACATCCAAACATGAAGAACCTATGGAAGCTTAAAAGTTAAATAGCTGCTATTTTCTAAATATCTGGGATCATTATTTATAAAACAACCTAGTGAGTTAGGATAAAAGAGAGCAAACAAATACAGGTTTTCCTTTAATTATAGCATTATGTTGGTGAATCAGACCTCAAATGTCTAGAAATTACTACTCTCTACAACTTGGGATTCTGCTCAAATACCAAACTTTAAAAAAAAATCCAAATCCAGAACAATTAGTTCCACTGTAACATCCAGTCTTGCATATCTCTTTTACAGCCCAGATACATGAGAGTACAGAGGGAGACACGGCCATGAGATAAGACTAACCCTCGTTGCAGCTGGACACGGTGAAGAGATGGGTTCTGAAACACAAGTGGCTGTACCCCCTCCCCAAGGCCTACACCACATTAGTTTGCTGCTTAAAAACAACCAGGCTCCCACTAAGCCAGGATAAGGGAAACTGAACTCCAGCTGGATGGCTCAGCTGGTTAGCCCAGTGAACTTGGAGTCAGTTTGGGTTCAAAGTTCCCTTGTGGTCAAGCTACATAACTTTGCACACGCACCTCATCCTTGTGGGCCTTAGGTTCCTAATACCTGAATGTGTTGTTGAAAGAATAAGTGGGATAACATGCCATGTCCAGAGCATCGCACACACACGATAAATGGTCATTGTTATTCTGGGAATCAAGGGTAGAGATTCAGGCCTTGACCTCTTTTCTAACACAGGAGTTCTTTACATCAAATGTCCTTTTAACCAACTTGTAAAATGAACTGATATTCTCTTTGTTCCTTCTGGGTAGAAGATAATGACTAATGCCCATGCCGTAATGAATTTATGTGGCTGCTAGGTTGATTTCTAGAAAGCTTATACACGTTTGTTCACAACAGTTGAGTTGTACACTTACCAAAAACTGGCTATGTCTGTTCCCGAGTTTATATCTGGTGCATTTGTCGCTGGAACTACCTAACTTAACTGAATACTGCTGAGACAATGCACCATGAGTGTAAAAAGAGTTGCTGTTTCCATGAAAACAGGACTGAACCCTTTGGAAGTACTAGATAAGGAATGCAGCCAAAGGTTTTGTTGTTGAGTTGGATATGGGCGAGATGACAGCAAAAGATAAAGGAAAAACCATAAACTTTCAGAACTGCTCTCAGCTTTCTTCTCATGTACTTTTATTCTATTTTTAAATAAAACACAACTGGCAACCATAGGTAAACAGATGTAGTTTATGCAAGAAAAACAATGTGCCCTATGCTAGTAGATGCCCACTCAAAAAAAGCCTTTGGTCCTCCGCCAAAAGATTGGCAAATAAATGTCTAGTTATATATTCTAGGTCAAAATAAGCTTCAACATGTGTTTCTGTCTTTTTATTTATTTTTTTTTCAAATGCACATGGAACATTTTCTTTCTTTTTTTATTGTTTTTTTCTTTTTTTTAAATTTTTTATTTTAGTTTATTCATTACAGTTTCTATCTGTTTCTGTCGTTTTAAATGAGTCGCCCTATAACTGACTTCTTAGAATAACCGATGTGTAAGGTGAGATAAGGGCAGGTGCAACAGGAGGCCAGCCAGACTAAACAAGGCTCCCTCTGTTCCCAGTTCCCATCTGAGGCAGCATCTGACAATGCTCGCCATGACTTTGTTTCTAAAAACTGCATAATAGGGTACAAATGTATTGTCGGTCAGCAGTGAATATGTATTTAAATCAATGTCACGGTAACTTGTGATGCACTGGTAGAATACAAAGTACCAGGTGCCATCTATGTACCTGGGCTTAATGTGGGCAAACTTCCTGAAGTTGAATGCTCTGTCACCATCTCTGTCCTCTTACGCAAGAGTAGGCAAAAATGCTCGTGTGTGTGCATGTGTGTGTGTTGGTAGCAGCAGTACTACGTGCTGGGACGAGGGGCAGGGAGGAAGGAGGCAATGGATGTGAGTATGAGTGAGAAACTGAGAGAGAACACATTTGAGCAAGAAAGAGCCACATAGTATCACACATGGGAAAGGGGGGATGGCGGCCACTGGTGGACATCCCCAACCGATCCGAGTTCCCCAGAAAATCACCCAGGGGCCCACTGCTCAACCCTGACTTAACCCATGATTTCCTTTAAATTGTCAAGAATTCTTTCATTCTATATTTTATTCTGTGTTTGGTACAGTGCCTGAGCATCTGCTGCGTGTGAAGTAGAGTGAAGAAGGGGAATAAGGTTCTCCCTCGGGAGTCTACATCAACTTCTGCCGATATGAACCCTTTCAGGAGAATACTGAAAAACCAGCCGAACCTCATGTTCTAGTTCCTGATCGGTTGCAGAAGACTTGGGTTGGCACAAAGGTGAGCAGGCAAGCAGTGCTACCTTCTTGGGCTAGATTAAACCACCGTTGACAACTCAAAATGGGTACTTCTCACTAGATTGGGGTTGGCAAATCATGACCCACAGGCCATATCTGGTGCACTGGCCAGATTTCTGTAACTAAAGCTTTGTTGCAACACAGTGTACTTATTTGTTTATGCACTATCTATGGAGGCTTTTGCCTTACAACAGCAGAGTTGAGTAGCTGCGACAAAAACTTCACAGCCTGCAAAGCATAAAATATTTACTATCTGGTTCTTCACAGAAAAAGTTGCTGACCCCTGCTCTGGACCCTTAATGCCCATGAGACAGATCACTCTTGGCTTTTGCTTCTCTGACAGAAAAAGAAAAGGAAAATGCTAGTGATTATCTAGCCCCGATCTTTCTCAAATGAGTGGTGTATCGTTTTTGCTTAATAGCTATGTGTGGGATACTAGCAAATCTTTGCAAACACATTTCTAAAAACAGGTCCTGCCAGTCCCTCCTTACTGCTTCCTGTTAAAACGTAGAAGCACTAAAATTACAGTGACCGAGGCCTTTCTGAACACACATATGCATAGTCACACACGGTCCCAGCCTGGTTTGGAGGTACATATACTACAATTCAGAACAACAAGCACAAAAGCAACTACCATTAGGAAATATTTTTTAACAGATCTTGAAGGACCCAGATTCCCCATTATCCTCAAAGAAGCTTTCAGTTTTCATGCTGCATTTAACCAAAGCTCCTACAAGACTATAAAAAAAACCCATAGCCACTGTGAAAATGAGTTAAAATAATAGTTTCTGTAATATACTTTACATGCTGTGGCATTTACCCTTCGAACTGGGTTAGGAAGTACTATGATTTGGTCTGTCAGCACCGATGTAAGTGAATGGCAGCCCCAGAGCAGTGTGTGTGGACTCTACGGTGTGGGCGTGCAGAGACTGTCATAAATTTAAATAAGGCTTAACAGCCATCCTTCTACAAGAAATCATCCTCAGACCTAGACAAACAATAGAATCGCAGAGAGCACACAAAAACCACGAAAAGACAGCCCCAAATAAAGGGCACACGTTCTGTCTTTGATACCTGTACACATGTGCAGAGAAAGTACAGCAGTGTGAGTGAGGATAAAATTTATTTTGTACTTAAGGAGCTGGGTGAGATCCTTCCTATTATCTAAGTATTACAGGATGGGGCTCCCTGCTGAAAACAAGGACTTGGGACCCCATTTTCTAAGTAGCCAACAAATAGGACACAATGCCTCCCTACCTGGGGTTTACTAAGATAGCCCACTACCATTGACAGACAGCTACCCCCATGGCCACAGTCTAGTGAGGCTCGAGGAAGGGACAGAGAGTCATCAGGCTGTCAGCCTTGTGGAGACTGAAGTGTCTAAGGGAAGAGAGAGATGCTACAGAAGGTACCCTCCCTAAATCCCCCTAAATCCAAGTGACAAGAACACAAGAGAATCATAAAGATGGTCATGCTCACAACAAGGAAAACTAGCACCTCATCCCCCAAGGGCTCTCTGCTTTGTCCACAGTCCTACACTGCCACTCCCCTTTCCTGGACAGGGAAAAGCAGAATGGAAGGAAAGTCACATGCTGTCCACTGGCCTTCTTGTGAGCCAAGCAGACCCCTCAGGGTACTAGGTTTGAGCTGAGACCTCACCCATGGAGACTGGTCACCATGAGAGGTCAGTCACGCTAGTGACAGGCTGTGCATTAGGGATCAGAGCCACAGAGCCAGAGCCACATGTCCTAGGTCAGAACAGACCCTCCACAGACCCCCCTGGGGGGGTTCTGCACATGGACACATGTCAGACAGAGGGTCTGTCACCTGGTCAGTTTTAGCTAGAGAAGCTGCAAAGCTGACCAGGAAGGAACCTTCAGGCATGCCCAGTTAGGTAAAATGATTTCTGTCTTTTTACTCGATTCCCCCTCCCTTTCCTCAAAATGGGGCCATCAGAGCTGATGAGTTGCAGGGAGTGGTGAGGAGACAGGGATATGGAGGGAGTAGCCTACTTCCTTCCTGCAGTGGCAGAGGAGGACCCCTAAACCAGGTTACCGCACTGAAGTGTAGTAACTGAAGGTGACTGGGAGGGTATGGCATCTGCCAGGATGTTGTGGGGGAGGGCCACCATGGCACAGGTGGAGGCAGTGGTCCCAAACATCAAACCATTTCATGTGAAAACGTGAGACCCTTCCATGAAATGTGGAGGGGTGAGCCTCAGAGAAAAGGAAAATTTCATCCACACATGAACCAAGGCAGTAGCTACACTGAAACCTCCCCCTACACAATAACCTTTGAGTGTGACTTTATCATGTTTCACTTTAAAAAAAAATTAGAGGAACCAGCTGGGGGCCTTGGGTCAGGTTACAGGTCTTCCTTCCTGGGAGCTTTCCTAAGAGCCTCCTCTCTCCATTTCACCACTGAGCCTTTCCCCATTGGCTCCCTTTCTCCCTCCTTCCATGCAGATTGCCTCCATCACCTGCCATGCCTGCCCACCCTCCCCCTCCTCTAATGGGTTTAACAATCAGGACTTTCCTATGTGGACAGAGTGTCCCCAAACACTCAGACTCCATCATGGTTCTCAGCTGTTTCCAGATCAGGGTCTTTAGAGCAGACCTTTCTGGAAGCTGGCCACCAGCCTCCACCTCCTCCTCACCTCTGACCACAAGGGAGCATGCATGGGGCAGCATGACCACCCTAAGCCCACCATACTGAGCCAGGGAGAGTCCAGGCTTAAAACATCTCCACTGAGCCCTACTTTGAATTAGGAGGAATTCAGTGAGCTTCAGACCCATCTGTTCCACAATTCTGCCAATTCTGAGGATCTCCTAGGTCAGTTTACAATTTCTAAGCTAATCTAGAAAAACTCAAAGCAGAACTTGAAACAAAACTCTTCCTTTTCCTCCACCCTGACACAGTCTGTGAATGTTCTCACTTCATTCCCCTCCTGCTCCAAAGGTAGGGAGCAGGATCAGGTGACTCCATATTTCTCCAAGTTCTCTCTGCATCAGGTGTCCTGAAACTCTGCACACTCCCCCAGCAACACATCACCAGGAACTAGTCACCCTACCACATGACTCATTTTCTTAATTTGTTGCAAACTCATAAACAGATTTAAAGATCTCATGGAAATCTGGATTGCAAATTATCTGTAGTTGTAGCAAATTCCTTTTGTCTACACCTGACACATGGACACTTAATAGTGAACAAATAAATGAGCAAACATTTACTTCTAAAGTTGACTGTATCAGAAAGCAGGGCACAAACCTGGGGAGACGGCAGTGCTGGAGGAGGCAGGGGAACACAGGGCTGACACAGAGAATGCTCCCAAGTCCTGGAGCAGCAACCCCTCTTGGAAGGGCGACTGGTGACCCCATGGCCATTCTCACAGTTGAGAGCGATACAGAGGGTGAATCAACTATCTTCAAGGAAAGAGCTGGCGACAAGAGGCACATGTGCAGGTACTGGAAAACCACAAGGCAGCACATCTAAACCACCCGGAGGGAAGCACAGATGCAGTGGGGATTTGGCTAAGGACTCGTTTGTAACTGGGTGGCTCTGCCAAATGCAGACAGGGCCACTCTTGGGGCCTCTCTCACCTGCATCAGCACCAGTGCTGGGACCCAGCTGCCCTCACTGCCATTCGGGTGTCCTTCCAGGGCTCTCTCTCAATGCCAAGATGTCAAGACCCAGACATGAGTGAAATGTGGTCTTTCCTCTGAGTGCTCTGCACTCGGCATAGTTCATTGTACTGACTTCTGTCGATTGCCAGTGACTCAGACTAGTTGAGCCCTGTTTATTCAGGGCTGAGAACAATCGAAGAAACACGTGAGCCACTCTGAGTCCTTTGCAGATGGACACACTCTCTTCTCTCCCCTTTCTCTCCATTTCTTTATAAAAATACAGCATTTGGTCAGCTTTATCACACCCCTGCTCTATCAATGCAATTTTCACTGTCACCAGATGCTTTGGGTTTCTTAGAGTTTCTCACTGTACCAATGGGGCATCCACCTCCGTAATAACCCTAAACACTCCCACTGGCACCACCTGGACAAGTCCAGTGTCAGGCCTACAGCCTGGGGAACGTGCTGTCCCTTATAGAAATTCTATTTCCAACAACTAATCCCACCAAGGCCACAGCTCCAGCACTGTTGTGTTGTATAACAGAAATAACTAACATCGAAGAGCTTGTGGGGATACAGCAGAGTACTTCTGCAGGAGTCCTTCCTAAAAGAATCATATAATGGGGGGTGAACACCAGAACACAATTTACAGATGGTGATGACAGCTGGGCTTGCCTTGGCAGAGAGAGGGATAGTAAAGGCCACACACACACAACCCTACCTACCTGGGAGTGGGGAGAGGCTCAGCAAGGCAGAAGGAAATGGGGCTGGGGAAGAAAGGCAGAGTGAACTTGACCAGCCAGAAGGGCAGAAGTTTTCCTTCTTTTGTTGTTTTCATCCTCATGCAAGGACAAACTAGCCATGTGCACACTCTCCTTTCTTCTGGTTTGCCTTTCCTGTGCTGATTATTACATAGCTAGGTTCAAAAATTTGGTTCATTGCAAATAAAAATGAGAACAATGTTGCTCTGACTTCATTCCAGGAAAACAAAAAGGAATGAGTGTTGATCTAATCTCTGTCCTCAGTTCACTCTATGATTATCTACAGTGGTTTATAACTTCCCCTCCCCACTCAAAGGTTTGCCTGACATTGCTAACTTGAACAATGTCGCCAGGATTTTTGTCTAAGGCCCTGAAAATTAAAAGGAACAGCCTTTTCAGCTCTTGCACATGATATCCACCATTGCATTATGAGTGGGTAACTGTCATCAGAGGGAAAATGTTGTTCTAGCTCATCTTTTATTTAAATCTTTGTTGAAATACTAGTACTTGGTTTCGGTCACTAAGTACATTTCAAGTTATTTAGTGAATTCTGAATCTCCTTGGCCACTGTTTCCCAATCTCCTTCTGTTCATTTTTTGTTCTCCAAATTAACAGACAGTGAAAGCAACAATTCCAAAGCTACTGCAATCACTCAGCACTTAAGGAAACACATTCGAGATGACCACATTCAAGGGGGAGACAGAATCATAGCTTTGGGGAGAAAATTAACACAAAGGTATACAGGTGATACAAATGAGTAAGAGGATGGAAGGATTCTTCTGATAAATCAGCTATAATGCAGAGGGTTCTGTGGCAGGTTTTAATGGAATATTAAACAAGATAAGCAATAAATCACAATTATTTTTCATTCATGTTACTGCACCTTGCATCCTCTACTTGGGCATATTTATTCTAACATTATGAACATTTTCAAACACACAGAAAAGCTGAAAGAATTTTACCGATATATGTACTACCTAAATTCTACAACTGAGATTTTGCTATGAGTGCTTTATCCTGTATCTAGCCACCATTCAATTCATTAATCAATGCATTTTCTTCTTGGTACACGCCGTATAACTTATCCCTACACCCTTAAGCATGCCTAGTTACAGGTCTTTTTAAGTAAAATTTATACTTTGGGAAATGCATTTTTCTTAGGTGTGCTATCTAGGGAGTTTTAACAGGGACTTAATACATGGGGGACAAATACATGTACCCCATTAAGATACAAAGCATTACCAACACCCTGAAAGTTCAGCCAAGGCTCTTCCCACCCAGACCCCATGCCACGTTCTCTAGAGGCAACCACTATTGACTCTCACCATCATAGACTTGTTCTGCCTGTCCAAGAACTTATATAAATGAGCTCATACAATTATGTTATGTACTCTTCTATGAAAGGTTTCTCTCACTCAGCATAATGATGCTACATGTATCAGTAGTTCATGCCTTGTAATTGTGGAGTAGTATTCCATTTTATGACTATATCAGTTTGTTTATCCATTCTCCTATTGATGGACACCTTACAGTTTCTAGAATTTTTTTTGTATTACGAATAAAGCTACTACAATCTTTTGTGTAAAAATCTTTTTGTGGGCATATTTTCATTCCTCTTGGGTAAATATCCAGGGATAAAATAGGCCTCATAAAAAAACGCCGGAGGTTTTCCTAAGAGCTGTGCCACTGTCCAGTACCACCAACAACGCGCATGAGCTCCTGCTTGCTCTATGCCCTCACCCACATTTGGCATTACCCCTTTCCTCATTCTAGTCACTCTGGTGGGGGAAGCAAGTGGCAAGTCACTCTGGTTTTAACTTGCATTTGTCTGATGACTATAATGTTGAACATCTTTTCATGGACCTTTTGGCCATTCATATCTTCTATTAGAAACATTTGTTATATATTTTGCCAATTTTTAAAATTGAAATGTTTGTCAATAAAGAAGAAGCAGGAAGCCTGAACAGACCAATAACACCTGATGAAATTGAAACAGTAATTAAAAAGCTTCTGATACCCAAAAGGCCTGAACCAGACAGTTTCATGGGAGAATTTTACAAAGCATTTAATGGAGAGCTAACCATCATCCTCCACAGATTATTTCAAAAAATTCAAGAAGATGAAAGACTTCCAAAGTTTTTTTATGAAGCCAACATCATCCTAATCCCAAAACCAGATAAAGACATAACAAAGAAAGAAAACTTCAGGCCAATATCGTTGATGAACACAGATGCTAAAATCCTCAAAAAAATATTGGCAAACCTCATCCAACAATACATTAAAAAGATCATACACCATGACCAAGTGGGATTCATCCCAGGGATGCAAGGATGGTACAATATTCGCAATTCAATAAACCTAATACACCACTTAACAAAAGACAAAAATCACATGAACATACCAATAGATGCAGAAAAAACATTTGATAAGGCACAACACCCATTTATGATAAAAACACTCAGCAAAGTGAGAATAAAGGAAGCATTCCTCAACATAATAAAGACCATATATGACAGACCTACAGCCAACATCATACTCAATTGACAAAAACTTAGAGCATTCCCACTAAGATCAGGAACAAGACAAGGATGTCCACTTTCACCACTTCTATTCAACATAGTACTGGAAGTCCTAGCCACAGCAATAAGACAAGAAAAAGTAATAAAAGGCATCCAAATTGGAAAGGAAAAAACAAAACTGTCACTGTTTGCAGATGACATGATAGTGTACATAGAAAACCCTATAGACTCAACCAAAAAACTACTTGACCTAATAAATGAACTTGGCAAAACAGCCGGTTACAAAGTCAATACTCAGAAATCAAAGGCATTTTTGTACACCAACAATGAAACATCAGAAACAGAAATCAAGAAAAAAATTCCATTTGATATAGCAACAAGAAAAATCAAGTACCTAGGAATAAACCTAACCAAGGAGGTATAAGACCTTTACTCAGAAAACTATACAACACTGAAGAAATTAGGGAAGACACAAATAAATGGAAGCATGTACCATGCTCATGAATTAGAAGAATTAACATAATCAAAATGGCCATTACTACCCAAAGCAATTTATAGATTCAATGCAATCCCTATTAAAGTACCAATGGCATATTTCACTGACATAGAACAAACACTTCAAAAATTTATATGGAACCATAAACAACCCCAAATACCTGCAGCAATTCTGAGAAAAGAAGAACAAAGCAGGAGGGATCACAATACCTGATATCAAACTGTATTATAAGGCTACTGTAATCAAAACAGCCTGGTACTGGCATAAAAACAGACAGATACACCAATGGAACAGAACAGAGAGCCCAGAAATAAACCCAAGTCTCTACGGTCAATTAATATTTGACAAAGGGTGAAGAAGCATAAAATGGAGCAAAAATAGTCTCTTCAACACATGGTGTTGGGAGATCTGGACAGCTACATGCAAAAAAATGAAACTCGAACACCAACTTACACCATACACAAAAATCAATTCAAGGTGGATGAAAGACTTAAATATAATTCATAACACCATAAAAGTCCTAGAGGAAAACATTGGCAGGGAAACCTCAGGCATTCTAACATCTTCACAGATATGTCCCCTAAAGCAAGGGACATAAAGGAAAGAATAAACAAATGGGACCTTATCAAATTAAAAAGCTTCTGCATGGCTAAAGAAAACAGCATTAAAATGAAAAGAGAGCCAACCGTATGGAAAACATATTTGCCAATGACACCTCAGACAAGGGTTTGATCTCCAAAATATATAAAGAACTCACATGACTCCACTTCAGGGAGACAAAAAACCCAATTAAAAAATAGGCAAAAGACTTGAACAGACATGTCTCCAAGGAGGACATACAGAGGGCCCAGAGACACATGAAAAGATGCTCAGCATCACTAGCCATCAGAGAGATGCAAATTAAAACCACAATCAGATACCACCTCACATGAAATCATCAAATAAGTGTTGGAGAGGATTAGTAGAAAAGGGAACCCTAGTTCACTGTTGGTGGGAATGCAGACTGGTGCAGCCACTGTGGAAAACAATATGAAATTTCCTCAGAAAACTAAAAATGGATCTGCCTTTTGACCCAGCAATTCCGCTGCTAGGATTATAACCTAAGAGCTCTAAAACACCAATCCAAAAGAACCTATGCACCCCAATCTTCATAGCAGGAAAATTTATAATAGCCAAGTGCTGGAAGCAACCCAGGTGCCCATCAGTAAATGAGTGGATCAAAAAACTATGGTACATTTACACAATGGAATTCTACGCAACAGAAAGAATGAGCTTATACCCTTTGGGACAGCATGGCTGGAACTGGAGAGCATTATGCTAAATGAAATAAGGCAGACAGTGAGGAACAAATACCATATGATCTCACCTTTAACTGAAACATAATCAACAAAAGAAAAAAGCAAATAAAATATAATCAGAGTCATTGAAATTAAGAACAATCTAACAATAGCCAGAGGGGAGGGGGGAGGGGACAGTGGGGAGAAGGGTTTTCAAGAACTACTATAAAGGACACATGGATAAAACCAAGGGGAAGGGTAGAAGCAAGGGAGGGAGGTGGGTTTGGAGGGGGTGGGGGAAGGGGTGGGGAGAAAATATGGACAACTGTAATTGAACTACAATAAAATAATTTAAATTAAAAAAATGTAATGTTTGTCTTTATATTACTGAGCTATATGAGTATTTTATAGGTCCTTGAAGACAAATCCTTCACCAGTTCTGTATTTTGTAGTATTTTCTTCCAATTGATGGCTTGCTCATTCATGTTTCTTACAGCATCTCTGATGAGCACAAGTTTGTCATTTTCTATTCTATTGGTCTTTCCTTTTATGGTTGTTGCTTTCTAGTCCTTGTCTTAGAGACCTTGCTTATGCCCAAGTCCTTTCTTTTCTTCACAGGAGTATATTTAGCTGTATTACTGCCCTGGTTTGTTCCATCCCTCTCCTCGCCCATGGCAACTGTTGAGTGGCACATACTTGGACTCATCACCGCTATCCCTCTCCTCCCCACTGGGACCACCTCGGCTGTGCAAGAGCTGGAGAAACAAGGGGCCTGGCTCTGGACACACCTAGGTGCTCTTCTTGGAGCTCCCTCTGGCTTGGTACTGGGACAGAAACTTTCTATGGCAGCTGAGAATTAGTGGATGTGGAGGGCCAACTGTATACATTGTTCTATGCCATTTTATATGAGGGACCTGAGCATCCACAGATTTTGGTATCCATGCGTGTCCTGGAACCCATCAGCTGTGGTCAAAAGTAATACAGGAATTTTCTACTGCACTGAAAGTCAGCACCCTTAACCCCTGTGTTTTCAAATACCACCTGTATAGAGTCTCTTCCTCGTTTAGGAAGTGCCCTTCTTGCTCCTTTCTCGATGTTCTGGGACCTGTGCTCCTAGGGCAGAGGAGGGCTAGCCCTTGTAGGATGGGAGTATTTCTCCTTCCTCAGGCTCAGAGCCTACATCCTGGGCGCTGCCTCTCAGCTGCCCCCAGTCCTCACCTGATAAAGTTCGTAATATCTCTCATACAGCAGTGGAATCTTTCAGAAGCCACCCTAAACTTGTCCCTTCTGTTGTTCAAATCCAGGTATATCAACTTATGCTCCAAATGTAAAATGCAAACCAAGTTCTTATACAAAAGGAGGATTGCAAATGCTTGGGGAGTAGGCAGTGTTCTTAGTTGGAAAAAATGTTCCCCCACCACAAAAGTACAAATTTTGTCTTGGAGGGTTTTCTTGTCTCTAAAAGAGGGACCAGAACTGGGTTCAAGTGGAAGGAATTACAGACCTCAATACCCTTCTCAAAAGAGCCCACCTCTCGCCTCCGGGCTCCTCCACACATACTACCTGTAGGAAGCCCACTCACCAGAACTCCCCCCACCCCAAGCCTAGATTTCTCTGCCTTAAAGGGAGGGAGGCAGGACCAGGGCCTTTCAAGAGCTGACACATGCTGGTCCTATAATTTGTCTTGGTGTGTTCTTATTTTATTGTGTTCTACTTTCACTGCTATTTAAGTTTTCATAAATTTTCTTCATAGCACTTATCACACTCTGTAATTATTTGGATCACTTATCTCTTTCCCAATTAAACTGCCTGTACCCACAACTAGAAGCCTACAACACATTTTTTTTCTGTTTGCTACCATATTACCAACTCCCAGCACAGTGCCAGGCACAAAGCAGACAATTAATAACTAACTACTTGTTCAGTAAAGATGTGTGTGTCCTATCCACTGTGGCAAGTTTATAAATTTCTAGAAGGAAACCACATCTTTTCCTTCTGCACCTGCACAGTGCTCTGTACACACTGTTGAGAGAGGCAAATCCAAAGGAAGCCTTCCACTCTAGATGGGTGGGCTAGGTAAGCTCTGTGAAAGGATCCTTAACGGACCCTCCAACAAGCAAGGAAGAAGATCAAGTTCAGAGGGAAAGCATATCCGACCTAGAAGAGCTAGAAGATGAGGGCTGGAGGCCCAGTCCTCCGTAAAATATCATTAATAACAATGGCCCCTGAAGCCACCTCAAGCACTGTGAGGGCCAGGGAAGTCAGCACCAGCAAAGGTGCTTGGAAAATAGACACCCATCTAAGAATGCTGCTTATCACTTCCAGCACCCCACAGTCCCAGACACATTACCAATGTTTCACAAGGTTTGCCAAATTAATTCAAGGGAATAACCTGAAACTATAATCTTCACAGAGAAATGAAAGTGGAGAGAATGGAGAATTTTCCATGACTAATTCCAATATTCCGTGACTGAATATTAAATATCTGACGTCCAGAGAGATAAGGCTTGAGCAAATGCAAAATCTGATTCAACCTCTTTCTACAAAGAGTGGGTGAGAGGGTTGTGGGTTGGGAAGGGAGTGGAAAAGAGAGCCACAGGGCAGGGTGCTTGTTCTGCTGGTGTGGTTTCTGCACCCTGACTGGACCTGCCGTCCCACTAATATCAGTAGTTCTCAGGCACTGTTTCTGCCTAGAAGGAGGTGGAACTGGCTGGGGAAACAGATCTGAGCCAACACAGGACAGCTGATGCCAGTGGGAGCCATCGTGTGAAGACCTACTAGTTACTACCTGCAAACCACTATGAATATTGATACATTGTCTCGCAAACCCCAATGACTGCAGAGTTGTTAATGCCATTTTACCAGTAATGATATTATGGCCTGTCCACAATGTGAAGTGACTCATCCAAGGTCACACAGCTAATGAACAGCACAGCCCTAACTGAAACTCAGACTATTCAGCAGCAAAGCCAACATTCTGAGCCACTAGAGTATATTACCTGACAGGTGGAAGCCCATGCACTCTAGGTCCATAGGTTATATCTGGAAGGGGAAGAGACTCCTTATGAAGAAGACATCTGAGCAGGTACGGGTGGAAGCCCAAAGAGAAATAGTGTGCACAGGCAACGGACAGGGACAATAAATGGCTTATGTGAAAAATCAGGGTTTCAGGTATATTTGGAGACCAACAAACAGTTGAAGTGGCTGCAGCATGAATTTTGGGCCTGGGGACTAGGAGAGAGGGGGGACATGAGAAAAGCATAGGAGGCCAGAGTACCTCAAGGACTTTGAACACCATGTTCAGAAGTTTTATCCTGTGGCCAACCAGATGCTAGAGGCGTCAGACCAGCTGCGAGACGGCACAGCACGATACCTGCTGTTACAATTCTTGCTCTTGACTTTGACTAGGCAGTAGCAACAGCAGCAAATCTGGCTGCCAGGGAAGTCCTTCAGCGTCAGCACAAATCTAGACTGTCCACAAGCTGTGTTCCTGCAAAGCCCAGCCAGCCCGGCCATCTGAGGACAGCCACACACTGCTTGTGGCACTGCCAGCACCTGGCACCCTCGCTGCCATTCAGTGCCATCAGGCCTTTCATGCTCTCACCTCTCTACCCAGTTCTCCAAAAGCACAACTGAGGCAAGGCATGTGCTGGGTGGAGGGCAGCTGCCAGGAGATGTCAAAACCAAAGCCCTTTGAGAGCTGGCCAGCCCCCAGAGGCCCAGCCCCTCCCACACAGGGCCACCCCTGTGACTCAAAGGCCACAGGAGCTGGTCAGGGTTACCCAGGTCAGAGGCACAGCCACAGTCATGGATCAGCGCTTCTGGGCATTCTTCTCCAGAGAAGGACCAACCACCTGCTATGAGAAGGACCAACCACCTGGCTCTGTCCTGGTGAAAATGACAGGTAGGCACTCTTCTTCTATTCTGTCTCCACATCAAGTGCACTCCCTACTACATGTACCTGCCTCCATCCACCTCTCCCACACAGTGGGTGCTCACATGTAAATATCCTTTTTTTCCAGCTGCACCCCTCTCTCAGTACCAGTGACTATTCCAGCACAGTGTCCAGCACAGCCTGGGCTTAGAGCCGGCACTGAATAATCCAGTCCTCACTGGGTAGTCATGACTGACTGTGCAACTGGACTAAGCCATCTCCTCCCCAGGCTTCCTTTTCCCTAACTATAAAATGTAAATAATAATAGCTAGCATTTAATGCTAGCATTTAATGAGCACTGACTCTGAACCTGCCATTATGCTAAGTACTTTACAGGCAATGTGTCATTCAATTGTCATAACCTGAAACCCTATGTAACTGGAAATATTATCCTCAGTGTTTTAAAGACTTTATTTTTAGAGAGGGAGGAAGGGAGGGCGAAAGAGAAGGAGAGAAACATCAATTGGTTGCCTCTTCCACACCCCCAACTGGGGATCTGGCCCACAACCCAGGAACATGCCCTGACTGGGAATCGAACTGGCAATCTTTTGACCTAGAGGCTCACACTCAATCCACTAAGCCACACCAGCCAGGGTATACCTTCAGTGTTGTGTACATGAGGAAACTGAGGTTTAGAGGGCAAAGCAACTTAACCAAGGTCACACACAAGTAACAAGTATGACACTCTAAAGCTCTTAGCCCAAACACTGAACTACCTCTCTTTGCCTCCTTAACCACCATGACCACTGATACACAGGCCTGAGGAGAATCTGAGGAGATAACAGAGAGCACAGTGAGCTCTGTGCACATGAACACTGGACAGAGGGGTGGGCAGGTGGCTGGTTCTGTTACAGACAAGAAGTACTGTGAGGCAGCAATCACTATATATAGTCGGTCCTGACAGCACCACATAAGTGCTATCTCTGAGGGACAGGCAGGATTTGGATAAGCAGGAAGGAGGATAGAGGGCACTCTCAGCAGCTGTGCTAGGAGACGTAGGTATCACATGGAAGAAAGGCCCAGAGGCTGGAACAGATGTTCAAGACACAGTAAGTCAAATCGTCCCAACCATGTTAGTAATACTACCTCCAAACTCCCCCATGACACCAAATCCTACCCCCTTTGCCCTAAATGGACCAAGTGGACATAAAATCAGTGGCCAGTGTCTACCTCCATGGAAACCCACCCAGCACATCCTCCTCCATCAACCCCCAAATTCAGATCCCAAGCATATTTTTTAAAAGTGGAAAAAGGCGAAGTTGGCATGCGTCCAAGTTTCAGGCCTCCGGCCTTGTTTCCTATAGGCTCTGGCACAGTGCTTATTTGCATGGCTGATTGGAGAGCCAATTATAGAGTGGAATATTTTTAGGTCTTCAGCTCAAAAAAAAAAAAAAACAACCCAGGGAGAGCATAGTGTATTTCCTCGTAGGCCTGCTGTAACTGCCAAGCACAGCATTGGGCTAGGGAGCAGAGAGAGGGAAGAAACTGGAATGGCTATCTCCTCATTCAGTCTGGTTGACTCCAGAGCAGTCTGTATCTGTCTAGAAAGAAGAAAGAGAATGTGCATACATATGTGTGCCTGTGTGGGGGTAATGAGGAGAGGGAGGCAGAAGATACAGACTGGAAATGTCAAACTCCTCCACATTCCTGTTCTGGCCTTCTCTCCACAATGTCGTCTCTTCCACATCCCCAGCAATAGCTTCCAATCCACATGCACAGAAATGAATACTGATCCTTAGAGTCCTGGGGCAGACACATGGCAGTGTTATACTAGAGGGCTAGTACCCTTTCTTCAGCTCCAGAGAGAATTGAAATCAAGCCCTAGACACTGATAATGATCATAAGAATGAATGCATCATGCCTCAACCTTCCCATGTACACAACCCTTCGCATTAACAATTCACTTTTACCTACACTGTCCCAACTGATTTCACAACAACCCTGAGAGGTCACTGGAGCAAGAACACATTAGAAGTGGAAGATTTTCAAAGGATCAAGGCCAAACTTCCCACTCTTCAGATTCAAATATCCAGGGAGAGAAAAGGATTTACCTAAGATTGCACATCAAGTCAGGGTAGAAAGCAGATTAGATAAGCAAATGTGAGAATCAACAAGCCAGCTGTAACAAAAACATAGAAACTGCAAGACAGCTGATCCTTCATGGAGGGCAGAGGTTGGTGGTCAGTGGTCACAGCCAATCCTTGCAGCTGACTGGCCTGGGTAAATCCCTTCCATTGACCTGCCAATAGCAACCAAGGCTCAACTACAAGAGGAGGGTGTACTCAGCCCACACAGAGGGCACACCGTGAGTACCCAGCTTGGATGATAGGGGAGGCTGTGCCACTGGACCCTATAGGACAACACTGGACCCTATAAGACATGGATTCAAAGCAGCTCTATCTAATACATAGAAACAAAACACAGAGAGGAGACATTTCTTTGTCTGCCAAAATGAGGAGACAAAGAAATATGGTCCAAACAAAACAACAGACCAAAACTCCAGAAAAAGAACTAAACAAAATGGAGATAAGTGATATATCAGATGCAGAGTTCAAAACACTAGTTATGACTTCCGGCCAAGATGGAGGCATAGGTGGACGCACTGTGTCTCCTCGGACAACCAAGATAGGGACAACAACGATATAGAAACAAGATAACAACCAGAACTGACAGAAAATTGAAGTGTATGGAAGTCACACAACCAAGGATTTAAAAATAGACACTTTCATCCAGACCGGTAGGAGGGGCGAAGTCGGGCCGGGCGAGGGACGCGGAGCGGAGAGCTGAGCACCCGGGGTGGAGTGCAGGCCCGCAGCAGGCAGACCCTGGGCGCACAAGCAGTGGTGGCTGGTGGGCCCCAGCCAGGGGGTGGTGACCGGCAGACCTAGCAGACCCTGGGCACACAAGCAGCGGTGGCTGGTGAGCCCTGGCCAGGTGACCCGCAGACCCAGCGAGGCAGCCATTGTGAAGCAAGGCACTGCGCGCAACTCAGGGTCCCAGCACCGGGAAAGAGAACTTTCGGTCACTGACTGAAAAGGAAGGTCCCACGGGGTGCACAGGCCCACCCACACCGGAATTGGTGCCAGAGGGGCCCGGTCAACTTGCGGAAAGTGGCAGAAGGGTCTGGGGTCCTACGGAAAGTAGAGCAAGCGCCATTGTTCCTTCTCAGACCCCGCCCCCACATACAACGTCACAACCCTGCGACTGGGGTGCCCCGCCCAGGTGAACTCCTAAGGCCCCGCCCCTCTCTACAGGAGCTTGACAAGACCAAAAAACAAAACAAAACAAAAAACAGCAAAAAGATGGCTCAAACAGAAGAAGAATT
>CM052544.1:42529539-42596464 GCA_028533065.1 Trachops cirrhosus | reverse complement strand
AGGAGTTCATCATCACCAAGCCTTTATTATATGAAATGTTAAAAGGACATATCTAAGAAAAAGAAGATAAAAAACGTGTAGTAAAATGACAGCAAACTCACCATTATTAACAACCACACCTGAAACAAAAACAAGAAGAAACTAAGCAAACAACTAGAACAGGAACAGACACACAGAAATGGAGATCACATGGAGGGTTAGCAACAAGGGAGTGGGAGGAGGAGAGGGGGGGGGAAGGTATGAAGAATAAGTAGCATAGATGGTAGGTAGAAAATAGACAGGGAGGGTAAGAATAGAAGGGGAAATGTAGAAGCTAAAGAACTTATGACACATTGACATGATCTAAAGGGGGGGAATGGGAGTGGGAGAGGGTGTTCAGGGTGGAGGGGAATGAAGGGGGGATAATAGGACAACTGTAATAGCATTATCAATAAAGTATATTTTAAAAAAATCACATGGTCAATTCTCACTCAGTTTTGGGGCAGATAACCTTTTTTGGTCCCATTTTAGAGTTGAAACAACTAAAATTGAAATGAGTAAGTGCTATATTAGTTTCCTACTGCTGCTATAATAAATTATCAGAAATATAGTGACTTAAAACAACACAAATGTATTTTATACTTCTGAAATATGGATGTCAGCATGGGTCTCGTGGGATAAAACTAAGGTGTTGGCAGACTGCATTCTTTCTGGAGGCCCCAAGACAGAGTCTGTCTCCTTGCCCTTTCCAGCTCCTACAGGCTGCCCGCATTCCTTGGCTTGTGGCCACATCACTCAGACCTCTGCTTCCATTATCACATCTTCTCTGCCCCTGACCCTCTTATAAGGATTGGGTGGGCCAACATAAGAAATCCAGGATAATCTTTCTCTCAAGATCCCTAAAAATCACATCTGCAAAGTTCCTTTTACTGTGCAAGGTAACATATTCACAGGTTCCAGGGATAAGGATATGAACATCTTTAGGGGTCATTACTCTGCTTGACTTTGCCCAAAATGACAGTAAATGACAAAGAGAGGACCTCCACCTAGGGTTCTGCCTCCTAGCAGAATCTCTCCCAACATGGAGTTGCCCTCAGACTCATGGGCACATGTGCATGCACACACACTGCAGAGAGAGAAAGCAGGGGCACCCAAAAGGCAGAGGACCAGGTCACACAGCACGTCTGTGGATGTCCGAGACTGGACCCAGGTTCCCTGGTCCAGTCCTCATTCCCCAGTGTCACGTGAGCTGCTCTATCATCAGCCAGAAGGAGCATTTTTGTAGCGTACATGCTATGAGGCCTTCAATGCCCATGAATCTCAACCACATACTCCATCTCTTTTTGGCATTTAAAGCAGCAAGTGGCTAAGCACTGTTTCTTTAATGATGACAGAATTCTACAGCTGAAAAGAAACTCCAGGAGATCAAGAAAGCCCACCCTGATACCAGCCTGCCTTGTTTGCCAACAATAGGTGACACCATCTAGTAATATACTTCACACACACACAACTCCCCCCACTGCCCACCAGGCTGTCTGGACCACCCTCTGGACACATGTCACAGATTGCATTCATCATTCATGTCCTCATGAGCAGTAGAATTCAAACTCCTTGAAGGCAAAAACCATGTACATACTTTTAGAATTTTGTTTTTGTGAATTCTTACCTGACATCTGCCTCACTACAAGTTCAAATGCACTCTAGACAAATTGAGTCCTGTCAGGCAGGTGTCACAAGGAGCTGGGATCACACAGGAAGGGGTGATGGAAGGCAGGCAGGCAGGGGCCCAGTATGACTGTGGGTCTGGATGCTGAGTAGCTCCTGGGGCCAGCTGGAGACTAAGAACTGATGGATGGTCCTCCTGGTGCTCGGAGAACTGGGCTTCAGAGACAGCTCTATGCGGCTGAGGGTTCCAGGGATGGAACTGGGGGGTGGTGCTAGTTCCTTCTTGGTTTAACCTCTGGTGTCCACCCTTTTCCTTCAAATGAAAGTATCCTTATTATCTGCCTAAATCCCCTCCAAATGCCTCCACCGGTGTCCTCTCATGGCTGCAACCTCTGCCTTCTTCAACAGGAACCAGAGGTCCAACTGAGGAGGAGCTGCTGGTCATCACAATGAAACTACTAACTCAAAGACGGACTAAAACTTAGAAGGTTACACTCCCTATAAACACCTGTACATATAGCTGTGTTGAATTAATGAACCATTTTAATGATTAAACATTTGGCTTCACTCAGAGAGGCAACCAGTGGACAGACAATATGGCAAAAACACAAGCTGAAACCCAAGGAAAGAAACTGACAGAAAAGCAACAACAGGTCATGATAGCTGCAAGGGAGAAAACGCTGTCAGTGCACATTCCACATCAATGGGAAAATTCAGGAAGATCTCGTTTTTATACTTGGGTGATTGGGGGTAAATGAGGAGACAACAATCTCCAAGTCTCAAGGGACCCTCTGCTCTAATCAGAAACATTTACATCTTGGCCAAGGGAAGAAAACGAGCCCTCCCCCAATACCCACAGCCGTGCCTGCCACATATACGCAAGTTTCTGAAACCACTTAGAACGAGAGGAAAGAGGGACTCAAGGAGATGGTGGGTTTCTTCTATAAGCAAAGAGTGGCATCAACTGGCCTTCCTTTGGCTCCACAAAAACACTTCCTTCTGCCTCAAAGTCTTTTGTGTCTTGTGCTTTGAAAACTGTCCCAGAGCCCATGATACAGCCTTCCCTAGCTACCCTATCAGACTCTACACATCACCTCACTTCATTTCCTTCGTAAGGGGGCAGCTTCTCTGAAGTTTCCTGTTTACCTGCTTATTGCCTCTCCCACAGCAGAATATAAGCTCCCTGAGGAGCCTGTTCACCAAATATCCCCAGAACCAACAACAGCACCTGCCACCTAGGAAGTGCTCTATAAATGTTTTTGGCACCAGGAACCAGTTTGCTCAGCTCACCAGCCACTGCCTACCTCCTGCTGTGCAGCCTGGCTCCTAACAGGCCACGGATCAGGGGTTGGAAACCCCAGGTTTGTGGGACTTGACTAATGGAAAAACATGGCCTGAGGAACCTGGACTCTAACTTCTTGTCTTGACTGAGTCTTATAAACTGAGAGCATCTGAGTGACTGTCCCCAGCCGCAAGCCAGTCCTGAGAAAGTCACCTTTTATTTTTATTTCAAATACTATAAAATTAGATTGTTTCAAATGCTTTGAAATAATATAACCACATGTTCTAAAGCTGTTGTCCAAGTTTTGTCGCTAATATGAGTCAGACTTCACAACCACAGATAAGGGCCTTTCTGTCCAAGAGCATCTCCCCCTTCTTTTGCGTCTTCTCTCTCCTCCTCCTCCCTTCTCTCTCTCTCCCTCTCCCTCTCTCTCTCTCTCTTTCCCTTACGTACTCCTGAGTCAGAGTTTGCCAGACTTGATGCGTACTGTTGCTGAAGACAAGTTCTGTTCTTTCTTTTAAGATATCACCTTACTCACATCTTTTTTTACACCTTCTAAGAAAAGCAGCAGCTCCCAGCAGAACAGATTCTAACATCATCATTTCTGACTGAAGTTCTTGCAAAGCTGACTGGGACTGCAGCCATCTCTGCTGGTGACTCAGGTGCACAAGGCAGGACACTTGGCATTTCTCAGGCCAGGGGTAGGCAAGGCACCGCCTTCTGCTCACCTGCTGGTTAGTGGAGTTAGCAAAGGGGAGTCTTGCCTGGGTGGCTTTGGAACACCACCCTCCTCATACTACTTCAAGGATGAAGAACAGCCAACCACCTTTTCTTCCCTCTCTTTACCCCACTTGCTCCTCTATTTTCCCGTACTTGCTCCTGGCTTCAACACAAACAGGACGTTCCTAACACTTTTACAATCCTCCAAGAGAGGGGAACACACCCTTTCCTACAGAGCTACAATCACATTCTCATCACCACTGAGTGCACAAGTGCCTCTGGGAGTACACTGAGCTCCCCGGGCTCAGGTGTATTTCTTTCAAACTGTTCACCATTTACACACTTGCTGTGAGAGAGAAGCAGGAGGCACTGGGAGTCACTTGTGCTATATTCCTGTTGCTTATGGCCTTACCCATAAAAATAATTAGGTGCCCTTCTGTTGAAATACAAGTAACCTACCTTCTCCTATGACTTTGTTAGTTCAATTTCATTAAGTTCATGAGAGATGTGAGGTGACATTACATAAGGTAAGTTGCATCCCTCTGCTCCTCAAAATCTTCAAATGGCTCCCCACATAATTCAGAATAAAACCCAAGGCCTTTACAGGAGCCGAGAAGGCCCTATCTAGTCTCCCAAGATTCTCTATGTAGCCCCTTCCTCCTCATTCCATTCCTATCAAATGCACCTCCTCACTCTCTTCCCAAGACAACCACACACTCCCATCTCCTCAGGGCCTTGGTGCTTGCTGTCCCTTCTGCCTCACATATTCTCTGCATAGCTATGTGTAAGGCATGCTCCCTTGGCTTCACTTGGGACCCTGCTCATGTGTCACCTCATCAAAGAAGCCTTTCCTAGCCATATAAAATGCATATTTCCCTACCCTGAGCATCTCCTCCACCAGGTGGTAAGCTCCAACGATGGGGAGGGGTGTCCATGCCTGTTTCTTCCCACCAGAATGTAGCTCCACAGAACAGAAACCCTGCTGATTTGGTTCACTGCTACTCCATGGTACCCAGCTGAGTGCCTGCCTGTCACACAGCAGGATGATGCTCAGTAGTTCCCTTTGCACTGCTGAATGAAGAGCAATGACACTTTAGTGTGGGGAAGGAAAGAAAAGGAGAAAGGAACAAGGTCCTGTCACCCAGTTTTGCCAAAAGTTGGAGACAAAATATGCAGAGTGACATGTTATCTAACAAGCATCACAGGGTATACCTGACATCCAAGTATTAATAAGTTAACACCAAAACCAGGTCAAGTGGTTATTTCCTTCAGTCAATAAGCTTTGCCTAGGAAGAACTGAGTTTTTTATGTGCTTTGTACAGTTTCCAGAAAACAGGCAACATCACTTCTGCCTTTAGTTACTTATAATTTTAGAATAACAAAGCAACAAAAGAGGGTGAATCAATGCAGCCTTGAGTGGACAGAACAACACACACAGGTTGGCACAGTCAGCAGACACATGCTGAGGGACATTTGTGAAGACAGTATTAAAGAGGGTGGTGGACACAATGTTAGGATCAAGGAGAAGTACAGAGAGAGTATTGCAAACAGATGGATGAGAGGAGGACATACACAAAGAGCCACTTGCTTTGTGAGAGATGGAGACTGCTCCCAAGGAGGATGTGTGGGGGGGCTGTGGGAAGTAAGAAGCTATCATACAGGTAGACAGGGTTTTGTGCCCCCTCAAAATGTTTATTTCAATCTACAAATGTTTACTAAAAGACTGCATGTAAGAGAACACATGAAGCACAAAGTTGTAGAGCCTTATGTTCCCCCAAACGGTAAAAAACATCTCACAGTTAACAGCTAACACTTTCTGAATGTTCACCTATGCCCTGAACACCCCTATATGCTCCACACCTGTATCAGTTCATGGAATCCTCTCAGCAATACCAGGGGGTAGATTCTATTATCATTTTCTGGATAAGAAAACTGAGGTCCTTAGCAGTTACCTGTTCCAAAGTCACCCAGTTGTAAGTGGTAAGGTCAGGATTTAACTCAAACAACTCAGTTCAAAGCCCATACCCTTTGCTATCACTCTGAACCCCACAGCCAGACAACAGGAATTAAACTATAAGGATCACAGTGATTTTAGAAACCAAAAATGAGAACTCTAGTGCTGACAACAGATTTCTGAGACATCCGGTCAAGATGGAGGCATAGGTGAACATGCCTTGCCTCCTCACACACTACAGCAAAAATTATAACTAGACTACAAAACAAACATCACCCAGAAACATCAGAAAAATGAGCTGTATGAAAGTGCAAAAACCAAAGATTTAAAGAAGCCACATTCATCCAGACAGGTAGGAGAGACAGAGATAAGGAGAGGCAGAGTAGCACAGAGATGCAGAATGGGCAGTCCCAAATCCACATGTGGTGAATAAAAATTGGGAGAGATACCTCGGGAATGAGGGATCCCAGCCCCAGACCAGACCACCTAGCCCAGGGTCCCAGCACCAGGAAGATAAGTCCCCCTAACATCTGGTTGTAAAAAAATGGTGGTGGTTGGAGTGGCAGAAGAAACTGCAAGATTCACAAAAGACTCCTCCTAAAGGGCTTGCAATGGACTTAGGACTCATATAGACCCACTCCCTCTGGGATTCAGCACCAGGGCAACAGCTAGAAAGGCACCAGTGGCATATGAAAAACAGAAGTGACTGGCATCAGAGTGAGTGCCGGGAGACAGCTTCATCCCAGGCAAAACTTCAGAGACAAGGCAGTAGCAACATCCTCTCTCTGAGCCCTCCACATACAGAGCCACAGAGTGGTGATATAGGTTGCCCCACCCTGGCAATTAACTAAGGCTCTACCCCACACAATTTACAGGTGTGCTTTTCTATAATAGGCCATGCTACTATGACAGGGAGTCAAAGCAGCTCTACTTAATACACAGAAACAAACACAGGGAGGCTGCCAAATTGAAGAGGCAAAAAAATATGGCCCAAATGAAATATCAGAACAAAAGTCCAGACAAAGAACTAAATGAAATGGACATAAGCAACCTATCAGATATAGAATTCAAAACACTGACACAAGGATGTTTAAGGAACTTATTGGTTACTTCAACATAAAGACCCACACAGAAATGAAGGTTACATTAAGTGAAATAAGAAAAGTCTACAGGGAACCAACAGTGGAGGGGATGAAGCCGGGAATCAAATCAACAATTTGGAAGATAAGGAAGAAAAAGCATTCAATCAGTACAGCAAGCAGAAAAAAGAATTAAAAAAAAAAAAAAAACATGGATAGGCTAAGGAGCCTCTGGTATCTTCAAACATACCAACGTCTGAAACATAGGGGTGCCAGAAACAGAAAAGGAAGAGCAAGAAATTAGAACTTGATTTGAATAGTGAAAGAAAACTTCCCCAATTTGGTGAAGGAAATAGACATACAGGTCCAGGAAGCAGAGAGAGTCCCAAACAAGAGAGACCCAAAGAAGAACACACCAAGACACATCATAATTAAAATGCTAAAGGTTAAAGATAAAGAGAGAATCTTACAAGCAGCAAAAGAAGAGAGTTACCTACAGGGGAGTTCCCATAAGACTGTCAGCTGACTTCTCAAAAGAAACTTTGCAGGCTAGAAGGGGCTAGAAAGAAGTATTCAAAGTGATGAAAAGCAGCGATCTATATTACTCTGTCCAGCAAAACTATCACTTAGAATTGAAGGCCAGATAAAGTGCTCCCCAGATAACGTAAAACTAAAGGAGTTCATCATCACCAATCCATTGTTGTATAAAATGTTTAAGGGACTTATATAAGAAAAAGATCAAAACTATGAACATTAAAAAATGGCAATAAATTCACAACTATCAACAACTGAATCTAAAAAAACAAATTAAGGAAACAAGCAAAACAGGAACAGAATCATAGATTTGGAGATTATTTGGAGGGTTATCAGTTGGGAACGGGAAGAGAGAGAATGGAGGAAATGGTGTAGGGATTAAGAAGTACAAATTGGTAGGTACAAAATAGAGGGATGTTAAGTATAGGAAATGGACTAGCCAAAGAAATTATATGCATGACCCATGGATATGAACTAACGGGGGGACTGCTGGAGGGAATGAGGGTACCAAGTGGAGGGAGGCAAAGGAAGAAAAATTGGGACAACTGAATAGCATAATCAATAAAATATATTTAAAAAAAGATTTCTCAGCTGCTTCTCAGTGTGAGAGAGTTGGGAGATGGCATTTGGATGCCACAGTACAAAGGTGTCTGGGACATTTCATGGGCATGAAGGAACAGAAATTCTGAAGTTAGCACTGCCCTGTGATCTCTGGGTCAGGTGTTGAATGGATAAGCACACAAGTGACCAGTGATGATCCCAAGTGAAGAACAAACCAGAGAATGCCCAGAAGGAGAAAACCTGACCTCAACTAGGCAGTCAAAGTCCCCCAGGAGGCAAATGAGGTTTGGATCCAAAGAAGTAAATGGAGGGGAGAGAGCACCCCAGGAAGACAGCACAGTCCGAAAAAAGGCTCTGAGGTGGGAAGGAGCTCAACTCAGAGGAATAGAAAAGGCAAGTGAGGCCAAATAGTCATGAACTGGGGGGGGCAGTGGCTAGGCAGCCAGGGGCAGAAGACATGACTGTATCTTTCCAGGGCTGGGGATTTCCTGGGAAGATACAATGAAAAGGACATAAGGAAAGAAAGTTTAGGGCAGTGACTTGAGAGGTCTGGAATCTAGGCTGGATAAAGAGGGAAGCATAGGTCCACAAGAATTACAGAGGAGGAAGTGGGGTCCCAGGGCCCCCTGAGCAGGCCAGCTAGGTGAAGGTAGAGGCTAAGGAGTTGGAACAGGACCCATAACTACAAAGTTCAAGGTCCGAGAGTGGGAGTAGTGACTAAGAGGAAAAGGAGAAGTGCCTTGGAATGAGAGGCCAGAGTGATAGAGGTATAATTTAACACAGACAGGTAGCAACAATCATTACAAGCTAATTGTCAGGGTCGTCAGTGAACCAGGTAGGCTATCTGGGCAGTGGGCAGACCAAAGTGACCCTGAATGGGGGAAGATAGCTTGGCTACAGTGATCCAGCTGGGATGGAACCAACCTTGACCCTCACTCAACCCTTCTGCAGCCACAGCCCTGCTCTGTCTGTGCTGTATTCTACCCACAATGCTGCAGGCACAGTCACATATTTAGGACAATTTCACAGGGTGCACACACTCAATCTGTCACCCAGGTGAGATGCACACTTCAGCAGCCCGGTTTCTCCTGCAGCACCTTTAAATGCCTCTGTTTGCCCCCACACAGAAGTTCCCTCCCCAACTTCCAAGCAGTGTCTGAAATACCAGTCCTCTTTTAGTAATCTCTTAGTTTATAGACTAGGCTAATGAGGAAAGAGCCTCACAAACAACATTAATAATGAAATATAAGACATGGAGTTCATTTGATAAAATATTCATTAAAGTTTTAATTGAAGATTGAAAAAAGACCCTGATTTCTCATCAGGGAAAACACTACAGATTTCAGGAATAAAGAATCACACATCTGTCACCATTCAGAAACTTCAATCATTACAGTGGCACCATGCAAAATGGAAATGTACATGGAGTGGCCAAGAAATTAAAGGTGCTCTCCCAAAAATGTGAACATGACAGATGCTAATCAAGACCTTTTCTCTTGTGTTCTACTAGAAGAGATCTTTGTTTTTTTTCACAAAGGAGATCAGAATCTGTTATAGTTTGATATACACACTGCATATTACATATATCTAACTATATATAGATAGATGAGTCAACTCAATAAATCATAAGTAACTTAAGTTTTCCAATTTTCAGAATGATTTCTCAGGAGCATTAAGTAACATTAAGGTTGGAAAACTTCTGGTTAAAAATTTATACCTCAAAAACTACAAGGTATGAAAGAGTATTTGGTGTGTGGTGCCCATCCTCACGTGGGCCTCGGCCTGCTCCTAGGTAAACCTGGCTCAGTTGGCTGCCCTGTGTCCCCTCTTAGCTACAGTTCTTTGACTTTGTCAAAGAGACGCTGGAACACTGAACAAGGCTCACAGAGCCGTCAGTCATCTCCATTAATTCAATAATTGTCATAACCTCTGTGAAGTCCCTCTCTATCCCCAAGCAGGAGGAATATCTGGCCCCTCTAAACTCCCCCACCATACACCGAACTCAAATAAAGCAGAGTTCACCGTGTTTTCATTTATCTGTGTAATAGCCACCCAGCTCTAGGCCAGCAGCCCCAGGCTATGGGCAGGGCTGGGTCTTGCCATGTTCATTCCCCGTGGCAAGGAAGAGAGCAAGAGAGGGTGCTCAGCTGCCACTGAGTGAGTCAGTGAGCAAGTGCTTCCTTCCCCAAGTCTTCACAGTGCCACAGAGGGGACTTGAAAGCCCAGGGGGGCCACCCATTCAGGTGAGAGAGACCAGGAAGCTCTTGCGCCAGCAAATCCAGAGTTCTTATTGGCAGAAATGATCAGTTGCTTCGGTAGCAATAGAGAGTCATAAAAATGTGTGTACTCTATAACCAAAGAATCCAACCTCTGGGTATTCAACCAAAGAATAAATCCAAAATTTGAAAACACTATGAATGTACTTCAGAATTATTTCTAACTGTGCAGTTTACCACAAGGATCTAGTTCAGTACACTTATGTAGAACAACATGGTGAAATACACAGCCGTAAGAAGTGCCACCACAGAGACCATGTACCAACATTCCTTCAGCCAACCATTAGTTACTAACTTACAACACTCACATTGAACACTGAGCACATTTGTTGATTCCACTCACCTACTGAATTCTCCTTTTGCATTACAGGGCACTTTTCTGGGACCCGAGGAATAGCCTTTATTAAATCATTAAATATTAAATAATTAAATAGCCTTTATTAAACTCCAAATGTAGCAACATTTCCCTCAAAGCTCTGATTCCTAATCCAGGCCTTGAGTGAAACATCCTCCTGAGAAGTGCATTAAAGACGGACGACCACAGATTCGGCCACTACTTCAGTGGCTCGCTTTGTGTCGATGGATCCAAAATCCACACCACCAGCCTAGTTCTCACTCCAGAACTCCAGTCCATGCATCTAAGTTCCTACCAATGTCTCCATCTGGAAATTTTACAGGCGTCTCAAACTCCACATAACCCAAACTGAGTCCCTGACCCTACTCTCCTTCCCAAAACTCGCCCTTTCCCCAGAGTTCCCTAACTCAGAATTCTTTGTAATTTTTGAAGCTCTCTACAAAAAATGTAAAGGATTATTGTTGCAGTTGTTTTTTAATAATACTAACAGTCTCTGGTCCTTGTAAATATTTTTTGTGGACTACAGTGACACAAAATGAAAGAAAAGGAAGTGGATTAATTGTTTTGGCATTTTTTATGATACCATTCTTATAGTTGGAGACACTGTAGGGTGTCACAAAAACTGGGGGAGGAACTGCTGTCTAGGGGGAATCCAGGAAACCAAGGTATCAGATAAGAAGTCCACTGATGAACACGCAGACTATGACCCCGTGGGATAAGGAGCTATCTTATCATCCAAGGGGGCAAAACTCAGAATACAGGCACGGAAAAGTCAGTGAGAAAATCCTCTTCTCTCTTTCCTCTGCCTGAATTTCTCTGGCTAATACACTTGCCATGGAGCTGTCCCCAGTCCACCAGGAAAGGAGCCCTTGCTACCTGACGAGGATGCTCAGTTGTGTTCACTTTCCAAGGTTTTCCAGAGGACTGAGCTTGCTGGCCTGGTACACAAGATCCTATACCCAGTTTGGAGGTTCCTTTGTTTCTGAACCACAGCTGGAACTACTTAAAAAACCAAATGAGGAAGAGAACAAAGGATCCAGGCAGAAGTGGAAGCTCCCAGAGAAGGGACACTAGGTCAATACTGACAGGTCCCTGTGGTGAGCCAGTGTCGAATGTTTTCATCTAAGTCTCTCACCACCTGCCTATACGAGCTTTAGTCTCCTCTTCTGTGGAACAAGGATAACACAGCCTGCCAGGCCTCCCTCTCAGGGCAGTTGTCAAGGTCAAACAGAAAGAAGTAAAACACTTGAGAAAAGGTAAAGCCCCTCATGCTTGCACCAGGCAGCTGCCATCCTCTCCCAGGAGGCCCTCCCCCAGGCAGGGAGCCAGCACTAGCAGGCTGGCTCTGGGGAGGCACTATGCTGAGACTCAGCCTCCAGGCCCAGTGGGAAGCCGAGCTGCCCCAGACAAGGTCTTCACTCTCTCTTTTGCTCGAATCAGGTGTTCAATTCATGTGACACCAATAAAAACATGTGAGGGAGGGAGAATAACAAAGCAGGCTTTGATAAGGCTAGAATGAAAATAGGTCAACTTGCTTTAAGACCAAACCTGGCCGCAACCCAGAGTATGACTTTTTAAGTCAAATCTTTTTTTTAAGACAGTGACAATTCTTTTGGCATTAGGACTAAGTGGGCCAGCTGCATCTGCTAAGAGGCAAATGTGTACTATACACTGTTGATGGATGCCCCTGCTCAAACCCCAACAGCCCGGCTCCCCGGGTGGAAACCCACCTCCGATGACAGGCAAGGGACGAGTGCTGCCCCAGAGGCCTCTCTGGATGGGCAGGTAGCTGTGCTCACTATTTCTATTATTTAAACTTAATTTATGAAGCAAGCAATTCAGCACAAGTCTCTGGAGTAATCAGACAAAAGGTGTGTGATGACGGCAGCTCTGACCCACACTAAAAATGAATTGAGTGGTTTAAATTGACACATCTCTTTCTTTAAGAAACAGAAAAAGAAGCAGAAGCTGGATAAAAGGCAAGAATTAAGCTTTTCGTTCTTCAGGAAAGCCTCAAGCACAGATACACTCTGGGGATCTCTGCTTATTGAGACATATTTTTCACCAAGTCCCTCCTGCCAGTCTGCATTTCCAAACCAGAACTAGGAGCCTATCATAGAGAAGTCTACACCATATGGCAAGCAACAAGGCAGGCATGTTTTGTAGACAAACATTCTTTTAAGACTTTCATTTACCAAATACACCAGGACTACAGTTCCAGTAATCTACTGACCAACAAACCTTTCAGTCTTCCAAGAATATCCAAGAGATTGTCCTTTACCTTCAGTTATGCCAGGGAACCAAACCCAATGCAATTTGAACAATGAGAAAGCATTCAAAGGTGAGCTCCCTGAGAGTTGGGACGGACTCGTCTTTCTTTCTGCATTCCTGTCTTTGGGCCTGTAAGTGTTGGATGGACGAGTGAATGTGATACAGGATGCAGCCAAGAGGGGGGCCCCAAATAAGGATTTGGAATGGGGTCCAGAACTCAAGGTGTCTAGGGAAATTAGAAAGATATATAGGATGTCCTCACCCCTTCCCCCTCAGGTGTGAGTTGGGGGAAGGGACACATGGAGCAGGAACATGCAGGGCTGTTTTGTACAGCCACAGCTTTGCAGCTAATCCATGGCATGGTCATTTAACATATCTATAGCTTTTGGCAGGTTGCTTGGATATGTTAAATAGCTGTGGCTGTGCTCTGAGCCAGGGGTATGGAAGGAACTTCCCCCCAAGATGTAACTGGGGGGCAGGTCCCCTGAGTTACAGTGCCTGTGTGGGAGCTTGGAGAAGACTGGCTCCATGACATGGGGCCACCCCTGCCCAGACTCATGATGGCAGCCCAGTAAACTTGGTATAATACAGGAATGCGGGCAGGTGTAACTGACTGTAGGAGGAGTCGGAAATGGGGGCACAGAGGAAAATTGGCACGGGGATTCAAACCCAGACAAGGCAGCCATTAGAGGGAGAGAGCCATGAGGTTTTGCCAGAGTAGGGACCCCTGCAGCCATGTGAGAGGGGAGAGTCACAAGCTTCTGGCAGAGTGGAGACCCCCGCAGCTTTGGTAGAGAAAAGAACCATGCAGTTTTGGCCAGAGTGCAGACCCCCGCAGCTCTGGTAGAAGAGGACTATGTGGCTTTGGGGTGCTTCCTTTGACTGCATGGCTTGGGAAGCAGGAGAGACTGCCTGGAAGAAGGGTGAAACTCTTGCTAGTAGGCCGTGAGAAGGTGCCACATGGCTTTGGATTAACTGGAGATCCTGCCTGAACACGACACAACTGCTGGTACCGGGAGCCTGAAACACGGACGTCTGCTTCTTTTCTGGAGTTACAGTACCCTGAATTAGGGCAGGGGGAGAAGGAAGCACTGTGGGCGGCTGAGGGTATCCTAAAGGACTTTGGTATTTTAATAAAGATGTTAGGTCACTACTTTAAGTCCGTATAGCATTAAATAAACATTTCCTTCCCTTTTCACAAATCGTTGGCATTGAGAGATGTCTTTCCTATAAGGCAACGGACAATCAAGCCCAGTAGGGGGTCCTTTCAGTAGTAGTATACCACCCCCAAACCCCCTTGGCCCCTTGTGTTCTGTAACAAATGGACAGAATAAAGGGGCTACAAATGCGTGAAGATGTTAAAGATGGAAACAAGTCGTAAGGATTCTGCAGGTCTGGCATAACAGAAAGAAAACATGGGCATCTCTGAAGAAGCAAGAGTATCAATCCAACCACTTCCTCACCCCCTACCAGAAGGTATCCAGCCATGTACTATGAAAACCAGAGACATTTACTATAGAAGATACAAGATACAAGAAACCTTGTACACAGGACAATGGCACCTCAGCACCTTCAAAGTAGACACCTTGGGACCTCACACAGTTCTCCGAATCGCCATCAGCTGCCCCATCATATTTTCCTGAATCTCATTATCGATCTGAAATCTCTTCTCTTTCAAAGGTGATTTTAGTTTTGAGAAAAGGCAGAAGTCGCAGGGCACCAAATCTGGGCTGTAGCGGGGCTGAGTCAAGTGGGAGATTTGATGTTTCCAAATACATTCTACATGAGACATAAGTATGAGCAGGCACACTGTCAGAATGAAGTTGTCAGTCACTGATGCCCATAGCTGTGGCCTTCTTAATCATCCAAATAGTTTCGGCAGAGGGATGTTTAAGAATAATGCAAAATTTGATGCAGGAAAGAGCCGCCCTGTGTCACACTGGCTGCAACCACCTTCTGGGCCTCCTTCAGCACTGCCTGTGCCTCACAGAGCCATGGGACCTCTAAGTGCTGCCGAAGCCTCCCAAACTGAGCACGGAGGAGGGAGCTGAGTACCTCTGTGCATGCACTGAGGTGACAGTATGCAAAGAAGAATACATGGTTCCAACATGGCAGAGGAGTAGGTGGAAGGTACACCTACCTCCTCCCAGAACCAATCTGGAACTACAATTAAATTGCAGAGAAACCATCCTGAAGAACCAACTGAGCACTAGCTGGAGAGAAGCCTTACAACCAAGGACAGACAGAAGAAACCACTTCACCAAAACGAGACTGGTAGGAAATTCAGAGACAGCACAAGAGGGCTGGCAGGGCTCCCACAGGGGGAAGCTGAAGTTCCAAAGGAACATTTCAGCAGCTAGGAGTTCCCCCTGAAAAGTGTGGGATCTAAACCCCAAGTTAGGCTCCCCAGTCTATAGCACCACAGTCAGGAAAGGAACCCAGATAACACTGAGCTGTGAAAAGCAGCAGGAGTTCTGTCTTCCAGGGAGAGATGGCTAGAGATTCAGAAAGCCTTTTAAAGGGCCAACACACAAAATTTCATTTGCAGCCACTTACCCTGGGCTATGGCAGAGGGAGGGCAGAGTGGACTAGAGACACTTGAGGAGAGACTGGCTTTGGTGGCTGCATGGGGAGAACTGAGGGAACAGCTGCCAGGATCCCTGTGCTGAGTTATTCCCCATACCACACAAGCCATCTTTCTCAGTCAGAGCACTCCTCTCCAACTGGCATCAGCCTAGGGGAAGCAAGAGTTATTCCACCCCACCCTGTGGTGCTTAAGCTGGGCTGCTGATTATAGCTTAAGGCTGTATCACTAATTAGTTTAACAACTACGGCAGAAAAATACAAAGCAGCAGCCAAAATGGAAAGGCAAAGAAACAGACCCCAAATGAAAGCACAAGAGAATACTCCAGAAGAAGAACTAGATGAAATGGAGGAAATCAATTTATCAGATAGAGAGTTCAAAGTAATGATTATAAGGATACCCAACAGCATGAAAAAAAAGTCATATAACCCATAAAAAAGAACCAGTCAGAAATAAAGAATGCAATATCTGAAATAATACACTGGAAGGAATCAACAGTAGGTTAGATGAAGCAGAGGATCAAATCAGTGTTTTGGAAGACTAAGTAGAATAAAAATACCCAGCCATAGCAGAAAAAGAAAAGAATTTAAACAAATGAGGAGAGCTTAAGAAACATTTTGGACAGCATAAAGCATAACAACATACACATCATGGGAATACCAGAAGGAGAAGAGGGCGAGCTAGAGATGGAGAACATATTTGAGGAAATAATGACCTAAAACGCCACTACTCTGGGAAAGGAAAAAACACACACAAGTCCAGGAAGCTCAGAGAGTCCCAAACAAGTTGGACCCAAAGAGGCCTACACACCAACACACATCATAGTTAAAATGACAAGGCTTAAAGACAAGGAGAGAATCCTAAAAGCCACAAGAGAAAAGCAGGTGGTTACATACAAGGGAGCACCAATTAGATCCTCATCTGATTACTCAACAGAAACATTTCAGGCCAGAGGGGAGTGGTGTGAAATATTCAAGTTGATGAAAAGCAAGGACCTACAACCAAGGCTACTTTACCCAGCAAAGCTATTACTTAAAATCAAAGGAGAATAAGGGGCTTCCTAGACAAGAAACAGCTAACAGTTTATTAACACCAAACCAGTACTTCAACAAATATTAAAGGGTTCACTTTAAGAAGGAGGAAAAAAAAGAGGAAAACAGTCTAACAATAAAATAGCACTAAATACACATCTATTGATAATTACCTTAAATGTAAATGGCTTAAATGTAAATGCCTTAAATGTAAATGGCTTAAATGAGTAGCTGAATGGATAAGAAAACAAGACCCATATATATGCTGTCTCCAACAGACCTATATCAGACTGAAAGATACACACAGACTAAAAGTAAAGGGATGGAAAAAGATATTTCATGCAAATGGAAAGGAAAAAAGCTGGGGTAGCAGTGCTTATATCCAACAAAATAGACTTTAAAACCAAGATGATAGTAAGGAAAAAAAGGACACTACATAATGATAAGGGAACAATCCAACAAGGGGGTATAACCCTAGTAAACATTTATACACCCAACATAGGAGCACTTAAAATATGTGAAGCAAATCTTGATGGACATAAAGGGAGAGATCAACAGACATACAGTGATAGTTGGGATTTTAACACCCCATTGACTTCAATGGATAGCAGTTCCAGACAAAAAATCAACAAGGAGATGGCAGCCTTAAATGGCACACTAGATCAAAAGGATTTAATTTATATCTTCAGAGCATTTTATCCCACAGCAGAGAATATACATACTTTTCAAGTGCACATGGAACGTTTCTTGGAGGGACCACATGTTAGGACACAAAACAAGTCGCAATTAATTTAAGAAGATTGAAATCATATCAAGCATCTTCTCTGACCACAATGCTATGAAACTAGAAATCAATCACAAGAAGAACACTGAAAAACACGTAATGACATGGAAGCTAAATAACATGTTATTAAACAATGAATGGGTCAACAACAAGATCAAGGAAGAAATCAAAAGATACCTTGAAACAAATAAAAATGAGGACATAACAATCCAAAATCTGTGGGACTGGGAAAACAATCCTAAGAGGGAAATTCATAGCATTACAGGCCTATGGGAAGGAAAAAAAAAAAAAAAAAAACAAGGAAAAGCTCAAATAAACACTAACTTTACACTTAAAGGAACTTGAAAAAGAACAACAAACTTCAAAGTGAGTAGAAGGAATGAAATAATAAAAATCAGAGCAGAAATAAATAGAATAGATTCTTTACAAAAAATATAAAAGATCAAGGAATCCAAGAATTGGTTCTTCAAAAAGATAAACAAGATTGAGAAACTTTAATCAGATTCATCAAGAAAAAAAGAGAAAGGATCCAAATAAATAAATTCAGAAATGAAAGAGGAGAAATAACAACTGACACCAAAGAAATACAAAGGATTATAGGAAAATATTATGAGCAATTACATGCCAGAACTGGACAACCTAGACAAAAAGGATAAATTCCTAGAAACATATAATCTTCCAAAAATAAATCAGGAAGAATCAGAGAATCTGAATAGATTATACCTAGTGAAATTGTAAGCAGTAATCAAAAAAAACCCAACAAACAAAAGCCCTGTACCTGATGGCTTCACAGGTGAATTTCACCAAACATTTCTAGAACTAACACCTCTCCTTCTCAAACTATTTCATAAAATTCAAGAGGAGGGCAAGTTCCCAAACTCATTTTATGAGGCCACCATTATACTAATTCTAAAATTAGATAAGGACACTACAAAGGAAGAAAAGTATAAGCCAATATTCCTGATGAATATAGATGTTAAAATCCTTAATAAAATATTAAGCAAACCGAGTACAGTAATGCATCAAAACGCTCATACACCATGATCAAGTAGATTTATTCCAGGAATGCAAGGCTGGTACAACATTCACAAATCAATAAATATGATTCATCACATAAATACAATGAAGGATAAAAACCACATGATCATATCAATAGATGCAGGAAAAGCATTAGATAAAATCCAGCACCTATTCATGATTAAAACTCTCAGCTGAGTGGGAACAGAGGAAACATACCTAAATATAATAAAGGCCATATATGACAAACCCACTGCCAGCATCATACTTAGTGGGCAAAAACTACAAGCCTCTTATTCCCTTAAGATCAGGAACAAGATAGGGATGTCAAATTTCACCTCTCTTATTCAACATAGTACTAAAAGTCCTAGCCACAGCAATCTGACAAGAAATAAAAGGCATACAAATTGGAAAGAAAGAAGTAAAACTGTCATTAATTGCACATGACATGATACTGTGCATAAGGAACCCCAAAGATTCCACCAAGAAACTACTAGAACTGATAAATGAATTCAGCAAATTCTCAGGATACAAAATTAATCCAGAAATCAGTTGCATTTGTGTAAGCCAATAAGGAAGTAACAGAAAGGGAGATTAGGAAAATAACCCCATTCACAACTGCTACAAAAAGAATAAAATACCTAAGAATAAACCTAACCAAGGATGTAAAAGACCTATACTCAGAAAATTGTAACACACTGAAAGAAGAAATTTAAAATGGTACAAATAAGTGGAAGCATATACCATATTCATGGGTAGGAAGAATTAACATCATTAAAATGTCCATACTACCACCTTGGCTGATGTGGCTCAGTGGACTGAATGCTTGCCTGCAACCCTTTAGTTCAATTCCCAGTCTAGGGAACATGCCTGGGTTGCAGGCCACGTCCCCAGTAGGCGGTACGGGAGAGGCAACCACACATTGGTGTTTCTCTCCCTTTCTTTCTCCCTCCCTTCCCCTCTCTAAAAGTAAATAAAAAACAAATAAAATGCCCATACTACCCAAAGCAATCTATAGATTCAATCAATTCCTATCAAGATTCTAATGATGTATTTCACAAAACTAGAACAGATATTTCAAAAATTTATATAGAACCACATGAGGCCCCACATAGCAACAGCGATCCTCAGAAAGAACAAAGTTGGAGGAATCATGCTACTTAATATCAAACTGAACTATAAGGCCATAGTAATTGAAACAGCACAGTACTGGCATAAAAGCAGACAGATCAATGGAACAGAATATAGAGCCCAGAAATAAAACTACACCTTTACAGTAAATTAATATTTGACACAAGCATATCCAATGGGCTAAAGGTAGTTTGTTCAATAAATGGTATTGAGAAAATTGGACAGATACCTGCAGAAAAATGAAAACTAAATCATCTTCTTACACCACACACAAGAATAAGTTCAAAATGGATTAAGACTTAAATGTTAGACCTGAAACCATAGAAATTATAGAACAAAACACAGGCAACTTGGACATTCTTGTAGCAGTATTTTATCAGTTATAGCTCCCCAGGCAAGGGAAACAAAAGAAAAAACAAACAAATGGGACTACATCAAACTAAAATGTTTTTGCACAGCAAAGCAAATCATCAACAAAAGTAAAGACAACCCACAGAATGGGAGAACATATTCACTAGGGTTATTTACAATCACCAAGATATGAAAGCAGCCCATGTGTCCGTCAGTAGATGAGTGGCTAAAACAACTGTGGGACATTTACACAATGGAATACAACTTGGCCATAAAAAAGAACATTTTACCCGTAGCAACAGCATGGATAGACCCACAGAACATTATGCTAAGTGAATAAGCCAGTCAGAGAAAGTCAGGTTTCACTCATATGTGGAATCTAATGAACAAACTGAACTAACAAGGAAAATGGGAACAGACTCAGAGATGGAGAACAGGATGACGGCTAATGGGTGGGGGAAAGTGATTGAGCAAAAAGGAAAAAGGACTCATGGGCATGGACAACAGTGTGCTGATTGCTGGGGGTAGATGGGTATAAGAGAACTAAATGGTAATAGAAAAATATAATAATGATTAAATAAAAAAATGTGATGCAGATTTGTTGCTCTACTGGCTCAGTCATTTTGAACATGACAGTCAGTCACACAGTACACATGCTCACTCAACGGTGTCTTCTGCCCTCACTGACTAGTATAGTCATTATTGCCCATACATGCATATTCCAGTCCACTCTCCTTGGCTGCCAGGTTACATTGATGTCATGCAAACCATTCTCTTTATTTTGGCTGAACTTTTTCCATACAGACCTCATATGTCTCAAAATTTCTAAGGACACTTAGGAGCTACCTTGCAATACAGAAACTTCTGAAGGTAGAATCCATGTGTACTTGTTCACTGTCTCCCTCTTGGCACATCAGACACCAGTGAGCTGTGGAATGAATGGGAGTGAGAGAGAAGAGAGGGTGCATGGGAGGGTGCACAGGGTTCTGGTCCTACCTGGGTAAGGACTTGCCTGACTTGGTTTGTCACCCTAAAATGCTACACATCACAACTGCTTTCTTCCTAACCCAGGTCAAAGTTCTTAATTGTGGAAACCAATGATCTTCTGCTTTTCTAAAAAGAAAAAAAGAATGACTCAAAAACTCTGAAGGGCACACTCTTCCCTGATCTCACCCACTGTGCCCTTAAGCCAACTATCTACGTTGAAGGGGAAACAAATGACCCTGCCACTCATGCTCCTTGCAGCTCCCTGATGGGCCACAACTTGCATATGTGCCTACTTAACAGAACACCAAGGCAGCTGCGAGTGGCTCTGCTCTATGCTGGGCACCTCACATCCACTTGGCAGAATTCCTGATTAGAAATGGTGTGGAATCAGCAAGCAGAAGCCCCTGAGGAGAGCCCCAGCTGGTGGCAGCACAGCCATAAGAGGTTTTATACTGCCTCAGATACACATGGGTTGCTGCTGGCACAAGCCATTCTCAAGTCAAGGAGGGTGAGATGAGGTTCCCGAGCATCCCACCACACACACCTGTAACAGACAGAGAGGCACATTTGGGTCCAGCTTTACACCTGGGGATCTTGGGGCATAAGAGCCCTCTTGAGAGAAGATGGCTCAGACTGCATTTGGCAGGCGCTGGGCAGACAGCCCCAGCCCTCAGCTTGCTGGCAAGATGTGCCAAGGCCTGTCTCTGTGCTGCGTCAAGAGGGAGCCACAGGGAGACTGGCACTGGAAAGGTCTGCTCCCCACAGGGCAAGCCTCAGTCTCCAAGAGGTGGCCAACTGGTCTAATAAAACGTCCACTCTACTGCAGGTCAGAGTACATGCGGACTGATACCCACATCAAAGCTATTTGTTACCTTAAAAAACATTACAAATAACCACATGTCCAAGGGCAAGTTCTGGGCTGGGTGGAGGGGGACACAGTCCCAGTCATGAGGGCTGCGGTGTAAGGATATGAGCAAACTGTCCTCAGGACAGTGAAGGCTTTCAAACGGAATGAAACTTTCCCCAATGAGCTTCATGACTTGAGAGTTTTTAATATAAGTTGTTAAAATTAACCCACATGCCAACGTTCTTCCTCCTGGGCTATAAGGTGCGTATCCTTTCAAGGGTAGCAGAGACCTCCAAAAGTTGGAAATGAAAGAAGTGCACACAGATAGAAAGTCATGCACGTAATTCCTGGTGGCTCCCAGATCGTCTGAAACCCACTGGAAGGCTCCTAAACAGTCGTGGACCCCTGGTAAGGAGCTCGGCCCCAGGGGAAAGCCAGTGGCATGAACTCACCAGGCTGTTTGCATCAACAGCTCTGGAGCAGGAGCAGGGTGGAGATGATGGGTGCCTCAGGGCATGGCCAGGGAAGGGAAGGGAAGACAACTTGCCACTTTTGAGTCCCAGATGCCAGGACTCCCAGAGTTCCTTCTCGGCTGGCCCACCTAGGGACTCAACCCTGACCCTTCTCATCTCATACTCTCTTCTCTGCCTGCAATGCTTTACCCTGAAGCCTCCAAATGTTCAAATCCTCATCATCCTTTCCAAGTCAACCTGCTTTAAAAGCCTCACCAACGGGTCTCCCTGCCCCCAGTAACTATGAGGAGGTCCTTCTGCCACTAAGTATCCAGAGCACTTTCTCTGTCCCTCTCTTGAGTCTCCAGCCACTTTATAAATTGAGCTATAATTCTCCTATACACATGTCACCTCTCTTCAGACTCCGGTTATTAAAGACAGGAGGGTCACAGACGCTGAATCTCCCACAGTACAGCCGTCCTTAAATGTGAAATGTTTGCTGGTGAACGAAAGATTGCTCCTAAGACAGCCACAGAAAGGGAGGGGCAGGGTCACACTCTTGTGAGAGAGTGAGGAAAGGACCACCTACAGAAAGGAGGACCCCTTTCCACTGCACTCGCTCAAAAGGCAAAGCAAGGGAAGAGAAATGTCAGGGTATTCAGATGGAAAACACAGGCGAATATAGTCCCACCAAGACTCAAATGTTCGATCAAGCATGTAGAATCTACATACAATACAAATGATGATAACCAGCAGGGCCCCCAGATGTTGGCTGATACGGAAATCAGCACACTGTTGTGAGAACAGTCCAAAAGCTCCACTAGAGACAGCTGCTTCAGGATATCCAGATGCTACCCCGACACAGAGCAGTGCCCACAAACCTAAGAGATGCAGGCAAAATTAACCAAGTGCTGGTCTCTCTGCTAAAAGTGCCAACCCAATGGGCCTCCTGGCACCTGCACTTTAACTCATTAGCAGGAAGTGGAAGTAGCAGGCAAGGTTTGCAGTGCCAGTGCTGTTATCACTGGGCCCTGGACCTGTTTTCCTCCCTGTGTTAGAGTAGAGCTCAGCATCTTTCCAGCCCTGAAGTTCTAGAAATCTATCAGGTATTTAGCAAGTATCTGCTGTGTCTCACAGCAGACTGGATTGAAGTAAGTTGCAGAAGAAACGCTAGTGAGACAAGGCTCTTTCTTCTCCTGCAATCAGGTGTTGCTAATCAGGAGTGACTGTGTGGTCCAGAAATTCGTATGTTGAAACTTCTAATTCCTAATGTGATGGTATTTGGAGGTGGGCCTTTGGGAAGACATGAGGGTGGAGCCCTCATGAGTGGGATTAGTGCTCACGTGAGAATGGACAGAGAGTTGATCTCTCTCTCTCCTCCATTTAAAAATACAACAAGGTGGCCTCCAAACCAGGAGGTGGGCTCTCACCAGACACCAAATCTGCTGGCACCTTGATCTTAGACTGCCCAGACTCCAGAACTGTGAGAAACAAATGTTGTGTAAGCCACTCTAGCTATAGTATTTGTCATAGCAGCCGGAGCTGACTAACACAGCCACTTGCTGCAGAAATGAGATACAAAAATAACTGAGATGACTAAAATCGTATCGTGTGTGTGTGCATGCGCACGCACCTGCCTAGAAAAGGTTCTAAAAATATTCCACAAGGTTAATAATGATTATCACTCAGCTACCTCTTATGGGTAATTATTGTTTTCATATTTACACTTTACTGTGACTTTCAAATCTTCTGACAGTGTATCTCTTTCTCTACTTATTTAGATAAAATAAAACCACCAGTTCTTGGAGCTGACGGGAAGAAGGCGCATGCACATCAGCCATACCCCCTGCATAACAGGATTCCATAATGTTTTGGTGACAAGAACAAGTGCCCCCACGGTACCAGGTGTAACTTGGTAGCACTTCATATCCCTTCTTTCCCAGCACTTCATATCCCTTCTTTCTTCTTCTGAGCTGCATAAGCAGAGCAGCAACCGGCAGCCCCATTTTACAAAGCAGAATTCTGCCAGGCCCACGTAGATACCCAGCCTACTTCACCAAGGTCTTGAGACCAGCGGCTAGTGGCCAAACCTGGACTTGAATTCAGACCTTCTAACTCCTCATCAGTGCACTTTCCTTCACCTACTGCCACTTACTTCATTTCCCGAATACCAAGTGACCACCACCTGCTGTGTGTAAATCACTGTGTTGAGTACTGGAGGTAGAAGGAGAGAAAAAGGTGAAAGAGTAAGAAAAGATCTTGAGAACTAAAGGAAGCTGGAGACACTCACACATGACTCTTTTAGAAAAATGAACTTTTATAAGAAAGACAGGTGTATCCTATTCCTTTATTCACGCACTGAAATGTTTATTAAGTACCTGCTGTGTGCCAAGCCCTGCGCTAGGCACTGGAGAACAAATGCTGAGCAAACCAGAAATGGTCTCTGCCTTCACATCGCTGGGTGACAAAGGGGGCCAAGCAAGATTATAAGGATGTTATAGCACAAAGCTGTCCCTGCACCTGGAAGTCACAAGTCACACTCTACAGATGGTGACTATCTCTTTCTTCAAACAAGTGAAACAGGACTAATTCAACTGCAAGTGCCCACTGTGTGCAGCCAAGTACTTTGTGCTGTGGGGGACGAAAAGGAACTGGCCAACTGTCTACAAGCACTTTCTCTCTTCTTGTTCCAGGCCTCATCAGGTGCCCCGAACCCGGCCTGAGCAGCGCTCAGCATCAGGGTACCAGCACCCACACACCGCCAGTGAGGCAGTGTGGGAGCATGGAGATGAAATCAAGCACCTCGTGACAGTTGAGAGCAAAGGAGCAAAACAAGGGAATTCTTCCTTTCTCACCTAACTACACGGGCTCCCATTTATGATGCCAGCTATTCCTCCATAACCCCCTTAAGAAGCAGCAGGTATAACCTCCATTTTTAGAGCATGACACATCTGAATGGTACCAAATTCCTCCCTTTATAAAAAGTGGCACAAGTCAGAGAAGGCCACTTTGGATGACCAGGTGCAGGGTGACACCACGAGCGCAGGAAGAGCTGCAGTGGCCTTGGTACCTTCCTGGAGCCCGATTTTGATCAACATTTGATGTGAAAAGGCAAACCAATCTGTCTCTGTGACTGCACTGAAGCCCCTTAATGTTTTCATAAGCCTCACCTTGGTTCCCTCTGTACCTGAGTTGCTTCCTCGACTTCAAGATGGCCCAACATAGCATCTGGGGCCTAGACAACACTACCTTGACCTTGTGTCCTTGTAAGAAAAGTGCTTTGTCTATGTCTACAACAGACAGGAAACAAAGTACAGTATTAATACAGCACTCCCTTCCCACCCCACCGCTGAGAGCCTGCTTCCTGGCATGTGACCTGTGAGCAGCTGGTCAGGACCCTAAGTTAAGTTCAGGGCCCCCTTTGTTTACTTGAACAGTGTTCCTGAAAATCACTAGGTAAACACAGGGTTGTGTTAACTTCTATGTTAGCTGAATAAGGGGAAATAATTCCCTCATGAATCTTTGCTAGAGATGAAATGACCACTTCTGAAAGCTCAGAAAGAATACCATCGCCTGAATAAGGATTTTCTGGTTCACCTGGCACGGATCAGGCATCTTCAAGTGGGGCACTTTATAATAACAAGGTCTCTGAAGTAAAAGAAACCAAAATAGGAAACCACTTAGGAAGATGTTTCAAAATTAAATAAGGGAGAAATGTGATTATGATTAACTGAAGTTCAAGTTGTGATTTACTGTTTTTAACATGATTGCTTGGTCCATCTGTTTGATTCCAGAATGCCTCAGAATGTCTTTTCTGGTTATTTTACATTCACTGAGTGAGCCTGCCAATGTCAGCTTTCGCTTACTATTGAAAGTAAAAATATTAAGACAGTCTTCTAAATCTCAGTTTGGAAAACCAGCCTTATCTACTGGAAGTCCCTTGGCTCAGAGGACAGCACTGAGTAGTAGTCCCTGCGTCCACAGTTGAAGCCAACTCTGCTCCTCCCTCCCAGCCCTTCACATCCAGTCTGCTGCTCGGGCCTGACCACAGGCTCCCACCACAGCCACTGTCCATCCTCAGCACACATCCTCACCAAGGCCCTTAAATCCTTCAAAACTATGCAGACAGCTTTCCAACTCCTGTCCCGCCTCTGCTCTTGCTCTCTTCACTCCAGCTGAATGTGTCCTAAAGCACAGCTCAGACTGATGTCATGTCACCACCCCCATAGGCTCTGAGACTGCAGGGACCTTGTTTCAGAAGCACTGAGAATTTCAAGATGACCACAGCAGAGCAGTAAGCCAAGCACAGGGCCCTGTGTGGCTGCAGAGGTCACACACCCACAACTCCTACCCTGGAGAACTAGAGCCTGAACACTCCCAGCCACACTTCTGACTCAAGGTCTTCTACTGCCTCGCTCCACCTTCTCTCCTTCTGGTGAACCTCATGCCCCAGAAACACAAAGCTGCTCATCATACCACCAAGTCATCTTTCACCACCCCGTCTCTAGGCCTGGGTTCATACCCTTTGCCATCAGGAAGAAGAGTGGGCGGTTCCCTCCACCATGCCCTTGCCAGGCCCTATACAGACTTCTGTCTGGGAACCTGAAGCTCTTTGGGTTGTTCTTCCTCTACTAGAGCATGGAACTGTTATTTGTCTTTGAATGTCCAGCGCCACATACAGAGCCTGGAATAAAGTGAACCCCTTCCTGCCACTGCGTTTCACCCCCTACACCCTATGCCTATAATCCACATCCTGCCTTCAAGGCTCAGCTCAGATGCCACCTCCCCAACAGGCCCTCCTGTGTTCTCCCAGCTGGATGGGCTCCTGCTCTATTCTGGGCTCCCTATTGCTTCCCACTCCACTGACAGCAATTTCCCATATTCTACCTGGTACCACAGTATCTATACACTTAACCTACACTGAGTAGACACCCAGAGAAAGGGGCTTTCCTTTGCTCCCTTCCATCCTCCCAGCACTTCAGAGTATCTTATACATGATAGATTCTCCATAAGTAATTTTTGACTGAATAACAAAAGAAGATTAACTGAAATTTCCCCCTGCCCTATCTGCCCCTTAAAATACATCTTTTCAAAATATGTCAAGGTTAAGAGTAAGTGAAGTTAGAAGTTTATAAAGATATTAAAGGTAGCATACATATATTAATGATGTTAATTCTTCCAGTCTATGAACATGGTATATGCTTCCACCTATTTGTATCTTCCTCCATTTCTTTCTTCAGTGTCCTACAGTTTTCCAAGCATAGAATCATGAAATAAACTGACAGCTGTAAGAAAGGAGGGGGAAGTGGGGACTAGCTGAAGAAGGTGAAGGGATTAGTCACAGAACATATATAAAGGGCCCATGGACATGGTCAACGGTGTGGGGATTGATTAAGGACATGGGGGGGAGGTGGCCTGGGTGAAGGGGACCAAAGGGGGAAAAAAAGTGGGACAACTGTAATAGCATAAATAATAAAATATTTTAAAAATAAATAAATAAGATATTAAAGGTAGAATCACCTAGCCCTGGCCAGTGTGGCTCAGTTGGTTATACCATTGTGCCATACATCAAAGAGGTTGGGGGTTCAATTCCCAGTCAGGGCACATACCTAGGTTGCAGGCTCGATCCCCAGTCAGGGTGCATATAGGAGGCAACCAATCAATGTTTCTCACATTGATATTTTTTTCTTTCTTTCCTTTCCTCTCTCTCTATAATCAAGAACCATATTTTTTTAAGGTAGAATTGCTTTAACAGGTTAGAGAAGTGGCTTTACAACCAATATAAAGAAGTTGCACTCCCTAGGTAGTAAAATAAGAGAAGGGATTCCACCTACCAGAAATTTTGTCTGCAGATGCTATGTGAAGTTCTCTGCCTACATCACCTCAGTCCTCCCACCACTGGGGGAGCCCCTCTTATTACCTCACACTGTGTAGAGGCCCCACTCTCTCCTGGTGAGACCATCCTTCTCCATGGGGAACCCTTCCTCCAGCCACTGCAGACCAAGAAAACTCTATTCCCCTGGCCATGGTGAAAAGTACATGAACTGACAGTGCTCCAAGTCAAGTACTCAGAGACCACCCTGGGACTTCTCTAATTTTTCTACTAGAAACGTTATCTCTTTTGGCTGAGTGACTGAGTTGGAAAGTTATGAATTTGGCACTGCCAGTGGCCATCTTGCCGTCACATCCAAGGAGAAAGTCAAGCAAAGACAAGCACTGCTGACGTAAGGAGAGAGACAGCCCCTCAAGGCACTGCTAGAACTGGAATCTAGTGGCACCTGAAGTCAGTTGCACCCCTGGCTTCCCAGCTACATGAGTTAGAACTCCCCTGTTCTGCATAAGTCAATTGACTGGGCTTCTACCAACTGCAGCTAGGGGAGTCTGAGTGAGTCCAATTCTGTGAGAAGGCATGTATGGCCCCTGCCTCACAGGCGAGGCAGCTGGGCCTCAGGGGGATGTGGTGAAGCACCCAGACCACAGAGCCAGGGAACAGCAGGGCCAGGAACCAAACCCAGGACTTTCTGATGCCACCTCTTTGGGAACCAATACATGTGCTAAGATAGGAGTTACCAAGCAGAGGGTTTACAGCACCCAGAACCCCTGCAGCAAACAAAGGGAAGAAAATATCATTATCAACTGCACTGGTGACAAGGTTCACAGTGACATGGTCTAAAATAAACACACAGGTCAACAAGGTAAGCATTTATCAATTCTGCTGAGTGAATCAAATGAATGTGTGCGCAAATGGAATGGAAAAAGGACCAGAATTTTTCATTAGTGACACGGATAAATTCTGATTGCTCAGACTGGCTGCCATGTTCCACCAGATGGTAAAGGCCAAAAATAAAAACTGCCGCAAGAGCAATTTAGACAAACTCAAGAAAAATATGAATAATGGCTCCATAAGAGCTTATTAAAGGAAGTTTTCCATTTTTCAACCACACCCCTAAATTTTTAAGGTGATGACAAGAAGGGTTACCAGGTCCTCCCACAGTGACTCCCTTGACCCCACTCTCAGAGTCAGAATGCTGGACTGGAAAAGACAGTCTGATGGAGGGTGGAGAGTCTTCTGTTCTTACAGGAAATCATTACAGGTAGCAATAATTCTCCAAATGCAGTGGGTTTTAGTATTTCTGCACACTGAAGACTTCACTGAGAATCATCACATCCACAGACCAAGTTTTATTTAAATCCACTTAAAATTTAATATGATACAATCACCAGGAAATGCTCATCTTTGGTCTCTAGCTTGTTCTACGAAAGCAAATGACTGACCTACAAGTCAAACTTTCCCAGCCTCGTGTTATTTTTGTAATGTAACCAATGTCAGTGGCATCTTCCCACTTCTTCATGGGCTGCTGTGATGGAAACAAACAGCAGCATTTCTCAGCTGAAAGACAGCAGCACACCCCTCTGTGGGCCATGCATCTGATCTGAAACCAAGATGTCCAGGAGGACAAACAGAGCAAACGTGGACAGGGACCATCAGCTTTGTGACATGTCAATGGTTGCAAACAAAGTTACCCATGAGACAAAAATTTCCTCCCAACTAAAACCTAACAGAACAGAGAACTTTGGGAAAAATAACTGTAATAATTTTTCATCTACTTAGCATTTGTTAGCTTAATTTTAAGATCAGAAAAAATCTTCACCAGTTAAGGGATATTTTTCCCTTTTCAACAAGATATCCAAAGGTTTTCTTAATGACTTCTGCTGATCAGAAGGCAATGGTGTGAACTCTGTGGGTACCAGTATTATCAATACTGCAATTAACAATCTAACACCAAGTCTTATTACATGAGCTACAAGTGTCTAGCACCCTTTAAAATAAAGGAAACAGACTAGTGAATTTTTAAATGGATGTAACTAGTAAAAAAAAATCTATCAAAATGGATTGAACAATTAGTGTGTGTCTTTACTCTCATTAAGTACTATTTACTGACCTAATGGGACACTACTCTGTTTCTCCTGGGCTGAGCAAGGAGAACCCTGGACCCTGCAAGGCTGAGCACCATAGCCACACATGTGAAAGCTCAGGACTTTCCTGACAGGTGCTAATAGCTCCAGTGAAGCAGGAAGGAAATCAAACAACGAAGAGTGGAGCTGACAACAGAGATGAAAATAACCCCAATTAAATCCAGTTCCTGTCTATCACTGACAAGACCAAACAGGAAGCTGACGCAACCACAATCCCACCCTGCACCCTGACTTTTCTGCCCCACTGTTCCCTCCCATGCCACACCAACAGACCTCTGGCCTTGACAGGCTTCTAGCCTTTGTGAAGTCTCCCCAGAACTTCACCTGCACCCCACCCCACACAGCAAGTGTCTCTCTGTCCTCGGAGCCCTCACAACTTTTTGTGCACAGAACAGGTTGTCACTCACAGCAGCGTGATGTAGCCAGGAAGGACAGCTACACCTGCAGCAGCGCTACACCGAGCTCCTCTGGGGCCACGCCTACAAGCAAACCCTCTCCAAATGGCCTGGATAAGCACAGGGTAAGGCATATCTCGATGGGCACGCCCAGTGCTGGGGATTCAGTAGAGAAGGCCCTAAGCAATCAGAAGTACCTGCCCTATGCTTCTGTCTCAATACTACAGTAGGGTCGCAAAGGAAAAACACCACTGCGATGTCAGAGGAGTCCAGGGCAGGACATGTGATGGAGCATGACATGAACCTGCCACGTGGGTTTCAACAGGGAAACTGCACAGAAATGCAGATTTCCATAGAATTCAGAAGCTCATGAGAAGAAACTATAAGGGGCTTGAAACATCCCTACTCCCATCCCTCTGGGAGAATTTCATTGCCAGTGATTTTGACCTGCACAGTTTTAACAGTTTGTGTTTATTTTGGAGTTAAAAATCAACAGTGTCCTGCCATCAATGGAGTAATCCCTTAAGGGGCACCAAGGGAGGTAGATAGGGTCCTCTCGTGATGTGGATCCAGTGACAAAGGTTTGAAGGAGAAGCTCCTCCCTTTCATATCATCCCACAGGCTAGAGACATCACAGAGTCACATCCTCAGGTGTGGAAGGCAAGGGACCTGGGTGTGCCTGGCATGGAGAAGGAGACACAGGGTGGAGTCCACACAAAACATGGGCCACATTTCTGAGCATCTTTGCTGTAGCTACCAGGCATCCTGAGACGATACTCAGACTCACTGTCTCCCCACCTCTCCCTCACGGCACAATGCAGTGCTAAGAGCACTGGGCCCCAACTCAAGAGGCCCTACATCATAAGAGACTCTGCTTTACATTCATTCAGTGACTCACTTCACTTGATGCTTTCATATTGGAAAAGAGTACAGAGCAGATGGTGGTGAGGTTCATACCACAGTGTCAACGTATTTAATGCCATTGAACTGTACACTTAAAAATGGTTAAAATGGTACATTTTATGTATATCTCACTATAATAAAAGTGAATAGCGTACGTACTATGTACCATTCACTCAACATATATTATTCATTCATTCAGCAAACATTTACAGAGGGCCCCAAACTACCCAAGATGCTGGGCACACAGCCCTGGCCGGCGTGGCTCAGCGGCTGGAGCACAGGCCATAACCAAAAGGCTGAGGGTTCATCCCCAGTTCAGGCTCAGATCCCTGGTCCGGGTGAGTACACAGGCAACCTATCAATGCTTCTCTCACATCAATGTTTCTCTCTCTCTCTATCCCTCTCTCAGCAAATAAAAATGTCCTCGCATGAGAATTAAAAAAAAAAGACACTGGGCATATATCAGTAAAAGAATAGAAAAAAGAACAGAAACTCATGAAGTTGTCATTCTAGTGGGGGAGACAGACAATAAATAAGATAAAGAAGTAAAATGTGCCATGTAATAGCCGGTGGTAATCACAAGGCCAAAAAGTAAAGCAGAGGAGGGCAGTGTGACCTGTCGGGGCGAGTGCAGTTTTAGACACAGGACCAGGGAAGTGTTCGCCAAAAAGGTGACTTTCGTTAAAGAGCTAAAGAAAATGAGAACCATGCAGATATCTGGGTAGCAAATCTTTCCAGACAACTGGCCCAGCAAGTGCAAAGGCCCTGGGACAGAAGCAAGCCCTGCGTGTTTGAGGAACAGCTGGGAGAGAGGTGTGGCTGGAGTGGAACGAAGGAAAGGCCGAGTGATAGGGGATGACTGGAGTCAGAGGGGGATTCACATGGGTGAGCAAAACAAACGTCGCCCTTCCCTGACAGCAATCAGCTGGGAAATCATCAGATTAAGCAATAAGCAGTTATAGATAATGCCATCAATAAAAAAGCTGGGTACAATGACAGACAAAAATATGGGAGATCTTCTTAGGTAGAGGAATTAGCTAACACCTAAAGGAGGTGACATTTAAGTGAGGAACTAATTGATAAAAAGGAGTTTCTGGGTAGAAGGAATACATTTGAAAGCTCTGTGGCAATCAGAAATTTTCTCCTATTTTCACTATGTTTTAATTTATACTGGTACAAAAAACATAGAAAACGAAATGAAGGGAATGATCATTAGGTAGCCATGACAACAAGAACATTTTACTGACAAAGCTCCCCCTACCCCAACCATATACCGTATTTTTCAGACCATAAGACATACCTTGGTTTTAGAGGAAAACAGGAAATTTTTGAAGCAAAAAATGTGGTAAAATATTCAATAACATAAATAACATAATATTTCACCAATGTAAATGTCAACAGAACTCAACAGCAGCATTAACAACCACTAATCCTCCCAAATGGGGGGGGGGGGGCGTCCTATAGTCTGAAAAATACGGTATCACTGATAACCAATCAGGACTGCCCTTGCTGGCTGGTTCCAGGTGGAATGTTGTGGCTGCAGACTCCATGGTGACAGGGCAGTCCCTGTGCAGATGGAGTGGCTGTGGTCCTCTGTGGAGCTGGGCTTTGGGCCCATCCTTGGGAAACTGGGCAAAGTGGCGGTGGAGCTGCTCCCCAGTGGCCTGAGTCCACTCCTCACTGTCTGCATCCTCCAGTGGGAGACAATGGTGTGCCCACCTGTCACCAGCTTCTTGGTGAGTCTTATATATAGAGTCAGACTTGTTCAGTCTGTTTGGAGTCGACTTCACATACGATGTGAAGTGCAGCTTGCAAAAGCCCTGGCCACACAGATTGAGGAGAAATGCCAACTTATTGACAAGTTGAGCACAGCAAGAGAAGAATGTTCGAGGATCCAGCCATCCTTAGCCGATGGCAGATGCAAGAAGGAGTCATTAAATATACCCAGCCTTATGGACGCTTACAGAAAGGGGACTATGGCCTACTGGATGTCGAGGCAGGAAATTACTTCCCTGGTTCATGAACTGAAGGAAGAGAGATCCAAACGCTCCAGGCAAGAGGAGGAGATGGCAGAGGTGCTAAAGACGCTCAAGTCCCTGGAAGAGGTCGTGAAAATCACCACTTCAAAAGGAGTGACCAGAGGGGAGAGGGGAGGGAATTTCAGGGGAGAAGGGAAGGGTTTACAGGAACAAATATAGAGGACACATGGACAAAACTAGGGGTGTTGGAAAGGGGAGGGAGGAGGGGAAGAATGGGTGGGTGGGCTGGAATGGGAATAAAGGATAGAAACTGTACTGAATAAACTAAAATAAAAATTAAAAAAAAAAAAAAAGGAGCTTTTCCAAACCTGCCAGGAGGCCAAGAGTTAATAAGCCCTGGTGGTCCCCTCCCCTGGAGTGGATCTGGGTCTTAAAGCAGCAGTGCTGTTCCCTTCTCTCCACTTGGGCCTCCCCAGCTGCCAGCTGTGTGTCCACCTCCACCTCCAGCAGAGGACCCCTGAGGCCAGTGGATGTAGGGGAGCCCCACCCTGTGCTGAAGTTCCTCCTCGGCCCCATGCTGCACACGGCAGTCAGCTCCTGCGTGGACAATCCCTCCAAATGTAAAGAACATGAGACTTCCTGCAACAGACCAGGAAATGAGGGACTCTGAACAGTCACAGAATGTTTGGATTCTCTCTCTGGCAGTGAAAGAAATGCTGTACTTAAGAGATATATCTTTTACTCAAATTGACTTTTTATCAGACTACATTTCTGTGTTGTATAAGCATTACTTATATATTGATCTTCTAAGTGAATGTTTATATTTTATTCTCTCCTTAAATATTGTATTTTAATTTGAAAATATATGTAGCTTTGCAATAAAGACCTTTTAATAGTAGAAAATACTACATGCTCAACCTTCATTTAATTGTAGAGCTGATTATTTTAAAGAACCTACAATGATGCCGATGAGGCTGAAAGACCACAGGCTCAGGAGCAAGAAGACAGGATGTTGGAGGGAGACAGGACACAGGGCGCTCAGAGACCCCGTGTAAAGCCCAAGTCTGATTCACAGAAGAATGATCTAGAGAGGGGAGCAACATGCTCAGACTTGTTTTTACAAGGCCATCTAGCCACTGAGTGGGGAAGAGACTGAAGGTGTAAAAGACGGTGGTGGTGGTTTAGATTAGGGAGGTGGTGGCAGAGACGAAGACACATGGAGAGGTTCGAAATAAGCCCACAGGCAGAGAGAACAGGACTGCTTGATGATTCTGATGACAGGATCAGGGACAAGGAAGAATCCAAGAAGTAGATGAAATGCCAGCTGCTGGGACAGGGAGGGCTGGGGGTGGCCAGGCCTGGAGGGAGAGCTGGGTTCCATTTTGGATGTGTCCAATTTGAGCCTTTGAAACATGGAAGTCAAGATTACCAACAGGTCGGGGTAGATATATACGTTTAGGGCTCAATAGTAAATGGACAGGATATAAAGATGGGCAAATGGAAAAAAAATGCCTTGTTGACCTCAAACAAATCAGTCTGCAAGCTGTGTGGTAGTTTTCTCATTTGTAAAACCAGGGTGATATCTAAGACACTTCCAAGAAATTTTATGAGCCCAGGTGCTCAGAGGCAGAAGTTCCCCCAGGACCTCTTATTTAGAGAGTATTTAACAAGCAGACCAGGGGCTAGCAATGGTCTGGAGTATTCACCAAAGCACAGCACCTGGGATTCAAGATCACTGTCGCTTTCTCATAAGTAAGCCTTTGCAATGAAGCTCATTGTTTATACAGAGAGGCAGTGGAACTGGGGGCATCCTAAAAAAACAAGGTTATTTTACCCTTGCACTGTTGGTGAGGATGTAAATTGGTATAGCACTACAGAAAACACTACAGGAACCATATGGAGGTTCCTCAAAAAATTATAAATAGAACCACCATAAGACCCAGCAATTCCACTTCTGGGTGTTTATCCAGAGAAAACCAAAACACTAATCCAAAAAAATAATGCACCTCTATATTCACTGCAGCATTATTTATAATAGCCAAGACATGGAGCACCCTATGTGCCCACTGACAGATAAACAGACAAAGAATATGTTACACATACACACACAGAGGAGTATTACTTAACCATAAAAAAGAAGGAAATCTTGTCATTTGCCAACAACAGGGTTAGACCTCAAGGGTATTAATCTAAGTGAAATAAGTCAGACAGAGAAAGACAAATACTGTATGATTTCCCTTAAATGTGGAGTCTAAAAACCAAAACAAAACAAAAAATAGAAACAGACTCATAGATATAGAGAATAAATTGGTGGTTGCCAAAGGAATGGTGGGCGTGGGGAAGATGACTGAAATAGGTGAGGGAAATTAAAGGGTATAAACCTCCAGTTTTAAAACAAATAAATCACAGGGATATAACAAACAGCATCGAGAACATAGACAATAATACTGTAATAACTTTTTATGGTGACAGAAGGTAACGAGACCTATGGTGACCATTTCATAATGTATATAAATATCGAGTCACAATGTTGTATACCTGAAACTAATGCAACATTGCATGTCAATCATACTTCAAGAAAAGACAAGGTTAGTTTCCTGTTTAGGGTTCATGTGCAACCTAGGCACACATCTGCAGCTGCAGTTGCTGTGGACAAGTGTGGCTGTCACCCTGTGACAATCACAGCCCCTCCTTTTCCATCTCAGCCTCTCTCCAAGCAGAGATCCCCTGGTGACTCACGTGAAGGCCCGGGAAGACTGTGGGCTCTGGGCCATACACCCCCAGACAGTACAACCAACTATCAACAGCTATGGTTTCCCAGTAAACAATCCTAAGAGTTGAGAAAGCATGTCAATACACAACAGCTCTCTCTAGCCACACCGCTGCTCCTGTCCCTCCCACGCCGCATATTCTGGTTGTCAGTGAATGGGATCTGTGAATGATGCCACGTTTCTTTCTGTATAAAGCCTGAATCTCCTTTTCCTTCTCCCCAGAATCACCCATCACATCACCAGAGAGAGATCCACAGCCAAAGGTTGCCCTCATACGCCGACCTCCAAGGAGTCAGACACACATAGGAAACTAGTGGTGCAAACACTTCCCCACAACAAACTCCATCTGAAACTCCCTCTCCTTCCCTTCCAACATAAGAACTAGCCCCAATCTTGACCCAAAGTCGATAAAACACCAAAATCACAGAGGCAAATAGGATGTGACTTAGGGATGATGAGCCGGTTTCTCAGGGAAGTTACAAGGTGATCATCAGACCTGCCCCAGTTCTCTCAGAGGTGGGCATGAACTGACCTGAGAACCACCCACTTGTCCCTGGCTGCGCCAACCTCAAACCGTAGCGCAAGATGCAGTCTGACTCATTTTCAATGCCCGTCTCCAATTTCACTTTTTCCAGGAACCCTGCTCTGGCCATTTTTAGCCTTTGCTCATCATTCCTTCTTTGAAATCACAGGACTAAAATGTGTCCTGTTCATTTGGCACTTGTCACATGTTGCCCAGTGATCTATACTGGACTGTATGCTGAACTCCACATTTACTCTTAACCATTGAACGGCGTGTGCGTGAGCCCATGTGTGAGCCCATGTGTGCACATGAACAGGGCAGGTGTGTGTGCACACATTATCTAGACTTCTCTGCTCAGCCTCCTTTGAACTGGAACCATCTGCAATCCTTTCGCCTCTAAGAAGGTACAAGCAATACATAGTGATCAGGAATGTGGCCACTGTTGACATTTAGGGTTCAAAGCCAAAAAGCTCCTTTAAGATATTTTTAAGCCTATGCTGAGTTTGTATTTAGTAGCATCACCTACACTTTCTATATCTCAGGGCACTCAACATAGAAGAGTTCAGGTGAGTGTCTCCAGGACAAATAACCAAGTATTTACTGTGCATTCACCATACACTTGGGAATTATGCTCGGTATACATATAAAGGCATTTTGGAAGAAGCCTACCCCATGAAATGAGTTCCTTTCTCATTAATTAGGATATTCAATTCCAGCAGAACATTCCATTCCCAAGCACTCTAGGTAAGTAAAATTTACCAAAAGACAGTCCTTGAACTCTGTAGAATTCCTGAAAGAGACTCTGTTAAGTTGAAATAATGTAAATAAATCTAATTTTTACCACAGAAACAATGTTAATATTAGAAAATTATGTTTTCAACCAAAGACCAATTGCCAACATTTAAAAGGAAAATCAGCATATTTTTATTTCAAAAATATTAGAACTGCCAGCAATCCTAAAAATCTTCTGTACAGCTAAGGACAGTAACCCTAATAGTTATTACTAAATAGTTGTTATTTGTCAATAATTATGCTAAATGCATTTCACATATTCCACATTTAATTTCTCCCAACAGCCGTATGAAAGAAATATCATTTCACATCACAAATGAGACAACGAAGGCCTAAGGTTGCTATGTTTTGACTAAGGCTCTGTAGCTATTTGGTAGCAGAGAAAAAATTTAACTAAGAAGTGTCTGACTTTAAAATCAAAGATCCCTCGACTACTCCAAATGGCCTCCCTAATTCAATCATGAAGAATATACTTAATACTGCATACTAAAATGACTGATCAATTAAACAAGGCTATCCGGAAACAATGATATCATTTTGCCCAATGGATTTATGAAGAGGTTTTTTAAGACGAGGACCATCAATGAAAGGTCAGAGCAGCTCTGGATGTAGGGAGAGCTGAAGCAGGGCAGAACAGTGAGTAACTAGTCTTCACTGCACACTGCAGCCTAATACACTCACCCCTCCAGGTGCTGTGGCTACAGCAGTAAACAGAAAGACCTCCCTGTGGAGCTTCCGTTCTAGGGGAGGGCATAGAGATGACAACCCAGCAACGGTGGCAAGTGCAGAACACACATGGTAAGCAGGACAGGGCTTGCCTCTGCAAGGGCAGGTGGCTATACGAGCCTGGAGTACAGAAGTGAAGCCTGAGCTGGAGGAACATGGGGTATCAGCTTCTGGACACATTTGAAGTCTCAGACTGGGTAAGATCACTGAGGAAGGGAGTGCCTGCCGACAGAAACGAGAGGAGGCCCTTCTGACTGCGTCCCAGAGCACACCAACATGACTCTTCATGTCCAGGAGGAATCAGTAAAGGAGGCTGAGAGGGAGCCCAAGGTGAAGCAGGGGGAGCCCAGAGAATGTTGCATCCTGGAAGCCACAGAAGACTATGTATCAAGGAGGAAGGGGCCAGCTGGCTGGTGGTGGGGCCAAGCCTACTCCTCAGTCCCTCTCTCTGCCCTTCCCATGTTAGCAAGCAGCTTCATTCACTCAACAAAGAGCAATCAAGTGGCCTCCACATGGCAGGCACTTTTTTAGACACTGAAGATACAGCAGTGAAAAAGACAGAGTCCCTGTCCCCTAGGAAATGACACGGGCAGGGGGTGGGCAGGGAGCAGACAATACAATGTGTCAGGTACCATGTAGAATATCAGGCAGGGAAGTGAGGGACAGGGACAGTGTGGAAGTTATTCTCTTAGAGCTTAGTCAGGGAAGCCCTCTCTGAAATGACATGAGTAGATACCCAGCTAATTAGGTGTGAACCAAACATGTATCTGGGGAAGCATATTCCAGACAGAGAGAGGAGAGCACCAAAGTCTGAGATGCAAGTGTGCTTGGCATTTTGAAGAATAGCAAAGAATTATCCTAGCCAGTATAACTCAGTTGGTTGGAGCATTGTCCCCTAATCAAAAGGATGCAGGTTCAATTCCCAGCCTGGGCACATGCCTGGGTTGCGAGTTTGGTCCCCAGTCAGGACACATACGAGGGGCAAGAGAAAGATGTTTCTCTCCCTCTCTCTCTTCCTCTCTCCCTCCCTCTCTCTCTCCCTCCCTTCCCCTCTCTCTACAATCAATAAACATGTCCTTTAGTGCAGATTAAAAAATAGCAAAGAATCCATCGTGACTAAAACAGAGTGAAAGTGGACAGTGTAAGAGGTTAAGGGGAAGCATGGGCAGATGAGGTATTTCTTTGATCCACGGTAGGACCTTGCTGCTGTCTACAGCCAGGAGAGACTTCAGGCTGTCTTTCCCTTGTCCAGGAAGTCACAGCCCTCTGTAAAAAAGAAACAATAATTACAATTTTCACAAAGCCTTACCATGCTTCACTTTGGCTGACTAGGTTGAGAAAGGCTATGACTTAGCACACTGGTGTTATTTGAAAGTTGACTGCAACTTGTCCCATAAATACTTCTGTCTGTAGAAAAGAGATGTTTGTGTGGAATATGTGTAACACACATTGTATTTGATGTTACTCAGATATAACATTCGGGGAGCAGATATATTCCCAGCGAAGACTCTAGGCGTTCGATTTCAATTCTTTCAACACCATAAAGGTGACATCAAGTACCAAACTGCACATCAGTTATTTAAGACCAGCTGGGTGCCACTACCTCTTCCTTGTTGAATATGACAACGTAATTATAAGATTCAACATCTTGTTTTTCGACTTATGGAAACATACTTCATGTACCTTTTGAAGTTCCTCAGCATGTGTTCTAAAACTACTAATGTAACTGAGCTTGAACACAAGGGAATATTAATCCATCAAACAGTTTTTCCTGTCCCCCTCCCCTCCTTTACATGAGATTCAAAACTTTCTATCAGCCACTTCCTGGGATGCATCTGAAGAGATTTTTGCCATGAGGATAAATCAGGCTTGAGCCACTCAGATGTAATTGTTTCTACGTAACTTACAGCAAACGAGTAAATGCAATAGCAGTGACAAATCATTTTCCAAAAGCCCAGATATGCGAATGCATTGCTGCAGTCAAAAATTCTCCTGCCATTTTGCTTTCAAGGAATAAGAAGCTTTCCAAGATACCCCTGATGAAGTAGAACAAAGTAAAAGGACTTGACTTACCCAATAACAAGATTTATTACAAAGTTATGGACATTAACACAGTGCGGTGCTGATGCACATACAGATAAATGCAGCACTGAAAAAAGAGAAGCCAGGAATTTATCTGAGCATACAAGGAAATTTGGTTTGTCATACAGCTTGTGTTGCAGAGAGGTGGGGAAATAATTTCCTAGGCTTTTAAGTAGTCTGTGCTGGAACAACTGATTATCCACACAGAAAAAATGTAAACTCTACCTCTACCTCATACCAAAAACAAAAGTCTATCAGGGAGCAATTAAAAACCTCAGTGTTAAAGAAAAGTTTTAGATGACAATATACAAATATCATCTGCATGATGTGGTGGTAGGAAATGATTTCTCAAACAAGTTTCCTAAAATGCTTAGGTTCAAGTCCTGGCTCTCCAACTTACTAGCTGGCTGACCTTGGCAAGTCACCCAACCATTTGTCCCTCAGTTTCCTCACCTATAAAATGGGGATAATAATAGTATTCACCTCTAACATTGTTATGAGGATTAAATGAATAAATATTTATAAAGTGCTTTAAAAAGTGTCTAGCACACAGAAAGTTCTCCACAAGCACTTGTTAAATAAAAAGCAAACTTCATACTGAAAATATGGATAAATTAGCTGCATTAAAGTTAAGAACTCTGTTCATCAAAGGATACCACAAAGAGACCAAAAGAACAAGCCATAAACTGGAAAAAAATATTTGTATAACATTTAGTCAACAAAGAATTAGGATCCAGAACATATAAAGAACTTCAGTAAATAAATAAAAGACAATTCAATAGAAAAACGGGCATGACTAGACAGACACTTCACAAAAGAGGAAAACTAAATGGCTACCTAAAAAGATGCTCAATCTCATTAGTCATCAGGGAACTACAAATTAAAACCACAATGATAAACCATTTGATTAGAAAAATTAAAATACGCAACATCAAGCGTTACCAAGGAGAGGAAAGCAAATGCCCCACTCTACATGGCTGAAAGGGAGTTTGCACGGGTGCGACCCTTTAGGAAACAAGCGGGCCTCGCCAGTGAAGGTGAAAACGCCCACACGCTCCCACTCTGCAGCCCCACTGCGAGGCACCCTCTGTGCATGTGTGCCAAGGGGAGCTCGGGAGGCTCTTCACAGCAGCGCCGTTTGAACTAGAAAAAATGGAAATACCCCAAACGTCCAACGGTAAGTGTATAAATAGATGATGGCATATTCTAATATTGCGACAATGAAAACAGATGAACGAGAGATAAATTTCAAAAATATAATTGAGGGAAAACTACAAGTTACAGAAGAATATATTCAATATAATTTTATTACACAAACTTCAAAATTGGGCTGAACTAAAGATAGCTTGCTGAGGGATTGAAGCATACATGGGTAAAACTGTAAAGAAAAGTAAAGAAGGATAAGCATGAAATCCTAGCCTCCAGTCTCCTCTGTGTGGGGAGAGAGGAGGAGGAGGAAGGGACACTGGGGAGGGACTGGTATTGATAGTTACTTAATGGGAGTCATGGGGAGTGTGGGCCCACTGGTTTTCACCAACTTTAAATATTTTATAAATGTTCTTTAGTACCAACTCAAAAATAACTGATTTCCTCCATCACTAAACACAGGCAAATTCTATTACAAGCCCAGCTATCATGCCATGCCTTTTTTGTTTGTCTGTGTTGGGCTTTTTGGGGTTTGTTTGTTTGTTTGTTTGTTTTGTTTTTTCTCTTCTGGACTCCCACTGGACGTCCTTGTGGCATTCCATTCAGACAAGGACAAAAGCAGCAGCAGCCGAAGCGTGGTGGCTAACAGCACATCTAAGTTCTAACTGCGGCTTTCCCACTAGCATGACTGCGTTAGTGCAGGCAGACTGCTGAGCCCGACATTCCTCGACTACAGAATGAGGAACCATGTTGGTCTCCACTCACCGTGTTACTGTGGGGCTGTACGTGTTCACTCTGTCCACAGTCCCCTGTCAGAAGTGTCCGAGTCCAGGTGTATTTTAGAATTCAGAATTTTTCAGATTTCAGAAAATTACTACCTAACATCCCAAAAGGATCTAGAACAGCACCCTATAATCAAATAACTTTTCTTATTTCTTCAGTGGACCATCTGAAAATCGACACTAAAAGCGATAAAATCCATAAAAAGACTAAGAGGCTCAAGAGAATTTGTGGGGATAAAGAAAACGTTATAAAACTAGAATGTGGTAACAGTTGTAAAACTTTACAAGTTGACCAAAAATTACCAGTTTTACACTTGATGCATGTAAAGTTTATGGTTTGTAAACTGTACCTCAATAAAGTCCAATTCAGATTTAGATCTTTTTTTTAATTTAGAGCTGCAGATCAGTGAACATGCGCCTGTATTTGCAGAGCCCACAGAACACAGAAGTAGTGCTCAACATGCGAGTTTATTATCGTCATTACCACTGTGATTTTACTCAGCCCAGTGTTTCTCAACAGGGTCTCTGCCAGAACGTTGGGAGCGACAATCCTCCATTGTAATTGAATCCCACACACTAAATTCCAATAGCACCTCTCAGTATCTGTGACAATTACAACTACCCCACACATTTCTAAATACTGAGAGAGAAGAATGCCAGTTGAAAATTATTAAACCTATTAAACTCTAAATTCCTTAAAGGTAGAGACCGAGTCTTACTCACTGTGGTAAAATGAGAACACTGTGCAAGAGTATGCAAAAAATCTCTAGCACAAAGCTGCACTCAAAATGTGACTTCATTTCTATTCTTTTTGATTTTTCATCACTGCTGCTTTCAATGGCCTACGCAGGTATCGGCAGGCCTTCCTGTACAGACACAAGTCACCATGGGGTCAGGAGAGCAGCACGGCCCCGGCATGTGAAGTGCAACAGCTGTGGTGTGGAACTGGCCTGGACACAGACCCCAGTCTCGTCATGACCTGGGACCTGGTAACCCTCTGCACCGCAGTTTCTTAATCCATAAAAGCATGAAAGCATTTACTTTACAGGGTAATGTGGGGATAAATTGGGATAAATTGCAATAAAAGACGTAAAAGGCCCTCTTCTCCATGCAAAATGAGAAATACAAAAGAAGACTGAGAAGCTACTTTGGTTTATAGGTTTTACCCACAAACACTGCGTAAGATCCCTGGAACTTCTGTCATTTTCCTGCCTGCATTTCTCCACGACAAGCAGTAAATAACCCTTACAATCAAGAAGTGCTGCTGGTTAGGGTCACTACAGGTGTTCGTCACACACACATCTATGATGAAGACGGGCTGGCCAACTTCGGCCCGTGCTGAATCTGGCCCACCACCTACAAAACTGTAGCACGTAGTAAAAAAGAATAACATTTCACAACACATAACAAGCAAAAGAGAAAATCAAATTTCAGTGTCAATAAAGTTTTACTGGAACACAGCCATCCTCCTTGGTTATGTGTTGTTTATGATGGCTTTTACATGACAACAGCAGAGTTAAGAAGTTGTGACAGAGCCTGTATGGCCACAAGACTAAAGGATTTAGTATTTGGCCCTTTAAATAAATGGTATGCCAAACCACCATCCCCCAACCCTTTAAACTGAAGGAAATGTAAGCTTATTAAGTGAGAATTCAATGATATATGTTATGAACAAACACATCCTAGGGACTCAGAAACCAGGCTTGGTAAATCCTATGCGGGCTTTGGTGTATAAACAATATTTTTATGTTAGCATAAATAACCTTTTTATAAAAAATAACTATACTCTCCAAAACAAGAAAAAATATAGTGAGTGACATTGTTTTTACATTTTTGCAAATCTTGACTTACCAGGAGACGACTGGATGCACTCAATTTGTTACAATAGTTTGGTTTTGTTGAAGAACATAAAGTCTATCTGGCCTCACACAGATACACAATTGGAAAAGGGAAGAGCATTTTAATGGCCTTTTCAGGTAATTATACTCATTTTTGGTACTACAGTAAAATTCGATGAGATAGTTTCTGAAAGGTTACTTACAACATGGAATCTGAAACCATAACAGTGAACTTTTTATACCCTGTTGCATTAAAATTCCTTAGTCTATATTTTGTACTTTCAATAGATCTTTTACCCATACATGATTTTATAAAATCATGCATCAATAATTTGAAAATAATGGTATACTGTAGACATTCCTAATGTTGACACATTGCATTATGTAATTTTAAAAAGTCAACTCTGTTAATATCATCACTGATCTTAGGAGTCAGCTCACCAGAAAACTTTTTAAACACCAGGAAGCTTTCACACTCACAATGGTGGAAACAAGTTTTTTAAAATTTTAATTTTTGCTCGAAAGCTCCAATTTTATCATTTGATAACATCGCTGTCAGTTGTTTTCCTTAAAGCAAAAGGCTTACCATATTTTTTGGACCATAAGACACACCTAGGTTTTAGAAGAGGAAAAAAAATTTTTGAAGCAAAAAAATGTGGTAAAATATTTAATAACATAAATAACATAATATTTCACCAATGTAAATGTTAACAGAACAGCAGCATTAACAACCATTATTACTGACTTTAAGCTTTAAGTACGGAAACTCCTCTAAGCATCAGGGAACCCCAAGCACTCCTCATCACTACTGTCCTCATTTATGAAGCTCAGTTCCTCAGAATCACTAGTATCACTGTCTTTGCTCTGTTCATAGAGGATGTCATCTTCAGAGCTGTCTACAGCATTGCTGATGCCACATTTTTTGAAGGACCTCACAACAGTTTCATCCTTAACTGACTGCCATGAGGCTTTCACCCACTCACAAACTTGGGTACTAGTGGGCCTCTTCATTCGTCCAGTTGGTGTCAGAGCATGATCTCCAGCAGCCATCCATTTGTTCCACTCTTCTCTCATGAAAACTTGAAATGGCTTGTTGACGGAAACACCCAAAGGTTGCAACTGGCTGGTAAGCACCCCAGGAATTACAGCGAGATGGGTTTTCTCTTCTTTAAATCTCTTTTTTGTGGCTTCAGTGATATGTGCCCTAAACTGGTCAAGCACTAACAGAGCAGGTTTTTTCAGAAGCCCTCCAGGACGTTTGGACCACACTTTTTCTATCCATATCTTCATGCCATTTTCATCCATCCAACCTTTGTCATGAACATGAACAATAACTCCTCTTGGGATTGCCTCTTTTGGCATGTTTTTTTCTCTTGCAAATCAGCATTGGTGGCAGTTTGGTGCCATCTGCACCCCAGGACAACACAACTGTGTGATGGGTTTTATCATGCCCTGAGGTTTTCATGGCTATGGTTTTGGCACCTTTCACATCAATAGTCTTGTTTGATGGAACATCAAAGGTTAACGGGACTTCATCTATGTTCCCAATCTGGCTTATTTCAAATCCATTTTTCTTTCTTGCATCCAGTACAAATTTGTGAAAAGACACAATCTTGGATTCATATTCTATAGGCACTTTTTGTGCAATCCTAGTTTTGGTGCACAGAGCAAGGCCACATCTCTTTCTAAATCTGTGGCACCACAATGGTGATCCAGTGACGTCCTCAACGCCTTTCTCTGCAGCAAGATGTTGGCTTCACATGTGGTCATTTTTGTAGATACTGAAAAGCCACTGTTCCTGTGATGTGTGATCCACTCTTTCACAGCCATTTCTAACTGTGGCCATTTTGTAGCATGCCCATGAAAACATTGTTTTGTTTTGTCCATTTTTTGCAGTTGATCCTCCTGTTTCCTCTATCTCCATATCATTTTTCAGTTGGAGGTGGCCCAAAGTGTCTCTCTGCTGCTCTGTTCCCATGTTCTTTGGTGTACTTCACTACCTCCAGTTTAAAAGGGATTTTATATGAAATCCTTCTCTGCTTTGACATCTTTCTACAATTACAATACATTCAGCAGGAGACTATGGTAAGCTATCATATCTTTCTACAACAAAATACAGTAATGACAGAACTATCAGCACTGTGTCCTTCATAGTTATGGGGGCACTGTAGCTGAGAACATCAGTGGATGATGCACTGTTGTGGGGGGATCTGCTGCTGGAGGGCCACAGGTTGTGTGGCACTCTTGTATGGGGACAGCAGTTTTGCACAACCTGTGTGGCTGGGCAGCTGTTGCCAAATTACAGCTCCCATCATCCCAACCTGTCCAAGCATGATGGGAGTTATAGTTTTGCAACAGCTGCAGAGCCACACTGACAGGTGACCCTGCAGTGGAATTTGCCTATGTTAATGTTAATGGGGGACACACCAGTCACATGATGGAGGCACATATGGGTGCCGCAGGCTTTCTTCTCCTAACATGCCTGCACCGCCTGTACTCTCCTCCCTAGCACTACAGTATGCCGCAGCCGGGACTCCACTCCTGCCTCCCTTGCTTTGCACTGCCGGGACACCCGCTCCTCCCAGCCCAGGGCCTGCAGCATCACCCCATTCCTGCTGCTGCCAGCTTCCTGCAGCAGTGACCCTGCTCCTGCCTCCTGTGACCCCGTTCCACCGCCGCACCCCACCCCCACAGCAAGCCAGGTAAGCTACATCCGGAATATAAGACGCACCCCTCTTCTCCTCCGAAATTTGTGGGGAATGCATCTTATAGTACAAAAAATATGGTACTTCTGCAATTCACAAGAAAAAGGCTGCCAAATACCCAAGTCTAAATAATTATAGTTTGTCAGGAATTCTTTCAAATGAAAATGATGTCCCATCAACTGTGTGAGGTCCCAAGGTGCCTACTTTGAAGGGAACTATGTACAATGTTTCTTGTATCTTGTATCTTCTTCAATAAATGTCTCTATTTTTAATTTTAAAAAAAGAAAGAAAATGATGTCCCATGAAAATAAGTGGCTAGCTCCTCTCACAACTCAATCACACACCGTTTTTCCTGAGACAACCACCACCACGCTACGGTATGCGGCACAAGTGCTTGATGTGCACTTCCCATTCATCACAGAATGTTAACAAGGCATGTACTCGAAGGTCAAGATTTAACACAGCTAGTCACTTTTACTGCTTTATCAAGGACATTATTAATGGAAACTGGATTCTGTTTTGTTTTGTTTAGTTACCAAGAGTGACAGCAATGACGAATACCATGACTAATAGTACAGTTTGGGGCCACTACTTTGATTTGTGCTAAGGCGCAGGCTTATAAACAATGATATTAACACTAATATGGAGGCTCCAGTTCCTGGCAAGATGGATTAAGAAGACCTACCTTCTCTCTCACTAAATGCAGACATAAAAGCTGCACAGAAAACACAGAGCATCTGAGGATGCTGAAAAGTAAGTGGCAGCAGGTAGACTGGAAGGAAAAGCTAAAACTCCGAGTGCCACCAAACCACTGGTGACTTCTTGGTTGCTTTGTTCCCTCTAGCATCTCCTGGCATAGATGCCAAAGCAGCCCAGAACCCACAAGTAATCATTATGAAGGGACAGAATGAACTTGAAGTTCAAGCTCACTCCTTCCTAGCCTAAAAATTAAAAAATGGAATTAATGTTCAGAGAAATCCCTGTATTTTATTGGTTTTTTTTCCTGATCTCTCCCACTTCAGCCACAGGCAATGCAACAGTGCCACAGAAGAGCAGCAGAGGTGGGCAGGCACCTAAAACTCTAAAAGGAATGATTCCATCTCAGAAGCATAGTTCCAAGAACAAGGGGGTGAATCCCTATTGCTTCTTTTTCTCTCTTGATTTCTACTGCTTGGTTCTGGTCAGCAAAACATGCAGCAGAGCAGGGGAGCCAAAGTCCTGGACTTCTGGCTGTACACAGCAAAAGAAGGCCTCAGAGGGTCAGAAATTGTCAGAGATGACAGAGAGCATGGAGGTTTACCAGAAAGTGGTATATTAATATTTGGGGCTGCCCTCCAAGCTGCTCGTTGTAGATCTGATCCTAAACAGCATACCAACGGTGCTGACATTTGCACTGTGAAGCAGATCATTGCCCAGATCCCAGACTGGACAATGGATTGCACACATACAGGGCAGATCCAAATGGCACGGCCAAGGCTTTGAAAGCTGAGCTTACATTATAAATACAGCCCACAGAGACTAGTCAGAACTTGTAACCAGATAAATCACCTTCTTAAAAAGGAAAAAAATTAAAATAAACTGTCTCCATAAGATATAAACAGGACCCAGATGATCATAATATCTGAAATGTCCAGAATACAATCCGAAAGCACTCAACATATGAAAAACCAGGAAACTTTCCACTAGCAATGAAAAGACAATAAACAGAATCCAAGCCAGGGTCACACAGGTATTAGAATTGGCAAACGAATAATGTACAGAGTTATTATAACCATGCTCCAAGAAGTAAGGCAGAAGAACACTGTTGAAACTAATAAAATGATTAAAATCTCATAAAAAAAAACATATGAAGAATAATCAAATGGCCCTGGCCAGGGGGGCTCCGTTACTTGGAGTGTCATTCTGTACACAAAAGGTTGAAGGCTAGATCCCCAGTCAGGGCACGTACAGGAGGCAACTTCATCAATGTTTCTGTTTGTTTGTTTCTTTCTTTCTCTCTCTCTCTCCCACCCCCTGCCTCCCAAAATCAATAAAAACATATCCTCAGGGAAGATTTTTTTAAAAAGTAATAACCAAATGGAGATTTTAGAACAAAAATCTGAAATGTCACTGGATGGATTTAATAGCAAAATAAAAGTGATAAAGTAGTGAGTGAATTTAAAGACAATTTAAGAGAGATTATCCAGTAAAAAACAAAAAGAAAATGAATTACAAAAATAAACAGAGCCTCAGACACATGTTGAAAAACAACAAAAAGTCTAACATTCATGTCATTAGAATCCCAGAAAAAGAGTGTTATGTAAAATAATAATAATAATAATAATAATAATAACTGAAAAAATACTGGCTGAAAGCTTCCTATATTTGACAAAAGACCTAAACTGACAGTTTCAAGAAACTCAGCAAAGCCCAAATAGGATAATCTCAAAGAAATCCATACCTAGGCACATCATAATCAAATTGCTGAAAACTAAAGACAGAAAAACATCATGAAGACAACCAAAGAAAAACAACATATAACAGGGAACAATGATTTGAATGAATGGATTTCTCAGAAGAAACCATGAAGTCAGAGAGGAATAAAACAACATTTATAAAGTTTTGAAAGAAAATAACCATATCCAGCAATAAACACCATTTGGATATAGAGGTGAATAACATTCTCAGAAGAATAAAAACTAAGAATGCATTTCCAAGATACCTACTATAAAAGAAATGCTGCCAACGTATTAGATAGCCTAGATGAAATGGACAAGTTCTTAGAAACAAACAAACTACTAAAACTGATTCAAGAAGAAATAGAAAATCTGAAAGAGACTGTAATCAAAAACTTCCCAGAAAGAAAAGCCCAGGCCCATACAACTTATCCCAAGAATGCAAGGTTTGTTTAACATATAAAAATCAATCAGTGTAATATACCATATTAATGGAATGAAGGATAGAAACCACATGATCATCTCAATGGAAGCAGAAAAATCATTTTTTTAAATTCAACAATCTCTGATGATAAAAACACTCAGCAAACTGGGAATAGAAGGAAACTTCCTCATTATATTAAAGAGCATTATGAAAAATCCATAGCTAATACCATACTTAATGGTAAAAGACTGTTTTCCCTCTAAGATCAGGAATAACAGATAATTTTAAATAAAAGGCTGCCCCGGCTGAATAGCTCAATTGGTTAGAGCATTGTGCCCATACACCACGGATGTGGGTTCGATCTCTGGCCAGAGAACATACAGGAAGCAACCAATGAATGCATAAATAAGTGGATGACAAATCAATGTCTCTCTCTCTCCCCCTCTCTCTCTCTCAAATCAATAAATAAAAATTTTTTAAAAGAAAAATAAAATAAGGCTAAAAAGTACTCTAATAATCCAAAAGGAGGCAGGAGAGGAAAATAGAAAAATAATAAAATGGTAGATTTAAATGTAAACATGTCAAAATTAATATTAAATGTAAATTATCTAAACACACTAATGAAAAGGCCAAGATTATCCTTGATGAAACACATCAAAGAAGACCTAGAGAAATATACCTTTTTAATAAATTGGAAAATTCAACACAGTTGAAATGTCAGTTGTCCCTAAATTGATCTATAGAGTTTATGCAATCAAAATAAAAATCACTAGCTTTTTTTGTAGAAATCAGTAAGCTGAATCTAAAATCTAAGTGGAAAGGCAAAGGAACAAGAATAGGCACAAAAATTTTGAAGAATAAAGTTGGAGAACTCAAACCATTTAATTTGAAGACTTACAACAAAGCTACAGTAATCAAAACTTTGTGGTACTGATGAAGGGACAGACAGAGACCAAAAACAACAGAGTCCAGAAACAGCCTCAAGTGTGGACGGTTGATTTTTGACAAAGACAACTCATTGGAGAAGGGATACACTTTCCCACAAATGGTGTTGAACAACTGAACACTTGCAAAAAAGTAACTGCAACCTGATTCTCATACTGTATCTGAAAATTAGTTTGGACTGGATCACAGATTTATATGTAAAACTAAACAACATTTTAAATGTTTACTGTATGTTAATTTTTTAAATAAATAAAATAATAATCTTGGCAGGGACTATCCAGGTAAGACAGAATACCTAAGAGCAGAGAAAGCGGCCGTTGGCGAGAGGCAGGCAGGCAGGTGCTCCCCTGCTGAGAGGCAAACAGGGTTTCAAGATTCCTGCTCCCAACAGATCACCTGCAGCTGATAAACGGAGTGAGAAATGGCAGTGAGAAACGGAGCAACACTGAGAATGATTTAAGAAGAGGGGCCGGGCGGAAGATGAGTCAATATAGCATTAGTGCAAGGGCTGTGAGCTTTAGGTACAGAAAGTCACAAATCCCTTTTTTATACTGGCCTTTTGTCCACCTATTTCCCTGTTCCCCAGGAAGTATCTCATCAGAAGAATCAGTGGAGGTGGGGGAAGTCAGTCAACTTCATTAGCAAAGCCCTATCCCATATCATGTTCTATCACTGTGGCTGAGATCCTCGTTCAAATACCCAATATTTTCCCCGGTTTTGTAAAATAGGGGCCATAAAAAAATACAGCTGGAATTCTGCTATTTTGATTCATCTCACAAGTCTGTGACACTAAGTGTTTGCTAAGTCTTATTTTTAATTCAGTCATTTGGGTATAGCGCCCTTGGGACATTGTTAGATACACTATCCAGAAACAGTGGAGTATGTGCTATAAAAACACAATTTTACTCATTATTATAATTTTCCACCTTTATAGTATGTCAGTACATAATCTTTACATTTTTGTACATTCCTGTAATATTTGCCAATAATATTCATATTTAGAATGCGAATTTTAAAGGGACCGTTTTTCATGTGAGTGAATCAATGTGTCAGAGACAAGGGGAGTTTACCACCTCCCCATCCACTACAGGGCCCTTTTCCGTTCACAGTCAGAAACACGCAGATCAAACTGAGTGCAGGATCCTAGAACCTTACTCAGCTTTAAGAATTACTTAATCGACATTAAGTGATGTTGATTGCTTACTGGATGTAAGACCATGTGCTGGTTCCCAAGTGGTGACAAAGGGGCAAAATGTCAGCCACCGAGGTTTCAGCCTCACACAATGAAAGCCATATACGCTGTTCTGTGAAACAGGAACAAAGAACAAGCTGATCCCCATCCTTAAGGAGACCGAAATGTAACTAAAGAGGGGTGATAAATGCATTTGAAAAAGACCTAGGAAATGGTAAGGAACTCCAAGTGCACGTTCAGTCCAACGACAGTTCTGCTGTGGGCTGAAAGACGGTGGCACCAGGAAATGAGGCTCTTGAACTCATGGGCAAGTTCACGAGCCAGTGAAGTTTGGCAGGAAGGCCTACACTGTACACCATGCCTAGTGCAGGAAAAGTCCCCCCATCTATTAGGGTCACATGAGGTGAGATACAGCATGCCTTATAAGAACCACATGTGATAGCAATAAACCCATTATAAAAGCAGTTTGCTAGCTCACAATTTCTGTCCATTTTTGTAAATACTTTTTATTATTCAGCTTATATAGTTTTCTGTGATGCGATATTTCAAATTCCAGTTTTAAAACACACATGCATATACACAACTTAAAACACTTTGAAAAAGTATTTATGTGATTGAGTTCTTCACTGTAATTTTCTACTTTAACACAAGTTTGTAGGTAACAAAAACCTGTATAGAGTTTGGAGAGCTCCTATCACAAAGACTTATCGTGGTCCCTAGAAGCACCTTTGAACTTAATGGTGACTGTGGATTTCACCTTCTCCTCCAGGGCACAGGCTGACTGACCGCCAGGGAATCAAGTATGTGGACCCCAGGGCTCAGCACCACAGGATGTGGGAGCCCCTGTGTGAGGTGTGTGGCCATGACTTGTCATATGGCTGGAAAAGGACCCTCTTTAGTGTTACACTGTTTTAGATGCCTTGAGCAGAAAATGGTTCTTGTTTCAATTTTTTAATGTAACAATTATTTCTTTTTTTTAATTATAAAGCATGCTTTGGAGAAATGCTGGACATCACCCACACACACATCTTACTACAACGAGACACAAGGGCAAGTCCTTGGAGTCTCTGGGAACAGTCCAGAGACGCTGACACATGCATACAGCACACAAGCTGTATACACCTAGGAGAGCTTTAAACTTTACAGTATGTCCTCCTCTCCGGTCTGTATCTGCGCCTTGTCATTCGTGTGTGGGTAACACTGCAGAGCTGAGCTTGCTGGTCATAATTCTGGCACCTACACTACTTTCTACCTGAACCACAGGTGACTCTCAGCGGATGATCCTCCTTGACTCCCCCACTACTCCCAGTCCTCTGGATCTCATTCACAAACTAGGTGGTGATGTTTATTTTAGCAGGTGGCCCCATCCCAGGGAAGTGTCTCTCATATTAGTAGACTCTGATTACTTTTCCATCACTGAATGTGGCCTTAAGGGGAAAAGTCCTATTCTCCTCCTCCTTCCAGGCCTGCTCTTTCAAGCTGTGTGATCTCAGCAAGTCAGGTAACCTTGCTAAACCTCCCCTAAGCTAGAGGTGATAACAGCACCTGCCTCATAAAAATCGTATGAGGTTTAAATAGGACAAAACACATAAAGTGCTTAGAACAGGGTTCAGCATGAGCATGCTCCTCAGATGCTAATTCCCATTAGTGAGGGAGGGAGAGGAGAGGGGCTGCACCACCAGCATGCACCCTTGATGAATGACAGGGGCTTGTTCTTAACATGCAGGAGGAACAGGAGGAGAGCAGAGATGCTCCTGGACTCTGGAGCCAGGTGGTGAAGCAGTCAGACAGGCTGATGCAGCAACAGTAAACACAGTTTTGTGTCACTTGATAACTGAAAAACAGGGATTGTGTTGACAAAAGCCTAGCTTAATTAGTCAAATCAAAGGAATTGGAAATTGATTTAAAACTCCACCAAAATGCTCCACTTATTGGTGGCAAGTCCATTCTGAACCAGTGTGTAAACTAGAATATGCTGAAATAAATAAAAGAACATTATTTTAAAGTAAACTTTGTTTCCTAAGCTAAGATCATTGCCTCATAGGAGTGCTTAGTGTCCCTGCTTTAATGTGTGTGCAGGCAGCTTGATTTGTATCTGCAAGTAATTCTTTAGTGTGCCTGGGATTTTTTCGCATAGCTCAAGAGTAACTGCTCTCATACAGGTTCGGCATTGCATCATTCTGTCTTGTGTTCATTAAGCACTCAGCAGGAGGAGGATGCATAGAAGAATAAAATATAGTTCCTGACCCGATCTGAAGAAGTTTATGGTTTAGGAAGGAAGGAAATTCACAGGAATAGTAAATCCTTTTAAAGCGTATCAAGGCCGTTCCACACTCAGAAGAAGGTAAGTGGTAACACGTTGTCTTTCCACTACAGACTCGAACAAAATGCATGTAAGATAGCGTAGAAAAAACTGTCAAACAATATTTGCACCAGGAGCAATCACACAAGAAAAGGAAACTGACCTTACACTGCACATGTCAAGAACAGAAACTTAAGAATCTGGTGAAAAGGGCAGTGTGGGGGAGCTCCTGACCCGCCCCCATGCTCAGGGCCATTCTGAGAAAAGAAGGGGAACCAACAAAATCCTGAGCATTAGAGGTTCCAGGCTAGAGAGGAGCAGGCCAAGGAGGTAAGCACACCATCCTCAAAGAGTAAAGCCCTCAGGAGTGGGACCCCCCACACACCGCTGGGCGCCACGGGCAGAGACAAGAAATGCCCGGGTCTGCCATCTTCCAGGGCACCGTGCTGAGCTGCCCTGAGGAGTGGGATCACTCCCAAGTGGAAGAGTAGCCTGGGTACAGGTCAGTCATGGACACCAGAGGAGCCAGCAGGAACCAGGTCCCAGCAAGGGCCCCACAGCCAGCCAGGACCCCACATCCCACCTCTGCACACTCAGGGCAGAAAGGAAGACTGACAATGATCCCCAGTTCTCCACCTGCAGCCCCAGAAGGAGACAAACTTCCAGATAAGACAAGCAAGGCATGTGGGAGAATTCACCCAGCACCACTGAGGCCACAGGCAAGCCCCTCCTCACCAGCCATTGCACACTGAAAGGGAACAGCCCAGCAAACGTGCCAAGGTGGTTCCCAGGGAGAAGGCGGGACCAGCTTGTCTGGAGTGGGCTGAGTGTCAGCTAGGAGGCCAGCCTGCTTCCGGTCCTGGATAAAAAGAGAGCCAGGGAAGGTGCCTGACCAGGGGGTTGGCAAAGAACAGTGGGATGTCACCATAGTAAGCCTTAAAGTGTGTTTTCTCGAAATGCTCCATCCTTCCCAGCACCTACGACAGTAGGTGGCAAATAGTAAATACCTCATCACAAGCACTTCATACAAGCAAGCACATAAATGTGGGGCCAGTGATGCATGTGGCAGTGGCCATGACAGAGAGGGCACAAGAAGGTCGACTGTACTGGGCAGGATTACAAGCTCCTGTACCCACTCCCCCTCTGCTCATGAGAGTCTGGCCGAGGTGACAGAGGCTGGGGAACCTGGACAACAACTCCTCAAGGCTGCACTTACAGACACTTGAGAGAAACACGTCTCCTTCAGATGAAGGGCAAGAGCGGTACCCGCCCAACTGTGAAACTGATCAACACTTTGGAAAGCCACCATGTGACCTTGGCCGAGGAAAAGCACTCACTCCTGTGCTATTTAAGTATACCTCAGCACTAAACTGAGGGATAACAGTTTCTCTCTGACTGAAATCTGGCACCCTGGCCCAACGAAAATGTATTTCCTCAACTATGAAAAGAGTCGCCTAATTAAAAACTGGCCAAAATAAGTGAGGAGAACTGTATGTTCATCAGTTTAAGATGTTTTTTGGCATAGAAATCCCCCCACAAAAAAAAATGTAGCTTTAAAGAAATTTGGCAAACAATTAGGCCCTAATCACTTTGCCTTGATACCTATTCAAAAATTTTAAATGGAATGATATCATCACTGTAATTTTATTTATTTCAGAGGGAGCTGACAAAACAAATTTTAGAATATATTTCCACCTCCAAATTAAGGATATAATTATTCATTTAATTAAAACACTCTGGGTATATCCCCCCTTATTAAAATCTGCATAATTCAAAAATCCATCCCCCTCACCCTGCCAAGCACTCTCTCTCGCCACTTTCCAAGCAGGTCAGGGTCACAGGGGTCGGGGGACTTCTCATGTGCTTCTCCACAGAGAAGAAGTAATAAAATAAAGACATCAAGAGACTCCTAAAAAGTCTGCAGTGACTAACTGCAAAGAAGACTACAAAACAACCAATCTCAAAGAACAAATGAAAAATTACCCAATCTTCTAAAACCATGTTGCATACCCATGAAAAATCTTCAAAATGAAACCATGAAATAAACATCTTTTCAAATAAGAAACTGGCAGTGAGCAGGCCATATGGTTGCCTGACCCAACCGTGGGGGGAGCCTGAGAGTTCACTGAGAGTCAGGCATGCAGAGTGGGAGAGTCGCCCGCCTCTGGGTGCCACATCGGGGACAGAAACATGGCCCTGGGGTGCAGCGAGCATCCTACTCTGTCGGCCCCACGCCATCACTCCAGGGTAACTTAGCACACTACTCACTGCTCCTGAACACCTCGACAATCTGGGAATGTTAAAAACACAGAGGGCACTTGGCTGCTTCTCTGCATTTCCTGATCCAGGTGCCGCTATCTCGCCAGTTTAGGACAAGAGCCACCTGCAGAGAGGAATGGTGAAGGCCAGCCCACCCCACTGCTCCCACCCCCTCACCAGCACCTCTGGAACTGCATTCCTGGCTCTCCTCTCCTCCAGCTGACCCTCCAGCTGGGGTCAGTGGGAATGCTCTTTCTTTAATGGGGGTCCTTTACCACACACTGCCTCCTCCTCCCAGCGGCCCTGCAGAGGTCTGAGCGCACAATCAGGCAACTTTCATCCTCCCCCTCCCAGGTAACCAGCTGGAATCTCCACTGCTCTAACATGATTCCATGTCCATCCTGGTTAGATAAGCAGAATTTCTCAGGAGGAAAAAAGTAATCCTTTTGAGTATCTGAATTCAGGTAAGACGACTCTCCCCCATGCTCTCTCATTTACTCAAAGTGAAAGGGTCAGGGTGAACAGAGGACAAGAACATCATTAACAGAAAATGAAAGGGTGGGCAAAAGTAGATTTAAAGTCATTCGTATGGAAAAAAAACATGCAGGTTATGATTATTACAAGACAAGAATAAACTGGATTTTGCATACTCCCAACTGTAAACCTACTTTTGCCCACCCCACATAGCAATTTAAAACTTGTAATTAATCTGAAACAGGTCTGAAAACCACTTCTGTGCTATCTACAAAGAAAATGCTTGACAAGCCAATAGGGAATATGAAGAATTTTTTTAAATAAGCATGACTCCAAGGGCAAGAATAGTATCCTTAAAAGAATTAACTTTTAAAGAATTTTAAAAGTTTGTGGTTTACATTTAAACACCACTGCTTACCACAGCCCTCTTCAGAACAAGCACCTATAAACCTCTATCTCTGGGCACAATCATTTGAAATAGCACAGAGACTCTTCATAGAATGCCCCAGAATAGAAATCCCACCAGATTCCTTACTTCATTTTAACTTTGCGGAGCTCGAGGCCCACAGGTTGGTAGCTGACACAAACGAGGGGCTCAGGCCTAGTGACGAATCACCTAGAGCCCAGTTCACTATCCAGGGTTATCCAGGGTTATCCAGGGCTACGCACACGGAACTTCAAGTGCATATGTGCAGGTCACTTCCATCTGATAGAAGCGACGTACACTGATTTTTTTTTTGCATTTTTTATTGTTGTTCAAGTACCGTTGTCTCCATTTTCCCCCACCCCACCCTCAATCCTTCCCCCTTTGGCTTGTCCATGGGTCCTTTATACATGTTCCTTGATGACCTTTCCCCTTCTTTCCCCCTTATCGCCCTCCCCCTAAATGAATTTAAATGAAAGCACACTCAAGTTTAGGACAGTCAGACTCCATCAATGAACACAAATTGTTGTCACATCAGTACACATGACAGACAAAGAATCAGACAAAGAACAGCTACTGTGCTTGGCCGTCCTCTGGGCTGCAGAGCTGAACCCCAGGCGGCAGTGAGAAGATTTGCATTTTAATTTAATTTATGGACTGTTTATATCATTCTTAAAGCCCTGTAAGTGTTCTAAAACAGTACAGAAATTCTTGAAGCCCTGTAAATAACCAGATTATTTAAGAATATTCTATTATTCAAACTCTCTTATTGTTCAACACCTGCTTGTCACCAATTATTTTGTAATTCATGACATTTAACAAGCAAAATAGGATCCCCTATGAATGCCCACTGAATTAATTTACTATATTTCAGGCAAGAAGGCTCTGTGGTCCCCTCTCTGCTGCCCAGTTCCCTCTTCTGCAAAAGAAGGATGAGAATGGCACCTATCTCTTGCAGCTGTGTGGGCATGAAGACGCCACCTCAGGACCTATAATAACAATGCACTAGCAGGTAGATGTTGTTCCTGAACACCCAAATTAGGAGAGAGAAGCTGCAAAAGTAATACCTAAGAGCTGGGGGAGGGGGATGAGTGGGGGTTGGGAGGAGCCAGATACAAGACTTAGAAAGTGTGAGGCTCTCGAGCCATTTACTATTTACTATCGGCACAAACAACCCCACGGCCTCACTTCTCCAGCCCAGCAAAACCTTCACTGCTCCTAACAGTGACCCCAGGCAGAAAAAATGTCAGGCTAGGTTCCCAGCAAGTAGGCCAGGGTATTTGGAAACATTTCAAGAGTTACCTTCCAAAATGGCCTTTACAAAATAAAGAAAGCACTGTTGCCTGCAACAAATAAATTTCAGCTTCAGCCCTCAGGAAAGTTCAGCTCTCTGGAGGGCTACAACCTGTGCAGGAATACAGCCAAGGTGTGTTTTCTTCTTCAGTTACTTTGTGCGCCATCAAGTGAGCCACAGAGCTAGTGCATTTAATATGATTATTTCTAACCACTCTGCCAAATCATCTCTCAGGAGAGAAAAGTACAAAGAGGAAGATCAAAGATAAGACACAGGCAGAATGAATCAGAGGACCAAGAGAAGAAGCAGAAAAACCATGGAGAAATTTGCACATTGCCTCTGTTCTGTGATGGGAAGGAAAAAAACTTTCCCAATTTAATGAGCCCTTCCACCCTCCCAGCTGTGAAATCTGGGCTAACCCTCCCTAGCCTGATGCACTTCTTTTCTGCATCAACCTCTAATGCTCATGCTGGAAAGGCTGCCCAGCAATGCCAAGTAGTCGCATTTTACTACACCCTAGGGAAATAGCTTTCGCAGGGGCAGGACATTAAAGGGACAAAGGCAGAACTTGATTGCTTTGTCACTTCCAGCTGTACTCAGAGCAAGTACGCCAGTACTAAAAGTTCACAAGCAGGATGAGTGGGCTCAGGGAAAGTGGCCAATGTCCACCACGGGTCATGACAGCCAGCAGGAGAAGCACTACCCCCGTGGGGCCACTGTCATCATCTTTAAGAGCTGGTTCAAAATGTGCCTCCTTGGAGAAACCTCTGTCTCTTCCTGTCTTCAAAGCCCTCCAGCCCACACTAGGAGACCTCGAAGGTCTCCAGCTGCTGAGCACACACAATGTAGAGTGGAGGCAGGAGACACCCATCTAAAGAGCCTCAGGACTTCCCCAGGAAAAAAGACAAAGCTTAAGGTGAGGAGACGAGTCTCGGTCTCTCTCCACCCTAGACATGGCACATCCATAGGATGCAGAAAAGAAAGATGACCAACTGACCATAATTAATATAGTCTGCCTCCCCTAAGAGTCACGTTTCCCTTGTTAATGACATCTCTAACCCAAGCACAGGGCCTGGCTGCCAGCTGCCCTCTGTCAACACCTACTGAGCAAATGAATGGGGGCAGGCAGACAGGCAGGCAGGCAGGCGGACGCCCATGTCCAATGAGCCTTAATGCTTTGCATTCGGCACACAGTACTGACGGGTGCACTGAACTAAGACTCAGGACACCTACCGATTCTGTAAATAACCCTGGACAGGTCACTCAGCATCTAGAGCCTCAGTTCCCTCATTTGTAAACTGGTGTGCAGAGTAACAATTCCTGCCCCTTTCTTGCACAGGATTGTTGATGGGATCCAAAAGGAATAACAAAATTAAAGCTCTTTGGTCAAATGTTAAGTACTGCAGAAGTATAGCATGAGAAAATGCAGTTTACTACAGTTTTTCTACAGAAAGTCTCACTTCACCTACGTCACACAGGTGGCAAACACAAGGCCCGAGGGCCGACCCTCCACCTTGTTTTATCCAGCCTGGCACCGTGTTCTGCCTGGCAGCACCACCAAGCTCATTGCCCCTAGTTAAGGATTAGTCACATTTATACAGTCCTAAAATTACATTCAGCCCTTTGAAGGCAACCTCAAGGCTGATGTGGCCCCCAGTGAAAATTAGTTTGACACCCCTGACCTATGAGAATGCCACCTTAAAGTGTACACCTGAAACCTATATAACCAATTAACCAATGTTACCCAATCAATTTAATAAAATATAAGTAAAAATTTAAGAGAATGCCAGCTCATAATTTATAAATGTTGCATCATTTGAATAACTTTTGTATGTGTTTCTTCACAACCAGGTTGTATATTGGTAGTATCATCCCACCACGAAAATAAATTTTTTAAAATCAGAATCTTTGCACCATAACTTGCCTGCTGTTGGGAAGCAGGGCTATTTTCTATCCATTTACAGTAAGTCCTCACTTAACATTGTTGATAGATTTTGCAACTTTCAGTGAAACGATGTGGAATGAAACCAAATGTACCGTAGGCTAGTTGATATAAACAACAGTTAAGTTCCTACAGCATCTTATCAACATTATAACAAAACAACAGTGAATGAAATGATGGCATTATTCGAGAGCCTGCTGTACTTCTCTGTGTCTTTGTAGGATACAATGTACTCAGTAATATCATGCTGATGGGGCCAGGCTGGGAGTGGAGCCCTTCGACACAAAACTTTTGGCATTCAGAGACGTGCGGGGTGACTTGGAATAGGAAACCGGGGCAAAAATAAATGCAGAAGACATGCACAATCATAAAGGAGGCAGGATCTGTTTAGGGCTGGCTTCTCATCCCTGCCAGTCAAATCCTGGCTCTCATGGCCTCCCAAGAGCTCTGGGCAGTCTGTCATCCAAAGCCTACACGAAAAGCCACTCAAAAATAACAAAACCAAGGACAGATATTCCCCTGAACCTCAACCGTTAAATAGCTATATACTCAGTCCCTATGCATAAAGGTACAAACAGTTTGGTTTGGGGAACCCCCATCCCAAAATTCTAACCCTCTGAGGTGAGGGTCCAACCACTCTTCCTTGGGTTCCTGGAATCAGTCGGGCTCCCAATCCAGCAGACAGTTCCTCAGGGCCCACATCTCCCTCCCAGCACTACGACAGAGCAGCCTGGCGCTGACCTTTCATGGTTGAGCAGTGGTAACACATAAATTACAAACTCAGCCGCTGCGGCCACCACCGCAGCCACAGTCCTCCTGCAGCCAGTAAGCAGCTGAGAAGAAACTCGGGTGCTGGAGTGCCTGGGCGAGGAGGCCTGCTATGCAGTACTTGTGACCCCTTGCAACAAAGCAGCTCTCACCTCCCCATCCTTCCACAGGCTTCATCCATACCCATGCCAGCTGAAACCCATTTTGCATCAGTTATCCATTCTAAAGGCACCGATTCACACTGCTGCCCATTTCCCTCTGCTTCTGAAATTGCTTTACAAGAAGGGTGTGTGAAAGGGAAAGTGATAAACCACAGAGGGCATGCAGAAAAAGAGTTCCATCAGGACACACAAAAGAAATAATGAACCTTCCCCCAAACCCTTCTGGACACTGCTGTATCCTGTGCCCTGAATCTCAACTGCTTTTAGAATAAGAAACTGCCTAGATTTGGCTAAATGCATTAAACAAATTAATTTTTTTACATGATAACCACCAGGAATTTTGAGGTCTTTACAAGCCCTCTTTCCCTGAACCCCAAGTTACTTTGTTTGGATTTATAAATAAAGAAGAACACCATGACCTTTCCCAGCTGTCAGAAGCCCTGGAATTCCTGCTCTACTAAGACAGTCCCAGCCTGAAGCTCCCCCTGAAATCCTCACGCTGTTCTCCCAAGAACCCTCTGGGCTCACTTTCATGACAAGAGCAAAAGCCTAATCAGGGTATGCCCATATCTCACATGTTAATTTTACATGGAACTTAGCCTCATTTCCTAGAATAAGCTCCCACAAGCTCTGAAGCCTTGGGAGGGTTCCTCACGGGGAAGAGGGCGGGAATGGGTGCTGCTTGGCGATGTCGTGGGGAGCCTCAAACCGGGACATACCTGAGGGGCACTTTGGATTCAGTAAGCTACTCTGAAACTACAGAATCCTCTGTGGGGTGGTAAAGGGGGTCAAAAGGTACACATTTCCAGCTATAAAATTAGTCACGGGGATGTAATTTATAGCATGGTGACTATAATAATATTATATTTCATATTTAAAAACTGCTAAGGGAGTAGATCTAACAAGTTATTACAAGAAAACAATTGTCCCTATGTATAAGTAAAAAAAAGAAAAAGAAAAAAACATACAGAATCATAGAATTACAGTCATGGGTGTAATCTAAGAGATCATTTAGAACCACCCATCATCTGACTGTCGAGGAAACTGAGGCCCAGAACGTTAAAGTGACTTGCCTATAGTCTCATAAGCATGGTTTTCTTTGTGGACACAAAGAGAAGAATCCAGAGTTGTCCAACCTTAATACCCATCTCTCCCCTTCTCTGGAATTATAAAACATTAGCTTGTCTCTACTGAGCACTTACTCTGGGCCAGGCACTGTGCTAACTGCTTTTTGTGCCTTTTCTCATTTAACCTCCAACAACCTGGGAGCCAAAGAGGCAGATGCTGTGAGTGGCCCCATATTCTACAAAGGAGAGCTAAGCAATCAGCCAGGTCATGTGGCTAGAAAGCAGCACAGCTGAGACCAGGACTACGCTACTGCAGAGAACCAGGACCTGAGCCTTTACCCGTCACAGCTCACTACCCTCAGACCGCGCTACCCCTGCTCCAACCTCTTCTAAATATGCCATGCAAGTGTGACGTGCAGCTGGGTTCACAAATACAGCCCTTCCTTTGACATCAGTTCAGAGACAAAGCTCCAACACCATTTGCCCACTGGAAACAGGCACAACTGCAGGTGACCCCCACCAGTCACCAGGCAAATAAATGACTGATGACTCACCAGGTAAAGTCCCTCTGCTTTTCCCCCACCTAGATCCTCCCAGCACTGGAGGTTCTCACGACCTTTTCACAGTACGTGGAACTTTCTTGCTCAGACTGGCAGGTTTTCACTGGCAGAGAGCCAGCCCCAGCCCCATCTGCCTCAGGAAGCTTCCTGCCAGGCCCTTCCCCACCACCCACCTCACTCATCTACAAAACCCTGAAGCAGTTATTATCAGCTCTGTACTTCTTTCCATACTTACCCATACCTGCTCTAATCATATATGCTGCAGAATGTGCCCCCCTTTTTTTTCATAAGAGAGGCAGTCATTACAGTTGGCAGAGTAGACAGAAATTAAGGGACACTTTGGGACTGGTACGACCTCCCCAGAGCTGGGCCATGGTACGAACTTGTCAGAGCTGTGTTGTCCCCGTGCCCTCAGCCCGTGACACAGCCTGATTTAAGACTCTGTACGTCCTCAGTCCCAAGGTCCTTCAATGAATTAGCAACAGCCTTCACTCAGGGGCTGACAGAGGTTGGTGGATATAAAAATAAATCAGAAGGCACAAAAGCACTACAAAGAAATATATAAAACATGAAAGATAGGCATACCTATGCATTCGAGTTAGGGATGAATTATTTTCTTCTTTGTGCGTTTCCTTGTCATTTAATTTGTATGATTTGTATAATAAAAATGTTGCCAACCCCTCTCCAACAGGAAGAAGTTCAGACTCTGGTGCTGGACAGAGCTGGGTGTGAATCTACTGCTTGCTGGCCTTGTGACCTTGGGCAAGACACCCAACCTTCCTTGATCTCTGTCTCCTCACCTGTAAAGTGGTAATAAGAGCATCCACCGCCACGCTGGTGAGAACTGAACAAGATAATGGCACCTCTGACTGCCACAGTCTTTCCTGCTTTTATAATTTAAAATGCACAGGCCTAGCACACAGTCAACAATCAATACATGTAATTTATTATTTGAGTTATTACTATTCATATGTTTATCTAGATCAGGCACCATATTCCTCAGTTATGACAGTGTCTTACGCAAGAACAAGCAGGCATTAAGAACTCAACAAATACTGATTCCTGAGCATGTCCCACACATACATCTACCCAGGAGAGGACCCTTAATCCTGCACATTTGAATAATGAACACTGACTCACCTGTATACAGTGACTCTCTTTACCCCTCTCCTCACCCCAGCATCAGAAAAGATTTACTCAGAAATGGGGGGTGAGGGAAAGTACCATTTACAATCCATATTAATTATAAAATCAGAGAAGTTACACAGCTGTGAGTTACATTGGATTGGGGGGGTGGGGTTGGATTGTGGGAAGTATTTTGTTTTGGGTTTTTTGCCCTGAAAGAAGAACTGATAATGTTGACGCCCCCCCTCCCCGCTTCTTTAAAGAGCCTCTGAATAGCTCTGACTCATTCAGTGAAGGAAATTACTTTCACACAATTATTTTCCTGTCTGTTGGTAAGTAAACTGGCTATTTCACTTACATCAAACCAGCATCTGTTTTAGGCCTCTTCCTCCAGACCTGGGAATTCTGTATCATCCCGTCCTTAAAGCAAACCAATGCACTAACAGGGAAAACCTCACTGAGCCAGCTGAGGAAAAACAGCTGCATTGGGTTTTTTTCCTACAATTTTTAACAGCACCATTGAGATGTAATCATATACCATATAATTCACCCATTTGTGTACAAGTCCATGGTTTTTAGTACGTTCACAGAAATGTGCCACCATCACCACAGTCAAGTTTAGAACACCTCAAAAAGAAACCCTGTACCCTTTAGCTATCACCTCCCTATCTTGCCAGCCTCCTACCCCAGTCATAAGCAGCCACTATCTCATCAACAGTTTGGCATTTCTTCCATCTTTCAAAGGTAAATTTAGTTTTGGGAAAAGCCAGAAGTCACAGGGCACCAAATCTGGGCTGTAGGGGGGGCTGAGTCACCTGGGTAATTTCATGTTTCATCAAAAAACTCTGCCCTAGATGTGATGCATGAGCGGGCACATTGTCATGATGAAGCTGCCAATCACCAGTTGCCCATAGCTGTGGCCTTCTGAATCACCCAAATAGTTTCCACAGAGGAATATTCAAGCTTAATGCAAAATTTTATGCAGATTTTTTGCTCTACTCATGCAGTCATTTTGAATGCGATGGCCACATGGTACATATGCTCACTCAATAGTGTCTACTGCCCCCACTGACTAAATACAGTGAAGTTGTCACTGTTCATGCATGCACATTCCAGTCCACTCTCCTTGGCTGCCAGGTTACATCTATGTTGTGCAAACCATTCTCATTATATTAACAACGGTTGGACTTTTTCCAGACAGACCTCATATACTCCACATGAGCATAGACTCTCCTACGAAATTTGCTCCAAACTATCCTATGGCTAAATTAGCAACTTCTTCCTCTGAAACATGGAGAATGGTAGGTGTTAATCTTTTCAAAATAACCATATTGCAATTAATATAGGTTAGGTCTAAAAAGCCCTTTAAATCCAGGTAATTTCTCTGGATATGGTCAGTTGGACCTCCTAATTTAGACTATAGAAACTGCTGACTATTTTACATGTATTCACTGAGAGCAAATATTAGTATCTATTACCATTTAAAATAACCAAATTGTTAGACCCAGATATTCTGCTGTTTAGAATCTGCTTTACAGATATACTCACAAAATTTTGGCAGCACCATTTTAATAGGAAATAAAACTGGAAATAAAAGTTGTGATCAGGATATGGATGATATGGAAATATCTCCAAAATAACACGTTATGTGAAAAAGTAAGGCACAGAACAATGTGACAGTATCATTCCTTTTTTGTAGGTTTTTTTTTTTAAGGGGAATGTAGCCCTGGCTGGTGTAGCTCAGTGGCTTGAGCTCGGGCTGTGAACTAAAGGGTCACCAGTTCAATTCCCAGTCAGGGCACATGCCTGGGTTGCAGGCTAGGTCCCCAGTGGGGGGCCATGTGAGAGGCAACCACACATTGATGTTTCTCACCCTCTCTTTCTCCCTCCCTTCCACTCTCTCTAAATGAATAAATAAAATCATTTAAAAAAAGGGGGGGAATGTACACAGAAATTTAAAAAGTTATAAAGACCAGATCTTACCATGTAATATTTTATATCTTTATTATATGTCCTAGCCTATCTCAGGGTTGAGGAACATTTCCTAAAACAAAACATAACAGGTACAAGGATTCATGCTCACGAAAGGCATCATAAAGGAAGTGGAAAGGCAGCCACGGTGGGAGAAGACAGCCACAGCACACATACCAGTGAGAACCTACACCCAAGATAGGTAAAACCCCACAGATCAGTAACAGAAAATTCAAAGGAACAATGAACCAAACACTTGATCAGAAACTTCACAAAGGAAGAAATCCAAATGGTCAATTAAACATTAAAAGGTGTCTAACCTCACTAGCAATCAGGGAAACACCAAACTAAAGTCTCAGTGAGATACTGCTTCTAATCAACAAACTGGCAGAAAGGTTAAGAGTCTGATAATTCCAGGTGTGAGCGAGGATGTGAGGCAACAGGACATTCAGAACACCCATACTGTTGCTGGTGAGAGTAGTGACTGGTATAACTCTTTGGAAAGAAGATACATATACCTTTTCACTCAGCAGTTCTAGTCCTATGCATATACCCTTGAGAAAATATAGGCACATCTGCACCAGGAGACAGTCACAAGGACAGTCTTAGCATTTTTTAACAGCTCAAAACTAGAAACAACTCAAATGTGCTTCAGTAGTAAAATGAATAAACTAAAATAAATTGTGGTCTATATTCATCCAATGAAATATGTCATACTGCAAAGAAAAAGAAAACAAACAAATTTTACAATGTTGAATTAAAATAGCAAGATACACAAGTATCCACGCAGCATGATCCATTCCTATAAAATGTGAAAACAGAGGAAACCAAGCTCTGTTGTTCAGGGATGTGCATATAAATGATGCATAAATGATGAACAGTAAAACCAAAAAGAGGAAAGAAGTGACTACCGACTTCCGGCCAAGATGGAGGCGTAGGTAGACACACTGTGCCTCCTCACACAACCAAGATAGAGACAACAACAATTTAGAAACAGGATAACAACCAGAAATGACAGAAAACTGAACTGTATGGAAGTCAGAAAACCAAGGAGTTAAAATAGACACGTTCATCCAGACCAGTAGGAGGGGCAGAATCGGGCA
>CM052544.1:42510907-42529039 GCA_028533065.1 Trachops cirrhosus | reverse complement strand
TGTCTGACTTCCATAAACTTCAATTTTCTGTCAGTTCTGGTTGTTATTTTGTTTCTATATCTTTGTTGTCCCTATCTTGGTTGTGCGAGGAGGCACAGTGCGTCTACCTATGCCTCCATCTTGGCCGGAAGAATTCACATATTTCTTAAACTGTCTGCAAAAACTCTTACCATGAGCACTTTCAATCCCCAGGAGTGTTACAGAGGGTGATCTGGTAGCGGGGTCAGTGGGACACGTTTGTCCTTCACACATTTTTTTAATGAAAAAAGTTAAAATACTGAAATTAAAAGCTCGACTTGAAAAAAAGAAGCTAAATATCAATTAATACATATTAGAACTGAAATTCCTCACCATCTAGACTTGGGATTGGCACTCTTTTCCTGTAAAAGGCCAGCCAGCAAATACTTCCGGCAACTACCCTTTGCCGGCAGAGCACAAAGGCAGCCGCAGACGGTAAGTAAACAGCGTGCATGGCTGTGTTCCCATAAACCTTACTTAGGGAAACCGGAATGTGAATTTTGTGTAATTTTTACATGTCACGAAACAGCATTGTTCTTCAGATTTTTTTTGTTAACTACTTAAAAATGTGACATCCCATCCTTAGATCACAGGCCATGCAAAAACACAGGCAGCAGGCTGGGTTTGGCCCGAGGGCCACGGTCTGCTGACCCCTGCTCCGGACGTTCCTCATGCCGCCCGGGCTCTGGAGTCTGGAGATACCATCTGGACGGTATGCAATGCTGGCTATTTTTACGTCCTTTAACCTGGTAGTTCCCATGCATTTCAACAATGCTTCTGTGAAAAATCAGCACCATATGGTAACAGGGCTGTTTGCAATTATTTCATTAGAGATAGAATCTATTTTCTCAGTTTTTTAAAAAAAGTGAATGGTCAAGAAGACATGAATTTGCTTTAACCCATGCCAAATTCAGCTTAAAAATGACCAAAGTAAGAGAAAAGCTTTGACTCTTAACCTCCTCTGTTATTAATTACATGACTTAAGCTTCAAAATCTTTTGCAAAGAAAGAAAAAAAATTCAAAACATTTCAGCCTTTTTAGGAGCCATGAGTTTCTTCAAAATTTCCATAAAACAATATAGTTAAGACCCTAAAAGCACCAGAGTCCACAGAAGCACAAACAACATGTGTTATTTTAGGCCCAGCCACACATTTTAACAAAATAAAACCAGCAAACAAAAACAAACGGACCACCAAGGCCTTCACTGGGCTTCCCAAGGGGCTTATCAGTTACTAGTATATAATGAACACATACTGTGTGCTGACACAACTTTCTCTTTGGCTGTCACTGTCCCCGGTGAGGCAGGAGTTTTCACACCCTTTAGAGGGCCAAGAAACCAGAGCCTGGAAGGTGAAGTGATTTGCCTCTCTTTGCACTCGAACTTGAAATTCCAGAAACTTAATCTAATGTTCTTTGTTTTAGATGGCCTGCAAACCTTAACCAAATTATCTAAATCTAAAATGTAGTTTTTCTCTTCCAGAAAAGGAATAGAAGTTTGTGGTCCAAGATATACCACAATCTTCTAAGCTATCTGTTTCAGCTTTCATCTAACTTTTATGACCAATGAAACCGTATTTCAAGTATGAGTTTACTCTCTGCTAGGCTGGGAGGAAGGGGGTCCTTGTTTGCTTTTCATAACCACAAAAGAAACATGTTCTAACTCCACTCAGCTGAAAACATTAAGACGATTCATCCGATGTAGAGCTCTAATTTACAGCCCTGCATGCAAGTCTTTTCTATATGAGAGGCAATGCCCATCAGTCAATATTCACCCACCAGCCCCGAGGCTAGAATGCTAAGCCAAAGACAGTTTACTTACCTTTAAACAAAAGTGACAAGCAAATGTCACGTAATCTATTCTAATGCTAGATCCTTATTTCCTGTCTCTCCACTCACAGAAGGGCTGATCTCCCTACCATTCATTTGGGGAGGGGGATCACCTGGGACCACAGGCAGGAGAGGCAAGGCTGATTGCTCCTGCCTTCCTTGCTTTGCATCAGCAATGCACTCAGGGGAGGGTGTCCAGGCTCTACATTCCAAACTCTGAAAGCGCTGCAGGAAGGGTAACAGAGATGTGGGCGTGAAATGCTAGTTCTCAACTGGTTCTTGCATGCGGCCTCGTGACTGAACACTTTTTTGTTCCTCCTCACCCTCCCAGGTGTCTGTGCATGCCTACAAAAAGGGACTTATGGAGAGGAAAAAGTGACAGTCTGTGTTAGTGATTTGTGCCAGAGAGAAAGACAGGGACTAAGAGAAAGACATACACTGAGCAAAGACACAAACACACAGAGAGAACCAATAAGGTGCTTAATAAACGTTCCAACAGGGAGCTGGTAGGACTGGACATTTCAAACAGTGATCTGGTCCAGCGCTGACCATCAAGTCTCCTATTAATATGTCCATGAAGCAACATACTGATATTAAAATAAACATATTACATATTTAATTATACCAACTGCAGCTCACAAGTTAGAAAACAGATGCTTGGAGTAAAAAGAAATAGCGTGTAAATGTGATAGAAGGTAAGAAAAGCCAGCAAGCAGGGGGAAAAAAAAGTGGAATGGGGTGGGAAGGACAAAAGGCAAAAGAAAGAAGTGGGCAGAGAGACCGAGAAACAGGAAATAAGAACAGCTCCTGGAAGAAGCAAATTATGTCAATGATATACAACTGCAAGAGAGACGCGGAAATGAGCCGTCCCGGAGGTTGAAAAGCACCACCCCAGCTAGCTCCAGGGGCCAGAAAATGCAGAGATTATGCAAACACAGCCCCTATTTCCCCTCAGCACCCAGCTGCATGGTGGGGACACAGGAGAAGTGAAAGGGACAGAATAAGCACAGGCCCTAAGGATGCTCTGGATGCACGAGGCTGGAGGAGATAAAATTAGATAAAATAAAGCTTAAGCCAGCAATTTGAAAAGAAAAGCAATCAGTTGAATTAGGGAAAGGAATAGTCACAGGGTGCAGGGGTGGGGGAGGGTGGGGGCGGGAGGACAGGGAGGGTAAATGTGGCCAGCCTACATACTCTACCCCCCACGCCAACATAAATTCTGGAAATAACACAGGCATCTCTGGGGGCCACACCGAAGGGCTGCTGGAATTCAATGTACTTTCTCTGTAAACCCAAGTATCTGGAATTACCGTGAAGAGGAGTCCAAACAGGCCTTCGCACACAAGGAGCACAACCCAGCAAAGCGAGTTCTACTCCTGGATGTCCCAGGGTGACCAGCATCCTCAGTGTCTACAGGAGCCTCATTTCCTCTAGAGAGCTGAACACATCTGCCACGCTGAGTCTTTTCAATATTATTCCTCTGAAATGCATTGCCGTGAGGACCCTATCATAGCAGTAATTACTAACAACTCTGCTGTCATCATTGTTTAAAAAGACAACACCCCTCTCAGGGCCCAGCATATAGCTGGTGCCAAAAAAATGGTTTGTCAGGTGTATAAAAGCTACTTTTAAAAGCCAGGCTGTGGTGGGTAGGGGGCACGGAGCAGCACTGACATCTAGTAACTATGCCCAGAATCTTGTCCTTCCACATTGAAGGAGATCAGCCAGCAGCTGGCAGCACAGACTCAGAGCCCCCAGTCCCACAGCAGCCGCAGGTCCCCAGGGCAGCTGCCTCAGGCCCCCCACAACGAAGAGCCAGGGGTACAGTCCCTACAACCTCAGGGACTCCCAGGTCCACCTGCAAGTGCACAACTTCTGAAGGTCACCCCACCAGTACTTGCTTAATGAGGAAAACAGATAACCTTTATAAAGAAAAACTTTTCCCAAATGCTTACCTCACATGAGAGGACATGAAAATGAGCTGTACAGACTATTTGATAGCAAATAACCTAAAAAAGAGTTTAAATACAAAATCTATTCCAAACTTTTTTTTTTTTTTACCAGTTACCCAAATCTGTTCCCCATTTGCCTGGTGACCCTCCTTCCACAGAAATGACTTTGAAATATAAACCTGACCTACGTCTCAAAATGATTTAAGGTAATATTCAATAAAGGATATAGAAACAATAAGATCATCAAAATAAAAATTTAAAAATCACATAAAAGTAAAAATATGTATTTAAAAACTTGAACAACCCAGCAACCATAATCAGGCAATAAATTTAGCTCTGAGCTGCTTTGAAGCCAAGACAAAAAGGGAAACATGATGGGAAATGCAGATACAGTAACAACTCAGAGAGCTATCTCAAAGTTGCATGGCTAAGACATCAGAAGTTGATCTAGTAAAGAGCCCGGGTCAAAGGGCAAGTTCTTGGTCTCATCTCAACTGTCCTTGAAAACTGGCTGTGCAGCTGTTGCCATGTCACCAGAACAAAAAACTCCTCAGAGCCCGAGAAGTTCAGGCAAAGTCCAGAAAAAAGGCCACAGGCCTGATTCCTGGGGCGATGCTGAGTGTCACCATTTCCACTTCCACGATGTGGCGCACCAGGCCAGTAGCAACAGGAAGTGACTGGAGTCTAAGCCTACCACCACCTTCCGGTCAACACACTCACCACCTTGCCAGTCCTCCTGGCTATAAAAGTATCTGCCTCAACAAACTTAAGAACATAAAATCCAACAAATGTAAAGGGTTTTCAAAAAACAAGTATAAAAACAACATAGAAGCAACCTACATGGAAAAGTCAATTTAACATCATCTCAAACTCTAACCAATGCTGATTATCTTAAAAATCAGGAGATGTGATAAAATTCTAGTTACCAAAAAGTGCTTACAATTTCTTATCCTGTTTCATCTCTTCATTCCCTTCCCCTACCCTTAAACGCCCACTTTACATTTCTGATTTTTACTCACCCCCCTCAATACTGCCTCTTGGCGCCTCAGTTTACTTCTTGGCTGTATGGTGTGGTTGTGACTACTGGGGACAGTGCCTGAAATGGAGCAGCTGCTCCATACGTGGCAATTATTATTGTGGTTAAGATCCCACATCCTCTGTCCACTCCACATTCTCTCTCTCCCCTAGTTATGTATTCCCAGATGTCTGCACAGGACACAAAGTAAGATACCCACTGACTTCTTGTGGCCTTAACTGCTTCTTAGGTGCTATGTAACACGGTGCGTTATCCCAGGACTTGTGTTTCCTAAATGTTACACGTGCAACTGGATATACATCACGAAACATGCCTTTGCAAAAATTCAGCAAACTTCAGTGTACAAACCTGAGCCTGATGACCCTCGCCTCCCCTTGACTATCAACTGTTAAGGTCACCTACCTGTCATGTAAGTAACCCTTTGGGAGAGCACTTGCTGAGTGCAAAGACTGATGCAACCCCAGATGCAGAGCAAGTAGAGGCCTGTTCAGATACCGTCAGAGCTCCTGCCAGATGACAAACATGGGACATACATTCTCTCAAATTCTGCTACCATCCTGTAAGGCAAGCTTCATCATCCTTCTTTCATTTTTTTTTTAAAGATTTTGTTTACTTATTGTTAGAGAGAGGGGAAAGGAGAGAGAAAGAGAGGGAGAGAAACATCAATCGGTTGCCTCCCACACACCCCCAACCAGGGACCTGGCCCACAACTCAGGCATGTACCCTGACCGGGAATCGAACCAGAGACCTTTTGCTGCTCAGGACAACACTCAACCCACTAAGCTACACAGGTCAGGGCTCGTCCTTCTGTTAAAAGAGAATAAAAGGAAGACCAGTGAGATGAACTAGCTCAAGATTACAGAGCCTGGGCTCTGGTCCTGGGAATGCCTGCCTCTGATCTCAGCCCCCTAAGAAAACTGGCAGAGGAGCTGAGGCACAGCAACCAAAAGGGAAAAAGAACTCAAAAATCCAAAAAGAGTGAATGTGGGGGAAAGGATTCAAGAATGGCAGGAAGGTACCTCTACAGAAAAACCTTACCACAGAATCTAAAAGTAAAGGAAATAAGGCAATAATAATCCAGGAGGGGTCAGCCAGAGAAATCAAGATGCCAAATAATTTAATTTTGTTTTTTTAGCCCAAATTCTCTGCTCTGACACTCATTATATCCTAAAATTTCTGCTTGTTGCAAACACTTAATTTGCCATTGTACAGCGGAGAAACATTTCTGAACTCCTGTGTCCCGACAGCTAAACCCTACCTGCGAATGTCAAGTAAATAAATGAAGTGCCTCCATCCTGTGTAACTTTCTACAATCAGGCTTGGGCTATATCTGCTGAAATAAACCTTGTCTTCTTAATTCAATTCAAAATGCATTATTCTTAAGGCTATATTACATCATACACATGCACAAAATAGATCCTAAAGGGAAGGAAAAGGGGACTTGAGCATTTAGTTAGGGAAGGTTTCTTAAAAGAGGCCAGAATTGAAATAAGCCTTTAAGAATGACTAGGATCTGGGTGGGCAGAGAGCAAGGAGGGACATTTTATTCTGGGGGAACAATTTGTGCAAATGCAGAAATGGTCCCAAGACCCTTTTGAAAGGATCTCCCGGAGGAACAAGTTGAGACTGCTACAAGAGGTGGCACTGGGGTCAGGCCTGTGACCTCCAAGAACTTGCACTTCACCCCATGGGCATCCTGTGACTCAGCCAGAAACTGGAGACAACAGCAAGAGGGAGCAGAGATCTGTCAATCAGAGGTCACCAGATGGTTCCAAGCAATGCTGTGGGTCCCTGCTTATAGGTACCATAACTCACACACCTTCCCTGGACTCTTGGAAAGAAAACAAGGGAAATCACATGGGGACTTAAGTCCCCCAGAGGTGCCATCCTCTAGATTGAAGGGGCTAAAGAGAAGCACAGTAAGTACTGCTGAGGACATTGTGTAGGATGTGTGTCTAAACACGTCATTCTAAAGACAGAGGTGTAGAGCTGGCATGCTTCCTAAAGCACCGCATCACATGCCCAGAACTCTTCCATAATAATTCCTTTTCCCTGTCCTTTTCCTGGATACAATATCACTATGGGAACTAGCATGGTTGTCTCCCATTCCCTCTCACCCACTACTTACTTAACACAGATTTCTACTTCAGCAAAATTCACGGTTTGTTTTCTTCTATTTCCATTCTATACCCAATCACTGCTGAGTTAGACTGAACTTATATTCCTTCCTTTGAAAGAAAGTCTCTCCAAAAAGAAACCTTAGAGGCAAACCACAATGCCATCAATACAGATGAAAAAATATTTTTATTTTATCTGCAGCCATGTGATCAACTTAATGCAAAATAACTCAACACTAGCTGACTTAGGATACAAGCTTTTATTTGGGAGAAATACAACCAAAAGAGGGTAGAAAAAGAAAAATGAGATTCAAATATTAATATACAATACAATCTTATTAATTTTATACTCCATAAATTACAAAGGAATGAATATCAGATAATTCATTCCCTGAGTGATAAAAAAAATTTTGCTAATAAAATAGAAATTTTAACAAAAGGGAGGGTTGAGTTGTTCATCACACTTAAGTAAAATATTTTCCAGCATCTTTGATGCATTACTTTGTACACAACAAATACACCATTCCATAGACGTCTCCCATGTTAATAAGCAGAAATTCTTAGCTGATTGTTAAAACAATTCCACCATTTTAATCTAACAGCCATCACTCTATGCACTTAAAAGCAAAAAAAACTAGAACCCTCCTTCTGATCATGGTAGAGTAACTGGTACCTGACTACTCCTCATTTTATGAGACCAACATAATGCTGATACCAAAACCAAACAGACATTACAATACAGAAAATTAAGACACAGTGTTCTTCAGGAACACACACATGCCAAAATCCTTAACAAAATTAAAAAATTAAATGCAGTAATAAAAAAATACATCAGGACCAAGAGGGGTCTATCCTGGGAAATGACATCTGGTTTAAAAGTAAAATTCATGGAATTTACCACATTAATAGAAAAATGAGAAAAACTCTATGATTACTTCAACACGTGCAGAAAATGCATTTGACAAAATGTGAGATCCTTTTATAACAAAAACTCTCAACAAACTTAGAAACAGAAGGAAACTTTCTCAACTCAAAGGACACTTACGCAAAACCTAACATTGCAGTCAATGTAAAACAATACTTTTACTTTCAGATGTCCACGCTCACCAGTTCCACATCAACACCATACTGGAGTCCTAGCCAATGCAATAAGGCAAGAAAAAATATACATACATACATATATACATACATAAATATTAGAAAGCTATAAATAAAACCGCCTTTTATTCACAGAATAGTTGCACTCATAGAAACACCTAGAGAATCTTCAAAACAACTCCTAGAACTAATAAATAAAATTGATAAGATGACAGTTACAAAGCCAGTATATAAAAATCAAGCACATTTCTACATAAAAGCAATTAACAACTGGAAGATTCTTTTTAAAATTCCACTTGCAATGACATCAAAAACAAAATATTAGGGATAAACTTAATAAAATGTGTGCAAGACCTCTATATAAAAAACATTGCTGAGAGAAACCAGAAAAGATCTAAATAAATGGAGATACAATAAATTCAGCAACTGAAAGACTCAATATTGTTAAACTGTCCTCCTCAAATTGACCTATAAATTTAATTTCATTTCAATCAAAATCCCAGAAAGCTGTTTTACAGAAATTGACAGGGTGACCCTAAAATCTATATAAAAATGCAAAGGATTTAGAAGAGCCATTAGATTCTTGGGGGAGGGCAAGAGAGGAAGAACAAAAATTGAAGAACTTATACTATCTGATTTTAAGACTAACAAAGTTTCAGTAATCAAAATAGTGTAGAAATGGCATAAAGGTAGATAAATAGACCAATGGAAGAAAAAAGAAATCCTATAAAGAGAACCAAATGTTATATACGGTCCATTAATTTTCAACAAAGGTGCCAAAGCAATTCAATGGAGATGGGAAAGTCTTGTCAACATAAGTAATAAAACTAGATTTTCCTTCAAATATTTATGATTCAAACTCAAGTCTTCTCTTTTAGTTAGTATTATAATTTAGTATGGTCTGGCTGTGTATACTTCAGAACACTTCCAGAATGTCTACGTCCTATGGAAAGAAATGAAATTATTGAATAGATTATATTTAACATTATTCAACAATACTTCCAAATGTAACTAAAACTCTAGCTTCTCCCATAAAAAGACTATAGTTGAACAAAATAGACACTGGTTCTTCAGGATTTACTGAGTCAAAGGAAAGAAAAGGGAGACATATCAAGAAAAGAGGGGGAACTTATAAAATAAGGAATATAAGCAATAAAGAAAAACAAAGAAATAGGTTTCTTTCTATAAGGTCTTTACAACCATTCACATTACATCTGAGGGTATTATTCCAAGATCATGAATGAAGAGTTATACAGAATATAAGCTAACACATTCACTGATTCCATCACACATTCATTCAAATGTTATCAACCACACATGATGTTATACACCTGTTACACACAAGCAGCCAGAACTCTTCAGTGTCTATGTGGAAGGTGTTGAAGGTGAGGGAGGGAGGGTAAGAAAGATGTGGAATTCCAGAAGCTTCCAATTCCATGGGAGTCCTTTCTTAGGTGATATGTTATCCTTAGCCTTTATACTATCTCATTCCATGATGATTCCAGAACATCTTTTATTTCAGAATGTACTCTGTCCACCAACATAAATCAAGGTTTCTCAAAGCCTTTTCAATCCAGGTGCATTCTCAAACTAGCCTTGACTGCAGAAAACCTGTGCTTTGGGCATTATATTGAGTGAAAGAAGCTAAACACACAACAGCACATACTGTCTGATCCCATTTATAATGCAGCTCATGAACAGGTAAACCTTAATTGATGCTGGCAGAATTCAGAACAGTGATTTCCTGGATGAGCGTCTGAGGGCGTGGGGGTTGGCAAGGGCATGAAGTAACGGGATGCTCTATACCTTGATCCGGGCGCTGGGTACATGGGTGTATATATGTAAAAACTCACTGAACTTCACCTTTCAGATTTGTGCACTCTATGCACCTCACCACATGTATAGTATCCCTCAAAGACACTCATTATTAATCTGTGCTCTAGGTGCTTTGTGTATTCTACTGCAGGAGATGTCTTCAGAGAGACATCTGTGTACCGTTAAGACTAGAGTCGGGGTTAAGGCCTCGTTGTGTCTTCAAAGAGTGCCTGTTACTGGTATATCGTGAGCCCAGTAATCTGGCTTTAGTCTCAACCCTCAGTCAACTAGATGTTACTCATCCTAAAATGACCTAACAATTGACAAACCAACCCCAGATGATCTTGCTCTCACTGGTTCTTATGAACACTTCACGGATTAAATAAGAGAGCCACAGAGACATTACTTGCGCACAATGCATTTGGTTGATCTGATCTACATTTTCAACTGTCTTGGAAAAGAAGCTCACCCAAAAGACTTATATAAAAATTAATATAACATTAATAATGTCCTAACAATAGTCTGTTGGCTGCTGAGCACTCTCCATTTTTCTCAAATAATTAATGCTGTTATAATTATTATCCAGTATTGTAAATACCACAGGTGTCCAATGCTTTGAGGCATGTGGCTGGGAAGAAATGAGCTAAGTGTTAACTAAGAGATTAAGAATTTAGCACTTAGCTCTCTTTCATAGGAGTCCAACACCCCTGAGACATCTTTACCTTTCCCAAGATAAATGACTTCAACCTCAGTGAGGCAAGCTTTTCAGGTTCTAATTAGGAAGCTACTGACTATAACTCTGAAATGTTATAAACTTGACTTATTCCATACTGCACAAATTGAGCTAATTTGCTTTAATGGCAGGAGAGATTTGCAATTCAATCCTGATAAATCAGGTGAATGAATACAGATAGAAGTAAAAAGACAATCTTATTTTTCACTAAATGAGCTCAAGGCTTCTTATCATGAAGAACTGTACAATATTGGTTCTACATTCGAATCCATATGAAATTATGGTAGATATCTAACAAATTCAATGAATTATATTAGAAAGGCAAATCCCCTATGGAGTAGGAGAAGGCTACAAAGGACCTGGGGTATCTGAGAAGACTCTGGACCACAGACCTTGCCCCACAATGCTCCAGCCACCATGCCTTTGGGTAAGTCATGGATAAACTTCACTTCTGTGAAGTGGGAATTGTGAGTCCTGCTTTGCCTCATCACAGGCTGTTGTAAGGATCAAATGAGAGCATGAATACAAAAGTACTCAGTAACCTATGAAGTGCTATACTCTGTGAAGGTCGTGATGTTTGAGAGCTTTCTAACATCTCACCCTCAATGAAGATGCATCTCTCAAACTCTGAGTAGCTAAGGGCAGTGGAAGAAAAATCTTCATAGATTTACAGAGTCATCATGCTAAAACAAACCACAGAGATCATCTGGCAGTATGCCCTGCTTGTGTGAAAAACCCAGAAATAACAACAGCCACCTGTCAGGGACAGTTCACCATGTTCCAGGCACTGTGCTGTACTCTTATCACTTCATTTATTTCTCACAACTCTAGGAGGTGGCTACTATTTCACAAATGAGGATCCTGAGGGTTAGTTACAAAGTCAAGATGTACACCCAGGTCTTTCTCCAAAATCTCTGAAAGCTGCACCATTTCCCACTCTGCTATATGAACCTGAGAAAGATGAAAATGTGTTTATCTGGAAAACGGGCCTAATCGGCCCCTGCCATTGCACCAACTGTCCTTAGTCAGCTTTACCTTTTGAGAATCTCAAAGAGTAATTTCCATGAAGGTATCTAATATTAGAGTCAAGGTCCTCGTGTTCATTGAAGTAAGTTCCCCACCTGACCCAGCAAGAATGATGTCCTCAGGGGAGGCAAGATTTGGTGTCTAAATCCACAAGGTAGCAGATGCCATACTCACAATAGAATTCTGGGTGTGTCAGGTGGGAACACAGCCCCAGGTTCTTGACCAGGCCAGAGTTCTACCTTTTCTCAGCAGTCAATGCTTCAACTTCTCTCCATTCTTAGCCAGGGGCTTAGGGTAGAGGTGGCTCCACCCTGGGTCAGGTGTGAAGCACAAGACTGGGGCTTAAGTCAGTGCTTCCCAGGTCCCTGGCCACACAAGCTCAGAATGTGCACATGACCCAGCCTGAGCCAGTGAGAGGAAACAAGCCTGTCTAGTATGGCTGGGACAAAAACCCTCGTGCTCTTTTTTGCAGGGAGGAAGGCGGAAGGAGGCAGGCCTAAGAACTGCTGGCAGCCTTCCTGCAATTACCAGGGGAGGGCATGTCTGAGAACTGAGTCAACACACAGGAAGGGGAGTCAAAGTGGGGAAGAAGAAACCAGATCCTGATGACATCATTTGAGCCCCTTGGCTGAGACTCCAGGTTTATCTCTGGACTGGTCAGTTATGAGATCCAGAAATTCCTCTCTGGCTTAGTCTAGTCTGTATTGGGTTTGGGCCCATTATTTGGACCAAAGGTGTCCTAAGATACTGGCTCACTAAAGGCCATCTGTCCTGTAGTGAACTGGGAGCTCCTTGCAGTCAGGGACTGAGTTCGGACTCCCTGTGCTAATGTTCAGTGAATTAGACTGATCCTTGGCACATTTGGAGAGCTCCAAGTATACAGGAATTAAATAAGTCACCTCTAGGCTTTACAGAGCAAAGCAGAGAATAACAAACCTACAAAGCCCTGTACTGATTACTTAGTTCTAGTTTATCCCACTGTATTCTCACTGCCCCACTGCAAAGTGGCTGCATTTCATATGGCCCACTGCCTACTCATCCCCTGATCTGCTCCTCCCTAGGAAAGCAGTTTTGGAAGAAAACAGGAATGAGTCCATAACCTGATATAGCCCTTTTTCATACTAAAAAAAAAAGGATAACACTGAATTCTTTTCAAGATGTCCATAACACATAGAAATCACTTATAGGGCCTGTGCTCACTCATAATACCATGTTTCTTCTGCCTTGAAGAGCTAAGCTGTGAGTCAAAGACCAAATTGAGGCCTTAGCACAGAATCTATCCATGGCTCATTCAGGAGAAAAACAAAATTTGAGCCTTTAACATACAGCCCAGAGTCATTACTGACTCAAGTGAAGATAAGACACAGGCCAATCTCTCCTTTACTGCCACACACACACACACACACACACACACACACACACGGAGGGAGGGCAGGAGGACAGGGAGCTGCTCTGTGGGCAGCAGGAGTGGAAGAGCACAGTTCCACCCTCCCGCCCCTCTCTGCCCAGCTCCCAGGCCCCTGAGGCACCTCCAGAGGATCCCCGAGGCCTGCCTTAGTATCCTTTCATTGCTTCTCAGAAGATAAGGAAATCAGGGAATAGCAGGCAAATTAATGCGTGGTTGAGTGTTTAAAACCATTTCCATTTTCCTGGGCTGAAAAGGCCAGATATCCACAGGCTATGTGAAAATGAAAACAAAGGCAATGAGCCAAGTAATTCAGCCTAAAAACTTACTCTGCTCCAACCAAACTTAGGCCCTGGTAGAAGCTGAGCAAGGAAATAATTTAAATGAACCCAAAAAGAGTCTTCGAAAGCCAGGCAGACAGGTGCTCTGACCTGGTCACATGCCAGTCCCACCATCTTGACCCTAGAGCCCTGTCCCTCAAATGTTTCAACTTGTTTTAAGATTTTTGTGCAGATCTTTTGTAAACTGCATTTCTCATGCTAAACTGGGGCATAAATTTATCTTGTGGTTTCATGTGCTGGCACAATAGTCCTTAAGCCTGTCTTTGAAAAGAACTGTTTTCCGCCTCTGAAAGAGAAAGCAGAAAAGTTCCACTATTGAGCGAGACACTCTGTGTTTATGGCATGGAATTCCTTCCCCAGTTCCCTGCCTGACCGCTCACTGGTCTGGGAATCCTTCCCAGCAGGTCCTGTTGCACTACATCCACCCACTGCCCAATTCTGCAAAAAGTTGCCCTTCTCAGCACAAATGTACAAGTCCTCCAATTCTTATAAAGTGCAAAGTCACATGGGCAACTGTCCCTGCTATGGACAGAAAAATTATGCCATTTCTTCTGGTCACCATTTCCAAATTAGAATTAACACCATTTTAAGATCATAGGGAGAAGGAACCTCATACCTCAAAATCCCAACCAAAAGGGAGTTTTCCTGACAAAGAGTAATTCCACAGATACTCACTAAATGAACATGCTGTGCCAGTCCCCAAGTGGTGACAGAGACAATGCTGTCCTCGCCCTCAAGGCTCTCACAGGCTGCTGGACAAGGCTGACGTCAAAAATAACAAGTCTGTTTCCCAATTACATCTTTAAGGTCAAGGACAGACCTCCCTGAAGAAATAGATCCTGGAGATAGGCTGGAGAGAAGGAATGAAAACTAACTCTGGGTGATCCTGCCTTAATTGAAAGGTTTCTTAATGCTTTCTAATGAAGAGAGCGGCAAAGGAGGACTTAAAGGCAAGATTGAGCGCATAATGTGGGTTAAATTAATGTCTGAGCCCAGGCGATGTCTCCAAGAAGTCATCTTGTTTGGGGGTGTGTTTAAAGTACCCATCCACTGTGTAAATTGAGATGTACAGGATGGCAGGTGGAGTGTGAATAAGGCAAGGTACCACAGGACCTGGGTTCTCATCTCAGGTTTGCCCCCACCAACTTGCTCTGTGCCTGGGCAAACCCCTTCTCCTCTCTGAGATATTCCCTAGGCTAGCTTGGGACAACCACAGTGTCTCCCACACTTGTACACAGGATCCCGTGGAGACCTTGGGATCAGCTGCTCACACACCCCTCAGGATTGTGTGAATCTGAAATAAAGGTGACCCCCACCAGGGTGCCAAGCAGGATGAGGCCAAATCCGCCTTGTCACTGTCTCAGGACACCAAGGTTCCAACTTCTCATGCTTCCCTCCTCATATCACTTGCAAATCCTTAGCACCAACTGCCTCTAAAGGGAAGTACCCACCCAAAAGGCCACCAATCAATGAAGCTACAACTCAAAAATTCTTCAACCTCTTTCCCTTGTCCCAACAGCAGATCAATTTATTCATTCATTTTTAGGAGTTAGCCTTTCCAAGAAAGAACACACTCCTCTCAAGCATCTTTCAGCTCTGTTCCTGCAAGTCACATCTATTGGCTGGAGTGAGGGAAGGCAGTGGTCTCTTTACTGAAAACCAAGTCCAGAAACTATGAAAAAGAAGTTGGGCCCAGTTGGGTCCACAGTCCACCTAAGCTGAGTAGGGGCTTGCCAAGAAACCCAGAGGTAGCTACAAAGATAGGATGTCCTTGTGGCAGGTGGTGAGGAACAGGCTGAATACAGATCAAGGCTGAGTCCAGGGACATGGGTAGAATGCCAGGGGGCAGAGGACACAAATCCCTGTAGGCAGCACTGTCCAACTGTACTCGCTACAATGATGGAAAAGTTCCCTGTGTGTGCTGTCTCATATGGCAGATCCTGAATAATGGAAATGTGGTGTGTGTAACTGAGGAACTGAATTATAAATTCATTAAAATTAAGTACAATTTAAGTTCCTGTAGCCACATATGACTAGTGACTACCATTCTGGACAGCTGAGCTGTAAACAATTCTTTCATATAGTGATCTGAAAGAAAGGACCCCTCCTTACTTAAAAGCAAATGAACTGTGTCAATTATTTCTGAATAAAACTGGAGGGCAGCAAATGAACTATGCGGAGGCACCTTAGCAGTCTCATCCATAGCAGAGCAGAGTTTGGAGTCTGTGCACTTCAAGGGAAATAACAATGGTTCAGAGCTACAAACTCTCCTTCCCTACGCACATAACCTGAATTCCCCTTCAGATACAGCGGGGGAAAATCCAAGATGCCCCAAGGTGAAAGTCAAGTGACCTGAACTCCAGTCCTGACTTTTTTGGCCAGTGACCTAGAGGAAGGCCCCTCCTCTCTGAACCGCAGAGCCTCCCCCATCACTAGTGCAAGGCAGTTGAAACAGACAACCTCAAAGGCCCTCTCCAGCAATAATGTTCAAAGAATAGGCCCTGGCCAGGTAACACAGTTGGTTAGAGCATCGCCCTGGTGCCTCAAGGTTGCAGGTTCAGGCTCCAGTCAGGGCACATACAGGAAGCAACCAATGAATGTGCAAATAAGTGAACAACAAATCTATGTTTCTCTCTCTCTCTCTCTCCCCCCCTTCCCACCCCTCTCTCTAAAAAAATCAATAAATAAGTTTTTTTAAAGATTCAAAGAATATACATGCCACTTCATCAAAATTAAAAACTTTTGTGCCCAAATGACACCACCAAGAAAATGAAGAGACAATCCACAGAAAGGGAGAAACTGTATGCAAATCAAATATCTGATAAGGGACTGGTTATCCACAGTGTATAAAGAATTCTTGTAACTCAGTAAAAAACAACAACAATGCACACTACTTCTGAAGATAACAAAATGTGTAAGAACCTGAATGCATACACATAAAAGCACAATTAATAAACACAAAGCCTGAATATTAATAATAATAATTACCATTAAATGAGCAACTACTGAGTGCCAGGAATTTTATTTAAAAGGTTTGTTATCCTTATAACAAAAATTTTATGGACAAGGAAACTGAAATTCAAGGTCACATAGCTAGTTGACAATGGAAAAACAATTCAAATGCTGGTCAGGATGACTTCAAAGTCAGTCTTTCCATGATGCTCTTCTTCACCATTGAGTGGTGGGCTTAAGTCTTATGAGTTAAAAGTTTATAAAATTCATATTTTCTTCTCAAGTCTCAGATTTAGACTTTATGTTCTCTAATGCAGATTTTTATGACTTTTTAAAATTGTGTGTTAGTTTGGGAATATGTGTAGTTAAATGAGACTCTAATGAGAAAAATACCATGAAAATACTAAGACTCCAGAATTTTAAGTTTTGTTTCTACCTACAGAAATATGCCCTAGATATATTTGTTTCAGTTAAAGAGTCAAGTAAAGGAACCTGTATAAAGGACCCATGGACAAAGGCAACAGCGGGACAGGGGTTGGGGGAAGGGATTGAATATAGATAGAGGTGGGAGATGGGTAGAACAGGGGAGCATAATGGGGGAAAATGGGAAAACTGTAACTGAACAATAAAATATATATAAAAATATATATATAAATTTGTATCTAAAATATATATATACATATATTAATTTATATATATATATAAACAAAACAAGTAGGAATTCCTTTTTCAGATTTAAAAAATAAAAACCCACTAATCAGAGATTGTTAAAATGAGCTCTTTCTCCCAAGAGGGAGAGACTTGCTTAAAGGCTCCTAAAAGTCACCAGTCTTTGCATAACAGCATGATCTCTATCATGTGAGTGTTGATATTTCATCATTTTTGGAATTGCTATATATTCTGGATCAAATACAATAAAAACAAATACAAGCATTCTCAATAATACAAATAACCCAATTTTTAAATGGGCAAAGGTTATGAATAGACATTTCTCCAAAGAATATATAAATGGTTAATAAAGCACATGAAAAGATATTAATATCACTAGTCATCAAGGAAATACAAATCTACAGTGAGATACTACTTCACACCCACTAGGATGGCTACAACCCAAAAGACAGGCAATAACGTGTGTTAGCAAGGATATGGAGAACCTGGAAACCTCCTCATACACTGCAAGTGGGAATGTAAAACAGTATGGCTGCTTTGGAAAACACTTCGGCAGTTCCTCAAGATGTTAAACTTGAGGACTTCCGGCCAAGATGGAGGCATAGGTAGACACACTGTGCCCCCTCGCACAACCAAGATATGGACAACAACGATATAGAAACAAAATAACAACCAGAAATAACAGAAAATTGAAGTGCCGGGCAGTCCGACAACCAGTGAGTTGAAAATAGACTCCATCGACCAGACCGGTAGGAGGGGCGGAGTCAGGCCGGGTGAGGGAGGCGGAGCAGAGACCTGAGCAACCAGAGACCTGAGCAACCGGGGACAACCTTAGGCCCCGCCCCTCACTACGGTAGCCTGTCAAGACCAAAAAAACCCCAGCAAAACATGGCTCAAACAGATGAGGATTGGAAAGCTCCAGGTCCCATCCTTTTAAGTGACCAAGAGATAGCCAACCTATCAGATGCACAGTTCAAAGCACTGGTTATCAAGATACTCACAGAATTGGCTGATTTTGGTCACAAATTAGCTGAAAAAATGCAGGCTATAGTAAGTTTAATGAAGAAAGAAGCACAGGGAACCAATAGTGATGGAATGAAAGCTGGGTCTCACATCATTGGAGAGGACCAGAAGCAAGAACAA
>CM052544.1:42466448-42510407 GCA_028533065.1 Trachops cirrhosus | reverse complement strand
ATAGAAGGGGAAATGTAGAAGCTAAAGAACTTATGACACATGGACATGAACTAAAGGGGCGGAGTGGGAGAGGGTGTTCAGGGAGGAGGGGAACGAAGGGGGGATAGTAGGACAAATGTAATAGCATTATCAATAAAATATGTTTAAAAAAAAAAAAAGATGTTAAAGTTACCATATGACCCAGAGAATTCCACTCCTAGGTATATACCATCCAAGAAAATTAAAAATATAAGTTCACACAAATCCTTGTACATAAATGTTTACATAAGCATTATTCATAATAGCCAAAAAAACCAAAAACAACCCATATGTCCATCAAATGACATGATACATCCATACAGTGGAATAATATTCAGCTATAAAAAAAGAAATGAAATATTGATACATTCTACAACATAGATAAATTCTGATAGCATCTTGCTAAATAAAAGAAGCTAGGCATGACAGGTCACATGTTGCATAATCTAACTTATATAAATGAAAAGTCCATAGACACAGAATGTAAATTAGAGGGTGCCTAGAGCTGAGGAGGTGGGGAGGAGGTTTCAGGGAAATAGGAAGTATGGCTAATGGGTATGAGGTTTCTTTTCAGAATGATAAACATGTTTTCAAATTGATTATGATGATGGCTACACAACTCTGAATATAGTAAAATTTTTTTAAAAAACACTGAGCCATGGCTGGTGTAGCTCAGGGAATTGAGTGCTGGCCTGAGAACCAAAAGGCTGCTGGTTCGATTCCCAGTCAGGGCACATGCCTAGTTTGTAGGCCAGGTCCCCAGATGGGAACACGTGAGAGGCAACCGATCCATGTATCTCTCACACATTGATGTTTCTTTCCCTCTTCTTCTCCCGCCCTTCCCCTCTTGAATGTTCCCAATGTTTATTAAATTTATAAATAATAAATTTTCTATTATTTTAAAACAATAAAAGGTGAAGGACAAATACCATATGATCTCACCTTTAACTGGAACCTGATCAATGAAACAAGCAAGCAAAATATAACAAGAGATATTGAAATTAAGAACAATCTGACAATAACCAGGGGGAAGGTGGGAGAGGATAATGGGGAGAAATAGAAACGGTTTTCAGGAACAACTATAAAGGACACGTGGACAAAACCGGCAGGGGAAGGGGGTGTGGAATCAGGGGAGGGAGGTGGGGATGGCTGGAGTGGGGGAGGAGGGATAGGGGTTAAATGCAGACAACTGTACTTGAACAACAATAATTTTTAAAAATTAAAATTAAAATTAAATAAAATATTTTATTTTAAATAAATAATTTAAAAAATTTTAAATAATGAATCATGTAATTTAAAGTGGTAGATTGTATGGTATGTAAATTATACCTCAAAAGGCTATTTTTTAAAAAGAATGTATATGCCTCCTTCCCATCCAGTGAGTGGAGACCAATTAATTCTGCCCCAGGTCCCAATGCCAGGTGCCAGTGGCGATCATCTGAGCCTAGCTACTGAACACTGGCTTAAGTCAAAGATGCTTCACTTATAAACAAAAGGACTATTTTTAAAGCAGTCTTCGTTGTCTCGCACAGCTTCAAGCGCGGCGAGGGTGGCATTCTCGTTGCTGTGGCTAAGATTAAAATGTCTAACTTAACTGGGATCAAAAGTGGACTTTTTTAAAGGCAAGAAAATAACACAGAAACTTACATTCTTCCAAGTTGAGCCCAAGGAGACCTACTGGGAACTGAAGGAATTCTGTCTACTCCTGTAAATCGCAGAACAGCTGTGAACGATACAATTACATCTGTTCCGAGGACCCCCAAGCCCTGGCAAGGGTCAGGCATGTATCATCACTCCCCAGAACCCACAAGTGAGTCCCCCGACTCCAGAGTAAGGAGTAAGAAATAAGAAACGTGAAAATCCGCCTCACCAGAGGTGATGAAGGCCTTTAAAAACCAGGCGATGGTCGGGAGTGAAACATCTTACTTGACCACTCTCCTGGGGCCAAGCGGCCAAAGACAAAAAAAGCCTGGATGGAAGAATTCTTGGCACGAGAAGAGTTTCAGACCAGATGAGACCGCAGACTTAGAGAAGTGTGACAGCAAAGCAGCTAGGCTGTTTTGTTTCATAAACACACTGGAATCATACAAATAAGTGTTGTTCCCTTCGAACCAGTAAGTTTGGGAAGCCGGACACGTAATTCTGGTAACATTGCCATTCCTCAGAACATTTTGAAATGCCTGTGGAAGACCTTCTTCAGCATGCATGACACCTTCCTCTTAAAGATCCTCAGAAACAAGAAAGCTTGGTTCTTTGAAGACAGATTTAATTTCCTTACAAATACCCAAAAATTTCTTTAAGAAAAGACTGGTGAATAAGGTCAGTGATCAACCTGGATCACCCCATTTTAGCCAGAAACAAAGCAAAATGAAAAGTAGAAATTGGCTCTGAATGCGATTCTGAAGACAAGTGTTCCAACTTCACCGGGATGAGGGTACAGCCTCCACAACAACTGTGAAGGGGGTGTTGTGTTTCAATTGTGCAAGTTCTAATGTTTTCATTAAGCAAACATAGTCTCTCCCAAAGGGAGTCCCCCCACCCCAGGATTCTGCTCCTGGGCTGGAAAGAGAGACCATCAGGCTCACATTAAGCAAACAGTTAAAGCAATTACAGCACCCTCGGGTGCCTGCTGTAGACACAGTGATGCCTCATCACATGGTCAATCATTTACCTACCACCTGGAGCCAGGAGCCGCGGAGGACTTAAGGCAGAGAGGAGACTGGGTCCCTGCCCATAGGAAGTTCACAGCCTTGTTGGAAATAAGAAACTAGCCTAAGATTAAACACAGGCAGGTCTGCGGTTCAGATGGCAGCACTGCTTCACCACAGGGGCTAGTCTGTGGAGTTCCAGAGAACACAACAGCCGATTTCACCGCCCAGCACACCACGTGCACAGGAAAGAGTTGGAACCACACCTCGGAACCTCCGATGGCTCCCCAGCTTCAGGCTGGGACAGCATTCGTCACTTCAGTGTTTTCGTCACACACAAAAGGAAGACAGATTTAGGAACAGAGTGAAGATGTGATGTTAACTATGTTCTCTTCACACTTAAAACCAGGAAGTAGCCTTTTCTTGCCTACAGGGCTGGCTGGGTCACAAGCCTTTGCATTACTAGGCAAAATTGTCTGTCCTTTCCATTTCACAAGCACAGTGAATTCCACAAGTCTCAAGGAGCTCAAGGAGCTCAAGGAACAGGCAGGACTTCAAGTAACTGCTGGTCTTTGAACATCGGGAAGGAGGGAAGGCCAGCTCAAGCTTTAGAGCTGACTGGCCTTTTCAGTCCTTCTCCACCCCACCTCAGCTTCACCCCAACACCCCAAGCATAGTCACATGGCCACGCTGATGGGCCTGACTTTTCTCCTGTGCAGGGATGTAAGTGGCCCTGACATCATGGAACAACAAGAGTGGATTTGGGCTTCAGCCTCAAGCTGCCTTCTAAAGGGATCAGAGGGAAAGGTGAGGCCTGAGTCCTCAGAAGTCCCTGTTTAGCAGACAGTAATAAGAAGGATAATGCCTTACATGTGCGTATTGCTTTCTAGGTTATAAAATACTTTTCACACATATCCCATTTGGCGTTTTACTCTGTTTTATGGCCGACGAAGTGGGTTTACAGAAATGTGGTTACAGAGCAGGAACTCAAAGCCCGGTCCCTTGACACCACATCTGCGTTCTTTCCACAGCCTGCCTCATGCACATGGCACACGGCAAGGATGGGGCTGAAGCTGTGGAGAGAGTAATCACAGGCCTCACTTAGAATGTTATGGGTTGATTACCTCAGCAAAGAGTCACTCGGTTAACACCTGATCTTTATTTGCCTCACCTGCAACATGGGTTCTAGTCATTACGATGTGACTTACTGTAAAGACCAGACAAGAAAACAGGTATAAGATTTCAGGCTGGTGCCTGAAATCAAGAGCGCAAAGCTCAAGACACAGGCCCTACTAGTTCACTGCACAGGGCCTTGAACACCAAGCCCACAAGCCCCCAAACTATACTAGGTCTTTTAAGAACAGGAACACAGGACTCCCTGCTGCTGAAAATGCTGACCTCTACATCTCAACAAGATCAGCGGGCAGCCTCTCTGCTTCGGCGCCACTCGCTGGGCGACCCGACCAGGCCCCCACACAGCCCTTTCTGCTGCCAGCAAGCCCTGAGCTGGGGGCAATGACAAGACCCCTGCTGAAGAAAAGGGTAGGGAAATGCTCCCCTTCCCACCCCCCACAGACTGGGCCACAATAAGGGAAATGTGGAGGGGGTGGGAATCATTGGGCCAAGAAAGGCAACGCACATCAGAGAGAGAACCCAGGGATTTCACAGGTCTGGCCTGTGTGTGTGATTTAACCAGCCCTACAGCTCTCCAATGGGGGCAGGGGGAGGGGGGCAGTAACAGGAGGAGGTTCCCCCAACACTCACACACTGCTGAACTTTGACCTTCATGGGAAGTAAGAGACTCTCTGTGACCATTCTTGACCAATTAAGTCATGCCTTTTGATCTCACTCACACGTATTGTACTGACTCCTCACAAAGATTCCATGCTAATGGTGAAACAAGTATTATTTTCCCCATTTTACAGATGTGGAAACTAAGGCCAAGGGAGGTAAGGTAATTTGTTCAATTACAGAGCTAGCTAGCAGCAAATCTGGAATCCAAATCCAAATCTATTTCCTCCAAAGTCTCTCCCACAGACAGGATAATACAGGCTGAAAAGGAGGGAGTCAGATCAGGGCAGGTCCTAAAAGCCTAAAAATGTGAGAATGTGTAAGAAAATTAAGGGTAGAGCATTTGGGGTTCACAGAGTGTTCCCTTACAAAATCGTAATCCTCTCAGAAATGTGAGGCGAGTGTTAGCATTGCTGCTCCCATCCCACAGGTGAGGAAAATGAGGTCGAAACCACACCACAGAGAAGAACCAACCGTGACCTGGGTTCTAGTGAGTTTAGTTCTGGAAAGTCATATCCCATCTGTGAGCCTGTCTGCCACCTGATCAACGTGCAGAGAGGACACCCTGAGGACACCCAGGCACACGGTGTGGCAGGAAGGACCCAAGAGGTCTGTGTGCCACCTTGGCCACTTCCTGGCTATTTGATGTTTAAGTCTTCTAACAGCCACAAGCTCAGCTGCCACCTCTAAATATGTGAGTGGTGCTCACAGGGGGCCATGAGGATGAAATCGGACATAATGATGGGAGCACCGCCAGGTGCTAGTGATGACTGTCATTCTCCAATTCTAAGAATCGGCCAATCCCCCTCCTGAGAGCACAGCCATCAGGCCAGACTCCCCTGACACCTGTTTTGCTCCTTAGGACGTGTTTCCTTTCCTCTGCTGAGTAACATTTAAATCAAGAGGTGGTTAGGGCCTCCCACCTGGGCTGAGCAGGAATAAGACACAGTGGTCAGAGGAGTCCCCAGTAGCTGAGAAAGGAGTCTGTAGAGACACAGGGAGGCTGTGGAGCCCTGGATCCTCCTCCCTGCCTCAAAGATAGAGGCAGGCTTCAGTTTCCCCAGCTGTGACAGAATCACTTCCTGGCCAAACCAGCCCCCTGTCTCTCCTCGGTGCCCTGAGGGAAACAAACAACCTTTTACTGTTGTCTAACTGAAGATGGGGTATGGTCCAGGTCCTCCTATGACCAGCAGGATGACTTATGTCACCAGGTCCACCGACACTCTCCATAATTACTACCGACTGAGGCTACTCAGCAGGACAGATGGAATGGGATAGTCTGGTGAAAACATCTTCCACAGAATGGCTTTGGAAAACAAACCGCTAACCCAGCACAGCATCCAGAACACTTTCCTGGTATGGCTGGAGGGGTTCGACCCTCATTCTGCCACCCCTCACTGAGTTGGGAACAAGCCGGTAAGTCTTCTGAGCCCCAGCTTCTCCATCTGAAAAGATGAGGACTGCAGACTTCCGGCCAAGATGGAGGCATAGGTAGACTCTCTTTGCCTCCTCACACAACCAAAAGAATGAAAACAACAAATTTAAAAACAAAAAATAACCAAAACTGCCAAAAAGTCAAACTGTATGGAAGTCCAACAACCAAGGAGTTAAAGAATAAACATTCATCCAGAACGGTAGGAGGGGCAGGGATGGAGATGGGCAACTGGGGTGGAGTGGACTCACAGCAAGGTGGCAGCAGGAGGACTGGGGCCGGCAAGGCAGTGACTGGCAGACCCAGTAAAACGGCAGTTGGAGGAGCGGGTGGTCCCACAGTTGTGTGTAGATAAGCGGGAGGAACAACTGGGGAGCGAGACAGACCACGCAACCCAGAGTTCCAGTGCAAAGAAATAAAGCCTCAAAACCTCTGAAAAAATCCTGTGGGGGTTGAAGTAGAAGGAGAAACTCCCAGCCTCACAGGAGAGTCCACTGGAGAGACCCACAGGGTCCTAGAATGTACATAAAACCACCTACCTGGGAATCAGCACCAAAGGGCCCAATTTACCAGAGGGCAGCAGAGGAAGTGACTGAAGGCTGGCAGAGACCTGAGCAAGCACCACTGTTCCCTCTCAGACCCCTTCCCCACAGACAGCACCACAACACAGTGACATTAATTGCCCCACCATGGTTAATACCTCAGGCTCTGCCCCTTACTGTGTAACAGGTCTGCAGAGACAAAAAAATATGGTCCAAATGAAAGAACAGATCAAAACTCCAAAAGAAATACAAATAAGCAATGAAGAAATAGGCAACCCATCAGATGCAGACTTCAAAAGACTGGCAATCAGGATGCTCACAGAATTGCTTGAGTATGGTCACAAAATAGAGGGAAAAGTGAAGGATATGAAAAGTGAAATAAAGGAAAATGTACAGGGAACCAACAAGGACACTGGGACTCAAATAAATGGTTTGGACCTGAAGAAATAAACATTCAGCCAGAACAGAAAGAAGAAACAAGAATTTGAAAAACTGGGGAGAGACTTAGGAAACTCCAGGACAATTTGAAATGTTCCAACATCTGAATCATAGGGGTTTCAGAAGGAGAAGAGGAAGAACAAGAAACTGAAAACTTATTTGAAAAAATAATGGAGAACTTCCCCACTTTGGCAAAGGAAATAGACTTCCAGGAAGTTCGGGAAGCTCAGAAAGTCCCAAAGAAGTTGGACCCAAGGAAGCACACACCAAGGCACATAATTACATTACCCAAAATTAAAATAAGGAGAGAATCTTAAAAGCAGCAAGAGAAAAGAAGACAGTTATCTACAAAGGACTTCCCACTAGACTATCAGCCTATTTCTCAGAAGAAACCTTGCAGGCAAGAAGGGGCTGGAAATATGTATTCCAAGTCATGAAAGACAAGGACCTACATCCAAGATTACTCTATCCAGCAAAGCATTCATTTTGAATGCAAGGGCAGATAAAGTGCTTCCCAGATAAGGTCAAGTTCAAGGAGTTCATCACCACCAAGCCCTTATTGTATGAAATCTTAAAGGGACTTACCTATGAAAAAGAAAAACAAAACTATGAACAGAAAAATGACAACAAACTCACAACTATCAACAACCAAACTTAAAAACACAAAAACAAAAACTAAGCAAATAACTAGAATAGGAACAGAATCACAGAAATGAAGATCACGTGGAGGGTTATCAGTGGGGAGGAGGAGGGGAGGAATGGGGGAAAAGGTACAGGTAATAAGTAGCATAAATGGTAGGTACAAAAACACAGGGTCTGGTTAAGAATAGTAAAGGAAACGTAGAAGCCAAAGAACTTATATGTACGACCCATGAACATGAACTAAAGGGTGGGGGTTGGAATGCTGGTGGGAAGGCGGGTACAGGATGGAGGGGAATAAAGGAGAGAAAAAAATGGGACTTTAATAGCATAATCAATAAAATATATTTTTTAAAAAATGAAGACTGCAGTCCCTACCTCACCGGACTGTATTGAGACTCAAGGACATGGCACCCTGGCGCACAGTAACAGTAACAGCCCACACTGCTCCGTGGTTCCCAGGACCCAGGGCCTGGACTAACCCCTCCAACTGTTTTATTTCCTTGTTTACAGAAAAGGACCAGATGGGGCAAGGAAAAGCAGCTTGCCCAGTCACCATGAGCTAATGGCAAAATTGGGGACTGAGCCTATAACCTTAACCGCTTATTCCTACAAGTGACCAGCATGCAACACAAACCTCTGACCCACCCCACAACAGCTCCTGCATTGTCCCTTCACAAGTCAACACTATGCAAGGAATTAAAGTGCCATAAAATCTACTTACTGCCCAAATTTAAACCTCTCTATCCATTCCCATTTTAACTGGATGATTCAGAAGGTGCTTCAGAAGATTCCCCAGGGGGCTGCAGAGTTGTTAAAAACTTCCACCCTGATTCTCTCCAACCACAAACCCCACCCCGAGCCTGGAAACACTTCTGGCTGGGGGAAATGAGGACGTGTGGAAAGCTTGCAGGCCACCCCCATACCGAAGTTCCAAGTTCTAACCAAGATCAGGAACGGAATGCAAACCCTGCCCAGAGAAACCCACCTGAGGTTCTGCTGACTGCTCTCTGGTTCTCTGCACCGGCTCTCCCTGGCTCTGCCCCATGACCTTGCCTCCCTCTGCTCAGAGTTCAGATGAGCCTTGACTTCCTTTCGGCCTCCTGGCAGAGTGGGAGCTCTTAAACCCCAAAGCCCAGCTGTGAATCCTGGCTCTACCAATTACTAGTCCTCCTGGCCTTGTGCAAGCACTTCAGCCACTCCCAGCCTTGTTTCCTCACCTGTAAAAGGAGGTCATTAGTCATTTCTTTGGGAGTTTATGGTGAGGATTAAATGAGAATTAAAGGAGATTACACATACAAAGCCCACATAGCTCAGTAGATGTCAGTCATGAGCTAGTAACAAAGGCAATTATCTCTGCCTCCAGTTATGGTCCACAAGACAGGGGATGCCAGCTACAGTAAAACTAAAACTGAGGGGAGAGAGACCTTCTGCATTTGTCTGCCAGCTCTGCTGACTCCCTCCTGCCCTTCCACATCCAGCGCCTGATGCGTTCCATAAAATGAGGCCATCTATGGCCAAAGGATTTCTGCATGCTGGTATACATAAAGGAATAAGAATAAGTTATGAAGTTAAATGGGGGAGGTAGCATGATCAAAACTACCTTTTGGAAGATAACAAAAAAAAACCTGAGGATAATTAAAAGCTGACTGAATGCCCAGCTTGCTCTGAAGAGACACTGTTTGGTCATGTGATTTTCTACACACTACTGACTGCCCCAGGCATTCTCAGACCCTACTGGGCCATAGCGGGGCCATAGGGGGGAGCACCTGGCTGCAGCCGGATTCGCAGCTGTAACCAGAGTGGGAAGGAAATGGATGGGAAGTCAGAAACCTAAGTTCCCACTTGGCTCTTCTTTCACTGTGTCACCCTGGGCAAGTCACCTGCTGGACCTGAAAAAGGAATGCACCCACCTGAAGGTTTCTGAGAGCCTTTCCAATCTCAACCCCACCCGGTCTGTGACTCACATTCAGCACATTCCAAGTATAGCAGGACCAGCCCCTAGCCCATTATTTGCCTCAGCTTGCTCTAGCATTGATTAACTTCTTCAGTTGGCCAGTCTAAAACATACCAAAGTGTTCTCCACCTTGACCAGATTAGCTCCACCCCACTCAGCTTTCTAGAAGATTTATTAAACATCTCTCTTTTACCAAATTTCTGTTGGGGGTCACTATTTCCCCACGTTCTGAGTTAGAACCTTAGATGTTTTAGTTGCACTCCCACCAAATAATAATTCTGAGAAGAGCTTTAAATAGAGTCGCCATTAATTTAATTTTAGAATTAGTCATTCGGAATTTGTGGAAGCCCAAAGACAAGTTCACTTCTGTACTATCATGAGAAAAGGACTAAGGGGCTAATTACTGGTATGAAAGGGCCGCATTTTACCCATTTAGACCTTCAAGCTTTTTTGTACAACTGAAAAGCAGCCACTTAAATATAAACAGTGTTTCATTATGCCCCATTGTTATCTATTTACTGAAGAACATTCAAGAAATCTTCTTTTAAAAATATTGGTCACTTCCCGCCCTGGCTGGTATAGCTCAGTGGATTGTGCGAGGGCCTTCGAACCAAAAAATTGCGGTTCGATTCCCAGTCAGGGAACATACCTGGGTTGCAGGCCAGTTCCCAGCAGGGGACCCACAAGAGGCAACCATACACTGATATTTCTCTCCCTCTCTCCTTCCCTTCTAAAGATAAATAAATAAAATATTTTTTAAAAGCCATTATTTTAAAAAATAATAATACTGATCACTTCCTTATTTACATTACAGTAAAATAATATCTTTTAAAAAGGTGGGGTTTGGGGGGAGTTGCTTGTAGTAATTCAAACTATCCTTCTGTATTCTGACTTAAACCAAGTTAGGACAGTAAGCCAATGTGTTTAATGGGCTACATTTTACACATAATAAACATGCAGAAAAGTACCTTACGTATGATTAAATGATAGCTGTGTTAACCTACTCTTTTTTAACCTTCCCAGCTTCAGTCCTATGCTAACTTATATAACTAAAAGGCAAAGCTCTGACAGAGTAGAGACGTGCCGTGTTACACCTCGGTTGAGTGCTGTGCCCAGCCCAACGGAAGCTGTAGTCCAGAGACCCCCTGCTGGCAGGCTTTTCTGACTTTGACAGAAGCACAGCTCACCGAGGCCGCACAACGGACCAGGTACACGGACCCCTGCTGTAGATTCCTCCTGGGACTTGGTTCCTGAAAGTGCTTCCTTGAATGAATGTGGCTGCTTCGCATTGTTGAGAGGATAAAAGCCATGCAAGTGAGAATGTGCTTCCTTTTGCAGCCACTGCTGGAAACCGTAACAGCCAAGTTGGTGCCCAGGTGTCAATAATTTGTTCCCCTGGGGCACCTGGGCAAGTCTACTTTGTTTTGATTCCCAAGTGCCCCTTCATTCAACCTCTTCCGTTTTCTAAGCCACCTCAGAGCTTTTGGAATTACAATAATACCACAATAATAGTGAGATTTTACTGTGTCGAGATAAAATAATTAATAATCAAAGAACATGGGACAGCAGAAATAGACCAGATTAGATATTTTCTCCAATTAAAAGGAACACAAAGGCGGTACTCATCTAGGAATTAAACTGTAGCAACCAAACATTCCAAAACTGACTCAATTTTTGTAACAGGAACTTATTTACCTATTAGCTACCAAGAATGAATGTTTCACTTTAAAAGCACCACAGTACCACCCTAGCTGGTGTGGCTCATTTGGTTGGAGAGTTGTCCCAAATTTCGAAAGGTCGTGGGTTCGATTCCCAGTCAGGGCACATACCTGGGTTGTGGGTTTGACTGCCCAGCTGGGGGATACAAGAAGGTAACCAACTGATGTTTATCTCTCACATCAATTTTTTCTCTTTCTCTCTCTCCCTTCCTCTCTAAAAAGCAATAAAAAAAAAGTCTTCGGGTGAGGAAATAAACAAACACATAGCAGAACCACAGTGGGTGGCACCCAAAGTCAAGCAAAGAACAATAAGCCTGGGTGCCTTTCATCTGGGTCTGTGGCTCCAAAGAGATTGCGAATCTAGTGTTAGGGGTCCATGGACATTCTGCTCTGATCAGATGCTCCAGATGCCTCCCAAACAGCCACGAGAGAGGCTGTTCCCTGCCCTCCAGACTTCCTTTCCCACAGCCTCACAGAAAGAACAAATGCGGCCACTCACTAGCCCTGAGTGAGCACAGTCTTACGGAGAGGTGCGAGTGGGAGCTTAAACTGATCCAGGCTTAGTGCAGGGCAGTGTGTTCAGAAATTAAAAATGCACTATCCTCCCACCCAGAGAATTTACTTCTACACATTTATGCCAGGAAAATGTTAACTTGTGTGCACAGAGAAGCATATGCCAGGATATTCAATGGAGCATTGCTTGAAATAGGAAAACTTTGGGAACTACCCTGAATGTTCATCAGAAAGAGAACTAAGCTATAATCTATTCACACATGGAATATTCTACAGCAACTAAGAAGCTGTTAGATCTCTACCTACAGATACGGAAAGGTCAGGAAGACTCATTAAGTGGGGAAAGGAAATCAACAGAATGCATGCATTATGCACCCACTTGTGTAACACTGACAATACCCAAACTGCACAGGTATATATTTAAAAATACACAGCTCATATACACATACGTACACAAACACCGTGAAGAGCAGTTCTGAAAGGATCACACTCAGGTGATTACTGTGACTAGAATGAGCCAGGCAGCTGAAAGTGAACTGTCACTTTATCTGTATTGTTTTCATTGCTTACAAGAATGTATCCGTGTATCACTTGTGTAAATTTTCGGTGATGATTTACTACAAGAATGAAAAATATGAAAAACAAAGAAGGCTGTCTCTGACCTCATGTTGTGGGCATCCGTGGGACAACAGGCGGCGTGCACGGCGGGCTGCAGCAGCACTGCTCAGCACTCAGGGGCACACGGGCCTGGTGTGCTCTGCCTAGCAGGTCTCAATAAACATTTGTTGAATGATGGTGCCTGGACTTCCTTTCTTATAAACAAGCTAAAGCTCTACAAAAATATTTGGGAGTCTACATAGTGCTAGGCTTCCCCATGGCCACAGGAAAAGGAGGTAGGGTGAGCCCCTCTGAAGATGAATGAAACAGGGAAAGGCATGAGCCCCTCCCCCATTCTGCGTGGCCAGGCAGCTGACCAAGCACACCTCCTTCCCGCCCCCCCAGGCGGGGCCACCTGCCACCCACACTCTCCCTGAGGCGTCTGCAGCCTGCCTTCCCTGCCTCAGATCAGCCCCCCATTCCCTCCAGCCTGACCCTTTCATTCACTTATTCAATAATTTCAACAGATGTCCTATGATTTCTAAAATTACCACTCAGACAGTAGGGAGGAAAAAAATTAGCAAAAATCACTGCTTTGAGATTCTGGAGAAGAAAGTCATCTTCCCCAGTCTGGGCAGTGTCTGGGGCTCTGTTTAGTTAAAATCACCAGAAGAAGGCTTCATCCTCCAAGGCTGGTGTCAAAAACACCCATCCTTACATCCATCCACCCACACTTCTCCCCAGCTCTTACACCCACTCACAGAGAGGGACAGACACAGACACAGACACAGAGACAGAGAGGCAGACAGCACACAGAACTGACCAGCACAGGCAGCTCCGCCTTCATCCCCATCTTCCGTCATTCTCAGTGCCCCTCCCCACTGCCCACTGCCGGCCTTGCTTGCCCAGCCTTACTCCCTGCAAGAACCCCAGCCGTGAGAACACCAGTCTCACATCAATTAAAAGGGCAAGACAGCTTCTGGCACTTCCCTTATTTCAATCACACGGGCAGAAGAGGACCTGAGGGACACATCCTATCCTGCTGGCGGCAGAGAGCCCCAGGAGTCTGAGCAGGGTAGGAGGCAGAAGAAGGAATGTTAGCGTCTATTCCTGGAAGGCCTGCCAACCCCCCACCCACACTCCACAGGGCAGGGACGCCCACCCACCACCGGCATCCCTCCCCTGACAGTGTCTCCCACACAACAGCAACACCCAACGCTGGCCTGCCCTGTGCCCAAGCACCAGGGCTCCGGAGCCTCTTCAATTTCTTTAGGGCCTTCCTTTGATGAGGAGCTGCTGGGCCTGTGCTGGAGTCCCCCTAACACCATCACCAGAGTTTAATATAAAGACAGAAGTGTCCCTACTCCTGGGCAGGTGGCCCCCTCTGTAGCAGGTACTTCTCCTGTTCTGCAGTGAAAAAGAAACAAATACTGGTGGGAAGGGTTAAAACGAAAAGTACCCACAAGTCTGCTACAGGGGTCTCTTGTTTTCCACATAATCCTTTTTTAAACATGGAACTTGAGCTATGGTTAAGAAAGAAATGCATTTCCCCACAGAGGCTCCACCAAAGGGGCTGAGGGGACACCCATTTCAGGTGGTGTGTGAGGCAGACGCACTGGAGGCCAGTGGGGCTCCGCGGCTGAGACGGAGGGCTGGGTGCAGAGTGGGGCCCTGATGCCCTCTCCGAGCCCCTTTCCAGCTGAGTCTGGACTTTTCAGTTACCTGATTTAATAAATTACACACACATACATATTTTTTTTGCAACTAAGCCAACTTGAGTTGCATTTCTGAAACTTGTAATCCAACCAGTTCTGGCTAATATAGCAATATAACCAAATATCCTCACTCTAAGACAGTCTCATTTTTAAAGGGTCTGAGCAGGGAAGTACTAGTGTGTAAGGGGTGAGTACAAAACTGAGATATACTTTTTAACGAATAACCCAAAAAGTGAGGAGCCTTTTGGAATTCTTATTTTTAAGGAATGGTAACAATAGCAAATCTGAATTCTTTAAGCATTGGATTTGAGTTTTGAAAAACTGTCAATACTCAAGTGAAGTCTGTTCCATTAAATATCAAGCTAGGTAACTTGTTCTTTGTCAAAACTAGGTGAGACTACAAAAGAGATGTGATTATTTGATTAGCATATAAACTGGCTCACATTTTATGATTAGGAAACCAGCTCTGGGTAAAGTGCTACTGCACAAACCCACCCACTCTGGTCAGGTTGCTGCTCTCCCTCCCCCAGTCCCTACATGAAACATGACACTCACACACCCACCCAAGTGCGGCCAGTCACACACAAATGGCTCGAACACAGCACTGGACACACACGCCTATAACTAAGTCGGCCTATGACTTAGGGATTCCAAAAGCACTGATACCATCTTTCTTCTCTCCTGCTTCAGATATAAAGAGTTAGGCAAACCCTAACAGGTGTTTCCTGAGATTCTTGTTACTATTGGATAACTAAAGTCAGTCTCTTTGGCAAACATTAATCATTAGCCAATTGTTGAAAATTAACTTCTGATCCATGCAGGCATACCACAGAGCCCTCATACGGTCATTCGTTTATATATTCGCTCGCTCCATGCGCATTTCCTGGTGTGCCTCATGTGCACCAGGCACAAAGTTAAGTTCACAACACTGTAGAGACGAATCAGTCTCCTGCCTCAGCCTATAGGAACTCATACCGCTACTCTCATTCAGGGTCATTCAGCTATTTGGCCAAAGAGCCAAGCTGTCAGACCCCAGAGCCCATGTGCAGAAACACTGCACACGAACCCATAGCAGTTATAAAATCAGGCGGAAACAGACTAACATCTATAAAGAGAGTTTACCAGGCTTACAGGAGTGCAGAGGGAAAGTGAGTACTTAGGCGGTGGGGAGGGAGGCAAGAGAGGACAGGGATCAGAGAAGGCTGAACAGCAGAGGCAGCACATGGGCTGTCCTGTGACAGCAGACAGAACCTAGGCGTGCAAAAAATGAGCACGAAATCCAAACACACAGCAGAGCAAAGGCACGGTGTAGAAGAGGCACAGAACTAATACCCACCTTACACGCTAAGCGCAATGAAGCAAGTGATGAAATTATGTTTCCAGAATTACAATTCACACCACTCCCTATGTACAAAAACTGTGACATGATGAAAATACATGACCACGCAGATCCAACGAACTCACTTTTTAAGCCCAGGAAACACTGTACACTGGGATCTCGGAGGAGAGAATGCAATCAAAGCAGACTCTCCCACGGTGTCCCTGGCCATTGGGAAGCATCTGATCCCGCTGACGACTGTCCACTGCCAACACTGCTTCTCAAAGATGCTCCTACCTGAGCTCTGCTACTCCGAGCCAGAGCACAGAATGTTCTAGACTTCGCAGGTCTGACACCAGATAGTTGGAGGGCTCCTCCAGCCAAAGGCACACAAGGGAGACACAAGACCCTAAGGTTTTCAGGAATATATGCTTATAATGTCCCAACCAACCCTAGTCAAGGACCTCCAAGGAATCTACAGAGGGACCTGCCACCCAAGAAAACCCCAAACATGGCTCAGAGGAAAGCATGAGAGAGGTGCGTCTCCTGAGAGAGCCGTTCACTTGGCGGCATCAACAACACACACTTACTGGACATCATCACACACTGCCAGGCCAGGCACTGCCTGCTGGGGACTGAAAGTGATTCACTATGAATTGCATTCTGAAGGTAATGATTAGATGTGCATATAAATAAATAAAATATAGGGTATTTTATACATAAAGTGCCATGAGAGTGGTTCAGATAAGAGTGTTATTTCAGACCAGGGTCAGAAAAGCCCTCACGGAAGAGACACAATTTGGGGTGACTTCTGAGCAGCTGTAGGGACAAGGACACGTGAAGAAAGACTAGTAGAAATGAAGAGGCATCACCAACGGAGAAAGCAGGAAGAGCCAGCATGTGGACAAGTGTAGGGGAGGGTGTTTAGGAACTTATAGTAGACAGATGGGTGGGGCTGTGAAGGAGAGGAATGCAGGAAAAACAGAAGGTTGGAGAGACCGAAGAGGAGCTGGCCATAGAGTCTGACCTTCCCCCCATGGGCAGTGGGTAGCCACTGAAGCCTCAGGATCACTTATCCAGCCGTGGTGTATATGGAAAGGAAGGGGAAGACATGAGGGATGCCGTGGAAGCAACATGTCAACATGCTGAAAGGAAACAAACTGGCCTCAACAAGATGAGAAAGGGGGCAGAAAAGGGACCAAAGACACAGTGAAGGTTCTGGCAGCGTTTCCCCAGACTTCAGTGAGCACCTGGTAGGAGCCCGGCACTTGGCCTGGTCAAGGGCTGTGGGCCTTGCCTCCCGTGGGCACAGCCATTAGCAGACCTCAGAGAAGGTCTGAGTGGCCGATGAGCGTCCCTCTTTTGGACAGTTGTCATCTGAGACAGTCCAGCACCACAGAGAAATGGGTGGAAGCCTGGGGGTGGGGGAAGCATCAGGAACAGGCTGCAGAGACTGAAAACCGTTCAGCCACGTCAGTTTGCTTATGAGAAACTCAAGTTTAGGGCGCAAAATAAAGTGTTTTCCAGCACAGTGAAGTACAATATTGCCATCATTCTCACCCCAACACTCCATAAAGAAGAGCGAAGAAGAAAATTAAGTCAATGATATACATTTTCAATAAGTGGAACTGAGGAACTACTGCTGCCGACTGAACTGACAGGGACGTTACTGTGGGAACTGAGTTGCACCGTTTCCATGGTGTCAGCCTCACTAGTTCCCTGCAAGTCCACAAATGTTAAGCTGCATAGAAACTTGAGATTGTTTATATATTTTTTAAAAATCTAACCCTGGGAAAACTTGCTGCCCCCAAGGTAGTTTCTAAATCCCCAGAGCTGGCTGAGTTACACACAACCCAGACCAAGCACGCACTGCACCAATGGGATGTTTCTCATCCAACAAAAATAATCATTTCACTACAAACAACCTGTAACAGGCAGAAACACCTTCCACAAAGCTGGCCCTGGATTTTACTCTAAGTGCTTGACATACACATTTCCCACAGAGCTATGAGGCAAAGAAAACCAGGAGCTCCCTGATGCGTATGGCTTTGCAACCCACACCGGTCTCTGCCCTTTGTTTTGCCATTCACATTAACTGAAAGGTATTTACTACAGATGAAAAATAAGCTTCGTTCAGCTGCCTCTAAGCCAATCCCAAAAATAGAGCAATCACTTTGGTACAAATTGGGTCAAATGTATTAAAAAAAACCCGCTCCCTGGTGGGAGGACTGCCATGGCATGGGACCTTGCTAAAAGTCAGGGGGGACATCCACAAAGCCCTTCCCTTCCCACAGTGGAAAAGGAAGTATTTAAAGAGTCAGGCAGAGAATAAACTCATCTGACCACGTGACTATCCACGTGAACGCAAGACAAACTCGAATGCTATGAGTTTCAGAATCCTAAGAGGTCAAAGGAATACATGTTGGTTTTTAGAAAGGCCTGCCAAAGGAACACACTGCCTCCTCACTTCCAAAGACCAGCGTTTAAGAATTGTCAAGAAGGATAAACTGGGGAGGGGTGGCCAGGGAGAGGTCTCTCCACCTCCTGTATTTTATTCCCTCCCTCACCAGAGGAGAAATCTCGCTGGTCTGACAGCACGAGAGCCATGCACCAGGCTTCCGTGGGAAGCTCGGGACTTGAACCGGCTATACGTGCGGCTGCACTGATTATTGCATTGACTGGAATTAATCTGCCTTTCTGAAAGGTGTTTATTTTTCTAAGTTTGTTTAATCATGTTCCCTTGAGCTAGAAACAACAACAACAACAAACTGGGTCACCGTCCCTGTAGTTAAATTTGGTAACGAGGCTGACACCATCTGTGGCCCAAACAGTGATGACCTATCCCCACCAATGGGGGCTTTCCACTGTTTCTGCTTTTCCTTTAAAATGATCATCTCATGTCACTATCTACAATGAAAGCAGAAGCTATTTAAAACATCCAAAGTTACACAAATCATCTTTAGCATAGTATGAATATGTACTAACAGTGTTTATATGTATATCCAACTCTCATTTACAATTGAATTTCCAGTAGCAATATCCACATATTTTTAACTATCTAGAAATCAGACCAAAGATGAATAGACATCACGCTACATCTGAAATATGCTGCATATTTTAAGTGTAACCTGAAATCCTGTACATAAACCATGTGGGCTAATATCGCAAGAGCATAATTTCAGTGCATCCTCAGAACCCGAAAGAGCACTCCCCACACTAATTCTGCCTTTCCAACACTCGGTTAAGAACACCCAGCCCTACTAAGACAGTTTCACTGCAAGAAACCAAAACGAATGGAACTTGCTGAATGAGGAAAAAAGCCAAACAATGGAGAGAGTTTCCTGTTATCCAGCACTGGCCCCTCCTCCATCAGCCTTTCTGCTCAGCCTCCAATTACTAAGGATTGATCCTGCAAGGATGCTGCAGCTCCAGAAAAATTCTGAAATGGCTTCTGAATCATCGAGGAAAGACTACAGGATATCAGAGGGAAAAATCACCCTACTGATCTTCCCATCCAACCCCCTTCATTGACAGGTGGGGGAATGGCAATGCAGAAGGCGTACAGGAAAGGCACCCCCAGGACAGCCAGTGGAGAGTCCAGCAGGACAAGCTCCGAGTCCCACCCATCAGTGCTTTAAAAGGAAAAAAAAACTAGATCAACCTTTCCCAAGTGAAGTTCCACGAAACGCTGGTTCCGTGATGTGTTCTGTCAAAAAATGTTTAAAGAGTGCATGACCAATTACTTTTAAGGACTAGCTGAGTTAAACAAAATGAAATGGTTTTTTAACTACAGACCTTCCCGGAGTTTTCATTTGAGCTAATGCGCACTATAAAACCTTTAAGAAGGCAGTAAAGTATGTGGAAGTATCCCAATTTATTTAACCATGGAATAATTCATAGGACGAGGAGTTAAGAACTTCAATACTATCCCCTGTGCTTCTCCAAAATGTGCTCCATGGAGTTTATTAGCTTCGTTGTATTCTACTTCTCTGAAAAGTAATAGTTCATAGAAAAAATCTGTAATTCTCTACTTACCAGAAAAATTAACCAAAGTACCCACCACTCCCAAATAACACTGGATTAAAAAAAAAAAAAAAAAAGCTAATGCTGTCAGGAAAAGAATGATAGACAAAAAAAGCTATATGGAGAAAAAAGATATTTTAAAATCTGCTACAAACCTCTTCCATAAAGTGTTCTATATCTACACAAGATTCATAACTTTAAATACTTTCATTCAGTATAAATTTGAGAATACAGGTAAAAAAAAAATTTTTAAAGAAAAAAACATTGTTGCAAAGCTCCAGGAAACATCACACGCAGAGCTGTAAACTGTAACCACCCAGAAAGCCAGCTGCCAGTTTCAGTGTACAGGCAAAGGACAGCCACACATCAGGACAAGCAGGAACTCTAAGGACACTTACCAAGTTATGATTTGTTGAATTAGAATCATCTTCAGGGAATGGGATGTAAATAGCTAAGGCCACACAATTGGCAAAAATAGCCAATAATATAAATATGTCAAATGGTCTGAAAAATTTTGTTAAGGTATATATATATATATACACACGTGTGTATGTCATACAAACACAAAACCACCTCTCTCATCATGCTCCCAATCACACCACTTTTCAATCACTTTGAAAATGAAAATTGCATATACAAATCTGTTTTCAGCTGACTGTTGGGATGGCTAGGTTTCCAGCAGAAGTCATCTCAGTGGTCACCTCACAGTAGGTGTCCTATCAAATGGCCTCTGCCTGCCCTTCTCTTCTGTTACAAGTTTCATGTTACATTCTTCTGCTGCTCATTTTATATGAAAACCTAAAAGTGCATCCAGTTAGGGCACTGTGTGAACCAGGTTTCTGCTTCTTTTAGTTTTAAAACCAACAACGGCCTTCGAAAGCTAAAATTCCTGGGTGTTTGTTTCTTTCCTGACTCAAAGAGAAGTCATCACAAGACAGAGGTCTTCCATGAGCCCTGGCCTCCCTGTGTTAGAGCCACTTTTGCAGGGGCTGTTGTTAGCTGGGTCTGCCTGAATCTCGGATGGACTGTGAGTGGGGGCCAACTCACCAGGACCTTCCCCGTTCTCCCTGTGACTGTCTCACAGCCTGTTCTGATTTCTCAGCTGCTGTAATAAGCAACCCAGGCTTTAGCTCCCTCCTCTGCTTTCTTGACTAATCAATGATTACCGCTGCTTCAGACTAGAGCTGGAATGGAGCTCAGTTTATTATGTGCTGTTACTGCATTCACTTTGTAACACATTAAAAGCCATAAGAAATCAGCATCAGACACTTTCAAAGTACAGTTTAACAATTCTAAATCTCAGGGGTCTGTCTAGAAGAATCACTGAGATCAGCTTTCAACAGATACTTGTTTAAACATTCTGGTGTTATTAAGAGACGTTGTCAAAACTGGCAACACATAGTTTGACATCTGCCAAAATGACTGTTTTTCTTCTTTTGGTTTCCAGCCCTTCCAAATGTAAGGTTCCGTGAGCACCAACCTAACCTAATCCGCAACTCCAGGGCTTGGTTTTCGGATGGTGTTTCTCCCACACAGTAATCCACAAAAGGCAAGGCCACTGGTTTAACTAAACACCTCAGAGTCCTAAAGCTTTGCAGATATGAATAGATCCTTCTTTAATCATTCTGATAGCCTTCTGAGAAATCAAAAAATGCTGAAGGAAATAAAAACTCCTTGCCTCTCTGGGGATACCTTTAGTTTCATTAAACCTCAGCCCCTTGAAGAGTTTCCACACTCATGGAAGTAAGGACACAGACGATATTATTCCCTTACTGATGTTGATGAGTTTATTTTTGAAGCCAATCTGCTTTCATTCATGTTTATTCTCTTACCTAGTAGTATGAAATCTCTTATCTAGGGACCCAACCTTAAGACAGTCCAACTTAAGATCTCAGAATCTCCTTTTTTATTTTTCCCTTTAGTAGTTCCTACCGGAATTTAAAAAGCCAATTGCCCCAATGTTACTCTACATAGAAACACACTGTCTCTCCCTTCCCCTGTACCACCATTCTTTCTTTCCAATTTCCTAATACCTAAATGATAGCCCAGCAAATCTGAGAAATACTAACACTGTTCAGGAAGACCAAACATAAGTATTTTTTTCTTTATAGTGGTCCAGTTTCAGTCTCCAGGTATTATTGGATATTATCTCACTACCACAAGATTTTCACAAGCCAAGTAGAACAGAGTAATAGGTTGGATCCTAAAAATTCCTTCTAATAAGGCAAACACTCCTCATTCCCCCAAGATGCAGGATACCCTCTGCCTTTTCTGTGTGCAAAAACAAACTAGGCTCTCACTCTTCCAGAGCTGACTGGGCCTGGCACCACTGGCTTTGGGAGGATTTCTATAACCTGCTTCCTGAACTAGAAGGAAACTGTTATTTGAAAAAAACAAACAAACAGATCACATATTGTTTAAGGATCTATTCTACCAACTGTCGCACTTGTAGGCAGGCTCCTCCCTGCCTTGGCAGCCACATCCCCTAATTCCTGTACACACGTGTCTGGCAGTGCAGAAGAGGGAGTCGGCAGCATGATCCGGGAAGTCTCTCTAGGCACATAAATTGCTATATACAAATTACTGTGCACCAAGAGAAACATCACCAGGCCTCCCACCTCACTCCACATGAAATGAATGACTCTACCAAGAGGTCTTTGCTTACTCAGACTCACATCAAGCCAGCCTAAAGAGGAGATCTTTCTGCCCAAGGGCAACCACTGCCTCTGACTCCAGCGATGCCACTGAGGCATATGCTCTTTACCTCCCTCCCTCCTGGGCCAACACAGTGTTCATTTTCAGACTAGAAAAGAGTTTAAAGAGAAATCACATCCACAGTACCCAGCTATGTGAGAGACACCATAACTCCCTCTAGAGAAGAGACATCTGTTCTAAGAGGAAAAGAACATGAAAACCTCTCAAATCCTATCTTTGTATTTGGCTGCTCTCTCTAAAACCTTTCAGGACAGTTACCTCAGTTTAACTCGTGTCCGTGAGCACAGAAAGTAGACAGTTAAGACAGAGGGCATATAAACAGCTGCCTGGCTAGGTACTCAAATTGTAAGAGGGTTTCTGCTCCACCTTCTACCCGGTTGCCAACATCCTCCTTCCTTAGTGTGGCCCCTCCATCTAGACATGGTGTGGGAACCCCTGGCTTCACACTCCTTCCTATAGTTAGAAACTGCTCTAAGGCCCCTTGACAGCCCTAAATATACTTCTGGGAAAAGGAAATGTGAATTTTACCCTGGCCAATGAATCAACTAATTAGAAAGCCATTTGCATAGAAAGAAGACCTTAGTTAACCTTTTCTGAAGGGTGGCAGTAACTGGAGCCCAGCCTCCAGATTTGGGGAAAGGGATGAACAGGCAAAGCACCCTAATTTTCCAAGATCTGAGACATAACAACCATCCTGGGCATTTGAAGTTCAGTTTTTAAAAATAAAAAGGAGACACTCAGAAATGTAACTCCAGTCCAAGGACATAGAATTTTTTTTATAAAAGCAGCAACTGCAAATTCCTCCACTGAGAGGGCTGCTCTCTAACTGTAGGGGCTCAGCAAAAGGGGCGGCATGGATCCCTCCTTCACATGTTCCCTCGAGCTCAGGGTTCAAAAGTCGTTTTGGAACTTGTCGAAAGGAAATTCCAGAAAGTCATAGCATTGACGAGCAAACTGCTCCCTCCCTGCAAAGCAAGTGTTCACGTCTGCAGTCACCTGAACAGTCAGAATCACCAAGTCCAGAGCTGGAAGCAATCTAAGCACTAACTGGAGTTTCAGAAGCAAATTCCAAACATCGAAATGAGATTCCACTAAAGGTTAAAAATATTTGTGTTTGGGGTTTTTTGTTGTTGCCATTGTTATGTTTTGTTTTGTTTTGCTTTGCTTTTGCTCTGGCTGGAGCGGCTCAGTGGGTTGAGCGCAGGCCTGTGAACCAAAAGGTCATGGGTTTGATTCCCGGTCAGGGTTGTGGGCCATGTCTCCAGTTGCGGGGGGTGCAAGAGGCTGCTGATCAATGTGCACATCGATGTTTCTCTCCCTCTCTTCCTTCCTTTCTCTCTAAAAATAAACCAATAAAATCTCTTTTAAAATGTACTTTTTTGTAGTAGGGCCTCATTTGGTCTTTTTTAAAATCAGCACACCTTAATTGCAATAGCATACCACTGCCCAAAAACAACAGTGGATTTAAACTAACCATCTAATGCCAAATGACCAAAAGTGAGTTTCATATTTTAATTATCTTCCACTTTGAAGTTTTAGGATGTCACTTCCTCCCCACACTACCACCACTACACACACACACACACACACACACACACACACACACACACAGTAGGTTAAATATGCCCACAGAGCCACCCCTCTGCCCTGAGATAGGAAGGTGTATACAATGAAGCCCTTCACACACAGCTTCTGTTGCTCACATTCCAGAAACTGCTACCACTTTTAAGTACCATTTCAGAACACAAATCCTTTTAAAGAACAGATGGTGAAAGCAAATGAGAAAGACTTCCCTTGAAAAAGGATACTTCCATTCCACTATACTAATGCAGGCTCTTCGGATGGGGTTATTGAGTGATAAACAGAAAAGGGCGCGGGCAGGTCGGCTGTTGGACGAGTTACCCTGTTTTTTGCTCTTGGAATATTGCTGACGTTTTCTTTGGGAGAGAGATCCTACAGGTGGGGGTGCGGAGGTGCTCATAGTTTGGGCAGCCTTGGCCTGTCTAGCAGCATCGATTGCAGCTTGCCAAGATAGGACGGTCTGCTTGGAGCTATTCGGCTGAGAAGTTGGTCCTTCCCCAGAAAGAGAAAGCCTGGTGCCTCTTGCATAGTTTGCCTCTGGGGAGAAAGAAAAAAAATAAGAATTTAGTGTCAGAAAAAGCAAAGATTGTCTCCCATCAGTCAATCATTCCCATGATTCCATTTTGAACCTCATATCCTAGTTTTCGGAAGCAGGGGTTCGGGCAGCCAGAGCAGCAAAAACATCCCTGCACTCTGCCCTGAGTGTCACTCACACAGGACCTTGCTGCATGACGCTTGGTGGGGTGAGTACCTCTCTAGATCCACGAATTCACAGGAGTCTTTTGGTGCATTTCTTCAGACAAACTAAGGTCATTCCCACATTTATTCCACACCTTTTCTTTTTTAAAACCCATGTATCTCCAATGAGTTGATAGGGAGAGCAGCTTTTCTCCAAAATAACGACCACCATCACACAAAAAAGTGCCAATAATTCAATAGTCACTCATTTTCAGAGTGTCACTCCAACATCTTTCCACAGTCGCAAATGCATTTTTCAGCATGGAAAAAAAAAACCCTCCACTGGCACCAGGGCAATACCAAAAGCCCCATAACAAATATCTAGATTATGCACTGACGCTTCCTGCAAATGAAAATTCATGATGGTTAGGACTCATTTCCTCCACAGGCTTCTGAAAACAGAAAACATCTTTAAAGCTTTTTTGCATTTTAAATTGCAGCCACATCAGCCAAGCCAGCATCCAGAGAAACTGACAAGGCAGGCAGCCCGCACCCCTGCACCTAGGATAGGCAGGCTGAATTATGGGGGGTGGGGGGGCGGGCCTGAAGGCCTAAACTGGAATCATCTCACTGTAGGCTGTCATCTCAGTTCACAAGGGCAAAACCTCAAGCTGTGCAAAGCCCCCTCTGGCTTTGGGCCAAGACACCATCTAAGCTAGTCTCCCCAGCACCTGCCTGCCTTGGGTCACAGCCTTCTCACCGAGACAGAAGTCAAAGTGAGAGCAGTGACAGACATAGAGGGATGGGGCGTTTGCAAAGCCAATTCTTACTGAGTAAAGAATAAGGAAAAGTCAAAGCAAGCACAGGTCTGCCTGCTCAGCAGCCTGGGAAGGAGACCATGGGGGCGGACAGCAGACAGTACCGGCCTGGAAAGGAGTCAGGCCAAGCTTTCCCTTGGGGAGTGCTCACCTAGGAAAGCTACAAGCCCACGGGAGTTGTGGGGGGCGCCGGGGACCTCCAAGGAGGATGGAGGAGGGCTGGCCAGGAACTGGTCCAGCCTCCCCCGCCCCAGCCCAGCCGGCGGCGTGGTAGCTGCACGTGGAGCCCGGGCCCGGGCTGGGGAGGAGAGACCAACAGCGGCAGCGACTCCCCGGATATTGCTAGGTTACCGACGTGTGCACAGCGGCGCTGAGAGCGGGAATACGAGCTCCACCCGACCCCTAGCCAGCGATTCTGAGACCCGGCCTCCCTCTCGAGGGAAGAGGTGTGCTTCACCCCCGGGTGGGAAGGGTGAAACCCAGCAATCCTAGAATTTTCAGGATGCCACCAGAGACCTTCTTCCTAGTAACCAGGGCGGGTAAGCAGGGGAAGGCGAGAAGAGGCTGGAAAGGGGGCTCGGGCTGCATATTAACAGCCACCCCCTTCCACCACTCGCTCGTTCGCGTTGGAAGAAAGTTGAACCCGAGGACACTGAACCCGAATCACCTTGGCTCACAGCCCCTCCGGCTGCACAGCACTCCTCCGACTCCGTGGCCGCCCCCACCCCACAAATGCAGAATTAACTCTGACATTCAAGGCCTGAAGGAGAGAAAGGAGTGGCTGTCACGCATACCCCCTTTCTGTAGATGACACCGAGCTAGAAACATCCTCTCCAACCTCCTCAGCCCACCCCGAGCATCGGAGGCGGGAGGGGTGAGAACGAAGCCGGGTGGGAAGAGGAGGACCATGAAAAGGATTAGATTTGGCAGCGGATGCCCAGGCTCTGGCTGCTCACCGTTCGCGTGGTCCGCTTGCTGCTGCCGTTGATGCTGCATTTTTTTCATCATCATCATCATCATCATCCACGAACATTTATTGAGCGCCTACTGTGTGCAGGGCACTGTGCTGGGCGTAGGGGCGGGGTCGGAGCGGGTAAGGGGGTTACGGATAGACAGGAGCCACAGTCCCAGCCCTTATTCTCGCTTCAGCAGGGGGTGGGGAGGGACGGGGACTGATAACAGAAAATAAGAATAATTTATAAAAACCGCTCGCCACCCACGCTCCCTCTTTTTCAAAAATGGAGCAAAATAAACTTTTTTAAAAAAATAAGATCAGATGTATATATTATCTTAATAATATATACATGTAATTTTTTGCTGCAAAGGAGAATTGGCTTGGTCCCTCCTCTAGCGGAGGGACGCCGCGGTGATGCTGGCCCGGCCGCCGGGGCAGCTCCGAGCGCCCCGCATGTCCGCCGCCCGCCGCGGTGCCCGGTGCCCGGTGCCCGCCGCCACCGACCGCGCCGCTGCTGGCTGGGGACCGCGGGCAGCCCGAGCTCACATCCGGGGACGGAGGCGCTCGGTCGCTCGCTCCGCGCCTGCCTGCCGCGCCGCACGCCGGTTCGCCCTGGCGACGCTGCGCGCCCGCCGGCGCCGTCCTCCCCCTTCCCCCCGCCCGCCCCGAGCCTCCCACGGGCCACGCCGAGCTCCAGCGGTCGGCTGCCCGGCCCAGGGATCTCCCCGCACAGCCCGAGCGGTAGGGGTGACCGCTGCCTGGGACTCAGAGTGCTGCCGCTCCGGCCTGGCTAGGATGACCCGCGGGCGCCAAAGGGTTAAGCGCGCTCCAGCCCCGGGCCGCCTGCTTAACCCCCTCTTCGCCACAGAGCATTTGCCCCTTCCCGCCCCCCACCCCCAAAGATACAGGCGGGGCGTGCAGATCTCGCGGACGGTGTGCGGATTAACCGGTCCGCCCCCTGCATTTCTTCCAGGCCGGGGATAGATCGCTTAGGCTTCCGCGGGCAGACTCGGTTCTCCGAGGGCGTTCTCCCCTCTGCACACCTGGAGAAGGCCCCGCCCCCTGGAAGCACAGGTGCTAGCGGGTTGTCGACGCTCGGGTGTGAAGGGGCTCTCTGGTTCCCTTAGGGCTCCCGAACAGGGCTAGCACCCACTTTCCTCAGGCTCTTTCTGGTTGTGAGCAGGGGGATGGGAGAGCCAGGCCCTGTGGAAAACACTCACTTCCCCAGGTAACAGCACCTTTAGATCTAACCGGGTCTGCAGCGCATACCCTCTCCCACCCCTGCCCTGCTCTGGGTCTGACTCCGCTGTGGGCTCTGGATGCTTTGGGGCGGGGGTGGGGGGGTAGCATATTTCTCTCCCCCTCCTCCTGTCTCCCTCCCTTTCTCTACATCCCCCACCTCCCCAAATGCGTTTGGAGGCAGGTACGGGGAAATAAAAGCTTGTGTTGCTTAAAGGAATAGACGGTGCTGCTAAAACTGCTGACTCCCATGTGGGAGCTGAGGGGAGTGGTTTCATGGTGCCTCCACTATCTCATGGGGAGGATGGGGTGTGCAAGCAGCAGCTCCTGTCTAGAGGAGCTGCATCTAGTGGATGACTGATATTTCTCATTTAGTGTACTGCTGGTTGTTGGAGAAGGGCGTTTGCTCTGTTACTTCACAAGATTCGATTTATTTGCTTTTGTTCAGATCTGCATGTTCCTGCTGCGTTTTAGAACGTTTGAGAACAGTGTCTTTAAAGCAAAAGGCTCAGAGTGAAATAAGAAATTAAGGAAAGGTGCTCCCTGACCAAAGAAGGCACCCTGGGCATCCTCAATTGTTGGGGGGCCATCTGGGGAGAGAGAGTGGGGGCCAAACAAAAGACTCTCCAGGGGCCTTCCTGGGAGAGGTATCTGGACTAGAAGGATGGAAACAACCAGGCTTCTTGTCCTTTTTTTCCCCACTTTGTTTTGATGAGGAGGAAAGGTGGGTAAGAGCCCTGTGGCCTAGCAGTAATAATATAAAGCTGACCTGAGCCACCACATCCAAGTCTGCTTCTGAGCCACTTTCCTTTCAAAGGACTTCCCATCCACCTGACCCCTGAGTAGCATGTATAGAATTCACAAGTACACCTGTCATTTTCAGAACTCTAGGTCTGAAGCTTTGCCTCTTGAGATCTAGTCTGCAAAATACCACCCTAGTATTTGCTCACAGTTCAATTCAGTTCAGCCAGAATTCTAGACCTGTTAAGGACAGGGTCTAGGCTAGGTGTTGTCAGGACAAATCTATGGCGTGGCCACTCCTGCAAGGACATACAACCTAGTAAAGGAAGAAAACTGTGTGTATGCCCCTAATACTATGCAGAACATAGGGTGTGTAGCAGGTATGAAGAATGCTATACAAGCATCAGAAAAATTCATTATAATTGGGGGAATCTGAGACATTTCACAGAAGAGATGACATTTTTACTGGTTCTTAAAAACTGATGGAGACAGGAAGAGGGAGGAATGACTAGATGGAGGACAGGGCAGCTTTAGGGCAGTGAAGCTATTCTGTATGATACTGTAATGGTGGATGTAGGACATTATGCACTCATCAAACCCCTCAGAAGTATACAGCACAAACAGTGAACCCTCATGGAAACTATACACATTAGTCAATATAATGTATCAACACTGGTTCATCAATTGTAACAATGTACCACACTAATGTAAGGTGTTAATAATAGGAGAAACTGTTGTGGGAGGGAATATATAGGAACTTCCTACCTTCTGTACAATTTTTCTGTAAACCCAAAATTGCTCTAAAAAAATTAAGTGACTGATCTTATAGGGCATAGATGGGGTGTGAAGTGCAGACCACCTGGGCAGGGGGGAGAGGGCTGGGGTGGATATGAAGAGCCAGTGGGAGAAGCTTTGCTGGCTTGCTAAAACCAGATTTATCTTCTCTGCACTAGGAGCCCATGCTTTTGTTTTTGTTTTTTTAAATTTTATGTATTTATTTTTACAGAGAGGGGAAGGGAGGAATAAAGAGAGGGTGAGAAACATCGATGATGTAAGAGAGAAACATCAATTGGTTGCTTCCTTTAAGCGCCCCAACCAGACTAGACAGGGAACCAGGACCAAATCCACAACCCAGGCATGGGCCTGGACTAGGAGTCAACCAGCAGCGACCTTTCACTTTGCTGAAGGATGCCCAACCCACTGAGCCACACCCCTCAGGACCAGGAGCCCATGTTTAAAATGAGAAGTGACATGATGAAATTGTGACTTAGGTCTCCAGGTTTTACACTTTAGATCTTAATAAGTTTATAGAACTAGAATATTTAACATTTTTCCATCCCAGCTTCTGAGTCTCATCTTTGCAATGTCTCCAGTAAACTTTTTCTGAGGGCCTTGACTCAGCCCAGCTGTGAGTGCTTTGGCCCATTAAGTAATTTAAATATTTATATTTTGATAATATTGTGAATTACTGAGTAAATAAGTAATAGCTAATATTTTTAAAGATGTCCTATGTGGCAGGCACTAGTATAGCTACTATACTTTATATGTAGTAGAGGCTATGATACAGGTAATGTTAATACCTTCATTTTGCAGATAACAAAAACAGGACAGTAAGAAGTTAACTAACTTACCCCAAACCACACACAATTATTTAGTGGCTGACACAATAAGACATGAGGAAAGGCTAGGAAAAAAGGTAGCAGCTCTAAATCAGTCACATGTGATAAGGCCCCATTATGTCACAAACATATTATTGTGGAGTTCTAATCCTCATGCTTTGATATATAGAGCACACCTGTTTAAAGGCACCAAGCTGGCATTCTAGACGTGGTTACCTGTATTCATTTTTTAAAAAACCTTGCTGCTACCCTAGTTCAGAGCCTCACCACCTCACACCCCTGGATCATTAACTAGATGCCCTATCTTCATTCCTCCTCCCACAAAAACCCAGCCTGTACTGAAAAACACTATGTCACTTCCTGAACCAAAAAAAAAAAAAAAGGTGGTGGAGTGCAGGGGTGGGGAGGCTGGTTCCTTCTTCCTTCCATGTCCAATTAAATTCTCCTAACTAGTTTCCAACGTTATCATTTCGCACCATTCACCTTCACTGTGGTCAGCAGTCTCCTCATTAGGCTGTGAACATGCTGTGCTCATTTCTGACTCTGCCCTGGCTCATGTTTGTTCGCTGACCTGAAATCCTGCCTTGCTGACCTCTAACTAAACCTTCCCTACTGAACATGTCTCTGTCAAATCCCTGCCTCCTCCCAGAAGCCATCTCTGATTTCTCCAGTCACTGCAAACAAACATGCGCCGCACCTGTACACCTCTCCTTCCTCGAAGGCCTATGGCACCTAGGCATTCCTTGAATTACTTACCTTCTTCTTTCTTGTTTGATTGCTGTTTGACTATAAAACCTGCCTCCCAACCATAGTGCAGGGTCTTCAGCAAAGACCACCTCCTTAGCCCCTCCCTCCACTGCCAGGTGTTCTGCTTGCTGTATATAGGCACTAAATACTCTGATCAGTCTGCACAGCATCATAGAAGCCCACATATCTCACTAGAAATTGTTAGTTAATATTTACAAAAATCCCACAAAGTTTATGGCAGGACATTTGGCCCTTTGATGTTAAAAAATATAAACAGGGAAAATTGGGTCTTTTGCACTCCAGGAATTCTAGTTAAACAAATAAACAGATCCTGAGGCTATGCAGAAGATACCCACAAACTGTGAGGCTTGGTCTGAATGAGTTCACCCTCAGGCCCTGCGCTCAGAGGGCAGCACTGACCCACTAACCTCCAGACAAGGGGATAAAGCGGGTGGGGGCGGTGGGGGGGAGGACGTGTTCCAGGTAGAGGAACAGCATGTACAAAGTCAGGCATGAAAGTCCAGAACACGCAGACATCAGTAACTAGGAGGTCAGGCTGGGACCTGGGGGCACTTCAGACACAGTGGCACTCAGTGAGACCACAAAGGCAGGACGGAGTCGGGTGGTGGAAGGTCCCCGATACCTGCCTCACCTCGCTGTCTGGGTGTTGTCCTGCAGTCCTCAAGCTCTTGGGTCTCAGGACCCTTTTAACCTCTTTTTAAAATTATGGTAGGCCCCAAAATGCTTTTGCTTGCTATGTAAGTTTTATCAACTGATATTTACCATATTCCAAGTTCAAACTGGGAACATTTGAAAAATCATCTATAATTCACTTTAAAATAGTAATAAGCCCATTACATGTTAACATAATTTTTTAAAGTAACTAGATTTTCCAAAACTAAATAATGAGAAAAATGGCATTCTTTTACATTTCCACAAATCTCTTTACTGTCTGGCTGAGAGGAAGGCAGCTAGATTCTTTTATCTTCTTCAATATACAGTCTATAGTAATAGAACATTTGGGTTGAAATATGTGAAGACTGTCCAGCCTTACACATTTGGAAGAGGGAGGACTGTTTTCATAGCCTTTTTAGATAATTGTGGTTATTCTTCTTTGCTATGACACCAAAATTAAACTTTTAAAGTTTAGTTGAAATGTGGAATTTGAAACCATATCAGTGAAACTTTCCATGCTCTGTTACATTAAAATCTAACAGTTTATGTTGCATTTTGAGTAGATCTTTTTACCTATGTATAATTTGGTAACATCATGCATTGGTCATTTGTAAAATATTGGTTCACTGAGTTACACAGATTTTTCAAATGTTGAAACATTTCATTATATTATCAAAAAACCACATATACCATTATCACCACCAGTCTCATCAGAAAGTCTTTAAGTATTGGGAAGCTGTCAAGCTCTCAGTGGTAGGTAGAAGTTTTTCAAAATTTCAATTTTCACTTGAAAGCTCAAATTTTATAATTGGCACAAATACTGTCAAGTTTTTTCTTTGAGGTGACTGGCTCAGTGCATTCATTTTCAGAAAGATATCTGCCAAATACTTAGGTCTGAATACCAAAGTCTGTCAGTAAAAATGGTGTGCCATGAAAAAGCACTCCATTCAGCTTCTCACCTCAGACCATCACTCAAGGAGGCGACCACTGTCTGCAGCAAAATGTTTTATGCATATATCCCAATTTGTCACCTAGTATATTAAGAAGACATCTCACAAGTGTTGCACTTTAATAAAAATAATAATTTGTACTTCTTCATCAAAGAGATTTTTAAGTAAAACTGCCCCCCCTTTTTTTGCTGTATGTGATGGAGACATCACATAACACAATAGCAATGGGTATACTTTGGTGTCACTGCCTTGATTCATGCTAAGATGGCATTAGAGGTTCTATTATTGATTTTGCACCATCAGTGTAAATGTCAACACAGTGAAAAAGGGAAACAAGTCTTAATGCCATGAAAATAGTTTTGACCTCAAAGACCCCCCAAAAGTGTCTTAAGGTCCCCCAGGTGGAATTATGAGATAACATACAGGATACTCAAATGTCACATGGGACATTTATTTGCTGCTTATTTGAAATTCAAACGCAATTGGGCATTCTATATTTTTACTTGCTACAACTGGCAACCGTACCTCTGGGGGTCCATAGACCACACTCTGAAAACAGCTATTCTGGGGCCAGTTTTGAGCAGAGAAGTGCTGTCAACGATGTGCTTTGTGAAAATAGCTCTAACCCCTGTGGGCAGGATAGATCAGAGTTGGGGAGAGATTTGTAGGTGTATGAAGTTCTGACAGGTCAATTAAGAATATACTACTTTTAGCTGTAGTGATTGAGGAGGGCAATGTTATTCTAAGCTTGGGCCAGGAAAGCAGAAAGACCTGCTGGATACAGCTCCTAGCCTAGTGGGGTCACCTCTCCTGTGCTGCTAACTGGCCGCCTCCTCTTATCCCAGCCCACCGCCAACACCAGGACTTCTTGATTACAACTGACTTATACCCCACCCACCAAAATTTAAAGATCTTTCTTTTTCCTTTGGCCACATGGAAAGTAGAGCCCCAGCTGGTCTTTATCCTCCATCAACTAACTTCACTTGAGAGTAGGAGTTACATTTCACATCAGACTAAGTAATTTCAGTTCCTTCAACTGGTTCATTTCCATGCCCCTTAACCCAATTCTTAAATCTTATCCCTCACTCTCTGATGCAGCAAATCCTCTCCATTTCCCCAGCTGGGAAATCCTGGCAGAGTCCAGTACATACAGTCAACACCCATTTTCCATGCTGACGGAGGGAAACAGTGAAGGGGACAGGTCTTAAGTTTTCCATCTGTGATATGAATTGGTATAAAACATGATTGCTAAGAGCTCTTACCATCCTGAGGTGGTGTATTGGAAATCCTACACGTTGGAGCTAGGCAGATCTGGGCTCAAATCCTGGTCTTCTCAACTACTAGCTATGTTGCTTTGGGAAACTCACCCTCCTGGGGTAAAACAAGGCTAATATCGACCATCTTATTGATTTATTGCAAAGATTAAAAATAATGTTTCAGAGCCTCTGATACATACCATCAAGTTGAATCATATCATTTATGTGATTTAAATATACAGTTGCAGAGAGAGAGAGGTAGAGAAGGAGGGAGGGAGGGAGAGAAGGCACCATTTAAATAGTCTGCCCTTCCTTTGGACTTCATTCTTACCTTTATGCCTGGACTTTCGAAGTGGCTCTCCTTTTCATTAACAGCATTCTGTCATTCAATATAGTCCCAAAGCAATAGAACATATTTGGGTTTTTTTAATAGGTCTTGTATTTTGCTTAAATTTTAATTTCCAGTACAAGCTTTAATATTTAAGAATCAATGGTCAATACTGATAACCCCCAAAACAGATAAAGTAGAAGGACAGAGATAACGGTAAGTAGGTATTTAAATATTGTACACACATAAAAGTACAGCTCCATGACGCATACTGAATGTAGAAGTGGACACACACACAGCACCCCCAGCGTTGGGTTTGGTCAACACTACTGCACAGCCACCCCCAGGTTAAAAGCATCAGCTAACCCCCGGAAATAAAAGTGATGTACTCACACACTGGAAAAGTAGCACAGATCTGCATCTGCTCAACCACAGGAGCAAATTTGCAAGGATAGGGAGTTGTTACGGAGATCCAGAGAGTCAATAAATGTCAGAAATCTTATAGTTCTGACATTATAGTTTCCTTTCTGTTTCTTCAGAACAGTTATTTGAATATTCAATTCACAAAACAAAAATTGAAGTTTACATGGCTCCAGTTTAAATGGTATCTCACAGACGCAGCACCCACCACATTTGCAGACCTGTTTACTGACATAAGCCTTTTCATTTCTTAAATCAGTGTTTTGGGGACCATTAAGTGGAAAATAGTAAAAATATTAAGAATCTTCATTTCATTAGTGTTACTAATAAATCCTTAGAAATAAGCAGCACAAATCTTGAGTGCTTGGTACCCCTTTAATTCACTTTGGTTAACAAAGTACAGAGTACTTAACCAATTAAGGAACATTTTCTTTCTGTTTGACAAAAATGTGATACAAAAATGCAGTAACCTCTCTTACCTTCACAATTATGATAAATGGATGCTAAAAATTGGAATTGGAGCATGGGTTTGAAATTTAGATAAAATAGCCAGACCTTTATATATCCCAGGTTATTAGAACATATACACAGATTTAAAAATGCAACTTTTAAAAGGTTCCAATTTGAGAAACTTTTATAAATGAGAGGAACATTGTAGGAGCCAAAAATACTTATTTGAAGGAGAATTCATTATACAAACTTAAATAACTCACTAAGGATTATCTGTTTCGTGTTCTAATAACCCGGGTGGCACTGTATTGCATCCAAAAATATGGAACTTTCTATTTGTCAGTTTTATCTTTTTTTAGGTTGCTATTTTTAATGTGTGTTTACAAGACACTGAAGACATCTCAGTCAATCATGTATTGAGCAAAATAATCACCATGGCAGGGAAACACACATGGTAGTCTTTATTGTCAACATGTCTATAAAACTGAATAAATATTTGTTAGTGTTCCATTTTGATAAATACAAGGAACACATGGGGCTGAAAGGGAAACTATCAAGAGCTTTATAGTTTTTCAAAGACTAACACTACTTTAGTGGTAAATAACAAAGAATGCCAGGGTGGAGGGGAGGGCTTTGCAAACATACTACATCAAAAGCAGACTAGACCTTTGATGCTGTGGCAAAGTAATCAAGGCACTAACAGACAGAACATCTTGTCCCATGAGGCTAAATGCTTAAGTGGCATAAAAGATCTTAGGAGATTCTTTCCTTTCTGCTCCCCATTCCCTTCCTTTCAGCAGGCCTCTCCTTGGCTTTCTCTCCCAGCTCCTGCCTAACTGCGTTCCTTCCACCACCCACAGCCTTTCTTAGAAGCTTCTTTCCTCCAGTCCCTTTACTTCCTCCTCCAAATATCTCTTCATAAATGTCCAAAATGCCCCAATCATTGTAGCTCACTCTAGACTGCTGAAGGCAACGGGAATAAAAAGAGTCCCACAGAAAGAGGCAGAAGACTGAGGTTCTTGTTTCAGCCACACTTAGCTGACATCCTGGAACTCCGCAATGTTTCACTTTAGAACTAAATAAAAGGGCAACAGGAGAGGCTCAGGCTCCAGGCTCTGCCCCGTGCTGGCTGGGCACCTTCAGCAATCACAATCTCTGAGCTTGCTTCTTCATCTGTGATGTGCCTACTCCGTGAGGTCACTAGGTATAAGAGGATCATAGAAGATAGGTATGGGAGAGCATTTTATAAATTATAAAGCACGAAACCCACGGTTATCAAAGTGTAGTTCTCACAACTGCAGCATCAGCATCACCTGAAAACTTAGAAATGCACATTCTCCAACACACCCAGACGTACTGAATCTGAAACTCTGCAGGTAGAGCCCAGCGAGCTGTTTTAGCGAGCCCTCTGAGTGCTTCTAATACACACTGCGGTTTGAAGATACTGCATATTCTATACAGATGAATTGCTTTTCATGAGATTTCTTCTGGTTGTAGCTGCTATAATTCTGAATAGACTCTGCCAGTGTATGGAATGTTAATGCCTTCATATTGCAATGGTACTTATCATGTGAAGAGCACAATATCTTATTCTCTTCTGTTCTTTCCTTGATTCTCACAAAATCCTGACAAAGTAATGCAAGTGGAGCCATTCACAGAATCCCGGGGCACTGACACTGTGGATCACACAATTTATGACATCTTTGAGGGCTGGGAAATATTCTATCACATGACCAGCCCAAAACTTGATAAAAGTCTATGTACACTTTCCAAAAATACCAAAAGTATCAAGTTCTACACATTCCCACCCTGCTCACTGATGCCAGAAATTCCATCATTGCAGCTTAAAACTTTAGTCCTCCCCCTGAAAGATGGAAAAGACTCTAACTATCGAAGAAATGGGTCTTCAGATTTCATTTAATCTTCTTCTTCCTTACCTGTCTAGGCATTAACATTCTGGTGACACTTTTTTAAAAGTATTGTAGCCCTGGTCCATGGCTCAGTTGGTTGAAGCGTTGGCCCATACACCAAGAAGTTGTGGGTTAGATTCCTGGTCAGGGCATGTACCTAGGTTGCTCAATGTTTCTCTCTCACATCAATGTTTCTCCCCACCCCCTCAAATCAGAAACATGTCCTCAGGTGAGGATTTCTTTTAAAGTATTGTATTTATATTGTCTGTACCTTACAGTTTGAAAAGCACTCTCACATGTAATATTGATATTTCATTTACTAACTACAGTCCATGAAGCAGAGAAAATTTCTCCTTTTAGTAAAGAGGAAACTTGTACAAGACTACTGCCAGTAGGTAGCAGAGCTCACTTGGATTTAAACCCTGGCTTTCCAACTCCAAGCCTACTTCTTCCATCTCCGTTTGCACCCTACTGCTGAGGTGCTCTGTGCATCACTGCTAGACTCCACATTCCCTTATGGGGAGGGAGGCTAGGGCTCCAGAGCCCTGGTGTGGAGCACGATCCCAGGCTCCTGTCATTCAAGCAGTTTCCCAGTTTGCTCCCCCTGTGGACCTCCTTTCTGTTTCTAGAGCACATAACCTAATGATTCCACAGATGGGCAACACTGTCAGCCATGGAAAAGAGATTCTGCTACACATAATTGTGCTCTGAAAATATCACTGTGGAAGTGCGTAACTGAGTCACAGAGTTGGCAGGCAACCTTCACACAGGTAAGGCCATGGTGATGAACACCATGGGGCTCTGCAGCGTGGCCCAGGGCATGGTCCTTCCCTACTCTAGGCAGAGGGATGCTGAAGCCAAGCTCAGACAACATTCCGCGCACTATCACTGAGGTGAGGGCACTTGGTTCATGCATAGCAGTCTGGCCTTAAGTTTTCTCAGTTTTCCAAGCCTGTTACTCTAATTTATATACAACAAAAGTTTGTATTCAGTTATCTGGTCTCCTTGTACCATTTGTATCACTCAAGCTCCCATCCATGTGATAATGGATTACTAATTTATATTCCTGGTCCTGCCCTATAACCTAAGCTCCATTGTCATACCACGTAACACCTGCCACATGTAGTCACCATCAAATCTGGGTGGAAATATCTTAAACCAAACTAACTTCTCAATATCCTCACAAACCAGCTCCCCACAGCAACTAGCACAACCATTTTTCAACCAAGACTCAACATAGTAGAGTTGTCTTCTTCTTCATTTTGTATGAAGAAGAAGACAACTTCTTTATCACCACTAATTTCTGTTTCCTGAGTATACTCTTCGTGCTGCTGCCTGACTTTCACTGTGCTATTCTCTGATCCAACATTTTCATTCTTGCCTTACAGCCATGAAAACAGTGTTTTTCCACACTAGTTACAAGTTAGGGCTTCTTAAAATTTCCAGTGTTCAAGTCCCATCTCCAGAAAGTTCTGACTCAGGGAGCCTGAGGTGGGACCCAGTCATCAATATCACTGAGAATCATTGTCCTGAAATGTACTTTTCAAACTTTAAGGTGCACAGGAACCACCTTCACTTTGGATCTTATTCAGCTGTAGACATTTCAGCAAGTGAAACCATTCCTCAGAACATTCACATTAAGAGGAACCTTAGAGATCCTGACCCAGCCATTTCTCTCCCCATCGTCTAATTGATAGGGCAGCTAAAGTCCTGAGAAGAGATTAGCTTTTCCTCACAAGACCAAGCAGTTAGTAGCAGATCCAGGACTAGAGTCCAGCTCCCCTGTTTTGTTTGATCCAGTAACCACATAACATTGGTTTCAGAACAAGAAGCTTTGGATTCTTCCAGATGTAGCATCTTTCCAAGTATGTAATGGAAACCACTACTGTACAAGGTGGGGCAAAGGTAGGTTTGTAGTTGTTCATATGGAAAATATTACAACTATTAATAATAATACAAGAGTAAAAGCTGTTTTGTGAACTCACAACTGGAAACCTATGTTTGCTCCACCCTGTATTAAGCAAATGACCTGCCAAGGCACTGTCTTTACCTAGCTGGGCTGGGTAGAACCCAGGACCCATGTGCAATGGCAAGATGTTATACAATGGCAACCTGCTAGGTGGGACACCCTACCCATCGCAGAATCCTCCTGCCTTCCATAAGAGGTCAAGGTCTACAGTCCAGCGCAAGAATCCTGATGATCTGGCTTCAAGGTTCCCCCAAATCTGGCCCCATCTTACCCCTCCAGCATCCCTTCCTGCTGGGACATTCCACTCAAACTTCCTGTTTCTCACACATACCTCAGCCATTGCTGATTCTTAAACCACCAGACTGCTTCTAGGTACAGAAGACCTGTAGACATGGTTAAATCTGCTACATGACCTTTAACATCTTACAGTTTGGAGCTGAACTAGGCAACTGCTGAGTCTGAATGTGGGTTCTGACCTCACAATGGTGCCACCCTTTCAGGAACTCTGGGCATGCTTCTCCTGAGATAAAGGAGCTTTACTCTTTTGGCTTCCTAATGCCACTTCAGGTGAAGTTGCGCTGCAAGGAGCCCAGACAATTGTCATGCTGTGACCAGAGATGTTTAATTGGATTTTAAAAGATGAGAAAGCAGCAGGGAGCTGATTGTCAGCACTCTGACAAGGCCAAGAGGCGTAGGTGGCCTGGTGGCACAGAGGAGGGGAGGCCTGCCCAGTATAGATCACTGTCTCCACGGGGGCGGCGGGGGCCGAGAAAGGAGGAGTGTGGCAGTGGCATGAGAGCCTTCCACAAACTCAGTGCCAGACTGCCCTGCATTCAGTGTTCACCCCAAGAACTGGGCTCTCTCAGGAGGCAACCAAGACTTCACTTTTTAACTTACCCCACCTCATAAGAAAAGTGTCTCTAAGCCCTCATATCAATAATTTATGTTTTTAACAACACTTTTCTGTTTCCATACTACTATTTAGGCCTCACTAAAGCCCCTGAGGTAGATGGCCAAAGAAAATATCACCCTCAGTTTATAGAGGAGTAAATTAGATTAATTAAGCTGGGACATGAGTTTGCCCAAGGTTATACAACTAGTAAATGGTTAAGCCAGCACTGAAGATCAGCTGTCAAGGATCAGTGATGAAGCAGTAGATAAAAGCAGTTTCAGGCATTGCAAGTACACAATTTCAATTGCTGCATCTTAATGCAATTCCCCAAAGAAATAAAGATCCCTTTGTTGTGACAGCGCATGGAGAGCAGGCTGTGCCCTGAGGGCTAATTAAAAAATGGAGGCTCCCATATACACCCTTCATCCTTGGATTGACAGAGACTTTACACAGAAACAGCAGTGTTTCCAGGGTGCACGAGGATGTCTACGTGCTCAACTGCTTCTAGGCATGAGAAAGCCAGTAGCTAAGGAGAATTCATGGATGCTCTTCTGAGACAGGTGGCATATAGTATGGCATGAATGCAGGTTGCTAGATTCATCTTCAAAATAAATAGGGTTCTGGTAGATAAGAACTGCCACTGGATATGTGAAGTAACTTTTTCACATTGTTTTTCTCAGAAACATCTTAGGAGAAAACCTTAAGAATAAACCTATTTCCCTGAACTTTAAGACTGCCACCCCATACACACCACTTTTAAAAGCTTGGGGGATAATACTTTTCCTAAGACCTAGGATGGCATTTAGATTTTCAGCCTTGTCTGTGAAAAGATGTTCACCTTGCAGAGTGATCGACACACCACTGAGAAAGCGAAGGAGCAGCTTTCTCCCTGTGAGGAAACTGGCTAAGTGGATACCAGGCCCAGTGGCTCTCAGAAGACAGGAATATTGAGGTTTGTTTCCTCAACAGCAACTGAGCCAAACCAAGCACTTTTATATACATTAATTGCAATCATGCAACCTTTCTCATGCTTGATGAGGAAACTGAGGCCCCCCAAAAGTAAAATAACTCATTCAAGGTCATATGACTAGTGATAGAACTAGAAATAAAACTCAGGTCTTAGGAATCTGTGTTGACTTTAGCTTGAAAAGAGTTTCTAAAAACCTTGTATTCATGTTAAAGCTCAAAATTCAGCTTTTCTTTTTTTGAGAGGGGCAGATTATAATTTTACGTTTTTATTTTTTATTTTTTCTCTTTTTTATTGAGGTATAATTAACATTAGTTTCAGGTATACAGCATAAAGATTCTATATTTTTATATATTACAGAATGATCATCACAGTAAGTCTAGTTAAACATTCATTACCTCATTTCATTTGTTTGTTCTTCCCCACCACTCCTACCCACCCCAGCCATCCCCACCACCCACCCCAAAATTCAGCTTTTTCTAAGCATTGGGACAGGTCCCATTTTAATTTGATGGCTGATTAGTCCCTGTGTAAACTGACTCATTTCTGCATACACGAGCCATAAAAAAATAGTTGAAAGAAGATTTGTAATACATAGAAAAGAAAGTTGATGGGCATGGAATTTTCATGCATTTGAGGAAATGTAAGTTTGATAAACCAGATGAATTCCTAGAGGAGCAAGAGAAAGTAAGAACAGCACTTTAAAGAGGTAAATGTTTCCACTGGTCTCAAAGTCATTCTGAGAGCACTATCGTGATTTCTGAGCTCACAAAGAATATTCACCACTAAACTTGCAGCCCAGAGGCTCACGGAGGCAGAGCTAGCACTGAGCAAAAAGCTTAGTTTCCTCATCTCAATCACACCCCTTCAACTGTCTTCTGACCCTCCTCCGTTTTCTCTCAGAAAAATATATACATACCTTTTTCTTAGAAAAAGACTCTACATTTAGTCATTTGCACCTTAATATGTATTTAAGACTTTATGTTATCTTTTGCTCCAGGAGTTTGCATTTAAAGCCTTTTCTTTAATGGAAGAAAAATACCATATTAGTGAAAGGAATTTTCAGCATTAGCCAACCACTCTAAAGAAAATCTGCTCCCCTCCAACAGAAACACCCCAGCTAAAGAAGCTTCTCCGTGCCTTTAAAATCAAAGCCATCCCCAGTTTTCTTGGGAAGAAGAGAAAGTACCATAAATTTGTAACATAAGGGAAAAAGAAACATCTGTACAGGCTCTCCTTGGTGTTAAAAATAAAGAGCCAATAACTGCATACAAGGAAAGAAGTAGGTTTGGAAATAATACACAATAATACCTCTGTACTGATTCTGTGTGCTAGTCCTGCCTCCTGTTCCCCAGTCACCCTACCAAATGCAAGCATCAAAAACAGTTCAGTCTACTCTCATGGTTACTCCTCTGGCCTTCTTACAAACTGTGACACTGTGTCTGTTAACAGGTGACCACATCACTGTAGCTCAACTTAAATAGCTCTAGCTCTTTGGTTTAGAATCTCACATTGTTCTTTCCATGTGTAACATGAAATCTTAAAGCTGTACCTCATATATATTGAATGCCTACAATGGCTCAGCACTGTGTTGGGTAGCATTGGGAAGACACACACCATGATGAAATTAACAAGCAAAACAGTAATGTGTTGGCTTCTCAAATTTCTTCTTTTTTAATTGAGTCACTACTGTATTTTTTTTCCATTACCATTTAGTCTTCTACACCCACCTCCCCCAAGCCATCACCATACTGTTATCCATGTCCATGAGTCCTTTTTCCTTTTTGTTCAATCCCTGCACCCCTTCACCTCCATGCAACTAGCTGTCATCTGACTCTCCATCTATGAGTCTGTCCCCACTTTCCTTGTTAATTCAGTGTGTTCATTAGATTCCACGTATGAGTGAAATCATATGGTATTTGTCTTTCTCTGACTGGCTTATTTCCAGCCCAGAACCTCTGGGCTTCAAGTTTAGTGGCAAATATTCTTTGTGAGCTCAGAAATCATGATAGTGCTCTTGGAATGACTTTGAGACCAGTGGAAACCTTTACCTCTTTAAAGTGCTGTTCTCACTTTCTCTCGCTCCTCTAGGAATTCATCTGGTTTATCAAACTTACATTTCCTCAAATGTATGAACATTTAGCATAATGTTCTCCAGGTCCATCCATACTGTTGCATAGGGTAAAACTTCCTTCTTTTTTATAACCAAATAGTATTCCATTGTGTAAATGTCCCATAGTTGTTTATCCACTCAACTACTGGTGGACACTTGGGCTGCTTCCATACCTTGGCAATTGTAAATAATGCTGTGATAAACATAGGGGTGCTTATGTTCTTTTAAATTAGTGTTTTGAGTTCCTTTGGATATATTCCCAGAAGTGGGATCACTGGGTCAAATGGCAGATCCATTTCTAAAGTTTTGAGGTATCTCTATACTGCTTTCCACAGTGGCTGTACCAGTCTGCATTCCCGCCAACAATGCAATAGAGTTTTCCTTTCCCCACATTCTCACCAGCACTTGTTGTTTGTTGATTTATTGATGATAGCCATTCGGACAGGTGTGAGATGGCATCTCATTGTGGTTTTAATTTGCATTTCTCTTATGATTAGTAAGCAATGTTGAGCATCTTTTCATATGTCTATTGGCCATCTGTATGTCCTCTCTGGAGAAGTGTCTGTTCAGGTCCTTTGCCTATTTTTTAATTGTGTTGTTTGTTTTTTGTGGTGTTGAGTTTTTTAAGTTCTTTATAAATTTTGGATATTAACCCCTTGTCAGATGTATCAGCAAATGTGTTCTCCCATTCTGTGGTTTTCAATTTTTATTTTGTTGATTTCTTTTGCTATGCAAACACTTTTTAGTTTGATGTAGTCCTATTTGTTTATTTATTTATTTATTGTTTTCCTTGCCTGGGGAGATATATCTGATAAAAAATTTCTATGAGCAGACTTCCAGCCAAGATGGAGGCATAGGTAGACGCACTGTGCCCCCTCGCACAACCAAGATATGGACAACAACGCTACAGAAACAAAATAACAACCAGAAATAACAGAAAATTGAAGTGCCGGGCAGTCCGACAACCAGTGAGTTGAAAATAGACTCGATGGACCAGACCAGTAGGAGGGGCAGAGTGGAGCCGGGTGAGGGACGTGAAGCAGAGACCTGAGCAACCAGAGACCTGAGCAACCGGGGATGCGCGCAAGTCCCCAGCAGGCAGACCCTGGGCGCACAAGTGTCAGTGGCTGGCAGGACAGGCTAGGGGGTGGTGACCAGCAGACCCAGCGAGGCAGCCATTGTGAAGCAAGGCACTGTGCACAGCTCAGTGTCCCAGCACCGGGAAGAGGAGCTTTGGGGCACTGACTGAAGAGGAGGGTCTCGCAGGGTGCACAGGCCCACCCACAACAGAGTTGGTGCCAGAGGGGCCCAGTTGGCTTGTGGAAAGCGGCAGAAGGGTCCGAGGTCCTACAGAGAGCAGAGCAAGCACCATTGTTCTTTCTCGGACCCCGCCCCCACATATAGCGTCACAACCCAGCGACTGGAGTGCCCCTCCTGGTGAAAACCTTAGGCCCCACCCCTCACTATGGTAGCCTGTCAAGACCAAAAAACCCCAGCAAAACATGGCTCAAACAGATGAGGATTGGAAAGCCCCAGGTCCCATCCTTTTAAGCGACCAAGAGGTAGCCAACCTATCAGATGCACAGT
>CM052544.1:42427280-42465948 GCA_028533065.1 Trachops cirrhosus | reverse complement strand
ATGTGTAGTAAAATGACAGCAAACTCACAATTATTGGCAACCACACCTGAAACAAAAACAAGAAGAAACTAAGCAAACAACTAGAACAGGAACAGACACACAGAAATGAAGATCACATGGAGGGTTAGCAACAGGGGAGTGGGAGGAGGAGGGGGGGAAGTATGAAGAATAAGTAGCATAGAGGGTAGATAGAAAATAGACGGGGAGGGCAAGAATAGAAGGGGAAATGTAGAAGCTAAAGAACTTATGACACATGGACATGAACTAAAGGGGCGGAGTGGGAGAGGGTGTTCAGGGAGGAGGGGAACAAAGGGGGGATAGTAGGACAAATGTAATAGCATTATCAATAAAATATGTTTTAAAAAAAATTTCTATGAGCAATGTCCAAAATTTTGCTGCCTATGTTTTCTTCTAGAATTTTTATGGTTTCAGGTCTTAGATTTAAGTCTTTGATCCATTTTGAATTTATTCTTGTGTGTGGTGTAAGAAGGTGGTCTACTTTCATTTTTCTGCATATATCTGTCCAATTTCCCCAACACCATTTATTGAATAGATTATCTTTCGCCTATTGTATGTGCTTGCTTCCTCTGTGAAATGTCAATTGACCATAAAGGTGTGGGTTTATTTCTGGGATCTCTATTCTGTTCCATTGATGTATGTATATGTTTTTATGCCAGTACCATGCTGTTTCTATTACTATGGTCTTATAGTATAGTTTCATATTAGGTAGCATGATTCCTACAACTTTGTTCTTCTTTCTCAGGATCGCTGTTGCTATGTGGAACCTTTTGTGGTTCCACATAATTTTTTGAAATATTTGTTGTAGTTCTGTGAAATACGTCATTGGAATCTTGATAGGAATTGCACTGAATCTATAGATTGCTTTGGGTAGTATGGACATTTTAATGATGTTAATTCTTCCTATTCATGAACACAGTATGTGCTTCCCCTTATTTGTTTCTTCTTCTATTTCCTTCTTCAGTGTCTTATAATTTTCCAAGTACATAACTCTTTCCTCCATGCCATTTCAGCAACCTTCCTACCCTCATGCTGACACCCTTGACTTTATCATTGCACACACACATACATCACTTCTGTTTTTTTCCAAATTCAGAGTCTAGCCTCCTATTCTTTTGAGCTACTTATTCAAGTATCCCAACTATAGCAATTCTTCAATATCACTTTGAAACTGCAATGCCTTTTCTCACATTCATCAGTTGATCAATAGTTCCCTTTCTCTTTCCCCCTCTCTCTCTATCCACTTCCTCCTATACTCTTTGAATTTCCCATTCCATCTTTATAATCACTTCCTTGCAAATCCTCTCAACACTCTTGCTCCTCTCCTTCTACTGCACTCCCCTGATAAACTCTCCCTGCTTGGATATATTCAGGCATCTTCTTTGACCATGTCTGCCCATGAGTTCTGGAAGCACATCTGGGTCCAAATGCATTTGCTAAGTAACATGGAAGACTGCAAGTTGTAAGTGGGTCTGGAGTAAGAAAGGCTCTATAGAAAGTCCAAGCAATGATGCATTCAGATCTGTAACTTAGTCCATCTGACCTGGTGGAGGTGAGGAGTAGGGTGGAAATGCCATGAGGAGTTTATGATAAACTCCTGCAGGAGAATCACAACATAAATCCCAAGGGTTCTGGAGCCAGGCCATATCTGCAATGGAGAACTGTAAACCATTATTAAAACTTCTTCTAGCGTGACACTGGGCTATGAGGAAAATGGAGTATCTGGTCATAAGACACTGAGTGACTATGTCGCTGAGTTGCCCATCTTGAACAGGGATCTGTCAGACCCACCACACCATAAGTTAGGATGGGCCCAACAGTGATACAGCATAAGACTGAAGTAGTATATCCAGGGTTGAGCATGAGTGTGGACAGAGCACATAGAAAAAGCTGCATGAAGCAGGTAGCTGAGACTCCCAGGTCCTCCACCTTTCTGTGAGCAATTATCCCTCAACTCACATCTATGGCCATCTTGGAGGTCCTTTGTGAAGAGCTGACAGAGGAGGAAAAAAGCAGAGCACCATTCACTGATAGTGACTTAAGTGTAGGTGCAAGCCAGAAAATGGACCACTATTGCACTCTGGGGCAACACTGTAAGTATCTGTGTGACACTTGGCTACCCACTGTATGTGGAAAAGAGAAAGGGCCTGAAGTAAGAATATACATAAATTTATAGGCAGAAGCGGATGACTTGACAAGTTGCTCACAGGCATGGAAGGACAAGGATGTTTGGGGAAGAGCCATGTGGATGGAACTAAAGGCAGAAAGACAAAGTGTGAAAATATTTATATCACATACTAATGCTCACAGATAGTATCCACCACAGAAAAAGCATTAAATAATCACGTTGACAGAATAATGTAGCTGGCTGACATCAGCCAGCCTCTGTCATTGGCTTCTCCAGGGCTGGCACAATGGGCTCATGAATGGCGTAGTCATGGTTCAGGGATGGAGGATATACATGGATCCTGCACATGGGTTCCCATTCACCAAGGCTGATCTTACCACTACTGTTGCCAAATATCTACTGCTAGCAAAAGAGACCAATTTTGATGCCTGATACAGCATTATTCTTCAAGGGGACCAACTAGCCACCTGGTAGCAAGTTGATTGCACTGGACCCCTTCTATCTGGAAGGGACACAATCCATTGTTGGAATTTTACAGTTTACCTTTGTCTCTGTGGACTTGGCCAACACCATTTTGTGAGGGCTTACAGAGTGTTTGGAACACCAACACAGACTCATTCTACAGCAAAAGAGGTGAAGCAGTGAGGCACATAAGCATGAGATCCACTGGTCCTGTCGTATTGTTCATCTCGCTAGAAGCTGCCACGTTCACAGAGTGGTGTAACAGCCTATCGAAGCTGCAGCTGAGGTGCCAGATTAGGGATGATACCCACAGGGTACACACAAAGCTTACACCTAAAGCAATGACCACCACATTGTGCTGTGTCCCAAGAGGAAAAATGCAAGGATCTGAGAGCCAAGGGATAAAGGTAGGAGTGTCCCCACTTGCTATTTCTCCTTGCATCTTCAGACTAGGGAGGGGACTAGAGGTCCTGTTTCCCATAGGAATAACACTTCCACCAAGGGAGACAAGAGAGTCCCACTAAACTTTAAACTATAGCTGTCACCTAGTCACTTGTTCCAAAAGATCACCGGCCAAGGAAAGGTGGCAACATCCTCACAGAGGTCATTGACCTTGCTTATCAGCAGGAGGTAGAACTGATGCTACACAAGAGAAATGTGTAGAAGAGTGTGCATGGCATCCCGGGTGACCCAGTGGCATGTGTCTTGGCATTCCCCTTCTCAGTTTGATGATACATGGACATGGACAAGCACAGCAGACTTAGATCTCAGATATTTCAGGAATGACCAGGGGTTCAGTTTTCATCACATAAGGTAAGCCAGCAGCTGTGCTAGCCAGGGGTGAGGGGAATTTAGAACCAGAACAGAGGACGGAAACTGTGATGAGTTGCAGCTTTGAGACCAGCTGAGGGAGAGAGATATTTCATCCCTCTGAGGTTGCTCTTGTGAATTTCCTCAGGAAAAGACCAACCATAATCCCTGAGAATATCTTCCCAGATGGGCTGGCTGAACTGAACACAGCACGTTAAGGGGGAAGGGCTTTCTTTGAATCAGGAGTCAGGTTGAATTTTAAACTTGCCAGGGCTGCATTTTAACCACTCAAATTGACTGGAAATTTATAGGATCTGCCAAACATTCACTAAGAGGTAGGAAATTGGGTGAACAAGGATGAAAGCAGTCACTGGAAAAAAATACAGCTATTTCAAGTTTACATCCAAATGAACTGAGAATCCTCAATGAACTGTTTATTCTTGTTACTTGCTTATTGTTTGCCCTTCTCTCTCCTTTGTAACATCCAGGAGGGCAGGACTCACTATGTCTGCTTTACTCATCTAGCACTAGTACTGCACCTGGTACAAAGCAATTACCAAGCATAGCTGTAGCTTTTGTACATATGAATGGAGTCTGCAACTACATGCAGAGGCTGTAAGATCTGAAAGCTGAGGGAGAACAATGAACACCAAGTAGAGAGAGAAGGCTTCAGGGGGTTAAGGTGAGCTGTGAATGCATCTAAATTTCCCTCCTTTCTCTTTCTACAGTAGAGTAGACCCTTGTCACTTTCAGCTGTAGCCTTTTGGTCCCATGTAGCTGCATAAACAAGTCGTTCAAAAGATCACTGCTTTACATCATATATGGGAATTCTTAAAAAATTTAATAGCATTGCTCCCCAAAGATGCATCATTTGAGGAATCACTATGTGTTAAATTCCCACTGTGTGCTTACTGTTGAGCTAAATGCCTCTCAGAAACTAAATCTTCTTACAAAGGTCCAAGAAAGACTGAGTCAATACAGAATTCACTTCTACAACTAGGAGTATTGCAAAGGGATTCTAGGATGCTCTCATTTATGCTTAGAGACCTGTGAACAAGATTTTGTAATGGAACCATGGAAATTCCACTGTCGTCCCAAACATCCCCTTTCCAGTTAACTGAAAAACCACAACCTCTGCCACATGGATCCAAGAATATTAAAGAGATGCTGGATCCTCCAAAGGCAAGTTAGAGAATTCAAAGTTCTGATCTGTGAAACCACAAAAGTGGCTGATTCAGATATGTTACTCTGATCAGTACAGTTTTCCCAACAAAGACACCTCAAGTGCTTGAAATATATCGAAACTGAGAATCTCTACCTATTTTTAATCAGTCCAGTTTCTTTATTTTTAAAGTACCTGTGTGTGACATTTCTGCGAAACAAATCCTGTCATTCTGCAGAAAGGCAGGGAAAGTTCACTTCTCTAAGTTTGCAGTAGTCAACTTCCAACTCTCAGGGGCAGAGAAGTTTATTGCTAGGCCTGGTCCAGTAGACACAGTTTCATGAGCATATGCAAAAGCACGGCTGTAACAATGAAATTTAAGCAAAAAAAAAAAAAAAAAGATAGTCCCCCTAGTCCAAAAAAACGAAATGCCCAAAGCAGAAGTGAGTCCCTATGGCACCTACCCCTACAATCTCTCTCCCCATCTACCCACACCATACCAGGTATACTGACCTGTGCGCAAGCTCCTTGTGGCCATTCATCTCACATAGCACCTCGCCACGTAAAAGATAGAAGATGGAAATGACTGTGTAGTCCATGTCAGGTTGTGAGTGTTTGAGAAGCTCCTCTGGAGCTAAAAGAGCAAATACAAACAGTACCTATCCTCTACTGGAGTTTGGGGGCAGGGCTGGGAGCAGAGAAAGAATGAAAAGAATAAGAGAAAGGAAAACTTACAAAAAAACACACCCTAATGTAACTTTTGCTTATCACCCTAGCTCTGGCTTTCCACAAGGGCTAGAAGTACCCTACTGGAACTGTCATAGTTACCATTCCTGTGAATAGTTACTACGTCGCGTAGTTACTAGATTCATCGGCACTATGCCTCTTTGCCTCGGGTAGATAAAGGCAGGCTGAACATGAAAATCCATTGTGATGACTATTTCCTGAGCCATGACATTTCCCAACACCTATTTTAAGCAGCAAGGAGTTTAAGGACAAGAACTGACATCTTTGCTAAGTAAAGCAATTTTTACTGAATTAAACTCTTCTAGCATCAAGAATTAACATTAGAGCACACATTATCCTCGTACTCTAGCACTGCCTTACACGCCGGAGAGCTTTCCTACAAAACGAACACACTGATCTTGTGTGCAGTGAACACTTACGCGCTTTTCCAAATTTGGTCAAGAATAGTTCTTTTTTTAAATGCTTGGCAGACTATTGGAAAAGGCCATTCTTTTGAAGTACGTACAAAGGTTATTTGGAAATTTGGAAAGTGAAGGCTTATAAGTTTACCAGTCTGAAAAAAAGTAATGAGTTCTCTTGAAAAGGAGTAACTGCTTTATTCCCTCTCATAGCTTCCATAGGAGCAATAGGTACCTCAGAAAGAAAACAGATGCTTTCTTATAAACTAATTTATAAACCATAATTTGGTACTTCCTGGTGCATATAATACTAATTTTGTGTGCCTTAAGAATATTTTAAGCAGTTTTAAATAAATTAAATGTCTTCTAATTTAATTGTGCCTTTAAAAAAGATTTCTCACAATAAAAGTAATAATACACTCATCCTATTTTTATTATTTAATATAGTGTGAGTGAGCTCCTTCTCATGCCATTAAAACAGTCTTTAAAATCTCTGGGTTTCTTTGACTTTTCAAAAGTATCTTCAAAAATGTCTCTTTTAATGTCTTCATAATATTCCAATGAATGTACCACATTTTATTTTGCTATGGTTTCTCCAGTTTTGACCACATGACTAGCATTGTGATAGACATGATTGTGCTGTTATTTTTGTCCATGTCTCTGATTTTTCCTTTAAGACAGAGTCCTACAATGGCAATTACAGTGTCAAAAGGTGTGAATCATCTGAAGTGTTGACTGTAGATGGTACTTATCTTTCTCCATTCACATTTAACACTTGGATTATCTAGAATTCTTTTCCCAATGTTCACCTTTAGTACAAAAATCTGGCTGCCTCTAATAAGAGTTTCCTTTTGCCATTAATATCTTTAGACTTCAAGCCTACCCCAAGGAGATGTTAAACATCTGGATGAAAATTTTTTAGGATTTTCACTATCAATATGGCCTTCTTCTCCCTTCAAAACTCTTTCCAAAATGAGGAGAAAAGGAAATAGAAAGAGAAACTCCATATAAAGTTAGAAAGTGGATGGAGGAAGGATGAATGACTTCACAGAACAGAGAAAGGTCAAACCCGAGGGCATGCAAAAGAAGATGCTGGTGAGAGAGAAGCTCATTCACCCTCAAGAACTCTGGACAAATTCAGGAAATGTTAAATACTGGATAGAAGGCAGGGGTGAGCCAGACAGAGGCAGCAGGTAAGCCCCAAGATTTCAACTGCCACCTGGCATATTCAATTGATTCCCCTCCTCACCAGAGACAGAAGGCATTATCTCTGGAGAAATTGAATCAAAAAAATCAACTCACAGAACATTAGGCCTGGGACAGTAGAGGGTTTTTGGTGAGGAGCAGAACTACAAACTGGGAGATCAAGTGAAAATTTGCATACTGAATATGAGAACTACAGCCCCTCCCACCACACAGCTATAAAATCATGGCAACCAAGATTCTGGTTGAGGAGACTGGATGATCCTTTCTTGGAGAAATTGAATGACATATCAGCAAAGACCTGCTGATGCTGACATGTTGGGCTCCCCAGCAAAAAAAACTAGCTGGCCCCCTATCCAACTGTCCTATTGTTTAGCTCATCAAACATCAACTTGCATGTACACACTCATTCATATAATAAATATTTATGGAATTACTACTATGTTTTAAGTATAAGAGATTCAGTAGTAAACAAAACAGATAGAAATCCCTATCTTCATACAGTTTCCATTCTTGTAGAAGATAACAAAAAAAATACAACAATAAGTAAATGGTACAGTATATATGGAGGAAAATAAAGCAGTAAAGGACAATAGAGAATGCCAGTGATTCTAAATAAGGTGGTCAGAGAAGGCCCCTCTAAGAAGGACACACTTGAACAGAGACTGGAAGGAAGTGAGAGAATGAGCCATGTGGATACCAGGCAGAAGAGAGTTCCAGTCGGAGGAATGAGAAAGTGCAAAAGCCCTAAGACTCCTGTGGCTGTGCAGAGTGATTAAGAGTGACAACTGCAGGACATGAGGTCAAAGAGGTGATAGGGAGCCACACCACGTATGGCCTTGTAGGCCATTTGAGAAAGACATACTCAAGGGGGTACCCTATGGCCCCCAACTTTGGAGGTTCACACCCCTGTGTAATTCTTTCCTCTTTAGCATAGATAGGACCTGTGACTTTGGTAACAATGATAGGATGTCACTCTTGTGATTATGTTACATTATGTAAGACTCTGCCTTGCTAGCAGACTCACCTAGTTTCTCTATCTCCCCTTGCAGGCTTGAAGAAGCAGGTTTCCATGAATCCTTCAAGTGCAGGAAATCAATGCTACCAACAATCACACAAGTTAGAAAACAGGTGTTTCCTAGTGGAGCCCCCAGATGAGAACCTACCCCCAGCCAACGCTTTGACTACAGCCTGTGAGTTCCCGAGCAGAGGATCCAGCTAAGTCATGCTGGGACTTCTGAATCACAGAAACTGTTAAACAAGAAATGTATATTGCTTTAAGCCAATAAACTTGTGGCAACTTGTTACACAGCATAGAAAATTAATACACCATTGTAAGTGCTTTTGCTTTTTATTTGGAATAAGATGGGAAGCCATTGGAGCATTTGAAGCAGTGATATAATATGACATTTTTAAGAGATCACTCTATCCTCTGTTGAAAATAATCTATAAGACACAAGTATGAAAGCAGGAAGACCAATTAGGAGGCCACTGCAATAATTTAGGCAAGAGGTGATGGTGGTTGGGACCAAGATGGCATAAGGTGAAGGTGGTGAGAAGTGGTAGGATTCCGATATATTTTGAGATACACAAAGAGCTCTTTACACTCATCCTTAAATATGAATACATGGCCTAGGATCATCAGACATTTGAGAAATACTAGAAATAGTTATATAATATGGTCATAGAAAATAATAAACAAAAAATTAAAAACTCAGAGAAAACAGATACAACCCAGTAAGCAGGATAAAATATTAAGAATTTCAGAAAAATAAGAAAAGATATTTCATCCTTGAAATAATAACAGGACTACTATATACAAAAGTTTAAAAGTATAATCCAAGGAAAAATTTTTTCAAATTAAAAACATAAAATTTTAAAATCTAGGAAAATCCCCTAAAAAATATAAGTAAAAAAAAAGAAATGGACAATAATAATGAAAAGGAAAGGAAAAAAAAACATTTTGGAGGTCAGGTTTCTAAATAATTCCAGAAAGAGAACAAAGAAAATAGCAGGAAGTAAATTATCCAAAACATTATCAAAAAAAAATACAGGGAAATTTCCCAGAATTAAAGGACATGATCATCCAGACTGAAAGGGCCCACCCACCAAGTATCCAACACAATGACTGAAAAACAACACAGACCAATCAAATTATTATTAATTTTCAGACCACTGGGGTTAAATTAGATATCCTAAAACCTCCAAAGAGAAGAAACAGCTCACCTACGAAGAACTGGGAGTCAAATGGTATCAGACTTATCAATAGAAATACTAAAGCTACAAAACACTGGAGCAATGCCTTCAGAATTCTGGTGTGATAGGAAATTATTTTTTATCTAGAATTCTACACCCAGACAACCATGGGTGGAAAACATGCATTTTAGAACTGGCAGTTTCTCAAGATTTACCTCCCATATACTCTTTAGCAGAAAGCTCCTAGAAGATATATTTCACCAAAACAGAGGAGTAAACCAAGGACAAAAAAAGATATGAAGGCCAGGAATCGGGGTAGAACACAGGAGAGAGATGAGACAAAAGGACTTCACAGGATGATGGCAAAGAGAGCTGCTAGGAAAATCCCATACTGCAGTCCCAGAGAAGGAGGGTCCAGCTTGGGAGGGAAGGATAGAAGGCTGCCAAAAAGATGTCTCCAGGAAAGAAAATAGGGAACTGAAAGCTAAACTTTGCATCTATTATAATAGAGACAATAAATAATGTCTAAAAGGATGACCCAAGAGGCCATAGTATATACATATTATTTATTTAAAAAAGCATTAAAAATGGCTTAAGAAGTTGAAGGTGGTTGCATCTTCAATTGGGAGAAGCCATAGGAACACTGATCTTTGTTATTAGCCTTACTTAAATGTTTAAAAGATAATAATTTATTATTTTCCTTTTAAAAAATTTTGTTTTTAAAAAAGTAAGTGGTTTATTCCCAGAATTTGTAAACATTCTAAGAAAAAAATGCAACAGGCCATGTAACTAGAGGAGAAAATCCTATCTTATCACAAATAAACAAAGCACTTTGTGTTATAAAATGTGAGAGGCCCTGGGAAAACTCCCACCCCAAATCCTCTCATCCTCAAGATTAGGGATTGATTCATAGAATCACAGAGTGTTAGCATCAGATTGTCATGAGGCTAATGAAGCCTAAGTTATGCACTACCCTCTTTTAAGCAATGTGTTCCTAAGTAAACACATATACACACATGCACACATTTTTTCAAATAGGTCATTCGCAGATATAAAATACTTCAACCACAACTGTTAAGAGTGTTGTCTTTCCAGTCTGACTTTCCTTCTAACACGCTTCTTCTAGAGTTGAGTACCACTGGAGTAGAGGCCACTTGGAAAATCTCAATAAAGGGAACTTGAATTGTGGACACATTTAGTTTTGCTTTTTCAGGAAATATTTATATACGGTAGCTCAGCTTTACTTCTGAGTTAAGTTTTTGCTTTCACTTCCAATGTAAGAAAGATGTCTAGCAATGTTCCTACTATCAACTCTGCTGACTCACCTGGCATCTCTCATGGCATGAAGTACAGAACTATGATCATGTCACAGTATGATCATGTCCTATGGCACCCAGCCTCAGAAGTATATGACCAGCGTAGAAGAAATGAAATGTGCATAACTAGAAGCTAATCTATGGAAAATTCTTCCAGTCATCAGATATTTAAAATTGTAAATGAAACATAAAGTTTTCATTGATGCTACATCAAAAGAGAATTCCTCTTCTAAAAGAAATATACTTGATAAGAAGACCAATACAATTATAAAAACACCACTTTTTGTCTTTTGGTGGGAATCATACAAAATAGAATTTATCAGAATTCTTGTCTTGACATCAAATACTGACTTCAGTGAAGAGAATATATATTCAGATTAAGCCACTAAGATGAAAACATCAAAAATAAAATAAAAATATCAATGACACACAAGTTAATGAGTATTGTCAATTCAAGAAATACTTGTGATTGGTGACTGTAGAAGAATTTTTTCACCTTACAGCTTATATATAAAAGAAACCAGAAGTTTTTATAAAATTCATAACAATCCTAAAAATTTACATAATAACCATAATAATAATAACCACATTAACCTTGAGTAATAAGCTGTGAAGCTAAAAGAAACTTTTCTAAATTATCAATGATAGAAACAAATTTGATCAACCATATTAAAGGAAAGACTAAATTATCTATAGAAAATTATATTCATTGTCAGGTGAAAAGATGATCAAAGTATGCTGCAAAAAATTAAGGGAAAAAGTATCATAGAAGTATGTTGGGAGTATTTAATTACTAAAATACTCATATGTATAAAAATATATACATATATTTTGGGTGTTTGTGATACTTATCACTTTCTAGTACTTATCAACTTTAAAATTATTGTATTGTGTTGCAGTATTTTTTCTCAGTGTAAATAAATGCCCATTTTCATACCTAATTTTGTATTTGTAATTTTGATTTTTTTGTTAAAAGAAGGGGCCCCTATATTGAATGAGCTTTGTTGCCCCCATTAACTGGATCTGCCTTTGGTAGGGTCTCAACAAACTTAAAACATCATCTAGTTCACCAATTCTCAAGGGAGGTAGTAATGCCTGCCCCACCCCCCACATAGGTGTTTTGGAAACTGTGGTGGGTGTTTTTGTTGTTCTCCCAATAATTTGGAGAGAACCTACTAGCATTTGATGGTGGTGATGAGGAATACTCAGCCTCCAGAAGAGTCCCACCCACACACGACTGTCTTACTTCCTCTTTGACTTTCCAATATCCAGCCAGTCAATTACGTGGGTGAAAACCAGATATTTAATTATCTGAGCCTAGAACAGAACTCTTTTCTACATATAAGCACATGGTATATTGGGGGACACAATTTAAATATATACTAAATTTTTTTAAAGAAAAGCAACCAAGAAGGGAAGATCATATATTATTTTGTTTGGAACTTTACCAACAAATGTTCACCATTTCAGAAAATCGCATTACTGACAGCAATGCCACTAGTTGTATTTGAAGGTCAATAAAAATGATCAGTGAGGGTAAATACCACACAACCATAGCTGTATCATTTGTAGCTGTCACATTTATGGTGATTCTATGTGTAGTTGCAAACATCTCACTACTCTAGTATGTCATCTGCCGAGCATTCATGTTTTGAAGTACATGTTGTTTTATGTAAACTACCTTCCTTTTATTTCTCTCTTATATGACAGCTAAGGTACTGTATTGATTTTTAAATGATATATATAAGTAACATGTTATCTCTGAATTTCATTTTAAAATAGTAAAATGGGAGCTTAAAATGAAAGGGAAGACATTGATATGGCTGATGTGACTAAAAACCACTAATTAAATTTAACTGCTTCATTTTGTAAATTAAAAGACTGAGAATCCATTCAATTTGGCTAGGTCACAAAGTCTGTCAATAATAGTGCCAGGACCAGAACCCAGGAACTAACTCACTCTCTCTCTCTCTCTCTCTTTCTCTCTCTCTCTCTCTCTCTCTCTCTGTGCCTTCAGGGGCTATGCCACTGGACCAAGTAGCTTTCCTTATTGAAATAGGAATGCCATAGAGAAAGGAAGCAAAATAAGTTATGGTCCAACATTAACACCTCAGTTTGAATGGTATGATCTTCTTCTCAAGCAGCCCAGAAGTTTTAGAGAAGCTTCCTGCCTGAATCAGACATTGAGAAGAATGTCAAAGTGGAGATTATAAAAAAAAAGGTTGTGGAAAAAAACAGTGACCAAAAAATACCAAAAACAAACTTCCTCAGCATCACTCCTTTGCCAAATGTGAATTCTGAGAGTAATCCTACCAGAGAGGACATTTCATTTGCCAGCTGACCTGACAGTGTCATTGACATGACCAATGCAGTCCACATATGCAGAGTGTCAGCACACATCTGACCCAGCATGCAGGGAGGGGAGGTAATGTCACAGTCACAGGTGCTATCATCGAAGAGTTGCCATGGCTGTGACATTTGAGAGACCTCTCGTGTAAATGGGCTTAATTCCAACTGAATTCCTTGAGTCAGGCTCAGAAAATTAATTTCTTGGGCATACAGGATCTTGCTTGGATTGAAGTGCACAAAGCAGCTGATTTACCCAAGTACCCTAAAAATCCACCCAGAAAATGGAAGAATCTAAGGATTAACAATGAAAATGGCCCTGGGTGGTGTGGCTTAGTGGATTGAGTGCTGGCCTGTGAACAAAGGGTCACTGGTTCAATTCCCAGTCAAGGCACATGTCTGGGATGCAGGCCAAGTCCCCCAGTAGGGGGCACTCGAGAAGCAACCACACATTTCCATTTCTCTCCCTCTCTTTCTCCTTCCCTTCCCCTTTCCTCCAAAAAAAAAATAATAATAAATAAAATCTTTTTTAAAATACCATATATTTAAAAAAAAAACAACAACAATGAGAATGAACAAGGGACTGGATCCATCCAAGCATGAGTAGCTTAATTCTGACAAATTTTCATTAATCAGGAAAACAAACCACAAAATTAGCTTTAGTAGATAATATTAAACATGCATGTGAGTAAAACCAAACTCTTATCTCCCTCCCACTGCCACCTGAAACCAGATTTTTCTTCCAACTTCCTGGTTTCCATTCAGGATTTCATTCTTCCTATGAGCTCAAAACCTCAGTGTTTAGACTATTCCTGTTCCCTCGCTCTATACATTCTATCAGGTACTAGATTTCCTCTGATATTTTATGTTCTTGCTTTATACTCTTTCTGCCTCACCCCTTTTTACCCAGATTACCATAGGAACTGACTAACCTCTCTCTTTTCTCCATTTGTCCTGCTAGGTAATGTTCCTAAAGTAAACACCAATATATCATTCCACTCATGTAGTTATTTGCTTATTGTTTCTTTCATTCATATATCAAATACTTGGGTCGTTATGTGCCAGGCAATGGGAACAGGGGTAAGTATATCCCAGTCCCTCTTCAAGGAGCTCACTATCTGGAGATGGATACAGAAAACTCAGCCGGCATTAGACTTCAGAGTGATAGGTGGTATGACAGGATGATAGGGGAGGAAGACCCACAGAACCAGTGTCCAATTCAGTAGGGGACAGGGAATCCTTCTGGAAGTCATAATAGGTGAAACCTCAAGAATAAGTTAGGGCTCATCATAAATAAAGGGATGAGAAAGATGGTGAAGACAGTCAATAGAACAGAGAGTGCTTAGTAAATTGCAATTAGCTCATCATTTCAGTTGGTGTGTACCTGCCAGGAGTGGGGATATGTAAGGATTGAGTCTAGAAGGACTGGTGGAGGGCAGGTCAAGGGTATTATAAATTCTGCTGAAATCCTTCAAAGACTTACAGAATTCATACCATTTCCTCATTCTGGCACTCAACACTCTATCCAAGGTGACTCAGTCTACTTCCTAGTCCTCTGTCTCATTTGCTAGCCTTTTGCTGACACCGACTGTTCTGTGACGTAGCTTATCCTCCCTTCTTCCTCATTCCTGGGCCACTCCACCCTAGGCTTTGGTTCTTAACACACACACATGTGCCCCCAAAAGTTGGGTCCCACTTTAAGAAAATTCAATATGTGAAATCCAGGAGTGGTAAATAGATATATAATTGGTTGAGGAAAAAGAGAGGATAAATTATTCTTCAACAAACAAAAAATTAATCACAGTGATTTTAAATAGTAGTTACTTTTGTATGCTGTAATATTAATTTATACACTATGAACTGCTTTACAAAGTCCCTGAGCTGAGATAGAAAAATACTTAAACTTTAAAACTGTCTTTATTTGCAGCTGACATGATACTGTCCATAAATAATCCCAAAGATTTTCCCAAGAAACTACTAGAACTGATAAGCTGAATTCAGCAAAGTAGCAGGATACAAAATTAATATACAAGAAATAAGTTGCATTTTATATGCTAATAATGAACTAACAGAAAGGGAAATTAAGAAAACAATTTCATTCATAACTGCTTCAAAAAAATCAAAAACCTAGGAATAAATCTAACCAAAGTGTCAGGAGCCGACCAACAGCTGACCCTTGACACAGTCGGGATAGATGAGTTGCATCTGCACAGCAGAGGCAACTGTGGCCGGATCTCCTGTCTATCTCTTCCTGTATGCCTGTCCCTGCTAGCAATAGGTGGTGGGATTTTTGGACACCTGTGCTTTATAACAAAAAATCTGCATGATGCCTCTGACTCTGCGTGAAATGACTTGTTGACAACAGAATAGAAACCCTTAACAATCCTAATGCTGTCTACTTCCCCCACCTGGGAAGTTAAGGACAAAATTAAACTATGGGCAGACCAACTGCCAGAACACTGGAGGAAGTTATTGCTAGAAATGTTTATTAAGGAGTCACCATTTAAAAGCTTAGGATTTATTAGAGCCACTACCCCTCCCATACCCTGAACAGGAGTGTAAAGAAGCAAGAAGTTCTAGTTGGAAATAATAATCTCAATACATGGAAACGAATACAAAACATGGCCTCCCCAAGATGTATAAATCAAAAAACCTAGGTAAGAAACCAGTTACCTAACCAAGACAAATCTAACCTCAATGGACAATAGCTAATTTCTATATAACCTATAAATCACCCCTTGCACCCTTTTAACTTAGACCAGTCCCTAGAATCTCAATAGACACCTAGTCACTAATTGGCACCTGAAAGTTTGTGCCCATATAGCCTCATTGGCTATCTGATTGATAACCCTCTTGATCAAAATAACCTTTGTTTAATATGGTTGATCTGTGTGACCTCCTGTACTTTTCGGTTATTTCTTTGTTTAACATGATCGATCTGTAAAACCTTCTGTACTTTTCAAAATTATTTCTATGGTAACTGTTTCTGCTTTAATAATCACACTATGCATTGAATGTTGTATAACCTCCCCTATAAAAATAAAGATTGATTCTTCTTGGTGAGTCAGTCAGGCCTAGAGAGCCTGGCTGTCCTCCGGCACACCACTTGGTGTCTTGCTCCAGTCTCTTTACCTGTGCCATGCATCCTTTGGGGACCCTGAGACCCCGCCGAGGCTGGACCCTGGCACCAAAGATGTAAAAGACCTGTACTCAGAAAATTATAAGACACTGAAAAAAGAAATTGAAGATACAAATAAGTAGAAGCACATACCATGTTCATGGACAGGAAGATTTAACATCATTAATATGTCCACGCTACCCAAAGCAATCTATAGGTTCAATGTGATTCCCATCAAGATTCCAAAGACATATTTCACAGAACCAGACATGATCTTTTAAAGATATCTTATGAATCACTTAGATTAAATAAATAGTTGATCACATTTTCTTTTGTTCCCCAAATTCTTCTATTAATCCAGTGAACAAGTATTTATCAATATTTATTTTGTTGTCACTCATGTGTCACTCAGATGGAGAGTTCAAAACACTGTTTATAAGGATGCTCAAGGAAATTAGTGAGCACCTCAACAGCATAAAAAAGTTCCAGTCAGAAACAAAGGATACACTAATTAAAATAAAGAACAACTTACAGGAAAACGACAGTAGAGTGGATGAAGCTGAGAATCATATCAATGACTTGGAACATAAGGAAGCAGAAAGCAAACAATCAGAACAATAAGAAGAAAAAAGAATCCAAAAAAATGAGGATAGTATAAGCAGCCTTTGGGACAACTTCAAAAGTTTCGACGTTCACATCATAGGGGTGCCAGAAGGAGAAGAGAAAGAGCACAAAATTGGAAATCTATCTGAAAAAATAATAAAACAAAACTCCCCTACTTTGGTAAAGGAACTAGACATGTCCAGGAAGCACAGAGAATCCCAAACAAGATGGACACAAAGAGACCCACACCAAGACACATCATAATTAAAATGCTAAAGGTTGACGATAAAGAGTGAATCTTAAAAGCGGCAAGAGAAAAGCAGTTACCTGCAAGGGAGTTCCCATAAGAATGTCAGTTGATTTCTCAAAAGAAACTTTGCGGGCTAGAAGGGACTGGCAAGAAATATTCTAAGTGATAAAAAGCAGGGACCTACAGCCAAGATTGCTCTACCCAACAAAGCTGTCATTTAGAATTGAAGGGCAGAGAAAGAGTTTCCCAGATAAGAAAAAACTAAAGGGGTTCATTATCACCAAGCCATTATTATATGAAATGTTAAAGGTACTAATTTAAGAAACAGATCAAAACTATGAACAATAAAATGACAATAAATGCATACATATTTATCAACAAATGAATCTAAAAAACAAACTAAGCAAACAAAAAGAGCAGAGACATAGCCATGAACACAGAGAGATTTTTGATGGTTGCCAAATGGGAGGGGACTGTGGGGGAATGGTTGAAGAGGTGAGGGGATTAAGAAGTACAAATAGGGAGTTACAGAACAGCCATGGGGATGTAAAGTACAGTGTAGGAAATGGAGTAACCAAAGAACTTACATGCATGACCCATGAATGTGAACAGTGGTGTGGGGACTGCCTGATGGAGTAGGGGGTGCCAGGTGGAGGGGGACAAAGGAGGAAAATTGGGACAACTGTAACAGCATTATCAATAAAATATATATTTTTAAGAAGACAATGTAGTAGGTTCTAACACTGGCCTTGGCAGCCTGTAAAGGTCAAGAGGAGCCATTTCAGATTAAATGGTAAAAATCATAGGGGAGCAAGCAAAAAAAAAGGTATCTGAAGTCCAGGTTCTAGTCGTGATTATGGCAATAAGTCACAATATGGTTTTCAGGCATGACACATATACATGGATTTTGAGACTCAATTCCCCCACCAATAATGTGAGAGAATGGATTGGGTTATTCTAAAATTCCTTTAATCTAATATGAATCAAAACTGAGAATAATTATCAGAGGCTTGGTTTTGAACAGGTGGTAGACCAGCAAATTATGCAAATAACTTAGAATGATCACCAGAGTATGGAAAGGAATAATGATAATTCTCTTTGATGTGATTATGTATGTACACATTATGGAACATGAGCATGATGGTTATCTTCAAGAACCAGCACAGCCTATAGATGTGACCTGGTTCAGCTTCCCAAAACATGGGTTGGTGTTATGGGGAAAAATAATACAATAGACATTCTAGAGAAAAAAAAAACTAAAACATTGCAAAGTTAAATGCCCAAGATGGTACTATAAATCTAGTGTAAAATGACAAATAACTGATTAATATGGTATTTTTCTTTTACTGTTTATTGTTATTCTTTATTCACCATTATTCTTTATTTATTGTTATTCCTTAATTGGTCCCTACTTGTCCTCCTAACAAGTGATTTATTAAGAACTTACATGTCTTCCAGACTGTGTTCATCACTCACCACTGTCTGGTATTGGATCATCTATTTGTTTGGTCTGCCTCCCCCACTGACATGTAAGATCCATGTGGGCAGGAACTTTGTCTCATCCTATTCTTTGTATCTCTAGTAGCTTGAAATGACCCTGATACAGAATAAGCACTTAATAGTGTTGATTTAATAGATGGATATTAAGTGTTCTGAGAGAGACAAACACATAAGATATTTTCTCAAATATAATGGAAATTTTCATGGGGCACTTGGGACTACTGAACAATACAGACTAATGTATATGCAAGAACAAAATTATTTAATATAGAGTCATGCTGTAAAGTTGAGAAAGTAGAATAAAGTGATCAGTAAATGCTATCATGATTAGAGAAGTTTCCAAATGAGGTAGAGTCTAAATCAGACTCTAAAAGATGGACCATTTGGGGTTTGGAATGAGGGTGAAGGAAAGCAATGAGGAAAGGCCAACGAAAATGGCACAGAGGAGACCAGACAGACTTCAGGAGAGTTTCTTTTGGGTGAGAAAATGGGAAGTAGAGTTGTAAGGGCAGGTGAATCACAGATTATGGAAGATTTCCAAGAGAAGACAAGGGTTCAGACTTAATGTAATAGAAATAGGAAGCCTAGAAATAACGAGATTAAAATCTTGCCTCCCAGACTAGATTGCAGCAACTCTTCTCTTCCTGGGTCCCCCGAAAACAATGACCAGGGTTGGTCATACAGCAGTTGTTTAATTAGCACGTCTGATTAATAGAATTTCAATCAAAGACCTGGGTCTTTCATTCATCTATTATTATTCATAGACCCCACAGGAAAGGAGCAATTGCATAAATTTTATTTCCCATCCATCTTTTGTGCCTTTTTTCATGCCTGCTGCTGTTTACAGTCCAGGAAAAAAAAAAAGTATCATGAACTAAGTCATTGCCTCATTAGGAAGCAGGATCTGATCTGAAACCAATTTTTCAGAACAATGGCTTGTTAAGTGCTGAAAAATGCAGTGTTTAGTCATGGAGAAAATAAAGACAGATTCACATGCAATTTGGGGTTTTTTAATACTAAGAGATGAGAATTTTAACAAGTGGAGGGAAACAGCCCATTATCATGTCTCTGCTCCTTCAAAAAGAGAAACAGGACATGCTCCTTAGTGCACAAACAGAAAAAGCTTCCTTTTCCCTCACGCCCCATATTTTCTTACTTAAAATTCAGAATGAATGTTGGCCTTGTAAAAAGGTGAGGAAGCTCAGGAAGGAAGATGTGCGAAGCTCAAAACAAATCCTTTCGTGAAGGACAAACTGGGTGAGCAATTTCAGGCGAGGGTGTGTAGTGAGCACAGTCCTCCAAAGCTGCCAGTGGCTGCTGATTTCTCTGAAAAGGGCAATGAGGGATGCTGAGAGAGGAGTTATGAAGTTCAGAGAGTGGGAAATCACCTGCGAACATCAAAGGGAAATGGACCGAAGGTGATGCTGCTTTTATTAAGAAGTAACTCAGAGTAATTCAGTGAGAATAACTTCCATTCTACTACTTCTATGGTCTCTGAAAGATAAATGGTTAGAAAATGGAAAGTATTTGACTCTGCCCACTAAGAAGACCACTGGAGGAAGAACAGTGGCAGAATATCAACGTGACAATACTTGTGAAATAGAAAATACCCCAAGATGCCTCTTTCCATGGCCCTGAGTGCATGGTTCAGGGCTCATTTCCTCTGTGAACTCATTGCTTTCCCTCTGCTCCTAGCCACAAATTTTGACCATTAACACTAACAAGTCAGTCAGCAGATTTGTCCCATATGTCACAAGGGAGACCAGATCAGTAAATGGGAGTAGCTCTACTCAAGTTTTTGTCTACTTTTGGATAAAATATCTCTGTTTAAACTATATCCATCACACCAAATTCTTATGTTAAAGTATAATGTAAGCTAAAGAAAGCAGAAAACATCCCTGAAACAGGGCAGGCTTTCCCGGTTTTCAAGCAGTTGCTGCTTCTTTTGTCTCCAGCAGTCCCATCCTGGGCTTGTTGAAGAGGATTGTGGAAATGCAGGCTTTGAAGGGCATGGCCCTGGCTACTTAATGCACAGCCATCCCTCCCTCCTCTTCTTTTCCCTTCCAGCTTTAAGAGTGTATGACTGTAAGTCCACTTTTAATTTAGAGTTAACATGGTTTGGCTCTTAAGCTACATTGTAATTATACTTTTATGTATGCATCTTAATCTCATCTCCCTATCTACTATAAATCATAAGCTCTTCGGAATGGGGGGTTATTTTCACTTTTGTGTCTTCCAAAATGCATAAAAAAATGTTGGGCACACACTTTGGAAAACAGTTTGGCAGTTCTTCAAAAAGTTAAACATAGAGTTACCCTCTGACCCAGCAATCCACTCTTACACCCAAGAGAACTGAAAACATACATTCACACAAAAAAGTGTACATAAATATTCAGAGTAGCATTACTCATAATTGCTAAAAAGTGGAAATAACCCACATGTCCATCAACTGGAAAATGAATAAAATAAATGTGGTATATTGCATAAAATGAAATATTATTGAACCATAAAAAGGAATGAAGCACCAATACATACCACAATATGAATGACCGCCGAAAATATGCTCAGTGAAGAAAGCCAGACACAAGAGCCATATATTATTACATGATACCATTTATAGACAATGTCCAGAATAAGCAAATCCATGGAGACAGAAAGTAGATCAGTGGTTGGTGGGAATAAGATGGAAGGTAAGAGTGGGAAGTCACTGCTAATAGGTATGGGGTTTCTTTTGGGATGATGAAAATGTTCTGAAATTAGATAGTGATGATGCTTGCATAACTTTGTGAATACCATAAAATCACTAAATTGTATACTTTAATTGGTGAATTTTATGCTATGGGAATTATATGTCAAATTTTTTAAATGTTGGGCACATAGAAGAATTAGTGGTTGAAAGTAAGGTTTCCAGAATTATCTTAGGGGGAAAAAAAACACAAACAGAAACTATGCCTAGTGACTTTGGCGCAATTGTGTCTTCTTGTTACCATGTGATGAGCTAGAGGCTTTCTCCACTTTTGTATGCCTCTCTGAGAGAGATTGTGCAGCAGCCAGGAAAATACTGCTCAGGTCCCTGCTGCAGAGAGCATGCTTGACTGGTGGCCCCAGCTACTCCTCCTCTAGATTTGCTACGACATTTGTGCCAAGCTTCCACTGGCTGCTCCCAACCGATAACTGAGCACAACAGGGCTACTAAGGCACACTCATTTCAGCAAGACACAGACTCTTCCAACAGGCAACTACGGCTGAAGGTCTCCCTATCCACCTGGCATCACTAAGAAGTTGAGTGGTGCTCTCCTCTGCAAGCCAGAGCTCACAATAGGAAAGGCAATCACAGAGCTAGGCCCATTAATACCTATTAAGATGAGGGGGCCCAAAGTAATAGAGGCAAGGAGGACCATCAAGGGCAATGGCCTTAACAGAGTTAGGAGATGCATAATAGAGCATAGAATTTTTAGAGGTAAATAGATAGGCAGCCATCAAGGGTGCTACTTAATTTAACATCGATAAGCAAAAAAAGAGGGTGCAAGAAAGGAGGGACAAGAGGTTGGATGTGGTCATCTCAATAAAAAGTTACTTTACCTTCTCTGCTCCCCTATCCATGGCAATTTTTAGACCTGAAATTCACTGCCTAAAAAGAATGAGGTGGCCAGTTCTCTCAGACCCACAACAGCACAGTAAGCATACAAGAGATTCTCCTAATCCTTCTCCAAAGAACCTCAGGCCATTTACTCATTGATTATATAGTGAGATATGGAAATTTCCAGATTTTTTGAGAACTATTGGACACAGAATCTGAGTTACCATTGATATCTAGAGACCCAAAGCATCCCTATGGCCTTCCTGTTATCATCTTAGGTGGGGCCATGTCTGGCTCACAGTGGGCTCTACCCAGTGATCATTCCCTGAGTCCCTGAATATATAATTGGAATTGATATACTTGGAAGTTGGAATAATACCTACATCGAGTCCTTAGTCTGTTAGGTAAAAGCTATCATAGTGGAGAAGACCAAGCAGTAACTCTGACATTAAGCCCCTACAAGCCAAGATAGTAAATCAAAGGCAACATCACTTGGGGAGGGGATGGAGATTAATGCCATCACTAAAGACCTATAGGATGCAAGACCTATCATATTTCCAAAAAAATTTAGCAGTCTGGTCCCTGCAGAAACTGCATGGATCCTAGAGAACTCCTATAGACTAAAGCTCACACAAATAGTAGTCCTGATGTAGCTGCTGTGCGGGGCATAGTATTAATGCTGGAGTAGACCAACAACGTGTTAAGTACAGGATATGTGACCAATGATTTGGCAAGTGCTTTCTTTTCCATTTTTCCATTCTACATTCACATAGGACCAATAACAACATTCATCTACAATACATCTTAGAGGTAGGTTAATTCTCCTGCTCTCTGTCATGATATAGTGTGAAAAGATCTGGCCACCTGGAATCCCACAGTACATCACACTGATCCATTCCATCAATGACAGGATGAGTCTGCTGGAGGCCTTGGTGAAAAACATGCTGCAGAGGTGGAAGAAAAACCCTATGAAGCATCAGCGACCTGCCATTTCAGTGAAGTCTAAAGGGGTCCAATGGTCAGGAACATGCCAGAATATCCCTTCCAAAGTAAAAGACAAATTGCTGAATCTTACATTCCCTACCACACAGAAGGATACACAGTGCCCAGGATTCCTCTTTGGGTTCTGGAGGCAACACAGTCCACACTTAAAATACTGCTCCAATCTATACAGGTGACATGGAAGGCTGCCAGCTTTGGGTTGAGCCCAATGCAGGAAAGGGCTATATGGGACGTACAGCAGATCTTTCTGCTACTTGGGCCATACAGTCCAGCAGACCCTATCATGGAGGGGGTATTAGTGGTGGAAAAAATGATGCTTGTGGAGCCTACAACAAGCCCCAGTGGGATAATCACAATGCAGGTGCCTGGGATTCTGGAACAAGGCCAAGCCATCTGCAGTGGAGGATTTTATGCAAAAATAAAAAATAAAAAAATGAAAAAATATATATATATACAGTTTTTGATGTGTTACTGGGCCCTGCTAGAGACAGAATGTTTGACTCTGGAGAAACTGAATGACTATACATCTGTCCACTAAGAGCTGGATTCTGTTGGGTCTGACAAGTCATAAAGTGGGACAGACCCAAAAGATGGAAATGGTACATCTGTGACTGAGCCTGAGCAGACCCAAGGGCCCAGGAAAGCTGCCTGCACAGGTAGCCCAGACTCAGATCACCCACCACAGCTATGCCTGTGCCTCTCTCCCACCTTGCACCTCTGGTCATACACAACCAGCTGAAAGAGCAGGAAAAGGCCCAAGTTTGGCTTACAAATCTATATGATATGTGAATTATACCTCAATTTTTTAAATGTTGGGCACAAGTTATATGTAGATATAAGCTGAAAATTGACAACTGCTGCATTACAGCCATTTTCAGAGTTGGCCTTCAAAGACAGCAGAGAAGGAAAATCTTCCCAAAGGAAGGAATTAGGAGCAGTGCTCTTGACCATGCACATGTATAGAATTGGGAATATATAAAGATTCTGAAGCTGTGGCCAGTGGCTGGCCCTTTACTCAGTGGCTTGGAAGTGTAGTGGGATAGTGCCTTGTAACTTAAAACAGATATATGTAGCAAGACCAGCCTGAGAAGGGTGATTACCAAGTTCTCAGCCCACTTGATATGAAGGTTTGGGTCACAATACAGACCAGTAAGTTGCTGCACCCTGCTAAGGTGATGGCTGAGCATGAGGGCAGTTTAGAATGGATGGTGGAGGAGAGAAAGGATGAACACCAGTTCATCCTGAGTTCAACACCAGTTGGCCCTGAGGTCAACCACAACAATGGGCCATTGTTCATCCTACTGACCTCTTCGTGGTTGCCCCTGAGGAAGATAGGCTGATAAGAATTATGGAGCAGCTGCTCCCTGGGCTGTGTAGAGAAGATTTGTACAGTGCAAGGGGTGGACACTGGCAACCACAAAAACACACAGCTCAGATCTCATGCTATGGGGTATGCAATTGACTGACAGCCCCAGCCAGTGATTGAGCACAGTGGGGAGATAAAGGTAGGCTTATTCCAGCAAGACATAGGGCTTCTCCAACATGTAACTTGACCCCCATTGGCCTCACTGAACCTCTTTTGGACCTGTGCTGTAGTCCAAGACTCTGGTAACCAAATCCTACTTCCTTGCCTTCCTCCTTCCTCAGGTGTCAGACCTGCATCACATCATCTGCCTTCTCCTGCGCCCATTCCCAAGAAATCTCTTGCATGTCTAATGCCATCTTGAAGTCTGATTTGCAGTGGACTTGAACTACCACAGGCTGCATTTTAGTTGCTCTCTGTGAACAGAGAATAACATTGTGAACAGGTGCTTTGTGAATGCAGAGGATTTTTATCATTATCCACTCTGCCCAAAATAGGTGTCATTATTACCTCCTGCCAGGAGTTGAGGGATGATTGAGTGGAGTGCACTAGCCATCATCTAAAACACTAGAAATGATGAATGTGCTGAATTTCAAAACTGCATTTTATCAGTTCTCTTTATCCACTCAATTTCTACTGAATAGACGGTGAATAGTACCAATCCTAGCACAGTTCCTTATGCACAGCCAGAAGTGTTAGGATTTGGAGACCACTGAGGGACTCTGGGTTTCTGTGGAATTCAACAGACTTAAACAAAACATTGGTGATTTAGAATCTAACTAGAAAAATAAGTAAGCCTCTTTATTGGAGAACTTTAAGCTTCCTATCAGAGCAAACCAGTGAGCAACAGCCCACTCATCCTAGTTAACCAAGCCAGTGAAGCAAGTGTTGGATGTAGGGTCAGGGCTGGTCAGCATATTTTCAATGCCCTCACATACAGCAGTCCCCACTTATCCACGGGGTATTACATGCCAAGACCCCCAGTGGATGCCTGAACCTGCAGATAATACAAACCCTATACACACTATGTTTTTTCCATTATGTATATACCTATGATAAAGTTTAATTTATAAATTAGGCATGGTAAGAGATTAACAACAATAACTAATAAAATAGAACAATTATTATAATATACTGTAATAAAATTCATGTCACTATAGCCTCTCTCTCTCATTGCTTTCTCTCTCTCTTTCTCTGATAACTGACCTGATAGCCCAGATGGCTACTAAGTGACTAATGGATGAGCAGTCTACTTTGGACAAAGGGATGACGCCCATCCCAGGTGGGACAGAGTGGGACAGCATGAGATTTCATCATGCTACTCAGAATGGTGCATAATTTACAACATGAATTGCTTATTTCTAGAATTTTTCATTTAATATTTTTGGACTGTGGTTGACCACGGGTAATGGAAACTCTGGAAAGTAAAATCACAGACAAGGAGGGCTACAGTGTCTCCTTTCTGGGACCCCTCTCTTTTCATCTGGGTGTGCATGAGACAGAACCTTAAAATGCTTTCTTTCTCAAGGGGTTAGCACTCTGAAACGACTTCCAGTAAAATGAAGTTTTAAAATGTAGGGAAATCTTTTGGGCAAAGGAAATGCTTCTACCACCTATCACTTGTAATAGCTCCTACTATGCACAGGAAACTGTGCTGGGTTGGCTGAAGCTTTAAAATCTGAGATCACATTCAAATACATTGTTTAATGGCTACTGAGATCCTCAGTCAATAGAAGGCAAGTTGATCAGAGATTGGCATTCTAGGTTACAGAGAAGGAAAGGTTTGCTCAAGACCACAGGTCAGATTCTGCTCTTCTTGCTTCACTCCTCTAACCTTAAAGAGTACCTTCAAGCTTACTACTTACTTTTTACTTTTAGAACAATTATATTTATGTCATCGAGAAAGGCAGATGAGGTCAGAAGATACCACAATCAAGATTTTAGAAATCCTAACTATTGGATTGTATGCTGTGACTCCACCCTGCTCCCTTTGGTGATGAAAGTCTCTCCCACCTGTAGGAGTGCTGCCAGCAAAAACCTCTCAGCTGTCACCCTTGCACAAGTAACCTTGGTGGAAAACAGACAACACATTGCCAAAATCATAGCCCCTTACCAGGGCATACTGCACCCAATAGCTCTTTGACATGGAGGTTTTAACATGAAGTCCTCTTGCCCCAACTCAGGATAATCCTAAAAGTCATGTCATCTCCATTTTTAAACTATCCTCTGGGGTCAGCTAGGGCTTAACTGAGTCTGCATCATGGTTCAACTTTTTTTCTCTTCCACAGGTTTTGACTCCTAGTAAGTCTTAAGAGCAATCCCTAGTAAGTCTCTTGCATATTAGTCTTCAAATCAGTACCAGACAAAGTATGAGAAAGCAAACAGGAGCTTAGATATTTTGAACCTGGATTACCAATTGGCAGTGAGGATCCTGTCACTGGGGGAACTGTGTAGCATTAAGCAACACAAGGTAGCAGTACAATTGTTAAAATTTTTACCTGTGGTGAACTGGGGTGGTATACTGGGAGAAAGAATGGCATTGGCTGGTTTGGTGCATCATGCATTGAAAAAATATAGGCAAGATAGTAACAATAAGGATAATGAAATTGGGTGGCTATTGTTAAATACAATTGATACTGAAAAGCTGAGAGTGACTAATCACCACTTAAAAACTAAGTGTGAAAGACAGGTGGCTTCTTTCATAGCATATGAAGAGGCACTGATCACCTGTAGTGGGAGAACAGAAAAGGATGAGGTCAGTCCCAGGACTTAATAATAAGGGCAGATCAGTTCCCAAGTAGATTAAGCACCCCGTCAACATGGATTTGCCAGGCCAAGGATGGAGTCCTGATTGGGAAAGAACAGGAGCCTGACACATGGGATGGAGACATCTGGGCTGATCCATCTGAAAATGTTAAATCTCTATATTTCTCCCCAAACTCTGAGGCTGCAGAAGTGGCCCAGTCTTCCCTGTTAGGAGCTAGCACTCCCCTTTTGCTTGTGAATGACGCAGAGAATTCTCTGAGCTAACAGGCACATGCCCCCTCAGGATTCACCCTCACCTCGCATTCTAGTCACTAGGCCAATAACAGGGCTTAAGTCACAACACAATCCAGCTGTGTAATGTAAATAGTAAATGCTCTATGAGTTTAGGCAAGCTGGTAGGGAAGTGAGAGAAGAGGATCTGGACCTGTAGCCTGAGGTAGGAAGGAGAACACACCACAGAGGAGCTTCAGGACCCGGCCAGCATGCAGTGCAGGAGTGAGGGAGGCACACAGAGCCAGGTCCTGAGGGTGCTCCACCAAGGAAGGCACAAAATAAGGTTGAAAAATGGACAGTTCATGGCTTTGGGAGCACTCTCCAAGGATACATGATATACCCTGGCAAGGATCCCAGGAGATGATGCAAATACATCACTAAGATGACTCCGAGAAGCACAGAAGAGGAATTGGGCCACACTAAATATAGTAGAAATGCCAAAACTGATGTGGCAAATGATGAAAGAAGGATCAAAAGGCTGGAGTTGGTGGTACTAGTGTGGATGTACTATTCAAGGCCAGAGAAGCCACCAGAGGATGTACCACTTACCGAAGCTAAGAAATTCAATGGTGGCCGTCCTCTGTGGGCCAGGGCTAATGGTAGATCTAGCATTACAAAACTGAACTCATTATAGCAATGAGGATGAAGGTGATAGGACCCACCCCCACCACCTATATTACCCCACCCAAAAGAAGCCAGGTGGCAATGCTTAACTGTCAGACGGGGTGGATGTAATAATCATAGAGAACAGCAAGGTCAGAGGGGCAGCCAAGAGGACTGGGACGCACAGTTATGGAGACGATTAATAGAACACAGGATCCCTAGGTAGAAAAGAAGTGGGAAGCCAACATGAATCCGGACTCCCAAAAGGAAGGGTCCTGTAACATCACAGCAAGTGTACACAGCAATTTCCCTCTGTGTTTCCTCCTCAAATGGGCCTATAGCCATCTCCCAGGTAACCGCACTACCTAAAAGGATTGCTGGACAGAGGGTCCAAATTGACATCAATTTCCAGAGACCTAAAATAGCACCAAGCCTAGGTACTAAATCCAAGTCAGGGGAAATGACAAAAATTAGCTCCACCCTTAAAGACTTAAAGGACACAGAGAGGATGGTCCTCATCATGTCTTCATTTAAATCACCAACCTGTCTCCTAAAAAGATAAGACAAATCCTGGAGGATGAAGGTAGGCTACTGCAAATTCCACCAAGTAGAATCCCCAATTGCAGCTGCTGTGCCAGATGTGCTATGTTTGGTAGAACAGATAAAGATGGCCCCAGATATGTGGTATGATCTGGAAATTGCATTCTTTTCTATCTTTCTGAGAAAAGATGGTTGGAAACAGTTTACATTCACTTAAAATAGTCTGCATTTGTAGTCTCCTATACACTATTCATTTATAGTCTTGCCCAGAGCTATATTAACCTGGTGGTCTGGCTGGAAGTCCCACAGAATATCACACTGAGTCTCTACATAGATGGCGATTATGCTAATGGTACCAGATGGACAACTACACTGGAGAACTTGTTAAGACGTCCGCTCTCCAGAGGGCGGGAAATAAAGCTTACCAAGACTTACTGCCACATCAGTTAAATCGGTTCACTCAGGAAGACATGCCAATCACAATCCTGGAGGAGCTTCTCCCACAACTTACACAAAAGGGTGGATCTGAGCAGCACAAAGCTAGACGCTTGTAGACACTGAAAGGGAAGGAATTCCACTGCTCAGAGGGCTGCCAACAGAAAGGCCTCAGCTGTCCTTCCCACCCTGCCCCGGGACTGTCTTAGATGAAGGTAGCCACCTAATCTGAGGTGACACTTCTTCACTAAGGCAGTCCACATCCAATGACTGACCAATAGCAGGTGTGAAAGCCAAGCTCCTCGCCCACACTCTGTACAGAAGCTTCAGAACTCCATGTGATCCACTGCAGTGTCCTCTGAGCTGGCATCGAAATTTAGCTTCTCCCTCTGCTCAGTCCTTTCTCCCCTTCCTTTTTACAAGTGTTAAGCCCTAAAGTACTCCTTAATAAACTTCCTGAATGCTAATCTGTTGCAGAGTCTGCTTCCCATCCTAACCTGCAACAGTGGCAAACCTAGAGCTAGCCTTGGGCTGTGATTCCAGATCCTGACCATGACAACCCCATTTGAGAAGGAAATGAGCCTACCCCACCATAGTCCTGGAGTTATATGCAGACAGAATAGAAAACACTTGCCAGTAACTTTTAAACTTTGGAGGTGGAGTTATAGTTTCCTCTGAGATTCTAATGAACGGTCTGAACAATTCCCCCCACCAAAGGAAATAGCATCAAATACTGCATGAACTTCAAATAGTTCATGGAATAACTACAGACCCTAAATGAAGAATTTCAAATTTACATCATCTCTGATACACCCTAAATTTCTTGAGATTCAACCATATTTCCCATAGTGAGACATATTATAGGCATTCAGTAAAAGTTTGCTGATTTGAATGTTGTAAGTACTCAATAAATGCTTGTTAATTTGATGTGATTTCAGATATAAGGTGATGAACTAAAGCAAAAATTTTCTTTCTCCTACCTCTCACTCAACTACCTAAAAGGTAACCACTGAAAGCCCACCAGGTAGGTAATCACTGAAAGCCCACCGCTGCATACCTTTATCTCTCCAGCTTATAGATTTGCTTCAGTTAAATGAAGATGCTCTAAAAGATATCAAAATAACTTATAAGTCAGTTTACCTATCAGGAATCAGTTATGTTCAATCTTGGGCACTGATGTTACATAGAAGTGAGGGAGAGTCATCAAGAGGACAGTAGGTACCAGATGAACTCAGTAATTGAAGGGTTGTGATAGATGAAGAGAGGAAAATTTCTGGAAATGAGTATCGACTTTATCAGCTTCAGCTGTTTTGCACTGGAGGCCCAGTTCTGCACACAAAATGACATTGTGCCAGTTGCTAGCTCAGAGCAAATTACAGTAACTCTACATTTTACCTGGTAAAAATATGTAATTACTGCCCTAGCTGCCATGGCTCAGTGGATTGAGTGCTGGCCTGCAAACCAAAGGATCACCAGTTCAATTCCCAGTCAGGGCACATGCCTGGGTTGCAGATGGGTCCCCAGTGAGGGGTGCGTGAGAGGCAACCACACATTGATGTTTCTTCCCTCTCTCTTTCCATCCCCCTCTCTCTAAAAATAAATAAATAAAATTTTTAAATATATATATATATAATTACTTCTTGACATTTTTAAAGGAAAACCAATAAGCCTCTTATAATAGAGCCACTGTATTAACACAACTGATTCTATATTAAATTTAATTTCCTAAGAGGTACGTAAGACCTTTCTGAGGCCATGTGATTCTTATTTGCCACCTTCATTTTATTTGCTCCCCCAATCTCTTCAGGCCCCATAGCTGAGTAGGCCTAGAGCAGGGGTGTCAAACTCATTTTCATTAAGGGCCATATCAGCCTTGTGGTTGCTTTCAAATGGCTGCATGTAATTTTAGGACTGTATAAATGTAACTACTTCTTAACAGTTAAGTGAGAGCTCAGCGCTGCTGCCGGGTAGAACAAGGTGCCTGGAGGATAAAACAAGGTGGAGGGCCAGATTCGGCCCGCAGGCCTTGTGTTTGCCACCTATGAACTAGAGGCTAAAAACATTACACGGGGTCAGATCAAACAGCATGTACTGATTTCTGGCCCGCTCTGGGTCAGGGAGAAGGCAGGTGCCTAACACAGACCTCAGTTCCAGGACTCCTGGCTTTCTTTAGAAATCCTTCTTATATAAGGAGAGATAAGGGGATGCAATGGAAAGAATTCTGGACTAAAAGCAGATGTGTTTTGAAGGTCCAGCCTAGCACTTACAAACTGTATTCTTAGGCAAATCAATTTACCTCTATGTCCCCTAGAATAAGAATATTACCTGTCTTACCCAATAGTATTCTTTGAGAACCAAATGAGATAATATACATGAAAGCACTTTGTAAACTCAGATACATTAACACTCAGGTAAGTTTTATTTCTATCGCCTCTAAGAATACCTCTCCTCCCCCTCTTCCTCTCAAACTTCAGGCCTAACACCCTTTCTGAGATCTCTATAACCCCTTCTATTTTCTTCATCCAACTCTCTTCTGGGTTTCTTCTATGTGTCTAATATATTCCACACAGTTCCTCACATACCATCTTATGCTATTCACTGGTCATGTATGATAGTCCTCTCTGTAATTTGAATGTAAGCACATTGTGAACAAAAGCCATGTCACATATTCTAAACTCTACTTTGGCTTAAAAACATATAAGTCCCTAATAAATAGGAATTTGACAAGCTGATTGTGAAATACATTAAAAGAACACAAGTCAGATAAAGCCAAAACACTCCTAAACAATAATACGAGGGGACTTTCTTACCAGAGATCAAGACTTAGAAAGTTACAGTGATGAAGGTAATGTTTATGGGCACACAGACGGACAGAGTAACCAGTGTAACAGAATACAGACCACCAGAAACAGTGACATGCATGTGTAGAAATGTAATACATCTCAAGGTGACATTGTACATCACCTGAGGAAAAGGTGAATTATAAATGTTGCTGAGACAACTGATTATCCACACGGAAAAATTAAATTGGATTCCAGCCTCATACCAGGTATAAAAATCAATTCCACTGGCTGGTGTGGGTCAGTGGATTGAGCACCAGACTGCAAACTGGAAGGTCTCAGGTTTGATTCCCAGCCAGGGCATATGCCAGGACTGTGGGCCAGATCCCCAGTTAGGGGCATGCAAGAGGCAACTTGTTTCTCTCCCTCTCTTTCTCCCTCCCTCCCCCTATCTCTAAAATAAATAAATAAAATCTATTTTAAAAAATCAATTCCAGATGATTTAAAGACTTAACTGGGAAAGGCAAACTTAAATTTTTAAAAGAGATTATCTTTATGACTTTGGAGTAGGAAAAGATTTCCTAAAGATTTAAAAAGTGCTAATCTTCAAAAAAATTGAAAATTTTTACTATGTTAAAATTAATAACTTCTGTCACCAAGATATAAAGAAAATGAAAAGCTAAGTCATAATCTGAGAGGATATATTTGCAGCATATCTGAGGAACAAAGGATATGTATCCAGAATATATAAACAATAATAAAAAAAAAGATGGCTCGGCAACCTGGACAAGATCTGCAGGGGAGACACAGTTTTGGAGTTTGAGTCTTGCCAAGTTCAAGGAGTTGGGGTGGGCTTGGCACAATATGGGCTTTTCACAGATCTATTATAACAAAGCACAAAACTAATTCTGCACAAATTCAAGGTGACCTGCCAGTAATTAAAATACCTGCTGGAACAAAAATCACTTTCAGATGAAGATGTGACCCTGCGATGGCACACATGTTGGAGTTAGCAGACACCTTAAAGCTACTATGATATGCTCCAGGACAGTCTTACTAAATGGACAGATAGGGAATCTCAGCAAAAAAAGAAAAAAATTTTTTAAGAGATCCAAATGGAAATTGTAGATTTGAAAAGAACAATAACTGACATGAGAAGTTCACTGGATAGCCTTGTTAGAAGAAGAAAATTTTAACAAACTTGAAGACAGATTCATAAATATTATCCAATCTTAAAAACAGAAAAAACAAAACTCAAAAAGTAAACTGAGATTCAGGGATTTATAGGACAATTATGAAACAGTCTCATGTTTTACTGTTTTGGGAAATAAAATGTTATTAGGACAGCCACACTGTTCACAGAGTTGAGCAGTTCCAACAGAGATGGTATGGCCTGCAAAGCCTAACATATGTACTATCTGGCCCTTTACAGAAAACGTTTGATGAGTCCTAGGCAAGAGGGGCATAGGGATGGAGCAATGTTATAGGAAACCCATGGACAAGTCACCTGGCAAAAGCTAGAACCACAGTGGCCCATCCACATCCTAGAGCCAAGAGGAGACTCAGCCACAGTCACTTCCAGAAATACTGCTCAAGACAGAGAGAAGGGAAGAAATACATGGCTTCTCTCTTCCTTGTGCCCTCCAGTCTCCCCCAGTGTCTCGCACTCACCAAACCCGGCTGACATGAAAGCCTGAAACACACAGCCTGCAGGAGTCAGCCTCCTCCAATACAGGCAGGTCAGGAGAAGGGCAAGAAATAGATCTGAGAGTGAATTAAAGCAAAGATGCCAACTGCCTTAGAAATTCTTGTACATCTATACCAAGAGATATGGACAAGAGTGTTCTAGCAGCACTGTTATTAAAAATAAATAAATAAATAAGGAACAACCAACGTGTCCATTAATAGGAGAATGATTGAAAACACTGCAGGCCCTGGCTGAGGTGGCTCACTGGATTGAGTGGCGGCCTGAGAACCAAAAGGTCACGGGTTCTATTCCCAGTCAGCCAGTCGGGGCACATTCCTGGATTTCAGGCCAGGTCCCCAGTTGAGGTCATGTGAGAGGCAACCAATCAATATAGCTCTCACACATTGATGTTTCACTCCCTCTCTTTCTCCTTCCTTTCTCCTCTCTCTAAAAGTAAATAAACAAAATCTTTTTAAAAACACTGCAAAATTAAAAAAATAAATAAATAAATAAATAAAAAATAAATAAATAAAAAGAAAAAAAAAACACTGCAAAATATTCACACAATATGACACAGCAATGAAAACAAATGAACTACAGCTACCCACAACATTTAACTCTAAAAAATATAGAGCTAAAATTTAAAAAATTGAGATGCCTAAAAAACATGCTGTATGATAATGTAATTTGTCTAAGATCCAAACATGAAAAACTAAACAATACATTGTTTTCTGATATATACCTATGTATTAAGATTATAAAGGAAAGTAAAGAAATGATAAATACAAATTCAGCTAGTGGTTGGTAGTGATAGGAAAGCAGAAGAATAAAATTAAGGAGAAATTCAAAGGTAGTTTCAACAGTATTGGCTATGTTTATTACTAAGTTTAGTTTTGGTGTCATTGGTATTTATTTTACTATTAACCTTCATAACTTACATACAGTTTGTGTGTGTATATTTAAACACATATTTGGGTATGTATCAAAAATTTTTTATTGATTGCTTTTAAAGAGAGAAAGGTATAAAAGAGAGAAAGAGAGAGAAAAACATTGATTTGCTATTCCATTTATTTATACATTCATTGGTTGATTCTTGTATGTGCCCTGACCTGGGATCAAAGCCACAAACTTGATCTGTCAGGATGATGCTCTAACCAGTTGAGCTACCCAGCCAGAGCCTATTTTTTAATAATAATAATTTCTTAAGATTTTATTTTTTTACTTTTAGAGAGAGGGGAAGGGAGGGGGAAAGAGATGGAGAGAAACATCGATGTGAGAAATATATTGAATGGTCACCTCTCACATGCCCCCAGTTGTGGACCTGGCCCACAACCCAGGCATGTGCCCTGACTGGGAGTTGAACCAGCGACCTTTCAGTTCATAGTCTGACACTCAATCCGCAGAGCCACACCAGCCAGTGGAATTGATTTTTATGCCTGGTGTGAGGTAGGAATCCAATTTAATTTTTCCATGTGGATAATAAGTTATCTCAATACCATTTATAGTTCACCTTTTCCCCAGGTGATAAAATAACTATTTTAAAAGAAAGAAAACCATGTTTCCTAGCTAAGCTTTGTCTGTTTTTCCCTTAGGTGTTTCAAGGCCACTACCAAAAAAGTGTTCCTTTAATTTACAAGACACAATCAGGAGGCTTTGTCCCAAGAACAGCCAATCCTAATCGTAATACAGACAAGTGTGTTAGAGGAATGTCTTTCTCCCTTACAAGAGGAGACACAGAAAAGCATGGATACACTTTTGGAAGGGGAAATAAAGAAGATCAATACAAAAGCATTGCCACAGAAGGCCACTATGAGTGACACTCTGCTTGAGAGACTCCCAGAGCCCACAATCCAGTTGTAGAAATGCGACAGTGCAAAACTGTGACATGAGCCTGCAGAGTGGGTTCTGCAGGAAAGAGGTGGGAGAGATGAGGACTACCTGGGAAGGTGAAGGAAGGCTTCTTACAAGAGAAAAGACCTTCATGACCTTGATGGGTGAATGAGATGCCTTTTTTCCCTAGTACTTGGGATCCCCAATTGTTGATGATTTGAGCAGGCCAATGTAGGAGGCTGCTCTGCATGGCATGGGCCCAGCTCCCACTCGGAGATACACAGGACCCACGCCCACAGATAGGTTCTCCCGTGGGGAATCAGGCCTGCAATGTACCTAGGCCGCTATGAGTCTTGCTTTTTGCTAAAACTCCCTCACCCTGAATTGAGGACATTTACTGCAAAGTAACTTCCTAAAATCCATGCTAAACCTTCCAAGGATGAGTGTAACCAGTTCAACCACTTTAGCCTTTTCATTTGCAAATATCCCTCTTCTGTAATGTGATTAGTGCCATTGGCTCCTTTGTTTTCTGTAAAAGGTAACCACCTAAAGTGAGCCTGTGCATAGTGAATGAGGACCATCATGTAATGGGCAGAGAGACACAATAAAGGACTGTCATGGCAGAGGCCACTGTTTTTGCTCCCCTTGAGAGAAAAGCCAAGCTGTCCCTTTTCCTCCACTGGACTCGGTAGTCCATGTGAATGTCTCATTTCATCCATAATGATGTGAACACCGTGGGCTGGTGTCTGCATCAGGCCAATGCTTATCTGTATCTCAGGTCCCTCACTATGTGGGGGGTTGGGGGGTGGAGACAGGGGGAGGCAGATAAATCCCAACTGCTTTGAAGGGATGTTTAGGAGAAAATGCTTGGTGACATAGAAAATTAATAAAACTCTTCATTGATATGGTTAAAAGAAAAGGGAACATTATATACCAATGCCAATACCTTGTCACTTTGTTCTCTCTAAATTCCTGGTGAGTCCACAAAGCAATCCTAGGCTTTGCTAGAGAACAGGAGCTTTTGTGTCCCATGAGGCATCCTGCCAAGGCCTCCCAGGTTAGCCTCTGCTTCTGGCATATTGATGGCAGCAGGATGATAGGGAGAGTGCTTTTAGGTCTGGATTCAAGGCAGAGCAGAGAACTTTGCACATACTACCTTAATAAATGCAGAATGAATGAATGAATGAATGAATGGTCTCCCACCTAACAATGCAAGGCATTAGATGCTTGCTTCCTTTAATACAAATTGCATGGGATTCAACACTCCCTGATATATTAAAACTATAAGTGATGTCTAAGAACTTAACTCACACGATTAATAGTTCAACATAAACATATGTAGAATGTACAATAAATGTTTATATAAAGGATCTTGTTCTTAAAAACAATGTATTTAATGCCTCACAAGTTATATGTATGTTCTCTTGGGGTTTTTTTTTCCTATTAAGCTAAGGACAAATTAATCTCTCAACAGCCAAACTTCAGAGATAACTCAGCCAAAATCCATCAAAACAGCCTTCTTTGTGCAGTCTAAGGGGCCCTGGGAATCTGGTCTTGGGGAAGGAATGTACCCCATGTTAAGCCACTTCTCCAGAGTCCCCAGTCACTTAAGGTGTAACACACTGACCCCATGGTTAAGTAAAGCCCAAGCATTTCACTTTACTGACAAGGCAGATGGCGCAAGGACACAGACTTAACGAATGAATGAGCACAAAGGGATTGGAATCAGATAAGGTCAACATGAGGGTTTCCAGTAGCCCTGGCTAAAAACAGAGCTCTTTCTCCCTTCTCTGGATCAGTACATCTACTTTATCACTCCACAGCTGTTAATCAATCAGATTTGTATCTAAAAACAGGAGGGGAAATAAGTGATGCAAAGCTCTCCCTACTTACCTGATTGCATGCATCAAATTCAGCTGACTTTGTTGCTAAGAACCGAACTTCTACCTAAAGTAAAGACCTTCAAGTCTGACCGTTCAGAAAGGAGCTTTTCTTTCCATGCCTTATCTTGATTGCTTACGGTCCACAAAACACAGGCTGCTCCAGAGACCTACCCGGAGGACAAATGCTCTACTACAGGCCAGGAAAGGATAGTAATGACTTCATCTGTTTCTTCCCCTTACCAGCCCTTGCCAGTGTCCTATAGGAGCTGCATCTTCTTACCACATTCTTTTTATTGTAGTTATATACAAGATGGAACAAATTAGATTTACAGTTGTAAGTACATATGACACAGTTTACTCTTGTATTATTATTTGTTATTATATTATTTTCCACATGAAAAACATTGCATGTATATACCACATTTTGTTTATCTATTTATACATTTATGGACTCTTGGGTTGGTTCCACCTTTTGACTATTTGTGAATAACGCTGTGAACATTAGTGGACAAATATCTGTTCAAGTCCCTGTTTTTTATTCTTTTGGATATCAATTCTTTGAGGTATATTTTTAACATTCACCATTATTTGTTTATAATGTTTTTCATATATTATTACATCACTTTATTGGTTGTTTTAGGCATCACTAGATGTTATATATATAGTATAGTCAATATTATCACGATAACTTTGTATGGTGATAGTTGGTTCCTAGACTTAATATGATCACAGCATAAGGATTATAAATGTCAAATGACTATGTTGTACACCTGAAACTACAGTATTGTATGTCAACTATACTTTAATAATTTTTTTCTGTTGGCAGATTTCAGAGGTGTAGATTTGTTTATCCTCTTTGGGGTTTACTCACTTCTTAAATATGTAAGTTTGAGTCCCTTCCCAAATTAGGAAGTTTTCAGCTATTTTTTCTTCAAATACTCTTTCAGCACCATTGAGCTCTTCCTCTCCTTCTGGAACTCTGAGGACATGAATGCTAGCTCTTTTGTTACTATTCCACCAGAAATCTCGGAGGCTCTGTTCGTATCCACTCCACTACTGAGTCTGTTCAGTGACTTATTTTGATTATGTGATTTTTCAATTCTCTAACTTCCATTTGGTTCTTTTTTATACCTTTCTTTCTTTGCTGACATTTTCTATATTTTCACTTTTTCTGAAAGAATTTGTAATTGATTGTGGAAACAGTCTTAGGATGGTTGCTTTAAAATCCTGGTAATAGAGCTTCCGGCCAAGATGGAGGCATAGGTAAACGCACTGTGCCTCCTCGCACAACCAAGATAGGGACAACAACAACATAGAAACAAAATAACAACCAGAACTGACAGAAAACTGAAGTGTATGGAAGTGGGAGGAGTTAAAATTAGACATGTTCATCCGGACCAGTGCTCAACAAGACCAAAAAAGAACAGCAAAGAGATGGTTCAAACAGGAGAAGAATTGAAAGCCCCAGAACCCATCCTTTTAAGCGACCAAGAGATAGCCAACCTATCAGATGCACAGTTCAAAGCACTGGTGGTCAGGAAGCTCACAGAATTGGTTGATTTTGGTCTCAAACTAGATGAAAAAATGCAGGCTACAATAAGTGAAATGAAGAAAAATGTACAGGGAACCAATAGTGATGGCATGAAAGATGGGTCTCACATCAATGGAG
>CM052544.1:42293752-42426780 GCA_028533065.1 Trachops cirrhosus | reverse complement strand
ATTCTGAGGTAGGGTGAGAGTAAAGAGTAGTAAATAGGTGTAGTGTGTGAAAGAATAGAGTTAACCACTACAGTAATAGGGTTCAGGAAACTGTGAAGTGGGCTAAGATCTGGGAGGGGTGTTGTGTATTATTTACAATTATATGGAATAGCTATTATTTACAGTAATATTAGACCAACAATCATATGACAGAATCTATGAGATCTAGATAACAAGAATAGGGAGTATAGAACCTTGAGTAATGTACTAATGGAACACAAATGAAGGAAAGTTAATTAGCAATACACAGGAATGAGATAACAGGGGAAACCTATCAAATGATACAATACAACCAGCCAAGCAAAGAAGACTATACAGAAAGAAGAGGAATACCAAAATAGTATTAAAATAAAAAATGTAAGAATAATGAAAAAATGATAATACAAATATGCAATTACTTCCTTCAAAAAAGAAGTAAAAAAGCAGAAGTTGGAAGGAAGAAGAGATAAATTTGGAAAGAAAGGGAGAAGGAACAACACTAGAATGAAAGAAAGAGAAGCATAAGGAATTAAGAGATATAAAAATAATAAGAATTAAAAAATTAAAAGTTACTTTAAAAAAAAGACAAAATCAAACAAAAAAAAACCTCTTGTTGGTTTCAAACTGGCCAAACCAGTTTTTCTGGTCTTGCTGGCTTTAGCAGTCTGAGGGGCGACTGGAATCACTTTTCTCCCTTCCCATTCAGAACTCAGTCAGCCTCTGGTGTACTGTTCCCAGAGCCAGTCTGGTGCCTCTCCACAGGGCCCTGGGTGTGGGATCTGGGCCCTCCTAAGCACGTTTTCCAGAGCTCACCACCACGGACTCCAGGCTCCCGCAGAGCGCCCACACCTTTTCCAGATTCACGGGTGTGAGCTCTGGGGATCCTGAGGGGCACACACTTCCCCTGAGTTCACAGCCTGGGCACTGGGGATCCTGCGGAGTGTCCTCGCCTTTTTCTTGTTCACAGCTGTGGGCTCCAGGTCTTCCACAAAACCACACTCTCTCTGGGTTGGGGGCGCGGGCACAGGGCCAGGCTATCCAGCTAGGCTGCCCTTGGTCACACGGGCTGGGGCGCACACTCTTCCCAGGGCTATGTGTGGGTGCTCACAGCCCCTGCGTGATTGTCTCTCCGTCCTCACTCCCCTCTCTGTGCCTTCAAGCAACCAGGCCTCCCCTGACAATGTTCACTCCTTGTTTGGCCAGGGAGGGAGCAGTTGACCCAGCTCTCTCCCGAGAGCCCTGAGGCAGACCCCGGAGCACTGGGCCTGGGGTTGCAACCTCCCTGGTCCCAGAGCTGATCCCTGGGCCCTTATTATCCTGAAGCACTCTCCTTACCATCTGGTTTTTCAATGTCTGCTACAATTTTTGATCTCCTATTTTCATATATGTTGTGATATTGTTGGCTGTTTGCTCTGTTCCTCTGTAGATCGGCTAGGTTTTTCTCCTGGTGTGTAGGGGGAAGTGGAATCTTCTCCCTCCTACTATGCCGCCATCTTCCTCTCCCTCTTCACTTAGCATATTATTTTCAAGATTCATCCATGTTGCGGTATCCACCAGTATTTTATTCCTTGTTATGGCTAAATAATATTGCATTGTATGCATACAGCACATTTTGTTTATCCACTAATCAGCTGGTGGACATTTGGGTTGCTTCCTCCTCTTGGCTATTAATAATGCTGCTATGAGCTTTCATGTACAAGTTCTTGTATACTTGTTTTCATATGAAAATATATGCTCTTAATTCTCTTGGGCATATACCTGGAAATGGAATTGTTGGGTCACATAGTAATTCTAACATTTTGAGACACTGCCAGTCTTTTTCCAAAGTGACAGCAGCATTTTATATTCCCGACCAGCAATGTATGATGGTTCCATTTTCTCCACATCCTCACCAACACGTATTTTCATTATTATTGTTATTATAGCCATCCTAGTGGGCATGAAGTAGTATCTCATTGTGGTTTTGACTTATTTTCCTAATGGCTAATGATGTTGAGCACCTTTTAATGTTCTTATTAGCCATTTGTATATCTATTTTAGGGAAATGTCCTCTGCTTATTTTTAAATTGGATTATTTGTCTTTCCATTGTTGCTTTATACAAATCAAGAGTTCTTTATACAAATAAGATTTGCAAATGTTTTCTCCCATCCTGTGGGTTGTCTTTTTATTTTCTTGATAGTGCCATTTGATGTAGAGAAGTTTGTAATTTTGAAAAAGTTCAATTTGTCTGTTTTTCCCTTTGTTGCTTATGCTTTGAATGTCACACAGGATGGGTTACAGTTGTTCGTATGGAAAATAATACAAATAATTAATAAATAATACAAGAATAAACATTGCTTCATGTACTCAAAACTGTAAACCTATGTATGCCCCACCATTATGAAGATTCACACTTGTTTTTCCTGTTAAGAGTTTTATAGCTTTGTAAAATACCATTTTATTAAATCATATTTTTATTTATGTAAGACAACTATCATGCCAAACCTTCCTTATTTTAAGGAGCACAAAAATATAAAGAAAACACAAGATATATTTTAGTTTCATCCTTCATAGAGTAATAGCTTATGCTGTAAATCATTCCTACTAGAATCAAACCCTAGAACTGACATGTCTAAGGAGCGCCTTTGGAAAATCTGTGTGTCCTGATCGAAAAACAGTGTTCCAAATTATGCATGTGTTCTATATATTTATCTATAATTATTTGTTTACCCAAATCTATATAAATATATTGTCCTACCACTAGAAACCATTAATGTGAAAAAAACAGGAAACTCTGTATAGACTGATTCAACTCAATACTCACTAAGCATAGAGAGACAAAGGGTATATGAGTGGCAGAAGACCTCTCTATTGATATATTAATAATATATTTTAAGACTGAACATAAACCAATCCCAGTTACCTAATCTTTCCAAGCCTCAGTTTTGCCTCTGTAATATAGAGATGATAACAGTATTTACCTTATAGGTTATGAAGATTAGATATGACAATGTATAAAATGTAATAATTGTATGTGTAACACATTATAAGCTCAAGGAATGTTAGCTGTTATTATTTTATCATGTTTAATGCACATTAAAATTATTTGTAGTAATTTTTAAAATAACACATTTTTCTTTTGACCCTCTCTGTCCCTTCTTGCCATAGAAGGATATAAGCTCTATGCAAGCAAATGAGCAAATAATGATTTGAGCTGAAGATAAATAATAGCCTTGGGAGAAGTCTACAGAATTAGAGAGATAAACAAGAAACTTTAGAGTGGGTAAAGACCAAGAAATGTTTATTTTTCCATCTCTTAGGTGATACTCTAGCTACTTCTCCACTGGCACTGAGCTTTTTGAGAGCCAAGCAGTTACCCTCTCCAAGCTATTCAACTGAGCATTTCTCTGATTATTTTCTTGTTTACTGGGAAGGCAGCAAAATGTATTCAAAAGAGTGAGAATTAGGAAACCTGAGTTTGAGCTCTGATTCTGCAATTACCTGTGTAATCCTATAGATTTGCCTCATTTCTCTGGCCCTTGATGTTCTGTTTGAGGAAAGAAGGAAGGAAGGAGAGAGAAAGGGAGGGGAGGGAAGTAGGGAAATGCCCTTCCAATTCTGAAAGTCTTATATTTGGGAAAGTCTTACATTTAGAATTTCTTTTCATCTCTAGTTGTAGCAAGCAGAATTATTCAATCCAGCTTTCAAGCTATTTGGGTGTGCTAACCTTTGTGATAATACTTCTATCAGAATTGGCTTTTGGAAGTAATTCCCAGCCCAAAAAATAATCTTCCTTTGTTTGTTTGGCATCTCCACAAAAGCCAAGCATCCATACATCTGGAGGGAAGAAAGGCTCTGTGCCAGGCTCACAGATGGATATAAATGCTGATTCCTCATGGGCACTGTGGGAGACCAAAGGGGAGAAAGATGTGCTCACTGTCCAGTTGGAATCACTGTGAGTCCACAGTTCAGAAGGACTGTCATCCTTGACCAGCCAAAGTTTTAGAAAGAAAACAGAAGCCCCCTACCATTTCACATGAGTCAGAAGGCAAACAAAATAATGCTTTAAAATTTCTGCTCTTGCCACTTGTCTCCAAGGGAGGGATTATGGGAGGGAGACGTATGTAGACAATGCATTCACTCATTCAATGAACATATATTGAGAGCCTACGACATTCCAGGCATGATTCTATGCACTGGGAATACAGCAGGGAACAAAAGAAAGTTCCGGAATCCACAAAGCTTACACTCTAGTGGGGAAGACAGTGAATAGGAAAATAAACTAGTAAACAAGTAGGTATACATGCATATGTAGGTGGAAAATGTGCACACATGTGTGCATATGTGTATTCACAGGTGAAAATGTGTGCATATGTATGCATAGGTGGAAAGTGTGTGCATGTGGTATGTATAGGTGCAAATGTACGCACACGTGTAGGCATATACTTGTGTGTGTGTATCAGTGGGTTAGTACTTTGGAAAAAAGAAAAGCAGATAAAGTGGTATAGAAAATGTGGGGAAAGGGTTAGGTACAAGTTGCTATTGTAAATACTGTGGTCCGAGTGAGCTTCCTTGGTTAAATGACATTTAAACAGAACTGAAAGATGAAGGATTGAGAAACAGCATTCTAGGCAGAAAGAACAGAGTAAAAAAAGGCCTTAAAGTGAGAACAATGTGTGTTGTATAAGAGGAATAGCAAGCAAACCAGCATGGAAATCAAGGTAGAAAGTAGCAGGAGGTAAGTGTGATGGGGTGAGGGGAGGGCATATCACATAGGGCTTGTAAGAAATGACAGAACACTGTAAGAACTTTGGCTTTTATCCTGACCAACATAGGAATCCACAACAATTTTGGGCAGAAGAGACATATGATCTGACGTATATTTTAAAGTGAGGTCTCAAGCTGCTTAGAATATTCTGCAGACGGGTAGTAGCAGGGACACAAATCCGGAGCTTATTGCAATTATCCAACAAGTTGAATGGGAGCTTAGTCAAGGGGGCATAGCTATGAAGACAATGAGAAGAAACTAGATTCTGAACATATTTTTGAAGTAAAGTCCAGCAGGATTTGCTGATAGATGCAGTGAGGGATAAGAAAAGTCAAGTCAAGCTTGATGACAAAGTTTTTGATAGTTTAAATTGAAGGGTGGCTGTAAGAGAAACAAATTGGAAAGCAGGGTGTTGTGGTGACTCAGGAGTCCACTTTGGACATGTTGTTTTTGTAATGCATATTGACACCCAAGAAGAGGTGAAGAATAAAGATCCGGGCTGGGGATACAAATTTAGGAGTTGATGGCATATGTCTGGGATGAAAACCCATGAGACTGGATAAGGACCCCTCTAGAATGAGGGTAAAGAAGAAAATAGGTCTGATGCCTGAGCCCCAGGGCTCACCAGTATTAGGAGGGCTGAAAGAGAAGGAGGGAGCACTGGAGAAGAATGAGAGAGATAGCCAGTGAAGTAGGAGGAACATAATAAAGAGGGTGCTCCAGTGCTACACTGAGACACAGGTTGTGCTTCCATCACAGTAATTTTATTGCAGTGGTGACAGTAAGACCTGTAACATTTTTTCTCGGCTCAATGAGTAAAAACTGGATTTGAAAAGACTTTTCAATTTTAGAAACAATTAAGGAATAATATATCTTACATCATCTGCCAAAATAGCAATGTACTTCTTAGTATTTAAATTCTAGGGCCGTAAAGTAAATTGCTTGAAGAAATTGGGTCCCAACCATTACAGGTGGGGAATTTCTGAAGTATGACCATATTCAGTGGAGGTCAAAGGACCTCAACTAAATGAGTTGTGCACTGGCTGACATAAAACTGGATTGAGCAAAAATTATTTTAAAAAGGATTAAGACTCAAACTTGGGGGGAATTTAGGCAGTGGAAGGAATCAGAACAGGTAAAATTCCTTCAATAAAAATTTATTAACAGGAAGGAAGGAAAGAAAGAAAGAAGGGAAGGAGGGAGGGAGGGAAGGAGAAAGAGCTGCAGAAGTCAAAAGAACAAAGAAGTCAATCACATCAAATGTTCCTCATGGTCAGGACAAGGACTCATGATTCATGCCACAATGTTGATAAACCTTGAAAACATTATGGTAAGTAAAACAAGCTAATAGCATAAGGCCACATCTTTTTTTAATATATTTTATTGATTATGCTATTACAGTTGTCCCATTTTTTTCTCCCCTTTATTCCCCTCTGCCCTGCACCCCCCTTCCCACCAGCATTCCCCCACCTTAGTTCATGTCCATCGGTCATACATATAAGTTCTTTTGCTCCTCCATTTCCTATACTATTCTTAACCTCCCCATCTATTTTGTTCCTACCATTTATGCTTCTTATTCTCTGTATCTTTTCCCCCATTTTCCTCCCTCCACCTCCCCATTGATAACCCTCCATGTGATCTCTATTTCTGTGATTCTGTTCTTGCTCTAGTTGTTTGCTTAGTGTTTGTTTTTATTTTTTAGGTTCAGTTGTTGATAGTTGTGAGTTTGTTGTCATTTTACTGTTCATAGTTTTGATCTTCTTTTTCTTAGATAAGTCCCTTTAACATTTCCTATAATAAAGGCTTGGTGATGATGAACTCTTTTAACTTGACCTTACATGGGAAGCATTTTATCTGTCCTTCCATTCTAAATGAAAGCTTTGCTGGATACAGCAAGCTTGGATGTAGGTCCTTGCCTTTCATGACTTGGAACACTTCTTTCCAGCCCCTTCTTGCCTGAAAGCTTTCTTTGGAGAAATCAGCTGATAGTCTTATGGGAACTACTTTGAAGGTTACTGTCTCCTTATCTCTTGCTGCTTTTAAGATTCTCTCCTTTCCTTTAACCTTGGCTAATGTAATTATGATGTGCCTTGGTGTGTGCTTCCTTGGGTCCAACTTCTTTGGGACTCTCTGAGCTTCCTGGACTTCCTGGAAGTCTATTTCCTTTGCCAGATTGGGGAAGTTCTTCATTTTGTTTTCAAATAAGTTTTCAATTTCTTGCTGTTGTTTCTTCTCCTTCTCCTTCTGGCACCCTTATGATTCGGATGTTGGAACATTTAAAGTTGTCCCAGAGGTTCCTAACCCTCTCCTCATTTTTTTGAATTCTTGTTTCTTTATTCTGTTCTGGCTGAATGTTTATTTCTTCCTTCTGGTCCAAACTGTTGATTTGAGTCCTGGTTTCCTTCCTTTCACCATTGGTTCTCTGTATATTTTTCTTTATTTCACTTTGCATAGCTTTCACTTTATCCTCCATTTTTTGACTATACTCAACCAATTCTTTGAGCATCCTAATTACCAGTGTTTTGAACTCTGCACCTGATAGGTGGCTCTCTCTTCATTGCTAAGTCCTATTTTTGGAGCTTTGATTCATTCTTTCATTTGGGCCATATTTCTTGATTTTAGCAAGACAGTTATGTTGTAAGGGGCAGAGCCTTAGGTATTTGCCTGGGTGTGACAACCCACCTCGCTGCGTGGTGGCACTGTATCTGGGGGAGGGGTCTGAGAGGGAACAATGCCACTTGTTCAGCTCTGGGTCAGCTTTCAGTCACTTCCCCCAATACCCACTAGCAAATTGGGCCCTTCTGGTGCTGATTCCAGGTGGGTGGGTTTGTGTACATCCGAGGACCCTGCAAGTCTCTCCAATGAACTCTGCTGGGAAGCTGGGAGTGTCTCCCACCACTGAAACTTTCACAGGTATTTACAGCCAGAGGTTTTGAGGCTTTACTTCCCCACACTGGAACCCTAGGTTTCATGGTCTGTCTTGCTCCCCAGTTGTTCCTCCCAGTTTATCTGCACAGACATGTGGTATTGCCTGATCTACCAGCCGCCAAAAGGCCACATCTTGTATAACTCCATTTGTATAAAATGTCTAGAACACACAAATCCTTAGAGACAGAAAGTGGGTGAATGGGAAGAGAAGCTGAGGGAGGGGAAAATGAGGAGTAAGTCTGAGGTTTTGGGGGTGAGGTGATGAAAATGTTCTGGGATTAGAGAGTGGTGATGACTGTACAACTTTGTGAATAAACTAAAAAACTCACTGAATTATACACTTTAAAAGAGTGAATATTATGGTATGTGAACTTATTATTTTAAAATTTTAAATGAACACTCAGAATTGACTGTGGGGTCTTGGGCGGTAGAGGCCAGTGGTGACATTGACAAGAGTGGTGGGCATCACTGGAGTAAGTTTAGAGGCAGCAGGAAGGGGAAAATCTGAGCATCAGTGTGGGTAACAACTACAGTGGATTGAAACATATCCAATATGTTTAAATACATTAGTTCATAATGATACTTTTTTGTGAAACAGGCACAAAAAATAACGCAAGATCAGATTAGGAGATGCTAGGGAACCAAATTATTATTTTGAGAGTACTAAATAAAAGAATCAAGAATTTATCCTGCCACCTGACTGGTGTGGTTCAGTGGGTTGGGCGTTGTCCTGCAAACTGAGAGGTTGCGGGTTTAATTCCCAATCAGGGCACATGCCTGGGTTGCCCAGCAGGCCTCCAGCTGGGGGACGTGTGAGAAAGCAACTGATCCTAAGTTTCTCTCACACATCGATGTCTCTCTCTTTCTCCTTCTCCCTACTTTCCCTTCTCTCTAAAAATAAATGAATAAAATCTTTTTTAAAAAAAGAATTTATCCTGCCTTTCCTGTATAAATTGTACTGTTGGGTATCCAAATAGTAGACACAGATAAATTGCACTTTTAAAGGCTATTCCAGCTAATAAATGATAAAGGAATGATAAAATTCAAATATCACCATTTTGAAATCCCTAATGAATTAATAGATATAAGCATTGATCATCAACAGCTACTAGCATCTCGAAAAGATAAAGAAGCAGACTTTATAAGTGCCCTCAGAGAAGATCCTACCACCACCTTTGAAGTAGTCCTGGCCACACATCCCCAAAATCAAACCTGTGTCTAATCAACCCTCTAGATTCAGCTACCAATTTTTAGGAAATACACAGGGTAGAGAAACATGTTACACTACATCACAGGGATATAACTGGCAAAATCCAAACTACAAAAAACTTAAGAACAAGCATCATCATTTCTTCAACAAACAAATTACAAGTGAGGGGAAGATGGAGAGAGATTGAGAGACAGAGAGAGAGAGAGAGAGAGAGAGAGAGAGAGAGAGAGAGGACGGAGGACAAATGCAATAAACAGACATTATTTTCTTTATTATTATTTATTTATTTCTTTTTAGAGAGAGGGGAAGGAAGAGAGAAAGAGAGGGAGAGAAACATCAATGTGTGGTTGCCTCCCATGTGGCCCCACCAGGGACCCAGCCCGCAACCCAGGCACATGCCCTGACTGGGAATCGAACCAGCAACCCTTTGGTTCGCAGCCCGTGCTCAATCCACTGAGCCACACCAGCCAGGGTTAAACAGACATTATTTTAATTCTGTTTCAGTGTTAAAAAGTTATAACATAATTGAGATAAGTGGAAATGTCAAGACTGATTAAACATTTAATGATATTTAAAAATCATTATTTTTTAAGGTATTGGTCATGGTATAAGAGTCCTTATCTTTTAGAATACACACTGAACATTTTATAGATAAAGTGATGGTATATGGAATTCACTTCAGAGTATGAAAAAGGAGATGTGGATAAGGATACAGGTGAAACAAAATTAGCCATGATCGATCATTGCTAAAGCTCGGGGAGAAGTATCTGGGGGTTCATTCTACTCTTCTCTCCGGGCTGTTACATCAGCTTAAAACACATCACCAAAAAACGAAAAAACAAAAAAGCTGAAAGAGCAAATGGGAGGAGAGGACCTGAGGAGAGCAAGTGCAGACTACTCTTTAGAGAAGCCAGTAAAGGGAAGCAGAGACATGGGGCAGAAGTAAGAAAGAATGTGGGACCAGTGGAGGGTTTTCTGCAAATGGCAGGCATTAGCGAAGGTTTGTATTCTGATGAGAGCATGATCCATTAGAAAGGGAAAACATTTGGGAGAGGGGACAGATGCTCTAGCGCAGGCATTAGGCAGTTACCTGCAAATAAGTCCAGCACAATTCTCACAGCCAAGGGCATAGGTTTTTTAGAGAGGAAAACTGTCTCTGACTTGGTTCTATTTAAGGGACCTGCATAAGTGAATTTGGGGTTTCCTCCTCCTTGGGAAGCATCTTGCTGAAAATACCCTCCATTCTATGACCAGGCCTAAAATCAGCCATGGTTATTCTTCATTCATAATAATCCTCCCTAACATCTACAAAGCACCCATTTTCTCAAGGGTCTTTGATTTTAATTTAACAATTAATTTTAGTTTTTAAAGAGAAAATAATAAAAACAAAAACAGCCCATAATCCCACTGCCCAGATAGCCCTGTGAATATATTTAATGAAGTAGAAGCCTGCCTCCCCATTCTGAATTCCCTAACCGGTGTTTTATTTTGCTAGTTAATAATAATAATAATAAATTTTATTATTATTATCAGTATATACATTTTTAATAAAAATTCATACACAAAAACACCATACTATAATTACTATTCTGCACCTTCATCTTTATACTTAATATATCTTGGCAATCTTTACCAACATATTTAATAGCCACAGTGCACTTTTTAAATAAAAAACTCTTTGTTATGTGTCATACCTTCATCTCATTGAAGCACATTGAGAACAGATCTCATTTTGCAGATAACAAAACTGACTCGGAGTAGGATTAAATGACCCGTCCAAGGTCTCATGAAGTTGAAAGCTGAGGAATAGTAGATGCTGGGTCCCTTTCACTCCCTGTGCCACAGCGCCTCCCAGTGGCATTCATTTTCCACCCATAGCACTACAGCTCCCATCCTCCAGTTCTCAGGAAAATTTCCATTTAAATTATTAAGACCAACCAACATCCTAAACCACAAAGTCTCTTTTTAAATAACTTCTCTACTTATGAAATATTCTTTATAACCATTAAATTGGGGGTTAAAATTCTTAATAGCATATTAAGTTGTACATCCTATAACATTCTAAACTTTTCATATGGAAAGAGAAGGTATAGGTGCTCTGAGAAGATCCTTTTTATCAATTTTTTAAAACTTAGTCCAATGTACTGAGCATTTTCAAATGTTTGTGGCTCTTAATCTTTTTGGGGCACAGGACCCCTTTTGAGAATCGGGTGAAAGCCACAAATCGTCTCCTGAGGCAGAAGCACAGACATGCAAAATCTTGCCTTTCATCCCAGGGCCTTCACAGGACTTCTACAGACAGTCCACAGGCCCCAGGTTAGAAACCACTGCTGTCATGAGTTCATGTCCAGATTCTGCTCACTCAGGCATGCCTGCAACATTTCAATCAGTGCCACAACACACTTTTAATTCACTTCAACTTTTAACATGTATATGCCAAATCTTCTCAGCCTGACTGGTTGTGTAGGGATAACTCAATAGAAGTCCAACAGGTATTCTGGAAACCCTGATATATTTAGTTTCAAATGTTTTTAAAACAACAGAATTAAATTTAAGCTCCCACTGAAAACAAGTTTTTAACAAAAAACATATTGAAATAAAGTTTTGACCTAGGATTATACAGTGATAACTTGATGTGTGGGTCTTTACTTACATTGAAAACAAAACCAAACAAAACAAAAATCCAGACTTTGGATATGAAGGGAGAAGTCAATGGGACAGAGGCTTCGTCACAACATCAATTAATCATTAACTCCAGAAATATGATGAACCTCAGGGGCACAGGAAGTTTAACCTTTGGCTTTTGGGTGGGCAAAAACACTCCATAAAGAAAATCCTTTCTTCTTCCACCATTATAATCCTCTACCCTAATTAGGGGATCTTTTTCTGAGCTGCCTTAGGACAATACCTTATGTAGGCTCAGGACCCAATTAAAATGGAGTCTGCATATAACACCATCATTAAATAACAGTAAAGGACACTGTCAATTTTCTCCTCACACAGTTAAAACTACTTTTCATTTCCCTTTCCGCCATCCAACTTTGTAGTTCAAAGCCACTCTGAACAAGAGTTTAATCAGCTGCACAAAACATTAAAAGCTTATTTTCAAACATTTCAAAAGAGTGACCCTTTTATCACTATTTAATGATAAAGTGAGAAAAAGATGGGAAGAGGGTAGTAACAATAATAACATTTTCTCACCTCTAAGAGCTTCGCTAAGCTAAGGCTCTGTCGCCAACACCAACCCTAACCTCATCTCCCAAAGGATAAACACTTTCTTCATCGTGAATCCAGTCCCTGTCTACTGACTCACTAAGTGCTGGAACAAGAACCAGCAAACAGAAGCTGCTGCGGACTGGGGTGACTGCGACCTTGCTTTGCTGCGCAGGAGGCGGTTGCCCAGGAGAAGCAATTCCTCAGAGCCACCAAAGCCCTTCCCTTCCGGGGTTAGCAGCAAACGTTAAAACAGACGGTTTTACCTTTTGCGGGTTTGGGGGGATTTTTTGCCTTAGATCTGTTTTTCTGCCTGGAAACATTTTGTCATTTGTTATTATCATTCTTATTTTAAACTTTTTATTTAAATTTTTTGGGTGACTTTGGTTAATATTAATTCAATAGAAACCCTGAATCGTAGGGACTTATAGGTGTGTGACTGAGTCACTCTGAAATTGCATTTAGCTTTTAAAGGGATGTTATTTATATTGCTGGGGGACCTGGGACCATGCAGCCTCCCCTTTTCTTCAATTTCTAGGCTTAGAACAAAACCACATCCTCCCCCATACTGACCACTGTTCCAGTACAACATACTAATTAATAGAGCACAGAGGTCTCTCTCTGTCTTCTAGCAGAGAGCAGGTTTAACCAGAGTATTTGCCCCATCTGACTGCACTACTATAGGATTATATAGAAGGCCACCCAGGGAAATATATGCAAGAAAAATTACTGTAGCTCTCTGCTAGATTAGCTCACCTGGAAACTTTGATTACTTGGCAGTATGCACTTGTCCTTGGCTAACAAATGTCTTCACTTTTTAACATATATGCCTGGCCTCAGCACTTTTCAGTCCTAAACTCTGCTGTCCTTTAATCCTCTGGACAGCTAGCATCATGTCCCAGGGCTTTTGAGGGTTATGGATGCTGATGTACCAGGAATTGTGAACTGTGGCACCAGCATCCATTTCCCAGACAGGAATGAGGGTTTTCGGGGGTTTCCAAGAAGGTTGACCCAAATTCCAGAGACAAGCACTTCAGCAGAGGTACCGTGTTCCTCACATGCTGCCAGGAACCAGGCTGATCACACAAATCTATCATTTATGGCCCATGAGGAAAGAACAGAACCTTGTTATTGATTGTTATTGTGTAAGGTACTATTAGTTAATTTGCCCACGTTTCCTCAAAGTAGGTATTATTAACCTTATTTTTTCCAGTGAGAAAACAGATCCAGAGGAGTTAAATGACTTCTCCCAAAGTACCAGCTACCAGGTGGTAGAGCCAAGACTGATGTTATTGTTTGGCTTTCTGATTTAGAATGCTCACATGGTGAGCATCTTAAAGATACAGCTTCAGCGTTACACACCAAGTGGGAGGAAAGGAGAACTTTCTTTCCAGAATCCTTCAAGAAACAGCACTCCCGAATGTAACTGCAAAGAAAATCCATGATTTTCTCTGTAATAAAACATGTAGAGAAAGAAAGGAGTTGGCATCTTCTCCTAGTCTCTTAGCCTATCCTAATGTTATCCTTCACCAAGGATCAATCCAGTCCTGCCTTCTCATAATGGCTTCTCTGAGTGCCCTCAGCTGGCACTTGGCCTTGGCTAACAGAACTATATACTGCTTCATGTTGCTAGTTTCCCTTCTTCTCATCTCCATTCCCAACTCCTAATTACCTGATGGAAATTCTAATACGCAGAGAAACACTAAGAAAAAAAGTAAAGGAAGCAACCTAAGCATCAGTGAATGAGTGCATAAAGAAAATATGGTATATAAATGAAATATTATTCAGCCATAAAAAGAAGGAAATCTTGACATTTGCAACAACATAGATGGACCTTAAGGGCCTTATGCTGAGTGAAATAAGACAGAGAAAGACAAATCCCTTATGATCTTACTTGTAAGTTTAAAAAATGAACTAATAGATATATACAGAGAACAGACTGGTGGTTGCCATAGGTAGGGCGGCAGGTGGGTGAAGGTGGTCAAAGAGTACAAACTTCAAGTTAGAAAATAAATAAATCACGGAGACGTAATGTACAGCATGATGACTATAGTTAACAATACTTGAGTTTTTGAAACATGGCGGACGACGTGGACCAGCAACAAACTACCAACACCGTAGAAGAGCCCCTGGATCTTATCAGGCTCAGCCTGGATGAGCGAACTTATGTGAAAATGAGAAATGACAGAGAGCTTCGAGGTAGATTATATGCTTATGATCAACATTTAAATATGATATAGGGAGATGTGGAAGAAACTGTGACTACTACAGAAATTGATGAAGAAACATATGAAGATATATATAAATCAACAAAACGGAATATCCCGATGTTCTTTGTCTGGGGAGATAGCGTTGTGCTGGTTGCGCCTCCGTTGAGAGTTGGCTGAAACAAAGAATTTATCCTATGTGGAAAATAGGAGACTTTGTATGATCACATCTTTAAATGTAGAAGATATTCAAAAGAGAAACCTGCATAAATTTTAATGTGGAGAAATGACCAAGGATTCTTCCACTCCTGAAATGTGATCACCAAGATGCAGCCCCTCTTTTTTGGGAGTTGATTTGCTCCACTGATTTTTTTCAGACAATTTCTGATATTTTTAAATTTAAATTAAATTTGATGCTTTCTTTCTTTTTAAAAAAAACAATTCTTGAAATATAATATTTGACTATAGTTAATAATATTTGAAAGTTGCTAAGAGAAGAAATTTTAAAGGTTCTCCCCTCTAGAAAAAATTGTAACTATGTGTGACAGATGTTAATTTGACCTATTGGGGTGATTTTTCACAATATATACAAATATGAAATCATTACATTGCACACCTGAAACTAATATAATGTTATATGTCAATTATATCTCATTAAAAAAAGGAAAGATCCTGGACATTCCACAGACTGTATCACCAGCCCGATATCCAGAGTTGACTCTGTTACAGCGGAAGCATCACAGCATCAGAGCACCTTGGCCTTGTCCGTCCTACCTTTTGAGTGGGGAAGCCAGAAAGAGATCTTCCAAAGTCCAGTCCTGTGTGAGTGAATGCAGGGAGTTGTTCGGCAGTGAAGGAGCAAGAGACAAGGGAGCCTGTGGCCAGCTCCAGGCAGAGAAAGCTCAGTCACAAAATTAAGAATTATGTCAATCATGAGTGACTTCCAAATATAGTTCCCAAAATTTCTCTGCTAACAAAATTTTATCAACACCAAAGTTTTTGTTTTTCCTTTCTTTCTTCACAACCTAGCTCCATTACCTGACCATAAAACCATCTTTCATACCTTCCTGAAACATCCACCATGAAAGCTGCTGGTGATGTAGCTCAGGTAAAATACATATTATCTGGGACTGTATTGTGCATTAGCATTTGTTTATCAGTTTGCTATGCAATTCTTTGCATGCCAAAGGGTTGAGATCACAGATAAGGCACAGGATAGTGAGGCAGGGCAGTCGTGTGGATGAACACTGAGGTGGTGGGTACTGGCTATATCTATTTAGAAGCAGACTCCAACATTTCACTTATTGGAGCTCCCATTTTCCCCCCAAATGAAGCCAGGATAAACATTCTCACCCTGTCCTGGGCTGAATATTAAAGGAGATAATATGTATAAATATTCAATATAAAGGATAAATATTTCCATGGCAGTAATTCAGGACATGCTACCCAAATTATGGTACCTTGGCACATTGAATATTTTAAGCTGTAGAAATATGTCATGTCATTCAATATGTCATGTGCAGAAAGGACCTTCCCCTAAAGCAGATCAACAGACCCTCATATGAGGGCCCTTCCTATACCCAGAGGAAAGGAGCAGCAATCTTAGCTCAGAAGATAAAGGGACACAAAGAGGAGCCTGAACAAACAGGCCTTGCTAAGATTCCCCTCATTCACTACACTTAACTCATACTCTTTGTCCCGTCCTATCTGTCCATGCCTTCCCACCCTTCATCAAACCTGGCACAAATACACTCAAATTTAACAGTTTCTTTGGGTCTTCATTTCCTTATGAAGGCTCTTGTGTCACACAAAACTTATATTAAATAAATTTGTATGCTTTTCTCCTGTTAAGCTTTGTCAGTTTAATATTCAGACCAGCCACAAAACTAAGAAGGTTCAGGAAAACTTTTTTTCTCCCCCACAGGAAAGAGCATATTAAAAACTCAAAGTGCCAGAAGCGTGGTGCTTTGTCACAACAGAGTTTCAATGTCTCACATCAGGAAAGATCTATGCTATTCAAACTTTAAAAATCAGCCAACTTCTTTGAGGGGGAAAAAAAGGCTCCTTGCTTACTCTGTGAAGACACACCAAAATATGACATTAAGATTACCCGTCAGTTTGATTCAGCTGATGCATTTCTAACAATTGCAAACTACGTGGCTTGTTTCTTTGGTATGATATGCTTTTCAACAGATCTCCTGGCTCCTTCCTATAGGTGATGTACTGAAATCCTCAGGAATTCACTGACTAAAGAATTTGAGATATTTATTTGCATATATTCTATTATATAGACTGTGGATAGGCATTCTTTCCTCCCAAGCCTCAGTTTTCAGTACATTACTTTAAGTGCAGGAAACCGTAGAAAGCAGAAAATGCCAGTACGGTAATGTTTCACCTGGGTAATCATATTTCCATTACCTTTACTAAACCACAAGGCAATTTAGCTCAAAAACAGATAAATGGAAAGTTTGAAACTGTGTATATTCTCGGGTGTTTCATTATTGAAGAATAAAAGGCTATCAATGGAAAACAAAGATAGGAAAGGGGTCTCTAACTAAGAAAACGAAAACCTTTCTATATGAAAGCATCCATTAGTACTTAGGAAATACATGATATTTAGACATTTACAAACAAAAAGCCCCAATTTTCCCCAACATTCCTTATAAGTTACATCTGTCACCAGGAGACCCCTCAGATTATTTTCCGGCATCAACTGTTATACAAATACACTGCGCTTTAAAATACTCCATATAAACAACAATGAAGACTTAGAAGTGTCTGAAAGGTTAAAATAACAAATAACTTTTCAAAATTAGATATAGCTTTTTTAAGAAGTAACTTCGCCAGCTTTTGCTGCTGGAAGATTTCACATAAATATAACTATAGAGTATTTTCATATCATTTTACCCATAAAGACATTTATATTGCATGACATTTTTAATACCCTATCTTTTTATTTTACTTTTTTTCTTGAACTCATCAGCAATATAAGTAAAATAAAATTACAAATATACAAAATACACAAAACAAGATTCTACTTGGTTCACATTTTAACATTACCTTTCTACACCATCTGCCTCTGGATTTCCAATAAAAAATCTTTCAGTTTGAAAATCTTCATCTTCGCCAAGGCAGTTTCTAGAGCTTTGGAAAGTTGTCACACTAGGACAATCACAAAATGAAATGGCACAGAGCAGCTTAGGGAGACACAGGAGAGTGGGTGTTTCATTACAATACTGTACCAGATCACTGTTTCTAGGAGGTAATCCATAAATTTTTAATCCTCCCAGTGTTCTTGAGCAATGTAAAAAGAACCACTCCTGACTAGTTCAACCTCTTTTATCACAGTGGTGGCAATAATTTTATTGTGAAACTCGTTATTCTATCATCTTTTGGGTTAATGGTTTTTGAATTTTGCAAAGTGTAATTTATACTTCTCTCTTTAGATGTGTTAAGCTTCTCCTTCAAGGTTTACAACAGGTAATATTTCTAAAATTCGAGGCTCTGGGAAACATATAGATGAGTGAATAGGTTTTCATATTGTGATAGTTGATCTCCATTAAATTATAGCATTTCAGTAATTCAGAGTGATTTTTAATGTATCCTATTTTATATCAATTTCCATGTTATATGTACAATTGAGTGGGGGAAAATAGAATTTCTTAATGTGTGAGCCTTCAAGATAAATAAATTCAAGTTTACCAAAATAACATAAAGTGTATCTGGACCATGTCTGTTATTCCACAAATTATATAATAAGTAGTTTATATAGAAAGACTCCGTGTGAATTTTATGTCAGTTTTGCCTTAAGCTGACCACATGTTGTTGAAGACCCAAATTAAGACAATTTATAAACAAAAAATATTAAACCCCTTAAGTATGTAACATTGGTTTTACCTCAAAGTGGAATGGTACAATGACAATAAATAATTCATTCGTAAGGGTATTTCTGTGCAAATTCAACACTTTCCATCCTGTGCCTCTGCCATTCCGCATGGCCTCACAGTTGCACGCCCCGAGCCAGCAGCTTGTAAACATGCCCTAGCCAGTAAGCAATCAAATTCCAGATTCAAGCAAGTTAAAACTCATTAAATGAATTAAATGCATTATGATGTGAAAATGACTGTTCATTTTGCCAGATTAATAAATATTAATAAATGAATAATGATTAGAAGCAACCCAGAACTGAAACAGGAAAGATACAGAAAAGAACCCATGAACAGAAAGAATCCATGGCTTATCAGTACTTCATAAATTTTCTGGTTAATCTGAAGAGTCTACAAAGAAGCTTTCAGGTTTCAGAGTTGACATAGCACATAAATGCCTTTACTCAAACCCTTGTTATTGTGTTGACTGAAAGAAATACTTGTATCATAATAAGCTGGAGGGTAAAAGAAGGGCAGATTCAAAGAGGTCTGAAAGTCTCTGTGGAAAAGCTCATGGAGAGGTACATTTTAAATGACAGCCTCCCTCTTTGGCTCAGCAGGTCACTTCATGATGCAGTTACAAAATCAATCACCTAATGGTATAGGCAAAAATATTTTTGGTCTTTAGCCATTTCGTGACTCTGCAAATTTATGCCTGTAACTGATTGTAAATGCAGAGCTCTGGCTGGAGTTCTTCTAAAATCTTGACTTATTGTCAAAACACTAAGCAGTGTTCTGGTAAATCATATGCCTAATTTCAATTCTACTGCAGAAGACTGAAGTTTTATTGCTGACTTTCTAAACAATCTGGAGCAGTGTAATTAGTTGGGATAAGTTGGAGTGAGTTAACAGAAAGACTGCAAAGTAACTAACCCTTCAAACCCAACAGAGTCCATCTCCCATTCCCGTCACAGCCTGAGAAGGATGCTCTGTTCAGCAGGGTCCCAGCACTGTCCATCCTGTGACTTTGCCATTCCTCAGGGCCTCACAGTTGCATGCCCCCAGCCAGCAGAAGGAGAAAAGAAAGTATGGAGAGGCAAAGGGCTCCTTTAAACCTCTGCCTGAAGAAAGCACGTAGCATTTCTGATAACATTCCACCGGCCAGAAATGGATTATAGCACCGTACCTAACAAAAACTAAGGGTCCTGATTTAATGTATGATTTTGATTTAACACATAGCCCCAGCACTCAATTCAATTTCTTCACAACATGCCCCAGTCCTTTCCCCTGCATTTATTCACTCCCTGAGGCAGCAAGAAACATGGCCTAGCCCTGACCAATAGTCATCAGCTATGGGTCTCCTTAAACTAAAGATAGTATCACATCCTAAGTTGTATTTCAGTCCCTGAGCCCTAAAGCAGAAAAACCCTTGAGCCACATCCTGTTAAACCAGACTAAAGGACTACTCTAAAGCTGACCTAAAGACCTGAAAGCATGGCATTGAATGGGTAGCACAGCTAGTTCGAGCATTGTCCTGATACACCAAGGTTGAGGGTTCAATCCCCAGTCAGGGCACATACAAGAAGCAACCAATGAATGCAAAAATAAGTGGAAAAACAAATCAATGTTTCTCATTCTCTCTCCCTTCCTCTCTTTCTCTAAAATCAATAAATAAAAATAAAAAGACCTGAAATCATGATTTACTGCCCAAAACCTCTTACTCATGATGACTTAGGAAGTTTGTTCTTTACGACCTCTTATCTACACCATCAGGGAGTCAGGTATTTTGGAGCATAAACTCACCTGTTCTCCAGATTGGTGTCAATCCTAATAAACTAATTATTTTTCTCCACTGTAAACTCCTGCTCTTACATTGCTTTGGGCTTGTGCATGCAGGGGGAAGAACTTTTGTTCAGTTCTGTAAAAGAAGCCAAAGGAGCTTAGGATTTGAAGCCTAGCCGCTTGCCTAAGGCAGTTGAAAAACATACAAAGATTGTAGGTGAAAAGGAAACAGTCTCTGCTACAGGCAAGTCAACGAACCTTGTGCCTCTGGGCTCCTTCATTCACAAATGAGTAACAATCACCTATATCCCCATACCAATCTTTTTTTTTAAGATTCATTCATTCATTCATTCATTCATTCTTAGATAGAGGGAAAAAGAGAGGAAGAGAAACATCAATCTGTTGTCGGGGACCAGGGTCACAACCCAGGCATGTGCTCTAATGGGGAATGGAACCAGTGACCTTTCACTTTGCGGGATGATGCCCAACCAACTGAGGCACATCTGCCAGAGCCCACCTACCAATCTTGAGAGATTGTGAATATGTATAACATAAAGTTCTTTAAGTTCCATGAATAAGCAGTGTGTAAATTAAATACACTGCTATTGTTTATGCCATTGCTATGCTATTGTTAATTTGAAACATTACATTGGGTTACGTAACAGTAAAAACAATTAATGCTCTTCTACTGAAGAGCACTGTCAAGAATCCTGGTTAAATGCAATCTTGTCTGGCAATAAAAGGATGAACTAAATGGTATTCTAATCCCATGTTCTTTCATTCTAGTTACATTATTCCATATGGAACAGCTATTTTCTTTCTTCCCAAGTGAAAACGTTAAGAGTTCTGAACCAGAACTGACAGGCTAAACTAGTTCACATATCAGAAGTGTAATTCTAGAAAATATCTAGCAACTTTTAAAATACTGTCATAAAGTAACATTTTAAATATAAAGGTCTGAGACCTTTCTGGGGAAACTAAAGAAAAGAACTACCATCCTAAGCATCTTGTAAGGACCAGCTAATGAAGTTTATGGTAAGTCCACAACCTTTTGGATAGCAATCATGTAAGATAAATATCAGTAGTGAAACAGGAGCACAAGGATGACAAGTTTCACTCACGTGTAGCCAGTGTAATTTAAGAGTGTGCCAGGCAGAACAGTAGCAAGGTACATGATCTACCTGGAAACCAGAGCTAGAAAATGCTAAGCCCAACTCAACAAATCATTATATGACCTTGGGAAAAATAATTAGTTTGGTTTCTCTGGCTAAAAAGACCAATAGTGACAAGTAGTTACTTCTAGAATTTATCTTTAAAATCTGAGAGAAGAAAGAGAAGGGAGATGGAGAGATGGAGAGAAAACAGACATGGGGAAAGTTGCAAAATTGAAAAGGTGCTGAGTGAGTGTCCTGGATTCTACCAAAAACAGTACATTTGCTTCAGGATGCATAGAGCCTAAGAATCAAAATATATTAATACAAGCAAATCAGGTATGATTATTTGTTTAGCACTTATGACAAACAAATGTTTTGTTAGACATGGAGCTGAAACAACCATTCCTTCTCACAGGTTTATGCAATAGAGAACATCCTAACATTCCAATTAATCCAACACATACATATTAGGCTGTGCCTCTGTGCCAGGCACTGAGAATGTGGTGGTAAAAAAGACAGATATGGTTCCTGCTTCATGGATCTGACAGATAGACAAAACATAAGGAAATAAAATAATTACAACTTGCAGGTAAGTGCTACGAGGAATGTGGACAAAAGAGGGGCACTGTGATAAACCTAACAAAAATTAACTGCAGAGTGATCTTACTGTTAATTACTACTGGGCAGGTCAGGGTGAGGCGTCATGCCCCAGACCTATAACTTCTTTAGTAAAAGTTTTTTTGAGGGGTTGTGTTTGTTTGTTTATTTTTAAAGGTTTTTAAGCCAGCCCTGTCCACTGTTCTTATGCATCTAAGTTAACGCACCTTCGAAATGTCAGAGGTAATCCTGTTTTCCAGACCCCTCAAAGGGAGCACAGAATCTTGTTTACTATCATATAACTTGCTTTCTCCCACCTTCCTGTAATCTTCCTTACTTTCCTCCCTTAATTCCAAACATACAGATATAAAAGAAACTGCAAAATTGTTATTCCCCAGAGCATATAAGATCTTGCTTCCCAGCACATGTTGACAGTTTGGCTCAAAAAAATTCTTATAAAAATTCTCTACAGGTTTGGATGTTCTTATTTGGACAAGAAAATGAGGAAATGATTCATAGGGTGTCACGGGGATAGCAGAGAGAAAAATGTTCCAGAAACGGGGAACGAGTGCAAAGACCCTAAGATAAGACTCATTTGGCACATGCACAGGAACAGCAAGGAGGTTCTAGGGTAGCACGAGGGGGGTAACTGGAAGCCCAACTCACAGAACACAGAGATGGGAAGGCGACAGGCGGCCAGACAGAGCAATGTCTCCTGAACCATGGCAAGGACTGGATTTCCCTGCGATGTCTGTGACTAACGGATAAAGTTACATAGCGAGTAGGTATGGAACTGAAACACTGACCCTTTGACTTGTATTCTAATGTCTTTTACTTTAGACCTCACAATTTTAAATGGCAAGTTTTATTTTCTACCACAAAGCCACTGAGAATAGGAGAGAGGTGAGGTTAGGTGACTGCACCTTGGGTTTTCATATTTTAAACTATTTGTATTTTTTAAAAAAATAATTGACATTCACAGAACACAACTTAAAAGTGACCAAAGGTATTCCAGTTAAGATGCCCTCCCATCCCTGTCCCAGCCACCTGCCTCTCTCTTCCATGGCTTTAAACGAGTTGGGTTTTAAGATGACATTCACTCACCAATATTTGTTGAAAGCCTATTCTTCCAGGGGTAGTACTCTACTAGGTGCTGGGGACCTAACAGACTAAGAAGTAATCTCTGCCTTCTCAGAAACTATTGTCTGAAAGGCACGAGAAAGGTCTTAAGGTTTGATTGACAAATATAAGGCAAAATTAGGTCTCATTGAAAAGAGAAAGCTTTAAATTACAAAACTGTCATAGTCTCTTTAATATATCTTAAGAGCTGTAAAGGGCATTGAAGCCAACATTAACATGTTTGGGGCCACGCAAACATGTATTTTGGAGAGATTTTCTATTCTGAATATGAAAACTCCCTAAAATAGCTTGATGTTCTTTTCTAGTCTAGCCCTGTTCAATCAAAAATAATAAATAAAATTTCTTAGATTTTAGGAAATCTATGTTTAAAAAACTAATGAATAAGTCATGAGGACGTGGTGTACAGCATGGTGACTATAGGTAAATACTGTATTGAGTATTTGTATGTAGCTAGCAGAGTAAATCTTGAATGTTCTCATCACAAGAAAAAATTGCAATTATTATGGTGACAGATGTTAACTGGACTATTATGGTGATCATTTTGCAATATGCACAAATATCAAATCATTATACTGAAGTTAATGTATGTCTGTTATACCTCAATGAAAAAGGAATAATTTTTTAAAAAGAAAAAACCAAACTCAGTTTCAAGTGTGCCTTTGAATTTTATACGAAGGGAATGTATATTTATTCAAAAAAATACATAGACTGTATTGTTCTTAAATCAGGGTACAGATTAAATGTTCAACTCATAGTGGGTGGAGTAAAGCGCACCACTGTCTTCAGGAGGAAGAGAGGCAGCCATACTGTGGAGGTAAAGGGTGGAAGGCAGGAGTCCCCGCATTCAATACCAGATCCCCCTCGCCTCGTGTGGAATTTTAAACCAGTGATTTCTCCACCCAACTTCATTAACTCATCAATCAAATGAGGATGACTTCATCTTCTGCACCTCACCATCAGACTGTGAAATGAAAGAAGCCCTTGCTTTTCTTCTCTGAACTCCTACTCAACCCTGAAGCACTAATTCAAATATCACCTCCTCCATGAAGCCTTCCTAGTCTTTCCGGACCAGGAGTCGTTTAGTGCTTCCATCCTCAGGGTTTTAAGAGAACCGGGTCAAGCATTGTCCCAGTTTCTTTGCATTGTCCTCCCGCTTTCGGTTTCTCCCAGAACCAACTAGCTGTCTTAAATAGTCTTTGGAGCTTCCAAGGAGCTACCAGTTTACAATTTGGAGTTCAATAAAGACCTGTGTGATAAATGATACCTGTTTCCTTGTTTGCATTTGCAAACGCTTCTTAGGTGATTCTGCAAAGAATGTAAGACATGAAATCTCTTTCCACTAAAAAAAGTCATCCTGCGATGTAGTAAAATCATAAACAATACAAATAGTATGGGGTTTTATTCCTTTCAAAAATTTAAATTCCATTGGGGTATCTTTTCGATATAAGAAAGTGTTCTTTAACGGGGACGGAGGGGTGCACAGAGCTCCCTATCCTTGTTTTACTCTAGCTTGTTCCTGGCTCTTTAAGTGCCTTAAAATGCTCAACAGGTGTTTGCTAAAAGAATGAACAATCGTTTTAAAGCTTTAAATGATGCAAGATAAACTCAAGCCTTCATGGGCTCTTCCCAAGACTGGACGTGAAGATTTACCTGGGACTCAGACGAGAAAAATAAGGAGCAAAAGTGCACAGCAAAAGGCACTCCTGTGTAGCTAGCTACATATGGATTAGTGTGGCTTTTTCAAAACTTTCCTTCAGAAAAATAACAAATTGCTAACTGTGCTTTCTAAAAGGCCCAGGGAGATTGCCACAGAAGGTTTTAAGTCTAGTGCCCCGGGCCCTTCCCGGAGCGCAAGCCGAAGGAGGCTCCACGTCAGTCTCCAACCTTGTCTGGCTGGAGCTTGCAGAGAGTTCGGGGACAGCCTTGATCCCGGCGTCGCAGCAGTTTAGTCTGCGGAAACGAAGTGGATGGGATCCAAACTGCCAGCTCCGCGGAGTGACCGCGTCCGCTCACCCGGATCTTTGGGGACCTAGGACTTAACGACGCCGGAACCCGATGCCAGGGACGTGGGCGCAGCGGAGCACAATAGTTACCGTACGGTCCTCCAGTGAGGCCCTGTGTAGAGGCGGAAGTCAAGTGAGCTTACGCAGCTAGGGGAACTTTGCCTCGATGGCACCTTCCTGTTCGCGACTCCACCCCCACTGGAGGGGCTCGGCTCGAGAATTCAAGATGGAGTCGTTGAGTCGAGCTGGGCAGGAGATGAGTTTAGCGGCCCTGAAGCAGCACGACCCGTACATCACCAGCATCGCAGACCTCACGGGCCAGGTTGCTCTGTATACCTTCTGCCCCAAGGCGAACCAGTGGGTGAGTGCCGCGAGGCCACTGAGGTCGACTGCACGGCCGCCGCCTCTTAAAGGGGCCGCGCGGACCGCCCTGGGTAGGGGGTGAAACCGGAGGCCAGGTCAGCTGCGGTGAGGTCGGGGACTGGAGGAACTGGCCGGCTTCTGAGGGAGTTCGGGGGCACACAGATTGGGAAAGAGGAGCTAGAGAAATAGGCTCAAGACATCCGGGGGAAAAGCCGACGGAGGGGAGGACTGGAGGAGGATCAGACTCTTGGGGTCGGGACCGGGGGCGTGAGTGATCTGCGTTCTTTGCAGATGTGTTAGAGGATGAGACCGGTGAGGTCAGAAAGATGCCTGAAAGATTAAGGGTTATTGGATAAATTACATGTATATAATCAAAGTAAACGGCCCTCCTCCCCCCCCCAACAGACACATAAATAAGAACCCCCTTCGCAGAGGTCATTTGGATTTAAAGCTTGAACTCAAGTTAGTTTCAATTCTTGGAAGAGAGGACGTGGGGATAAGTCCCGCTTTTATCGAACCACACTGTATTTCCAGAGTTTTGGAAAAGATTTTAAAGCACTTAAAAGAGCGTCCATGTTAATTGGATTCCCTTGAAACCTTTGAAAAAGAGACCCTGTAAATGTACATGGTTCCAGCTTTGCTGCTGGTGATGTCACCCCTGAATGCTCCCGTCACACTCAATACTTTTTGACTTTTTTGCATGGGAGTGGGTCCAAAAAAGTTACATTCAGTGTATTCAGTGACTTGGCCCATGTTTGAAGCTCGTTCGTTGCTTTAATAACATAATTTCCTGTTTTCTAGTAATCCTTAACTCAGTCAGCTCTAGGCTTTATTTACACCTAGAAAATATTCCATAGTACACAAAATACTAGCAAAACGAATATAACAATTTTTAAAAATCCGTAAATGTTTGATGAATTGAATATGTGAATTGCTGATGTTCACATTTCAGTAAGAAGTGACCTTGTACTAATAAAAGTATGAAAGGTTATCATCATAGCACATCCTTTACAATATAACAGATATAAGTTATATTTAACCAACAATTTTATGAAAATCATTTTCCATTATAAAGTTAATTCAAATGAAGAGAGTTGTCAAAATTATTTTGCTTTAGATCTTTCCTTCACCTGAAAGAGGAGGAGGAATGGGAAGCCACAAAGAACAAAATTATAGATTGTTTTTTAAGTGAAAGTGTTTTAGATACTGGCTTACTTTGAATTGTTCTGAATAATTTTTCTTGGTCCTGCATATAAATTTATGAAACATGAATTGCAGACAAATGTTAAAGACTTGGGGCAGGGACTTACTAACAAACTTTTATTTCTAATTTTTCAGACTTACAGTATTTTGAAATTTTAATTGTGAAGTTCTGCTTTATACATGAAATACAAGTCATAATAACCTGAGTTGAAAAATAGGCTGCCATTATTTATTCATTTGTATTATGGAACACAGTACATAACCAAAATCTTTTGTGTCTCCGTTACTTTATAGTGAGTTGTGACTTTGCACAGTGTGTTGTTTGGGCAAGTTTTCTCTGTGAGACAGTTGGTTACCAATTTTTTATACTAATAACTTAGCATTTGAAAGTCAAGAAAAAGCCTCGGAATCCCTAAGATGGAAAAGTTCCATAATATTTAAACTCAGGCAATACTCCTGGAACAAATTGAAATAATAAATATTTTTTATCCCAACAAACTAAATTTGATTTGACTAACATTTAACATTTTCTAACAGTTTGTTGATTACATTAAAATATTTAGGTCTTGCCCTGTCCGGTGTGACTCTGGTTTTGGGATCATCCCGGAAACCAAAATGCCGCCGGGTTGATTCCCAGTCAGGGCACGTGCCTGGGTGGTGGGCCAGGTCCCATGGCTGAGGACATTGGAGAGGCAGCCGATGGATGTTCCTCTCGCACATCAATGTTTCTCTCCCTCTCTTTCTTCCTCCCTTTCTCTCTCTCCAAAAATAAATAAGTAAAGCCACTATGTATGTTTTTAATAAATAAATAATAAAATAAAATATTTAGGTCCTATATAGCCTATGAACTGCCAACGTGTGTGTGTGTGTGTATTTTAACATTGTAACTATGTTTAAGACCTATGTACACTCTTGGCACAGCCAATGAAAAATGGTGTGAGTTGTACTTATTAAATCAAAACATTTCACTTTAAGCTAATTTTTTTTAATTATTTAAAAAAATAGCCCTACAATAATTATGTTAAGGCAAAGTAGTTTCATTATTCAAAAAAAGTTCTAAAAATAACAAACTAATTGTGTTTTATGATCTTTTTTTCTTTTAACTTTTATAAGATTTAGCCCTGGTTGGTGTGGCTCAGTGGATTGAGCACCACCAGGCTGCTAACCAAAAGGTCACTGTTTGGATTTGTCATCGGGGCACATGCCTGGGTTGTGGACAGGGTCCTTAGTTGGGGGCAACCAATCGATGTATCTCTCACACATGGATGTTTCTCTCCCTCTCTTTCTCCCTCTCTTCCCCTCTCTCTAAAAGTAAATAAATAAAATCTTTAAAAAAAATGTTTTACTGAATCAAACTGACAACATATGCCAGGAAGCAATATTTCAAATACCTTTAGTTTTACAGTAATTTTTAACTAACCACAATCATGAAATATACTAAAATCCCCCAATGATGAAACAAAGAATGCTATAAGATCAAATTTCCTCTTTTTCCCCTACTAACTTTGATAAACTTTAAAAATTAAGAAATTGCTATACATAATACCTTACCTTTAAAATTAAGAAATCTGGCTAAAACATTTTAACTTAAAAAGTGAAAGCTAATTTCAGGATTTTTCTTCTTTAAAATTAAAAAAGAAAGAAAAAATGCTGCAGATTCAGGCATGTCACTGGATTGAACATCGCATATGCATTAATGTGCATCAAGAGCATAGAAAGGAAACCAAAGAAACTGTTCATAATAGTGTATGGAGTGAGGACTTGGTTGACCTGTTTCAAAGTTACTAATTTTAAAATAAGTAAGTTGATCTTAAACATGAAGTATTTATTTTCCTTTGGAATATTTGGGGTTGGATTATGGGTGAGAAACTAATTGATTCATTGTCTGTTATAGGAGAAGACTGACATAGAAGGGACCTTATTTGTATATCGAAGGTAAGCTTTTAAAATATATATATGTATTTTTAAATCTCATGGTGAACAATATCATATAAAGTGGTTCAATCCCGTTGTACATTTGTCTTCAGAGCCTTCCTGCTTGACACTTCATGTATTCATTCATCTCTCCCTAACCAAGTTACGTCTCCTCTTTGAGTCTTCCTGTGATTCAGAGTAAACAAAACTAGAACTTCTTTAGGAACCTAGCCACACCATCTCAAAGTAGAAAATATTTTGTAGTAATAACTGAGTCTAAAACAGATGCCTTCCTCCTCCCCACACCCCCACCCATATTTAAAAAGATACACACTTGAGAAAAATCTAATACATGAACTAGCTCTATAAAATAATGCAGTTGAAGGGTCAGTCCTGCTGTTCTGTGGTTACTAAATGAGAGGTTATCTTCTGTGACTCGGATTCTGTCCCCTTTCCTACCCACTCCCTAAAAGTTCTGGATTGTGTATAATGAATTTAATAATGTGTATTTTTAATATGAGAGTCCTTTAGAGATCATTCAGAATTGCACAGTTTTTTACTTTCAACTTCTTAAAGATATAAAATGTGATTGGTTTGTAAATTGCAAGTTTTGCAGTCTAAAATTAACTAACAGGATATGATAGTCATGGAGTCCCTTCTTTTCCTGGATCCCTGTTAGGCCTTGCTGTGGTGCCTTCCTTTGGTTTAAAGCTCAGAAACTCAGCAGGAGTTATGTCTGACATCTGGTTCTTTTCTCTTTTCTTTTCAATACTATGAGTTATCTTTAAAGGATTGCTTTTATCCTTTGATTATAATTAACAAGAATTTATCAGATATTCTCTAAAATTTTTTTTTGGCCGGGGGGAGGTCTTTAACATTCACCTCCTATAAATCTCTAGAAACTTTTCAACTGTTGGTAGAACTTTGGTGTCTATAATACTTAGAAAGTAATCTCATGACTTTTTTGTTACAGTATAGCACAGATTCACTAATTGTAGAAAGTGTGAAATTTAGTATAGTGAGTGACTTGACTTAATAAAATATAATACATGGAGGCTTACATGGTATTGATTATAATAAAAGGAGACCAAAAGGAGAACACTATGTATACCTTGGATAAAGTTATACTAGGATGTCAGAATAATACTTTGCAGAGACCTTAGCATTGAAGAAGCCTGGATTTGGAGTCAGAAAACCTAAAGCTGAATTCTGGCTGTTATTTGTATGACTTTGGGCATAGGCCTTAACCATTTTGAGTTTGTTTCCTAATCTGTAAACAGGATTCTAAAATCTCTCCCAAGCACACAGAGAAATGAATGAGAAACCAAAAAGCGTTGTATACATGCGAGGTTTCTAAAGGATCATGTACTGAATCACACTGGGTATAGGTACTAAGGACATCTCTTATTGTAGGATTTGAGGCATTTTCTCTTACTTGGGAGAACTATGGAAAGACCTATTTGGTACAAAAAAAATCATTATTATAACATCATACAGTCATCGTTATAACCAGTCCTGTACCATATTTAAAATAAATGAGGCTTTTATTGAACAAGTATTTATTCAACATCTACTGTGTTGTCTGTCTTGGGATATATAGCTGGGGAAAAAAATAAGACAAAATCCCTTTGCATGGAGCTTACATTCTAATGGAGAAAGACAATAAGCATGGAAGAAGAGAAGGGAGGTTTAGAGGTATTGAACTTGGGAGCCCTGAAAAGGATAGATCTCAGGTAGGCCTCATTGAGAAAGTGACATTTGAGCAAAGGCTTGTGGGAAATGACGTAACTGTAGATTCTGGGCAAGTGGTCCAGGCAGAAGTATTTAGAGAGTGACAAGATGCTCAGTGTGACTGGAGCCAGAAAAGCAAGGGAAGACACATAGGAGAAATCAAGATCAGGGCAGTAGGGGTGCATATCAGCTAAGATATGGCCTTGTGGCCTTAATAAGGACTTCGGCCTTTACTCTGAGGGACTGAGTCCTTAGAAGCTTCTGAGAGGAAGAGGATTATGATGTGACTTTTTTTGGTTTACAATTTTAAATGCTAATAATGTTGTGTAATGCAAAAATGTATTCAGTCTTAGAAACGGAAATAAAGAAGTAGGTAGCATTTCTGCAAACTAACAGTGACTGCAGATTATTTTTCTTCTATTGAATCTAAGGTCAGCTTCACCTTACCATGGTTTTACCATTGTGAATCGATTGAATATGCACAATCTTGTTGAACCAGTGAATAAAGATTTGGAATTTCAGCTCCATGAACCATTTCTTCTATATAGAAATGCAAGCTGTGAGTATATCTGTTTTATTACAGTTCATATGTTTATAATTAAAATTGAGTGACTAGTTTCTACCAACACATTTTTGGAGTTTTAAGTTACAAAAAACATTTAGTCTATACTCTTTTATAGTTATAAATTAGTCTCAGTAAAAGCAAGTCTTCTAAATTGGGCTTCTAAAGTTAAAATACTTTTGTATACAATAACTTAGTATGTTATTTTGGTTAACTGTACTACTTTATATAATAGCATTACATTATGTTCCTGTTGTTTGCCTTATGAAGGTAAGTTTCACCCTGTTTCTTGTGAGACTGAATTGTTGGCTGCCCATGCCCCTGAGCAATAGGACTTAATTTGAGAGACACAGAATGGGACAGACACTAATAGTTCTGTCCGCAAAGAAAGTACTATCTTTGCCCTGATAGTGGTATTTTTCAGTCTGTTTATTTAGTTGAGTGTGTGCTGGGCCAAGAGGGACTGTACTTTAGTGTTAATGATACAGTAACCTGTATGGGGAAGGCAGGCGTTTAAGTCAACTGAGACTCAGGTGAGTGGCACCTACTCAGTTGGAGAGTGAGGATAACCCTTTTTTTTTCCATAGTCCAGGGGGTTTTTGGGCATTGTACAGACAATGTACAATTCTATTGGGCATTGCACAGACAATGTACATTCTATTAAGAATGGTTGGATATCGTCAGCAAAGCTAGAGTGGTTCTTTCAAGATGTAATGTACTAAAAAATATGCAGTACTTGGTGCCTACATTTCAGTATGGGTAATGAACATATGTGTGAGGACAGAAGGTATGCTGTAACTGCCATCTAAGGAAATTACTGGAGAGAAATGTTGCTTCTAACTCAGAAAAGAAGTTACTGTGTTTGAGTTACACTTGAATGGGAGGTAACTGGTATTGGAGGAATGTATTCAGTATTAAATATAAAAAGCTACTAGAAATTATATGTATCTTTTAATTCCCTGAATGAGAAGTGGCAAGGTCTATTTTGAAGCTAGAAACCCCAAATTCTTCTCCCTAACTCTCTTTTAAGTATCTAAGTGAAGTGAAATCTCTTTTCAATAAACTATTTATCCAGCTAATTGAATTAGCTCTGAGATTTTAATTTCTGTGGACATATGGAAATGCCTTTTAATACCTTAAGTTCAGATGGATTTAAACTAACATTAACAGTAGAATTATTCCAGATGGCTGTTTTCTTTGTGTTGAACATTCTGTTAAAGGGGAAATACTGCAAACAAACACAGATCCAACTTTTTTACAAGAGAAATTGGCTTAATTCTGCTCTTCACTACCTGGAAACTTAATCTAGCAATTGTTTCTTAGAAAATTCTGATCATTAAAGTAGTAGGTAAGATTATCAGAGGCCCATGGACTTAATTTAGTATAAGCATGAAGTGAATCGTATTATATTTTTTTCACGAGTAAAGTTTCCTTTAAAGTTGGAAGTGTTACATAACACAAATACAATGAAACCATGATTAACCAAATTAACTAATTAGAGCTTCAGTTATCTGGAAATATTTCTGTTGTCCATGTGTGGAAGAAATGAAGACAGATTATAAGAAAGCAAGCTAATGTTACATTTTATTTTGTGGAAATTTAGCAAATAACTCAAGTATAATCTGGAGTCAACATAAAAATGACAATGTTTTATAACTTTAACCCCAGTGTAGTATCAGTATTATAGGTAATTTGTTATAACATTAAAATTTTCAATTAGCAGGAGTGTATATTATCTTAGAGTATTCTTGAGCAGAAAAGTGCAGTAATGCATTTTACTATAGAGAGGTATTCAACAAGAGATTGAAACAAAGGTTTCCTTAGTTAAACAGAAAACTCACTTAACCAGGTTATTTCATTTCCCGGTTCACGGAGGCTCTGAATCATCCCCTAAGAGCCTTACAATTTCTGATATTGCTAATTAGAAATGCAAGAACATGTCAGCTTGTTTTCAGACTAGAGAAAGGCCTGGAAAGGTCAAGTACAATATTGTCGGTATATTAGAAACAGTCTAGAAGAGGAGCTTGGGGAAATACTTAAAGGAGTAGCTTTATCGAGGATAAGTCACAAGACAGCATAAATTGATCTGGGAGCATTCAAGCCTCTCTTGAGTAGTGTATGTCTTGTCTACCTCTTAAAAGTAGAAAGTAGTCTTGTCGGGTCAGCAAGCCATTGAGTTGTTCAGGGATTTGTTCTTTAAATAAAAAGTTAATTAGTGCCTGATTGTGTATACAGGTAATTATACCTGATTCTATAGCTGTTCTTCTGTCATTTTCTTGTGGGAAGTAGCACCGAGACACCTGACCCATTTTACTCGTACACCTTCAGATCCAGCTTCTTTCACTCAAATCAATTTGTAGAGTTAAAATAATAGAAAATTGAACTATAACTTTGTTCCAGTTCTAAATTGTTTTTATTGTTTATTTTTCTTTATACAAAATGCTGACCTATCCCCACCCCACCTTTCCCCAAGAAAAGGTGAAATTTTAGGGAGAAAGTGCTTATCCCAGTTAAGGGCTTAGGTTTGGTGATTCTCTTGAATTTTTCAGAAACAGTAAGTATATTTTTACATACTGTGCAAGGGCCTTTTGGCAACCACAAGACCCCAATGGGGCTGTGGTAAGGGTTGGGGAGACTGCAGATTCTGTAGTTACTAAGCAAAAAAGATTTTCCAGGCACCTTATTTCTGATTCCCGACTTACAGATGAGGAAACTATTGAGTCCAATAGAAGGTAAACTTGCTCAAGTCACAAAGTTTTAAGTGACAAGAGGCAGAATTCAAATCTAGGTCTGTCGAGCTTCAAAGCCAAACTTCTTTCTATCCCACTGCAACAATGGAATTGCTTCATCAGTCCACATTCCAGAGCATAGCTGTCCAGTAGATCTCTGTGATGATGGAGATGTTCTGTATCAGTACTGCCCCCATATAGCAGCCACCAACCACATGTGTCTACTGAGCATTTGAAATGTGGCTAGGGCAACCAAGAAAATTGTTTTTCTTTCAGTTAATTTAATTTAATTAATTAGCATTTAAATAGTCGTATTAAGCTAATGACAACAGAAACCTAAAGGATGAATCGTGTTCAACACACCCTTTTGTCATGCCATTTGAATTGAACAAGCATTTGAGAAACTTTGGATTCAATTTTTGTGCCTTTTAGCCATTTCTTTTTAAAATTTACAAATCATTTCTAGATATAAAGGCTGTAGGAGATATCCCTGAGAGTGGCTTTGCCATGGTAACACTCTTGGCATGGAATTTAGTTTGCAGACAAGAATTCTATTCTAGGCTTTGCCATTTTACCAACTGTAACCCTTAGATAAATCACTTAAACCACTGTGTCCTGCTCATCTTAAAAGGGCATTATATATGTGAGGGTATTTTGTCAGGCACCTAAACCTATAAAGTATTACAGACTGTGTCTCTATCCTGGACTCAAGCCAAAGGATCTTATTAGTGAAAGAGTCATGAGGACTCTGATATTGTCCAGGTTCTTTTATAACCCATGCCCATAGTGTGCTTCTTCCCATTCCTTCTGATTAGCACCATGACAAGCTGGGGACTCTGATTATCTTTTCAGATGTTGTAGGGGCCATTACTAGACAGCCTGAGCTGTGACAAGTTGAAAATATGCATGTTAAAATGGGAAATCTTAGTGGGTACATATTTTTTAAACCCAACAAAAGCAATTTTGATCAGTAGGTTATGGTGTGTATACAATATTAGTTTCAGGTATACAGCATACTGATTGGACATTCATATAACTTACAAAGTAATCACTCCAGTAAGTCTAGTATCTGTGTGCATGGTATTCATTTTTATCATAATACTGAAGCACATAGCATCCTCCTGGCTAAAACTTTATATTAATAATAAGATATAGTAATAATGTTTTAATCTCCCTTAAAAATATTGATGAGAGTTTTAATTTTATCTATAATTAGTTGGGGAAAAAAACACAGATCCTTTGCTGTGTAAACATAAATGCATTACTGCCAGCCTGCTGATATTCTGTTTTTATTTGTAAGCAGTTGATTTCACTAACTGGATTATAAAATCATTCTTTGTAGATTGAACTTCTAGGTATTCTGTGGCAAAGGCATGTCAAGGAAAATATCTTTCAACTTCTGTCTAGCAATAGCATAACAAAATCTTCCTACAAATATTTAGAAATGCTGTGTAAAATACTAAAAATGCATAGCTTAAGCAAAAAGGAAACAGTGGACATTGCCGTGGGTCAGCATCAAACTGAACTCTGAAAGCGAAACTGGGAAGACTGTGAGCTGACACTGGCTGCTAGCTGTTAGGGGTTCTTGGGAATGGGGAGCTCTCCTTTATATGAGGACCCCATTATAATTACATGGGATCAGGAGAAAAGATCCTGAGTCCTAATGAGTTGCAGAGTTGGAGCTGAGACACACATACCAGCATACATCCAGGTCCCCTGATAAGCTATGTAATAATAAATTAGAAAGGTATTGGCCCCCTAACCTAGGGAGATGAAAGACAAGCTTATCTATCTCGGTGTAGGCTGGGTTAGAGGGCAAATGTTTCCCCTAAAAATTATAACCATGAGCCTTCTCATTCAGATTTGGAGTTTAAGTTAGAGCATTCATTTGGTATAATTTCTTACCCAGGCCAAAAAATTAATATAAAATTAATCTTCAGCTGGTGAGCACTCTAGGACACCTGGCAAACAGAACTGTGAAACTCTTCTGGAGGGACACATCCTTAACCCAAATTGCCCAGGGATCTCATTGATAGGCTTTATGGTCCAAAATTAGTAAATATACAAGGAAGTAATTCACAGTCAATGAAAGAGGTAGGATACAGCAAACAGCAGGATTAGCCAGCCCTTCCCAAGAACTTGAGTTAGTGAAATGATCAGATAAAGACTTTAATGCAGGGGTGTCAAACTCATTTTTACTGGGGGCCACATCAGCCTCATGGTTGTCTTCAAAGGGCTGAATGTAATTTCATCTCCTTAACAGTTAAGGAGTAGTTACATTTATACAGTCCTGAAATTATTTCTGCCCTTCGAAGGCTGTGTGGCCCCTTGGTGAAAATGAGTTTGACACCCCTACTTTAATGGATGTAAATGTCAAGTGTAGATTATAAAATGACAGGCAGATATTAAAAAACAACCAAGTAGAACTTACAGAAATTAAATTTTTAATTATTGAAATAAATTCTTTACCTATACTCAACGACCGGAAAGAATTTTGGGAAACTGGAGGGAGTCTGAGAAAAGTATCCAGAATGCATCTCAGAATGAGAAAGAAATGGAAGATATGACAGCAAGAATAGAATTGGAAAGCCCAACAGATGACAGAGAAGAATTTCAGAATGATAAAATTAAAAGATTTGTATTTATTTCTTTTGAGAGAGAGAGGGAGGGAGGGAGGGAGGAAGAGGGGGAGGGAAACATCAATGTGCCATCAGTTGCCTCTCACACACCCCCAACCAGGGACCCGGCCCACAACCCAGGCATGTGCCCTGACCAGGAATCAAACTGGCAGGCTTAGGTTCGCAGGCTGGTGCTCAGTCCACTGAACCACACCAGCCAGGGCAGAATGATAAAATTTAGAGATAGGTAGTATTTGAAGAGTTTGAGAATTTTCCACAATCTGTGAAAAACGTAAAATTCAGGTGTTGTCAGTAGAGTAAGTCCCCAAGCATAATAAATAGAAATAAATACAAACCTGAACACATGGTAAATCATCAAAGGCAAAGAGACAGCAACCAGAGGCTGCCTGAGATTGATTATTTACAAATAGCAACAACTAGACAGCATGTTCAGTTGCACCTACTGAGTTTGGAAGACAAAGGAATAATATCTTCTTAAGTACTGAGAGAAAAAACAACCAACAATTTAGTAATTGAAGAGAACAAAAGAGAACAAAATAGAGACTTTTTTTCAACAATAACTGAACTGTCTGTAGTAGCACTGTCCAATACAGTAGCCACATACTGCTATTGGGTTTTGAAATGTGCCTGGTGAAACTGAATTTTTAACTGTATTTCATTTAAATTGAATGGTGCAGTTCAAAAGGCCATAGTTGAAAAGTAAGAAAATTGAGCACAGAAATAGGAAATGAAATTTAAGAAACAATGAGCAAAGAAAATGAGATAAATCAAAATAAGCAGTGACTATGTAAAACACTAAAGTGACTAGTTTGAGTAGAGAAAGGTGAAGCAAAAATACTAGACAGCAATAACAAAAGCTGTTCAAACCTACACATCCCAAGACTGAGGTAAGATAAACTGATTAATCATAGGCTTTTAAATCAGCCTATGTGTATTCAAAAGATGCAGGGTAACCACTGCATAATAAAAGTAGGATGTCTTTTAAACCAGTAGAAACCAGAATTAGAACAAAGTAAGTAGAAACCATGGGAAATAGAAAGCCCAAAACAAAATGGCAGAAATAAGTAAATCAGTAATTAGAACAAATATTAAGAGAACTAAACCTACCAATTAAGACAGATTTTGAGGTTGGATAAAAATACAGAATTTGGCCATTATACTGCTTTCAAAAATCTTAAAACTCGCCCTGGCTGGATGGCTAAGTTGGTTGGAGTGCCATCCCATACAGCAAATGATTGTGGTTCTATTCCCGGTCAGGGCACATGCCTAGGTTGCGGGTTCGATCCCCAGTCAGGTGTGAAAAGGAGACAACTTATGGATGTTTTTCTTTCATATCAATGTCTCTCTGAAATCAATAAACATATCCTTTTTAAAAAAATCTCAAAACTCAAACCTGGAAAGGTTGAAAGTTAAGGGATAAAATGAGGTATCTCAGGCAACTATTAACCAATCAAACAAGGGTGATGTAGGTATGTTAATCAGACATGATAGATTCTAAGGTAAAAAACATCTAGGATAAAGCTTACCACATAATGATAAACGAACAAATTACCTAGAAGATAAAACAATTCCAAACTAGCGTGTATCTAGTATATGTCAGAAATGTGTATGGAATGTAAAAACCTACACTTACAGATTTAACAGGCTACCTTAGTAATTGGCAGATAAAGTAGACAACTCAGTAAGATTATGGTATATTTAAACAGTACAGTTAACCTTGATCTAATGGACACGCGAAGAACCTTGCTTCCAGAAATTCAAGAATGTATTTTTTTTCAAGTACGTATTCAAATTTTATAATAATTACCACATGTAGGCCACCCAGCCCAAGAAGTTAGAAATCTGAATTAATTTGAAGGAAAATATAGATGAATAGGAATTAATTGGGGAAAGTAGAAATTGCAACAGAACAATAGAGCAAATCTATGTAATTTTCAAAAAACTCTCTCCTGTATAATATGATTGATCCAACAATAAAAAGAGAGGAGGTATACTAAGCAATATTAGGAAATTGTGTGTAAGTGTCTATATGTATATGTGTGTGTGTATACACAGTACTGTACATTTCTGACCTTATCGTAGGGTGCTAATCCCCACAGACCACTTTTCTGCAGTGAAGAAGCCACACTTCTCATATTTACTGTCCTTCAGCTGGCATTTGGCAACCACCTGCCATAAGCAGCGTACCTCACTAAGTATGCTTCTCTGAGAAGGTGCTTTTCCCTAAGATCAGTGACGAGGGATCCTTTGCTTTCCACTTCTGTAGGCACCTCTCAGAATGAACGTGGTAACCTGGAATCTCTGTGTGTATAGTATATACTATGGCTTAATTATGAAATGCCCCAAGAATAATTTGTAAGATGGGTTCTGAGCAGTTTTTTATTTAATCCAAAATTTGGTGTTTGAATTAACAGAAACATAGAAGCAAGCAAAACTGCTTTTTCTGTTACAGCTAAACAGTTTACAGTATGGCCTGGTTAATTTAAAATATTAAGGTAAAGGTTAGGGTTAGGGTTAGGCACTTAATGATTTTCTTTTGCAAAACTATTTCAGTATTGTCTTTTATTTTGCTTTTAAACAAACAAGGTGATTATTTAACTCAGACACAAACCCAAATTTAGTGATATTTATTACATAGTTGTCATTTGCCAAACACTTTACCACATGCTATATACCATTTTAATTAAAACGATTGTTTACTTTTAAAGAATTTTATTTGTCCTTCGGTTCTGCTTATTTTTTTTAGAAAATTATAAGCAGAAGTCATAAAATTGGTTAGAACTTTTAGTGTCAGAACTCTGCCTTTCTGGTAAGGGTTAGGATTCTTAATGAAATACACTACTGTATTAGTCCGAATGCTGTGCTTATTCCTAAAACAACTTTGTTTATTAATGGTAAAAATTAATTAAGACCTGTGATTTGAGAATTTTCCGCTGTAAATTTAAATGATTAGGCTAGTAATAGCCAAAGCCTGACCCACCAGAGAGACGAGGACAGCTCTTCGTTTTCTCCACCCAACCCCTTACGGCACGGACTGCCCACTGAATGCCACTTTTCATGTTTTAAATGTTTTCTGTAGCCCAGCAGTACTATGGGAAAATTAACAAGGTATGTAGCTCCATAGCCTGCTTAACAACAAAACAATCGCCGTAACAAGAACAATTAAAAATATTACTGCTTTTTAGTATTTTTAAGAACTTACCTCCAAAAGCCTGTGAGAAGTTCCCCCTCGTTTCCGCTTCACTTACAACTTTTCCTTTGTATCGGGCATCAGTCTCCTGATACAGAGCATTTTTAATTAAAATTAGATCACTAGAAAAAGCAGGGAGATTCATTTCCATAGTGTTGAAAATGCAGCTGCCAAATGGAAAGTTTCAGTAAAAGAAATACTGTAGTGTGTACCCTTTTTTTTTCTCTGCTTGTCCTTTCTCAGTTCAAGGGCAAGACTCAGAACAGTAGAGATGGTAGGTGGCTGTTGGCACTTAACAGAAATCTTCAGGCTTAAAGCACAGTGCAAGAGAAGTTTATAATTTGTCAAGTCAAAAAATGTGAGTTCTACCTCCAAACCGAAAGAGGAATTTATAAACAATTTTAAAAGTTCCACAGTTCATTCTTTGTGATCTTTGAATTCAGCACAGTGCTTCTTAGCCTGAGGAAAGGCAGTCAGCTTTCCCCCATCAGCTGCAGCACTGCGGTGGTGGGTATGATTCTGTAATCAGAGAAGGAGAAAGGATCTGTGGCAACTGCATTAGTCTGGCCTTCTGAACCAAGATAAGGAAAGGGCCTTGCTGTTGCCACATTTGTAGATTGAAAAGGTAAAAGGACCATGAAAACGTGGAATGACTTAGACTCCAAGGCCGACCTGGTGACACTATTAGGTCAGACATTTCAGAAACCTGTATTGCTTGATATCTGCTGTAGGCTGCTGCTTAGTAGAGCCTCCACCAGGTGCCTTCTGTTAACTTTTTGAGTCCCTGAACATTTTACAATTTCCGAAGCAGATTCTTTTCAGTATGCCTTGATAATTACTGGCTTTCCCTCCCCTAAGGTAGTGTTGACACGTAAAAAGCAATTTTATCTTCTTTTTAAATTGTGATGTTATCTAAATTGTAAAAATTTTAGAGGTTAACCATGCTGCACCATTTATCTCTAATATTTTCTTTTATAAGAACTCATAAAAGAAAGCAACAATTACTTGTTAAATGGCAGAAATGTGTTGTTCTTAATATGTATGTGTATAGGTTTTCATCTGTGTTTACATGGTGAAGTCCATTGGGGAGGTAAATATTGAAACACAGAGTAACCACGAGTCCAAGAAGATTGGAAGCCGCTCTGGAGTTGGCAGAATAAGCCTCCAGGCTGAGCACTTGATGTCAGTACCCTGGAGGATCCAGGCAGATCTGAGTTCCTTACAGAGCCACTCTTTCCAGGCATGCTCAGCTTTTTCTTTTTACTGAAAGGAAGACATAGAATAAGCATTTGCCACCAGTATTTAAAAGTTAGGATATTTTACACACACACACCCATACACCTAGATTTCTACCTTTTCTTCTAGTGACAAAATGTCATGCATGATCACATAGCACCTGCATTCCTGCAAACACTAAAAGCCAAATCTCTGGGAGGGCTGCCCACTGCATCCTCATGGATCCCACCTCCTGAGGTTTCTTAAAATCCTGTGGGCATTTGCTTTATAACCATGATTTGGATAATCTCTAGGTAAACTGACAGAACAATATGTAGGAGAGAAGTTAGGGAAAGAAGCAAAAAGAAGTTCCACCTTTTCTTACACCATTGCCTGCCTGACCTATTTTCCAAAGCTCTAGGTGTAGATTTTTGGAAGCCCAGGAAATAGGAACTCAACTCCATGGAGGCCAGGAGCCATACTTCTCACCCTCTGTCGTCCCTTATGATACATAGAAATGATCATATTTGCGTGGGAAACCAGGGTGAATAGACTACCAGTGGGGGTTGGACGTCTCCAACATTTTGTCACACCCATTATCACTTGCAGCATACACTGGGAGGACGCTCTCTGAACTTAGGGAGTGGCGAGTACTCTGTGGCAATAATGGCAGTCAATTCTCACAGCAGAGATAAAACTCTCATGTGGTTCACTATTTTATTTGGGCTTGGCTATCATTTAAAATAAAAGTTTATAAATAAAAATGATTAGCTGTGATATCCTTAGGTTTATTTTCTTAGTCCCTAAAAAAAGTTCAAGGGTCATTTGATGTGTCTGGATCCTATATTTATTATATTAATAGAGACTGTATAAGCAACATTGCTGATAAATATTTTCAGGCTTGGTTTAATTTAGAGAGAGGTACCAGATTTTAAAATACTAAACCAAAGAGCTTGCAAAATAGCATTTTTCAATTACCTGGCCCAGCCCTAACTGGTGTGGCTCAGTGGGTTGGGCATCATCCCACAAACCAAAAGGTTGCTTGCTCGATTCCCATCAGGGTACGTGCCTGGGTTGCTGGCCAGATCCCCAGTTGGGGGTGTGCGAGAAGCAACTGATCACTGTTATTCTCCCTCTTCCTCCTTCCCCTTCCCCTTCCTCTAAAAATAAATAAATAAAATCTTTTATAAATAAATAACCTAGCCCAAGTCGTTTAGTTAGTGATCAATAAACACCTAAGATTTAAAATTTTTAAAGTGGGCTCCATCTCTGCCGTGTTAGTTTCAATGATGTTTTAAGATGTGTGTTGTTTTGGCCAAAATGAGTAAGCTGCTAAGGTAATTGAAGCATGTCTACCAGCCTGTCTTATAAATACATGACATTTCCTCACCTGCCTCTGTGTGTGTGTGTGTGTGTGTGTGTGTGTGTGTGTGTGTGTTCTTGCTCCCACCTCAGAGCCTTACTCTTCTCTCGTTCCCAACTGTTTGATGTTCATGTGGAGCCACTAGGCTTATTCTTGTCTTAAATGATTTGTCAAGGCAGAAGCATTTGCTTTTATACTTGCCAGGGCAGACGATGTTTATGTAATCTGTTCCAGTCTTATATTATTTTTATAATCAGAAGGGTCTTCCTTATGTCTAGAGTAAATGTTTTTGGCTGTGTTCAGAGCCGGTTTCTTTGTTTTTGTTTCCTGGTGTAGGGGATCTTTGTCAGTATCATCTTTAGAAATTTTGTTACTCTGAACACCAGTGCCAAACAGCTTTTATCAAACCCCCTTCTCTGCTTTGTACTGTACTGAGAAAATCTCCAGCTTCCTCAGATCCTTTTAGAAAGTAGGTCAAATCTAAATAATAAATGAGTCAAAAAGACACCATGTTCATGAGAATGATTTCTAGCTCTGTTTTTGTGACATTTCACAAGACCTCTGCAAGTCTCAAGGGATTTTATAAAGCCTCCATATCATATTAATTTGGAGTTTTTGACTTTATGTATACCACATACCACTCCAGATGAGAAGCAGAGTGAACTATTACATCAAATCATAATAGGCTCTTGGATCTTCAAACAGGCTCTCTAGGGAAATGGAAAACTCCTGCCCCTCAGCTTTTTAAAATTTCTCAGTATTAAATAAGCTAAATACCTTTAGTCTTTGTAAGTCTTATTTTTCATACTTTCAAAAGAGAAGGGCTGTCATTTGAAAAGAAAAGGAAACATAATTTTGTTTATTCTTTTCTGCATCTTCATATTTTTCATGGAAGTACAAGCTAAAGGTAATTAAATATCCTGTCATACCTCCTAACTCTTCAGTGACTTGCCTCTACAGCATGACTTACTGGGGACGGCTGTTAACAGCCTCGATATATGGTGGGTGTCCAATAGTTTGCTTTCATCTTGAGAAAAGCCATTTATCATATAGGATGCCATCATTATTTGCCATAGCAAAGTAGTACTGTATCGCCAAATCCCTAAATCCTCTGTGGTATAATTAATCAAGGAAAGTTATTTCAGGTTGTTTTAGCAAGTGAATTGTTGACAGGATGTATTAGGCCATATAGTTAAGTTCTCTTGAGGAAAGAATACATAGCTTTGGTTTGGAGACAGTGTTCTCCACAGTTTTAGCTATCTGGCAGACTTGTCTGTCTTTTCTCACTGGTGACAGTGACAGGCTTAGTGGCAGGTCTTTGGGCCTTCTTGCCAGTTGCATGCACTGAGCATTTGATATGTTGGCAGACAGCTGATTCTTGGATGCGTGTCTGAACCTCTACAGGTCTACTTTTGGCAGAATCGAGTGTGACTCTTATCCTTTACCCATTAAGCTATCATTATAGCTTCCTTATCTTTATTTCTTCTGCAAACATGCCTTTGAAAGCATTTGGCCCTTTTTGGCAGTTTACTTGATAATACACACGAGAGGAAGGCAAGTGTCTTATTTCTAAATTATTTCTAAATTTTTTCAAAAGAAAAGAGGGAACCTAAGTGAAGATTTGTCATAATAAGTTGATAGCTCTCGTGAGTTTATTTTGATTATCAATTTGGAATGCTTTCCTAAGATTTTGTTTTACAATCCCCTATAAAAACATAGTTGAATGCCTCTGTTTAGCAAAAAAAAAAAAATGTGTACCTCTCTGAGCCTGACATATTGCATATCATAAATATTTTCCCATCACTCTAAGTTGTATGGGTACATACATTAGAGGAAAACTGGAATCATTTGCATTTGGATTCTTGTGTTTTGGTTGTTCTTTAGCCAGTGTTGGGAGAGCCATATTTAAAGAAAAGTAGGTGTGTGTAGTTGCCATATATGGAGTCTTTTCAAAGCCCAATCTGATTTATTCTGTGTTGGAGCAGTTGTTAGCTGCTAAGAACATAGCTAAGACCCTGCAGTAGATAATACTTAATAATTTATCTCCTCCGTAACAAGGCTGCTTCTGTGCTATTCCTTTGAATAGCACAGAAATTTGAGCTGTCAAAGCTAAATTTAATCTGTTGACTTACGTATTTCAAGATTACTTGTTATTCATTGGATGTTGATTCTGTTTGAAGCATCAGTAGTGTTTTGAAATTCTGTGAACAAAAGGACTATGAAAATGGGTTCTGAACATGAGGAAGTAGTCACAGCCATTCAAAGACTTGGAAAACTAAAGTAAACCTCAGCTACTTCATGGTAGTGCCTGTAGTCACCTGTAGGACACATGACTAGACATGGGTTCTGACAGTTTAGGACAGTTTTAGTATAATTGGAGGGTTTCCCTGTCAGAGAAGCCTTATCTTGTAAACAGGGTAGGAAAAAATTTCTGTTTTGCTCTTCATTCATTAAAATGAAGCCATTGCCCTGGCTGGTGTCACTCAGTGGATGGAGCTCTGGCCTTCGAACCGAGGGGTCACTGGTTTCATTCCCAGTCAGGGCACATGCCTGGATTGTGGGACACGTCCCCAGTGCGGGGCACACAAGAGGCAGTCACACATTAATGTTTCTCTCCCTCTCTTCCTCCCTTTCCCTCTGTCTAAAAAAATAAATAAAATCTAGAAAAAAATGAAGCCATTTACTCACTCTGTATATCAATGATGTTTTTGTTCACTATACAGTGACAGTTAAAAAATCCAACTAAATTTTTATTTTCATTGAAAAGGGAACTTTTAAAGTTGTAATTGGCCATGAAGTCTTATTGGGTTGGCCAAGAAATATTGTGTTGACCAAAAAGTCTGTTTAGTTTTTTCTGTCAAATAAGACGCATTTTTCATTTCCACCAATAACTTTATTGATTTAGATATTTTGAGTATATATGTCAGCTGTCTCCTGCTTTGGCTTCTAGTACTAGACATTTTCCAATGCATGAGACAGCCCCAACAGCAAAGAATTATTTGGCTAGAATGTCACTACTACCAAGACACTTTGCAAACCACTTTTGACACGTCTAGTCAGTCATGGCATCTTCTCCACACACTGCACAAATCATATTTTGTGCTTCAATCATGTTTTTACCTTTCTTGAAATAATAAAGCATAATATACCAAATGTGTTGCATATTTCTTTCCATCTTCAATATTAAAATGGCTGCACAAAAATTCACAAATTTTGGTGTTTTTTTAAAATTGCATGCTGATATGGCAGCTGTTTCAAATGAAATTAAAGACAACTAAGCAGTACTAGAACCATCGTACAGAAAAAACGTAACAGACTTTTTTGCCAGCCTAATATAATTACCTTAATTTAAGGTAAAACAAAAAATTCACAGTTAAAATAGCTTTTTAGCTTTTATTGACAGTGGCTTTCTAAATTATCGTGGGGTTTTTTTTTAAGATTTTATTTATTTATTTTTAGAGGGAAAGGGAAGGAGAGAGGGAGAAAAACATCAATACGTGGCTGCCTCCCACACACCCCAAGCTGGGAACTGGCCTGCAACGCAGACATGTGCCCTGACCAGGAATTGGACCGTGACCCTTTGGTTTGCAGGCCAGAGCTCCATCCAGTGAGTTACACCAGCCAGTGCTAAATTGTAGTATCTTGATAGTATCTTTATAGAGTACAAATAATAGCTATTTAAAAAGAAATTTTAATTTAAAGTTTCTTGTAGTAGCAGTTATAATTCCTATATTCTGTCATCCTTTTAGTGTATAATTTTTAACTTAATTATTTATACTTTGTTGCTTTAATCTTCAAGCGTAATGAGGCTCATTAACTTCTTATTTCTATAAAAAAAAAAACTTTGTTATTTAAAGTAGCAAGGCGCAGTAGATATGCAGTGGCAAGATTACTGGCCTAGGAATCAGACAACCTGAGTTCTAGTTCTGAGACTATTTTTCTCTGATATATTAGTAAGTCACTTTTTCTGTGAGCCTCAGTTTTCCATCCATAAAAGAACATAATGAAACTTCTGATACAAACATATGGCATAGACTTGTTTCTCTCTGCTTCTTTCTGTCAGTATAAAATGCAGAAATAACATAAAAGACAATCAGGAGACCTCTGAAAGGTGGAAGAGGAAGGTGATCTGGTGTAGGGCCCAGAACTGACAGAACACAGCAGCAGGGTGTCTTAACAACCTTCCCACCCAACAGAATAAGGGGTCTCAGGCTTGGTGTTTCTCGACCTCCAACCTAGAAATAAAATGTGGCTAGGTAGACACATTCTTCCCCTAAACCCGATGGGAGTCCTGCCAACAATACCAAGTGAGCACAGCAAAACTGGCAGAAAAGATTGGAAGCCCTGCTAACAATAAGTGGCTACCAAGAGAGTACTCTTTCTGCCTTCCATGAAGGGAAGGTGGGTGCAGGGGAAGAGTCACACACTGCCAGCCTGTCCTGGGAAGCAGCCTTCATTTGAGAAGATCAGAGGCTTCCTTTTCCCCCAGAGACACACCAGGTGGCCTAACCATGGGAAACTCTTTCCACTGCTTCAGGCAACACTGGCTGAGAGCTTACTAAATTCTTACCTCAAGAAATCAGAAACAGAAGAGCAAAATCAACTGAAAGCATAAAGAAATAAGGTAGAATAAAGGTAACAGCAGAAATCAATGAAATTAAAAATAGAGAAAAATCAAATCAATGAAACAAAAAGCTGGTTCTTCAAAAAATCTCGATCGGCTGCCTCTCACACACCCTAAACCAGAGACCTGGCTCACAACTCAAGCATGTGCCCTGACTGGGAATCAAACCAGCTGCTTTTTGGTTTGTGTGATGACACCCAGCCCACGGAGCCACACCAGTCAGGGATGAATTCATAATTTAAGAGCTTATGAAACAGAAATCTCCAGGCCCAGAAGATTTCAATGGAGAATTCAAAGGAGAATTAACACTAATTTTGCAGTTTCTTCCAGGAAATAGAAAAGGAGGGAACATTTCCAAACTGATATTTTTATAATACCAGTATTACCCTGATAGCCAAATAAGACAAAAGCAGTACCAAAAGAAAAGGTACATATCATTATCTCTCATGAAATTAGATTTTTTAAATCTTCAACCAAATATTAGCAAATCCAACAGTAGGTAGAAAAGAAATATATAAAATGCCTAGATGGGCTTTACTCCAGATATGCAATCTTGTTCAGTATTGAAAATCAATCCATGTAATCCACTGTATCAACAACAGGCTAAAGAGGAGATAGGAAAAATATCATGTGATCATATTGTTTTGGGTTTTTTTTTTAAATCCTCACCTGATGACTTTTTTTTTCCCCATTGCTGTTGCAGAGAGAGGGAGAAACATCAATGGGTTGCCTTCTCGTACATGCCCTGACCAGGGACTGAACCCACAATCTGGACATGTGCCCTGACCAGGAATCAAACCCGCAAACTTTTGGTCTACGGGACAATGCTTTAAGCTACTGAGCTACACCTGCCAGGGCCATGTTGTATTTTTGACACACAAAAAAATAATTTGACAAAAATCCAGTGTTCATGAATAAAATTTTCAAGTTACGAATAGAAGTGAACTATCTCATCTTAATGAAGAGCATCTACAACACACATTATATCTATAGGCTGTTTGAAAGGCTCATAGTTTTCCCCACTAAAATCGAGAACAAGGCAAGGATGTCCAGTGTCATCACTGCTGTTCAACACAGCACTGGGAGTCCTAGCCACTGCACTAAGGCAAGAAGGAAAACTAGAAGGTCTGCAGATTGGGAAAGAAGATATGAAAGTTTCTATTCACAGATGACCTGATTGTCTATGTACAAATTTCTAGAACTAATAAGTGAGGTTAGTAAGGTCTGAAGATAGAATGTGTCACATTTCTGCATATAACAGTGAACTTGTGGAAAACCAAATTAAAAACAATACCATTTGTAATCTCTACAAAGAAAAATAAATACGTGGGTGAAAACTTAAATTATAAAATACTGATGAGCCCCCCTAGCCAAGTGGCTCCGTTGGTTGGAGCATCCTGTACACCAAAAGGTTACAGGTTTGATCCCCGGTTGGAACATGTATGGGGAGGCAACCAGTTGATGGTTCTCTCTTGCATCATTATTTCTCTCTCTCCCTTCCTCTTTATCTAAAATCAGTAAAAACTTATCCTCGGGTGAGAATTTAAAAAATAGAATAATAAAAATCCTGATGAAAGAAGACCTCAATAAATGGACGTGCATACCATGTTCTTCATGTATTAAAGGACTCAACAGAGTAAGGATTTCAATCTTCCCAAATTGACCTATAGGTTTAAAGCACTTCCTATCAAAATCCCGGCTAGGCTTTTTATAGGCGTAGACAAACTTACACTAAAATTGAAATAGAAAGGCACAGGCCCTATAATCTAAAATAATCTTGGAAAACAAGCATAAAGAGGAAGGAATTATTCAAACCAATATGAAGGCCTGTTGTATAGCTGTGATAATCAACACAGTGGGGATTGGTAGACAAGTAAACAAACAGGACGGAATAAATAATCTTAGACCCACACAAATATGCCCAACTGATATTTGACAGGGGTATAAAAGGTTACTCAATAGAGGAGAGTATTTTCAACAAATAATATTGGAATAATTAGACCAAAAAGAAGAAAAACCAAGAACCTTCCCCTAAAACTTTCTATGCAAAAATTAACTCAAGATGGATCACCAACTTAAATGTAACTATAAAACTTTTAAGAAAAAAGAAAACAGAAGATTCTGGACCTAGGACTCGGCACAGAGTTCTTAGACTTGGCACCTAAAGCATGATTCATAAAAGGAAAAACTGATAAATTGGACCTTGTCAACATTAAAAACTTTTGCTTTGGAAGGACCTTATTAAGAAGATGAAAAAATAAGCTGCAGACATGAAGAAAATACTTTCAAATCACATACCTGACAAAGGACTAGTGTCTTGAATGTACAGGGTCTGGTAGAAGTAAGGCTTGCTTAAATGGTTGGTAGGGTACGTGAATGTCTCACACGAGAGAGACAGCAATTTGCACATTTCACCTAAAATATCATATGGTGTGCTTGAGTGTGATATTGTTATGTTACAGAATTACATGCTTATGACTTTGTAATAAAAGATTTTATAATAAAGGGTATTATTTGTGCCAGATCCTGTATAAAGCACTCTCAAAATTCAACAGTAAAAAAAAAAAATCCATTTAGAAGGGGCAAAAGATGTGAACAAACATGACTAAAGAGGGTATATAGATGACAAAGAAGCACATGAAGAGAAGTCAATACATACCACTAGCTATTAGGGAAATGTAAAGTAAAACCACAATGACTTGGCCCTGGCTAGGTAGCTCAGAGCATCATCCCAGTATGCAGGGTTGCGGGTTCCATCCCTGGTCAGGGCACATGCAAGAAACAACCAGTGAATACATAAATAAGTGGAAAAACAAAGACTTCCTTTCCAACCTGGGCCCATCAGAATGGCTCCTGCGAAGAAGGGTAGCAAGAGGAGCAAGGGCTAATCTGCCATCAGTGTGGTAGTGACCAGAGAATACACCATCAGCATTTACAAGTGCACCCATTCAGTGGGTTTCAAGAAGCCTAACCCTTGGCCACTCAGAGAGATCCAGAAATTTGCCATGAAGGAGATGAGAACTCCAGATGTGTGCATTAATACCAGGCTCAACAAAGCTGTCTGGGCCAAAGGAATAGGAATGTCCCATACTGTATTCAGATACAGTTGTCCAGAAAACATAATGAGGATGAAGATTGACCAGACAGCTCTATATGTTGGTTACCTGTCATGACTTTCAAAAATCTATGAACATTTAATGTGAGTGAGAACTAACTCCTGTTTGTCAAGTAGTTATCAAACTGCCAAAAAAAAAATGTGATGCTATATTGTACACCTGTCAGAATGCATATACACTTTAAAATACTGAGAACAGTAAGTGCTGGTAAGAATGCAAACTAGATTGCTCACACATTGCAGGTGGAAGTATAAAATAGCACCATTCTAGAAAACAGTTTAACAGTTTCTTATTAAACTAAACATGCAACTGCTGTGGCTCAGTAACTGCACTTCAAGGCATTTAACCCAAAGAAACAAAAAGTTAGTTTTGCACAAAAACCTGTACACAAACACTTCCTAACAGGTTAATTCATAATATCCAAAAACTGGAAACACTCCAGATGTCCTTCAGTAGATAAATGGTTAAACAAACTTGTACATTTGTACCATGAAATACTACTCAGCAAAAACAGGGAGTGTGGGGGGAATGAACTATTGATGTAAACAAGGGAATTATGTTGAGTGAGGTAAGCCAATATCAAAAAGTTGCATACTATATGATTCCATGTATATAGCATTCTTGAAATGACAACATAGAAACACAGATTAGTGTACCAGTGGTCAGATGGAATTGAGGGGGCCATGGGAGGTGGGTGTGGCCATAAAAGGGCATGAGGGATCCTCGTGGCCATAGAAATGTTTCGTATGTGGACTGTGTAAGTATCAATAGCCTCACTGTGGTACTGTATTATAGTTTTACAAAATGTTGCAGTTGGAGGAAACAAAAGGCACACAGGATCTCTACTTATTTTTTTACAAGGCATGTGAAGCTAAAATTATATCAAAATTAAAAGTTAAGTTTTTTAAAGAAAGCATAATGATACTTTCCCTTCCTGTGCCAGGGAGCAGTTGAAAGTAAGAAAGGAGGTACAGCCCTGGACAAGCTGTGTCACAGTAGGCAAACATGGTGGCAGTATGCCACACCTACCCACATGCTTGTTTTGACATATATTCAGCACTTCTGGTCTGCATTATCCAAAAAGTATATACAATATATTTATGTATTGTTATCCTTAATAAAGTTCATTTATCTATTCACCAAATTGATTTTGTGTGTTTTCTTGTGCTGATCACCATACTGGGGATTAAAAAAGAGAGAGAGAGAGATGGGAAAAGAAGGGTGATGGGCAGAGTTGATCATAGGATGGCTCTGGAGCTGGTATTTGTTTTTAAAGCTTTGTTTTTACTGTGACATATTTTGTATTTTAAGTTTCAAGACTCACAAAGGTTCTAGTGTTTGATAGCTGGTGAACTGGTTTTCAATAATTAAGACCTTTTTCAACATTTTGGAGGAAAGGCATTTTTTCCTTTAGAGGAACCTTTAACAATTTGAGAGTCTGGTGATAAATTCTGTGGCATTCCATGGTAATACTGTATTACTTACATGTACATTGAAACCTCATTTCCCCTTATCATTTTTTTCTCTTTGTTTTTCAAGTGTCAATATACAGTATCTGGTTTTATGACAAGAATGACTGTCATCGCATAGCCAAACTCATGGCTGAGTAAGTATTTATATTAGTCCATAGATTTATTTAATTAATGGTATATGACAGGTGAAAAATTACTTTTTTCCCTACTTTACTTTGTTATTAGAGTGTACTAACTTGTGTATTTTCCTCCTAATTTCCTGTTTATTGTCAAAAATTTGGAAAAGGCAGAAAGGCCTAAAGAAATCTGAAATTACTTATAATCCTACTACTACACTCAGTGTGTTAGCATGTTAGCATGTTTCCTTCTAGTCTTTTCTTTATGTGTACTTTACGTTGTATAGTTGTTTCTTGCAAAAATAGTATACCGTATGTACATCCTACTTCTCATGTCAACACCATTTTTCCAAAGCATTAAAAAGCCTTATCTAGTGTTCTAATGACTGCATTGTATCCAGTCCTGTGGATAGACTGTAGTTTAACCAGAATCTTACTGTTGAACCTGTGGTTGGTACCATCATACTGCTCAGCTTCAGATGATATCACCTACGTGAAGTTTGCAATCTGACCACCACATTTGACTTAGGTTCTCTCCAGATTTTCTGTAATAAGTAGTACTGTGTTCAGTAGCTGGTGGAGAACTGCACACATCCATATTCACCTTTTTAAGTGAACTTATCTTTGACACAGATTCTAGGTTTAATAGTTGCCAATCCATTAATAGATTGTGTTCCAAGACATTTTTTTGTAAGCCAGAATCTTGGAGTTTGGAAAACAAGTTTCATTGAGTTAATGTTCTAAAGGGTGGCTCGTTGTCCTTTCTCAAGCCCTCCAACAGAAGCCATGCCTCATGGCTCATCTATATTGCTGGCATTGCCGGTCTGGATTCTAGGTGCCCAAGACACGGTGATTCTGGAGGGGCCTGAGGAGTGCCAGAGCTCTGGGCAAAACGCTACAGTGGACACACTTATTCTGATGCACTTACGTTTCCTTTTCAGTTTTTGCCTGAATCTTCTCAGAAATGTTGACAGCTCTTTCCCCTCTGTCAAATCAAGATTTCCTTTTCTCTCTTGCAGGATTTTTATGTACGTGTTTGGAAGAAAGCAATCTTAGTTGTTTGAAACAATTTTATTTTTAAACTAATTTTTATAAATAAAAAAACCCAAAATTTCAATTCTGGGTATGTTTGCACTTTAAAAGAAGCACTCATAGCTAAGGTTTTAATCCAGGACTGCTAACATGTCCTGATTGGATGTTAATCAGCCGCCTGCTTCGCCAGCTCTGGCTGCGGCTCACAGAGTCACAGAGCAGGCTGTGTTTATTGCTGTGTGCACGCCCGAGCATTGCTCCATGTGAACCTGTGTCGCTCATATTTGAAAATGTGTTGGCTCTCTAGAACCACACTTCCTCTTTAGAGCATCTTTTCTCAAAAAAAGGATAAACTATTTTACGAAGTCATTTATTTAATGACTACTACTTTTTTTGTAGTTTTGAAAGTAACAAGAAAGGCAGCTTGCTTCTGTTTACCTAGAAGACACAAATTTGTTGATTCTTGGTTATCCAGGATATTTTTTAATATCTAAACTTTGGAATATAGTACTGTTGAGCAACATAGGTTTGTACTCCATGGGTCCACTTACACATGGATTTTTTTCCCCAACAAATACATACAGTAGTGTAAGTTTATTTTCTCTTCCTTGTGATTTTCTTAATAACATTTGTTTTCTCTAACTTACAACAGAAAATATATGTTAATCAACTATTTATGTTATCAGTAGGACTTCCAGTCAACAGTAGGTTGTTAGTAAAGTTTTGGGGAGAGTTAAAAGCTATACGCAGATTTTCAACTGTGTAGGGAATTGGTGCCCCCTATATCCACATTGTTCAAGGTCAACTGTGTATACACTTTCTCCTGCAGTTTGAGAGCTTTTGCAACCTGAGTAAGAGAATCTAGCTTTTTTAGCTCTAACAATTATTCACAAGAAACCATTTTGAGCTTTTTTTCTCTGTCAGAGCAAGCGGTACCCCTATTGTAGTGCTTCATATGGTAAATGAAACTGAAGACTTAAAGGCCTGCCTGAAAATATTGTACTGAACCCCAGAATAGGATGAGGGAGTAGAAACAGGAAGCAGCGAGGAAAAAGAAGAGCATTCAGGGTTCTTTCACTAGATAGACCCAAAAGAGACATTGAGTTAAACTTTCAGCTTATTTTACTTTAAGTGGAGAAGTATCAAAAGTGATTAGAGAATAGCCTCGTAAAACTGTTGATAGTGAGTATTCAAGTGTCTGGCCTATTTATGACTAAAGAGAATACCTTATATGTTAACATTAACTTTGTGATAAATGGCATTCTGGACACCAAAGGTAAAAAAGGCTACTTTATCTTTCTTTGCTCTAACTTTGCCTGTGTACAGCTTCTATTTGCTACATATTTCAAAATGTCATGTCTGCTAACCAGAAGAAACACAAGTAAAATTCTTTTTGGCATATTATGCATCAAAATAAATGTGTCTGTCAATGCCCATTCTGTTAAATTTAGATCTTTTTGTCACTGTTTTGAAAGCTTCAATATACGTAATAAAAATTCTTCAAGTAAGTAAGAAGTTTATTTATTCCAAAAGAGGTTTATGAAAACTGAGAAGCCGTTTAGGAGAGCAAGCAAATTTCTAAACCTATACCGTATATAAATTTGGAAATTCTCTGGTGATTGCAAAGTTGAAAATCCATTAAACTTGATAAAAGATGTTGACTCTTCTAAAGAGGAGATCCCATCCACCAGAAACTATTTTACAGTAAAACTTGTTTCAGTGTTTGCCTGCATATACTATAAAATTAAGAGAATTCACGGAGGTGAGCTTCGTTCCTGATCTTAGAGATAGTTTTAGGGGCATATTTGATGATTTGAGAGGAAGGGAGAAAAGTGAGGTCCATCTTCAGAGTCTGAATTGGAGGAGGTCTGAGAGCCCAAGCCTTACTCAGAGGAGGGTCCCTTCCACACCACCCAACAGCTGCTTTCAGCAGTGGTGAGCTTTGTAAGGCGGCCTGTTCCACGGGTGAGCAGAGGGTTGTTAGAAATGTCTTCTTCTGAATCAGAAGTACAGATCCAGTCCAGGTCAGCAGAGAGGAACACAAACATGGGCAAGCCAGGCAGCATGATAGGAGGTAGGTAGAAGCAGATTGTGTGACCAGAGTCCTTGATGAAACGTAGATTCAGGCCGGTGTGATCTGTAACTGAATATATTAAATAAGTTATTTTAAATAGTCTTTTTCCTTCATATTGAAGGAGTGCCTATTAACTATGGAAACTGAAGAAAAGTACCAAAAGATGTGAAATTGCTTAGAATTAACTGTCAAAAAATAACCAGTGTCCATCTCTCCGGTCTTTTTAGCCTTTGCTACAGACCTCACAGTTACAATACAGTATTTCCCAAGAGATGATTTTATGACCAGTATGGACATAAAAGAATCAATATTCTAAGTGGTCTGATCCTCATTATCACATGGCAGTCTTCTTTCAGTCTACCATAAGGTTCATGGTTCTACCTTTGTTTTAGAAATAATAATCCTGCCCTGGCTAGTGTGGCTTAGTAGAATGAGCACCAGCCTGCGAACAGGAAGGTTGCTGGTTCAGTTCCCTGTCGGGGATCATGCCTGGGTTGTGGGCCAGGTCCCCAATTGGGGGCTTGCGAGAGGCAGCCAATTGATGATGTGTTTTTTGCACGTCAGTGTTTCTCTCCCTCTCTTCCTCCCTCCCTTCCCCTCTCTCTAAAAATAAATAAATAAAATCTTTTTAAAAAGAAGTAATAATCCTATTAAGAGCTGTAAGAATCTAGGTAGAAAAATGACATCATTACCTTAAAGCAGCATTTTCCAAATAGGAATCCTGCTTCAGGGAAGATTCTGTAGTCAAATAAATTTGGGGAAATACATAAGCCCACCCTTCTTAGAGAATCATAATACATTTTAGTATATTAAAAAACTCAGAATGATTTTGCTGTTTAAAAAAAAAGTCTTTAGCCCTGGCTGGTATGACTCAGTGGATTGAGTGCTGGCCTGCAAAGCATAGAGTCGCTGGTTCGATTCCCAGTCAGAGCACATGCCTGGGTTGTAGGCCAGTTCTCCCCAGGTAGGGGGCGTGTAAGAGGCAACCACACATTGATGTTTCTCTTCCTCTCTTTCTCCTTCCCTTCCCCTCTCTCTAATAAAAGTAAATGAAATTTTAATAAATAAATAAATATCTTTAATATTGTTTGACCCAATGTTTTCAATAAAAGAAACTGCATACACTAGGAATTCCTGTGTGGACTATTTTAAAGCAGCAAATTGAGTGACACTAAACAACCTATCGTTGCCCTGTTCCTCTTGTTCTATAAAAACAAAACAACAACAACACAAAACCTTTACTGCTGAATTGTTGTGTTGCCTGTCATCATCACTGTCTGAAGAATGCTCAGTTGATACAGTGATCAGGTTGTGAATGTGCCAATGATATTTTGTGGCAGGCAGTCCTGTTCATTGCAGTTGGAACTGAAACTTGAATAAATCTTAAAAGGAAAACAAAAGACAAGTTGCCTTATTAAACCTTATTATTCCAAGCTTGAAGAAAAATACAAGAAACACTTAAGAAGCCATGTGTTCACCACCTCACTTTCAGTTGCCAACATTTTGCTATAATTGCTTCAGACCTTTATGGGGGGAATATTCTCAAGACATGAAACCCCACAGGTAAATATAGAGACCCCATCCCTGTAAGTGACATTCTTAACCCTCACCTTTTCTTGCTTTGTGTATTTTCAAGTACAGAATTAGCCTAAGCAGCAGCAATCAGAATAAAGAGCATTGCCGCAGTCACCCTGACCTCAGTTACCTGCTGAGTGACTTTTAAGGAGAGAATGAGGGAAACCTTTTGTTTGCCTGTAGTGCTGTCATACTTTTGAAGATTCTCCAAGATCTATATTTTCAAGAAATGAATCTTTTCTTTCATTCCAGACTTCCACAGTGAGTTGTTCAGCTATGCAGAAGACTTTTGTCTTGGTGGCATTGTCCATTTATGAGTTTACTTATCAGTTTGACTGACTTTAAGATACTTCAGAAAAGAAAGAGATAATTTAGTAGAGTTTTTAATGTACCTATTTCTAACAACTCTAGAATGGAATTCTGTATTGTTGTCCTTCTCACAGTGAAGTGTATTGATTGGCAGTGCTGTGAATAAAGGGGTGAATTGGAGAGTCATATATCCCGGGCTGAGATAACCAAGGCTCTGTGATTTATATTGTGAGAACAGTGTTATTGTGGCATTTTTCCTGTACGTTTGGAAAGGAACAGCAGAAGAGTTCTTGGGTCAGATTGCGTCTAAACAGGTCTTTCTAAAACCTGGTTCTCCTCGTGTAGGGTGGTAGAAGAGGAGACACGGCGCTCTCAGCAAGCCGCTCGGGATAAGCAGAGTCCCAGCCAGGCCAATGGCTGCAGTGACCACAGGCCCATCGACATCCTGGAGATGCTAAGCCGAGCCAAGGATGAATACGAGAGGGTGAGACTCTGCATGCCAACTGGGAAGATGAAAGTGGGGGAGGAGACCTGCAGGGGGCTCGTGGACTGGGGAAGTCACCTCCAGGGTCAGCAGAAATAATTACTTCAAAAAAGCATGTCTTTTAGTTTTAAGCCTAAAAGATAAGAAATTTGTTTACCTTTGAGTGTTTGACTTAGCATGAAAATTGAGAACTTTTTTTTTTTATTTCTGTAAAATTTACAATGGGAGAAGGTGGTTTTGGACTGCAGAAGTTAACCTATAACAGGTAGTTCTGAAAAAGCTTCATGCCTCTTCTTCTTCCCTGCAGTCTCTGCTAGGTCTTAAGAATTTATATAGTCTTTGAAAAGTATCCTGATAATCTGCACCTTTTAATTTGCACAGCCTTCATTAAGCATCATTTGGAGTTTTACCCAAATGAGAGGCTTTATAGAACTCTCTTTTTTTTTTTTTTTTTTCTGTTTTGTATTTTAGTTAAAAGATGCCCTGGCTGGTATGGCTCAGTGGATTGAGTGCTGGCCTGTGAACCAAAGGGTTGCCAGTTCAATTCTCAGTCAGGGTACATGCCTGGGTTGCAAGCCAGGTCTCCAGTAGGGGGAGCATGAGAAACAACCACACATTGATGTTTCTCTCCCTCTCTTTCTCTCTCCCTTCCCCTCTCTTTAAAAATAAATAAGTAAAATCTTTATTTAAAAAAAGTTAACTGATAACATTTTGTCCCCAGAGTTGGATGAAGTAGAAGCTGTGGACATTCATTAATTTATTCATTACATAATTATTAACTATCCATGGTGGACCAAGCAGTAGACATTTCCTCAGTGGTCCTCAAACCTTGTGGCTTTGGAAGTGTCCTGGCTTTTCACTTGACATCAGCACTTAGAAGCCCTACGCTTCATTGGAATGAGACTGAAGGTTTCCACTTTGTTTCAGCAGAATTATAATTGTCTCCTTACTCTTTACTCAACACTGAGTTAAGTACTTTCATTTCTTGTTTAACCCTCACCAAAAGCTCAGAGAACAAGGTATGAAAAGCTCTCTAAAACCGTATTTCCCAAACAGTTCCACTCTAACACTGGCCTCTGCATTGTTAACAGGTGATCCTTGAGAAAAGGTTCCAGTTGATCAAATGAGTTAAAAAACATTGTTAGCTTTGGCTCTGCTTGCCCTACCCTCTTAGGACTCTAAGTACTCAAGACACTGAGAGGTCCCCACAATAAATAAAACAGTAAACATCAGTTCCCAGATTGATTTGACTGTAGAACCATTTTTCACATACTACCCTTTAAGAATCTAAAGTTCAGGAAATAAACTTTTGAAACAATGCTCTGGAAAGTAGTTTCTACGATAAACTACAATAAATCTTCCACATTCAAAGACCAAAGAAAGTCCCCTTTCCTAGGTAGAGAACTATACATTAGAGCCCATGAGAAGTTTTAAGTTGTATCAAATTCCTCAATGGCTCATAGAGAATTAGGTGGACCTATAGACCTATGAAAATTCGTATAGGAAAACCATTCTTCTCTATAATGAATTCATTAATTCTTAAGCAACTAGATGAGAATTTCAAGAATCATTTTCTGAACTTTTAAGTTACCTTATATTCCCCAAATTTGTGTTCATATTCTTAATGAGGTCTGGATTATCTACAGAGATGCCTTGTTTTTTGGAGGGCTTTCTGTGTTCTAATAATAACTAATAAGTCCAGAGCTGTCACCTGTTCCTAGTCATAACTGGATTAAGGAGCCACGTGGACAGAAAGTATATGTGCTGTGCAGTAGAGCAGACACTCCAGGAGGTAGCCCGACATACTCCTCAAGCTCAAGAGTGAATAGCCACAGAAGGAAAGAGGGAACCAAACTTTGTGTTTGTGTACAAAGCTGTAAAGGAACTCCAGGTCAAGTGGGCAATCTCAAAATCTGACCTGAGCCCTAGGGGTATGGCTCAATTGGTTGGAACATCACCCCTTAACCAAAAGGTTATGGCTTCAATTCCAGGCCAGGGCACATACCTAAGTTGTGGGTTCAGTCCCCAGACTGGGTACCTGCAATTCCTCAGTCTGGGCTCATACAGGACACAGCCAATCGATTCTTGTCTCTTGCATCAGTGTTTCCCACTTTCTCCCTTCCTCTCTCTCTAAGAAGCAATAAAAAAAATGTCCTTGGGTGAGGGTAAAAAATAAGTAACAATAAAAATCCGATGTGACCTTTAGTTATAATAAACATTGCAAAAGTAAGAATGTGGAGAAAATAATAATTACTGTTGTAAAGAAAATTCTTCCACAGTGTGGAAGAAATAAAAGATTGCCTGTGGTTAGATTTATTTGGGAAATTTAGTTAAATCTTTGAAATTTACTTTATAATAAGTTCTTTCTGCTCTTGAAAACTGTCCACAAATAGAGCTTCCATAAACGACAGTTTGGTTTCTTATCTGCACGTGGCCTAACGTCTAACCAAATGGAGTTGATATTAGCAGTGACCTCTGAATTCATTATCTTAGTATTTGGATGGGTTCTCCTCAGCTGCCACATGGTTCCAGATGACTCCATTGTTTATCTATAGGGAGACACTTGGGAAACTGACAGAGTCAAGGGCAGGGGCACAAGCCAGGCCTCAATGATAGGATTTAATCCTAATTCTAAATCTCCCCTCTCCGGTATATATAATAAAATGAATGAAATTCAAGACTCTTGAGTGAGGTATTTATAATACAGACAGTTTGAACATAAAAACTTTATAATAAAAATTTTCTCCCCAAGTTCTATAGTTAGTTTTAACCAACTTTCCTATTTTTTTCAAGGTTTTTTTTTTTTCTATTACCGTTTATCCCCTCATACCCTCTTCCACCTCCAGGCATCACCCTTGCCCACCCCCCTCTGCATTCACCACACTGTTGTCCGTGGCCATGAGTTCTATTTTTTTTTTTTTGGCACCATCCTGCCACCCTCCAATTCGCCCCACACAGAGCTGTCAGCCTGTTCTCTATGAGTCTATCTCTATTTTGCTTGTTAGTTCAGTTTGTTCACTGGATTTCACATATGAGTGAAATCATATGGTATTTATGTTTCTCTGACTGGTTATCTCACTTAGCATAATGTTCTCCGGGCTAGGTCCATTCATGCTGTTGCAAAGAGTAAAATTTTCTTTTTTACAGCCATATAGTATTCCATTGTGTAAATGTACCATAGCTGTTTTATCCACTCATCTGCTGATGGGCACTTGGGTTGTTTCCAAATCTTAGCTATTGTAAGTAACGCTGCAGTGAACATAGGAGTGCATATATTCTTTTGAAATAGTGTTTCAGGTTATTTTGGATAAATTCCAAGAATTGGAATCACTGGGACATAAAGCAGTTTCATTTTTAATTTTCTGAGATAACTCTATACTGCTTTCCATAGTAGCTGCACCAATCTGCATTCCCACCAACAATGCAAAAGGGTTCCCATCTTTCCACATCCTCACCAGCACTTGTTGTTTGTTGATTTATTGATGATAGCCATTCTGACAGGTGTGAGGTGCTCGTTGTGGTTTTGATTTGCATTTCTCTGATGATTAGTGACATTGAGCATCTTTTCATATGTCTATTGGCCATCTGTATGTCTTCTTTGGAGAAGTGTCTGTTTTGGTCCCTTGCCCACTTTTTAATTGGATTGTTTGAGGGTTTTTTGGTATTGAGCTTTAAGTTCTTTTGTAAGTTTTGGGTATTAACCCCTTATCAGATGTATTAACAAGTATGCTCTCCCATTCAGTGGGGTTTCTTTTCATTTTACTGATGGTTTCCTTTGCTATGCAAAAACTGTTCAGTTCCATGTAGTTGCATTTGATTATTTTTTCTTTTGTTTCCGTTGCCTGAGGAGATATATCAGAAAAAAATGTTACTACCAAAAGTGTGCGAGATATTACTGCTTGTGTTTTCTTCTAGGATTTCTATGGTTTCAAGTCCAACCAACTTTCTTATTTTTAATGTAAAGAAAGGTAGCTAAAACCACAGTCCTTTACAGTTGGCCCATTCTGAGCTGCTCCTAGCCTGGATTTGTAATCCTGGGTTTTGGCAGAGGTTGTTTATTTGGGTGGTGGTGGTGGTGGTTGTTGTTGTTTTTAATTTAATTGAAAAAATTTAAACCTAGACTTTTTTGTTGTTAAAAAAATAGAAGCACCATTATTTTTCTTATTATAAGTAGTACCTATAAATTATAAAAACCTTTATGTTTAAAAATTACAATAAAAGAAAAAATCCATAATTCCACCACCTAGAAATAATCGGTTTTAAGGCCTTGTTGTATATCCTTCCAGAAATATAGATATAAATATGCCTCAGGGTGTGGACAGTATTTGTATACACTAGTTTTATTAACTAGTTTTCAAAATAGTTTTTATTAACTGTTTTGTAACCTGTTTTTTCCCCCAAAGAACACTATCTTTTGACAGTAACTATATAGGGAGTCCCTGTGAGAGTTCATTTAGTAGAATAAAAAAATTTCTTTTTAAAAAGAATTGTGATGTTACTGTATTTTGCTGTGTATAATGTGTTTGCATGTACAGTTTGCACCCATGTTTTTGGCCCACACTTTCAAGGGGAAAAATCTTTCATTTTAATTTTTAATTCAATTTTTTATTTATATATAAAATCAATTATTGTATTCCACAGTATTATTTTGATACAGCTATCATTACTGCTTTCTAGAGTTAACACTTCTAACACATAAGCATAAATAAAAGAATTAAAAACATTTCTATAAATACATAATTAGTACTGCCTATGTATAATGCTCACCCTTTCTTTTCCCTCAAAAATTTGGACAAAAGGTGTGCATTATACATGGCAAAATATGGTAATAGCTGTGTATTTTTCCATCTGTGCCTTATGTAAACAGTACCCAAGATTTTTCTGATTCTTTCTGCTAAGAATTCAGAATATATCCCTTGTAGGGATATACATACCCTTGTAGGGTACCAAAGTCATCAGGTACCGCATTTTTTTTTCAAGATAAGTACTTGAAATGGAATTCGTAGTTCAAATGATTTTGACTTTTATTTATGTCTTAATCCTCACCCAAAGATACATTCACTGATTTGAGAGAGAGAGAAAAACATCAATGTGAGAACCATCAATTGGTTGTCTCCCTTGTTCTCCCCAACCAGGGATGAAACATGCAATCTTTTGGTGTGTAGGACGATACTCCCACCAACTGAACCACCTGGCCAGGGATGATTTTGACATTTTAAATATTTTTACCCAATATTGTAAAATTTCCTTCCAGAAAGCTTGTCTCTTACTCATTTCCCTCAAGCCTCCCAAACACTGGGAACTGTCATTAACAAAAAACTCAGAATAAATCTTCTAGGTATGGCACTGCATATGTAAGGAAAAAGTATGTGAAGTTCTGGAGACCTTTTAAAATACATCCTATAATGCCCTTGCTGGTGTGGCTCAATGGATTGAGTGCTGGCCTGCGAACCTAAAGGTCACTGGTTCAATTCCCAGTCAGGGCACATGCCTGGGTTGCAGGCCAGGTCCCCAGTTGGAGGTGTGCGAGAGGTAACCGATTGACATATCTCTCACACATTGGATGTTTCTGTCCTTCTCTTTCTCCCTCCTTTCCCCTCTCTCTAAAAATAAATAACATCTTAAAGATAACATCCCATCTTGTAGTTCATGTTGAGTTGAGAATCGCAGACTCAATGTCCCCAAGACCACATGGGCCATGATAGTGCATACAACAAGCCAGAGAGGATCTGGCACAGAGAACCTTTCACTATGTCAGAAAGAGTCAGTTGCAGCTCAGCCCCAGGCTGTTGCCAGTTATCTAGCTTCTCTCTGAAAAGGACAGGCTGGGATGTTTATGTGAAAAACTCCCAATTTTTAAAATGCTCCAGAACATTTTATACCACTGCCACTGTTTTAAGAACTCGTTAGAAACAATATTTTGAGTTTATGTTTCCTGTAATACAATTTATTTTTTTAAAGATAATGGCATTATAGTAAAGTGAAACTATTTCCTTTTCTAAAAAGGAAGAAAAAGGCACGAGTGTTAGTTTTAATAACAGTGAGGTAATGATTTCTGGGCATCTGGGCTCTGATCACTGAGCTCAGTGCTTTTCTTCCAGCCCCCCTGAAAGGCACTAGGGGGAGCCCCAGAGCCTCCAGGTGGCAGGAGAAGGCGAAGGAGGCCAGCATCCAGTATTCAGAAGTAGCCCAATGCAGTTCAGTTCCATGCATTTTTCCATAGTGCATTTAGACTGGTTGATGGTGATGTACAAAGAAATACATTAGAAGATATTTCATAGTTTTCACAGACTACTTCACCTCTATTTAAATGGGTAATATGGCATAAATGGCTTTTTGAAATATAAGGATTAAGGCATTTAAATAGAAAAAAATATATATTATTCATTAATTTAACATTCGAGTATCTACTCCTGCCCTAAGCACATCCATTTATTGTATGGTATCAAAAAAAATTAATGTCTCTGGACTGTGAAGTTTAAGGCTTTTTTTTCTTTATCTTGAATATTCTAAACTGTTTTTGGTGTTTGTTTTGACATAGATCATGCTCACTAGATGCAGGATCAGATAACCCAAATAGAACTTAAGTAAAAACTCATAATTCGTCCTGGCCAGTGTGGCTCAGTTAGTTGGAGAGTCATACCGCAAACAGAACGGTCATGGGTTTGATTCCAGGTCAGGGCACATGCCGATGTTGCAGGACTGGCCTCTGTCAGGGCACATTCAGGAGGCAATCGATTGTTCACATCAGTGTTTCTCTCCCTTTCTCTTTCCCATCCTTTCCCTCTCTCTAAAATCAATAAGCATGTCCTTGGGTAAGGATAAAAAATAATAAAAATAAAAATTCATATTTCTACCTCCATCTCTTTTTTTAGGGTTCTCTTTAAGAACAAAAAATATTTTCACTTTCAGTGTTATATACAAATTAACAGGAATTTTATAACATTTTATGACTGTTTTAATCACCTATAATTATGATGTTTAGAGACCTGAAATTTAGTTTAATTTTTAAGACTATATGATAATTTCAACAAATAATTGGGAACAATTGGTCATCCATATGCAAAAAAAAAAAAAGAACCCCAACCTAAATGTAATACCTATAATATAAATCAACTCAAAATGGATCATAGATCTAAATGTAAAACAAAACTATAAAAATTTAGAAGAAAGATATTTTTACTGTATGACCCAGGTACTACTCCTAGGTATCATATTTTGCTGTGAATAATGCACACTTTTTTGCCCAGGTTTTTGAGGGAAAAATAACAGTACACATTACACATGGATATAATAATTATGTACTATGCTTATAATAATCCCGTATATAATGTGCACAGAAATGTGGGTGGCAAAATAATTATACATGGCAAAATACGGTATTTACTCTAGAGAAATGAAACTTTTGTGCATGCTAAAAAATCTTACAGTTGTATCACCAAAAACTGTAAACAACACACATGCCCTCCTATGGGTGAATAGTTAAATAAACTGAAATGTAGTCATATCATGGAATACTGCTCAGCAATAAAAAAGAATGAACATTAATACCATACAACAGTTTACATGAATCTGAAAGGCATTATACTAAGAAAGAGAAGTCAACGTTCCATTTTTTACGCCATTCTCAAAAGGACGAAACTGTAGTGACAGAGAAGAGATCACTTGTTTCTAAGAATGCAAGAAGCTATGACTACAATGAGACAGCATAAGGGAGTTTTGGGGGTGATAGAGCTATTTTACATCTGATTATAGTGATAGGTACACAGAACTATTTATCCTCAAAAAGGTTAATTTTACCGTGTGTTAAAACAAAAAGACCCTTTTTTCTTTATTTTTATCGTACCTATATGAAAAGATGGATGTTAGCTGAACCTAGTGATAATCATATCATATCACAGTGTATGTAAATACACAGTGTATCTTAAAACTTAAAAAGTTTTTTTTAATGGAAAAGTATATGTAATAAAGTAATACCATTGGCTTTTCCTTAAAAGGGTTATAAAAATAACAATTGTTGCTACTATTATTGTCTAAAATGAAGTGCTCAACTTGCTAGAAATTTTATTGTATAAGTTACATGAGGGTCCAAAGCAAAACATTTGGATTTTTTTGCTTGTTTTTCAAAAAGCACTTCTGATAACCTCAGTTGCTATTTTGTGAGCCAAATAATAGCAAACTTTTTCACATGATAAACTTTTCCTTTTAATTTAAGAATCAGATGGGCGACTCAAATATCTCCAGCCCTGGGTTACAGCCAAGTACTCAGCTCTCCAATCTGGGAAGCACTGAGACTCTAGAAGAGATGCCACCAGGGTCACAAGATAAGGTTTGTATAGCTAAAGTCCTAGCTTTGTCCAAGATACCAAAATACAGAGTAACATTTTATAAGGATTTTAATGCGGTACAGGTTTGGTTTGTCATTTATCTTTCAAGGTATGTATGGGCAGCAAAATAATGACATCTACTCATGTGATTTCCCCTGGTGCATGTACTCTCATCTGGATTTTGCAGTAGTAGCCTCTGCTGGTTTCCCGCTTTTTTGTCCTTGCCACTCCCTTACCTATTCTTAACCCAGCTGCCAGAGTAATCCTGGCAGAACATCAGTTAGATTATAGCATTCCTCTGCTTAAAACTCTCCAGTGGTGTACCATCTTATGCAACAGCCAAGGTCATGGTGGTGGCCCATGAGGCCCTACTTGATCTGGCCCCCTATCCTGGTCTCATCTTTTGCCTCTGCCTTGGTCACTTGGCCCCAGCCTCGCTGGCTCTTTTGTCTTTCCCCAAATGTGCCAGGCTAGCTCCTGCCATGGGACAGGCCTTTGGACTTGCCGTTTCCTTGGCCTGGAATACTTCTGTCCTGTTCATGGCTTGCTCCCTTTCTTCCTTCAGGTCACAGTTGTCCTCCATATAGGTGAGGCCTTCTTTGACCTCTCTGTTTTGAATAGTAATTCTTCCCTACCCTGCTGTGCTTTATATTCTTCCTAAGACTTCTACCCCACTAACATGATTTGTGGTTTTCATATATATATTCATTGAGTCTCCTCCCCACCAAAATGTAAGCTCCTGGGGGCAGGCAAATTTGTCTGCCTTGTAACTGATGGCTTGATAAATGAACAGATACTAAGTAAAACCTAGTTTTTTAATTAAACTTTGCATTTTGAGGTAATTATAGGTTTACATGCAGTTAAGAAATAATACAGAAATAGGTATATTGTGTCAATATCCAGGTAGCCTTTACCCGTTTCCCCCATTGATAACAGCTTGCAAAATACAGCACAATATCACAACCAGGATATTGACACACTCTACCCATGGAGTTAACATTTCCTCTGTATTTTATCTGTATTTGTGTGTGTATGCATGTATATATTTAGTTCTGTACAATTTTATATATAAATTTACATACATATATTGTAGCTTTGTGAATCCACCACCAAAGTCAAGATACTGAAGACTTCCATCACCATAAGGATCCTTTGTGTTGCCCTTTTATTGTTTTTTTTTTTCAAGATTGTATTTATTTATTTATGTTTTTATTTATAGAGGGAGGGGAAGAGAGGGAGAAAGAGAGGGAGAAAAACATCGATGTGGGAGAGAAACGTTGATCTGTTGCCTCCCACATGCCCCCAACTGGGGACTGGCCTGCAACCCAGGCATGTGCCCTGACCAGGAATTGAACTGGCAACTTTTTGGTTCACAGGGTGATGCCCAACCCACTAAGCCACACCAGTCAGGACTGCCCTTTTATTATAACAACTGCTTTTCCTATTATACCCTTCCTATCTTCTCATCTCCTCTTATCCTCAACCCCTTACAGCCACTAATCTGTCTCCAGTTCTATAAATTGTCATTTCAAGTATGTTATATAAATGGTATACAGTTCACCCATTGAAGGACGTGGGTTTTTATTGGGTTGGCCAAAAAGTTCGTTACATTTTTTCTGAAATGTGTCTAATAGTGTGCTTAGTTGTCTTTAACTTCATTTGAAACAATGTTGTTAGATTGTATTGTGACAGCTGTCATATCATAATGCAATCTTAAAAAACTTATCAAAATTGGTGAACTTTTATGCAGCCATTTTAATATTGAAGATGGAAGGAACGTTTTCAGCGTACTATACTTTATTATTTTAAGAAAGGTAAAAATATGACTGAAATGCAAAAAAAAGATTTATGCAGTGTATGGAGAAGGTGTTCTGACTGATCGAACGTGTCAAAAGTGGTTTGCGAAGTTTCTTGGTACTGGTGACATTTTGGCCAAATTATTCTTTGCTGTGGGGCTGTCTTATGCATTGGAAGACGTTTAGCAGCACCCTGGCCTCTGCCCACCAGAAGCCAATAGCTGGAGATAGCCGACATACTCAAGTTATCCAAATCAATAAAGTTATTAGTGAAAATGAAAAATATGTCTTTTATTTTATGAAAAAAACTAAGTGGACTTTTTGGCTAACCCAGTACTTTTGGGTTAACACAAATAAAGCTTCTAGGAGTATTTATGTGCAAATTTGATACATAAATTTTTATTTCTTTGGAGGAAATGCCCAGGAGTGCAAACTTTTAGGTCATTTGGTAATTGCATGTTTCAGTTTAATAAGAAATGGCCATAATTGTCTTCCAAAGAGGCTGTACCATAGTAAATTCCCATCAGCAATTTGTCCATATTGTTTTTAGGTATTAGATGATAATTACTTTAAACAAGATTTTGTATACTACATTCCTATTCTCCATGTTTACTAAATATGTATTTAGGATCCTGAAACTCAAAAATATATATTAAAAGAGGTGCTATGTAAAATTTAACTTTGTGAACCATATATTTTAAGAGAGGAAGGAAAAGAAGGAGCAGGGTTCCTAGATTCCTCCCAGTCTGGTTTATCAGCCATAAGTGTTCAGTGAGCCAGTGGCTTCCCTTTTCTTAAACATGGGGCTGTGAGTCTTGCATTGTCTAACAGTTATTGTGAGACCCAAATGAAGAATTGAACCCCTCAAAAAATGTCTAAAGAACCATAAAGCACCATTCATCGAAAGATGAAACATGAGTGTGACAAGCCACGGGTGCTCAACCTTGTAACAAAAGCACCAGTGATGGATCTATAGACATACAGAATTCAAGTGGTGGGTATCCAAAGAATTCTACCCTCTAGTGCAAATAATGCTGATACAGTTATTTTTTTTCATTTCTTACATACATTTACATTTAAAATTCCATTTTCTAGAACAAAGTGGCAACATTTTCTAAAGTACTGAGTTATGCATATTGTCAGAAGCCATGTGATTAACTAAAATTAGCTTAAATCCACAATCAGTCCCTACTCAGAGACAGCACATTTGGTTTGTAACACTGCCATCTAGTGCTGAGAAACAAGGCCCTCAAGCCTTAATAGTATTAAATTCCATTTCAGTTTCATAATTCATTTATTAAAATTCTTTTGGGACTATTTCCCTAGTTGGTTTTGTATTTTTGTGTATTCAGTTTACTTACCAGGTAGATCTGTTGTGGTCACAGTAGAGCCAAACAAATATGAAATTCTAAACTGAGGGCTGTGGAGTGAGGAAGGAACAGTGTAAAACCTGACATAAGTAGGTTACAATTGTGTCGTGCACTGTTGCTCGCCGAATTCCATCTCCCGAGGGAAGTAAACAGTCAGACTAACATCAGTTTAAGTGAGGCAATATAAAACTCAGAACCCAACTTTTAAGCATATTCAGACATGAGGGAAAAATAAAATTTCACCGCTTCTATGGATGATGGAAGATGAGTCCATGAATAAAAAAACCCGACTGCTAGGGGAATATAGCCTGTCTTTCTTGTCATCAGGTCCTCCCCAGTGCAGAGACTGTAAAGCTGTTGGGAGCTTGTATGGCAAAGCATGCTCTGCTTACTCAGGCTCTTGTGACTGATTCAGCCACTTACATATTTTCAAAAGGTGTTACATTTTGAGCTGTAGCTACCTCTTACCAAGCTTAAGCTGCACCTGTGTTTTCCAGAGGTTAATATCACCATTCAGTTGATTTGGTAACCCATAGCCTGCTTAATTGATATCTTAGTGTGGTGGCGTAATGGTGAGAATGTGGACTGTGTTGTTAGAATTAGATTAGAATCTGGTTGTGTTATTTTACTTGGGCATCATCTAAAATGGCAATGATAATAGTACTGCCCTCATTGATTAATAGAGTAATGCACTTAATATGCATAGCATGGGGTCTCATATAGTGAGCATTGTGATGACTTACTATCTTCACACCCTCATTTATTCCTTCTTATGGGAGATACCTCTGAAACCCTAATGCTTTACCACACACCCTACTCCGGAGAAAGTGGTAGAATCCGTTTCTGGCCTGGCAGAAGTTGTAGAGAGGCAGCATTGAGAAATCTGGAAACTGTCTGCTTTTGCAGTCCAGGTTCAGGGTTCCACCATATAGTTTCCTTTTTTAATATGAAGTAGATTTAAAATCATTAGAAATACATATTTTTTAAGTGTAAGTGTAGAAACATTCCGAATGTAAGTGCAGGACATTTTAATTGTTCAAAAGTTGATGTTCCACTAGACAGGTAAAAATTGCTACCCCAGATGATGCCATTCTTCTTTTTTTTTAACTGATACTAGAGAGGAAGCGGAGGGAGAGAGAGAGAGAAACAGAAACATTGATTTGTTGTTCCACTTATTTATGCATTCATTGGTTGGTTCTTGTATGTGCTCTGAACGAGGATCAAACCCTCAACTTTGGTGTATCAGGACAATGCTCTAACTAACTGAGCTACCCAGGCAGGGCTTGGATCTTGCTATTCTTGAAGCTTAAGGTGTATTTCATGGTGAGGTTTCTGCATGTCTTATTGTTGGATTGCTCCTTTTCTTATAACATAAAAATATTATTCTTACCTTGAAAAGACTTAAGTTTCTGCCAGATAGTCTCAATATGGTCTGTGTTTTACAAAGCAGTTATATCTAAATGTTGGTTTCTGTCCATACATATGAGATTATATTTGTATATGTCTATAACAGAATGTGGTAGTTAAGATCTACATAATTTACATTAATGAATGAAAATCAGTGTAGTGTTGGAGCACTTTTTTTGCCAGTTGTCTTGATCATTTTGTTCTAAACATAATGTGTATAAAAAGGAATAAACCCAACTTAAAAATAGGCAAAGGACTTGACTAGACATTTCTCCTAATAAGATATACAAATTGCCAACAAGTATTGGCAAGGATATGGAAAAAGTGGAACCGTCTTGCTTTGCTGGTAGTAATGCAAAATGGTATAGTAGCAATTCCTCAAAAAGTTGAATGTTAGAATCACCATATGATCTAGCGATTCTATTCCTGGACATACACCCAAAAGAATTGAAAACAAGGATTAAAACTGGTGCTTCTAGCCCTGGCTGGTGTAGCTCAGTGGATTGAGCGCCGGCCTGTAAACCGGAGGATCACAGTTCGATTTCCATTCAGGGCACATGCCTGGGTTGCAGGCCAGTTCCCAGCAGGGAATGCACAAAAGGCAACCGTACATTGATATTTCTCTCCCTCTCTCCTTCCCTTCTTCTCAAATAAATAAAATCTTTAAAAAAAAAACTGATGCTTCTACACTGATACGCGTTCTTCACTACATTATTCACTATAGCCAAAGGATAGAAACAACCCAACTGTCAATCACCAGAAAAATGGGTAAACAAGATGTGGTGTATGCATTCAGTGGAATGTCATTCAGCCTTAAAAAGAAATGAAATTCTGACACATGCTACCACATGAATGAACCTTGAAAACATGCTAAGTGAAATGAGCCAGTCATCACAGGACAAACACTGTATGATTGTGCTTATATGAGGTACCTAGAATAGGCAAATTCATAGGAACAGTAGAATTGATATTATCAGGTGCTGTGGGTGGGGCAGTGGGAGGAGGAAAAAAATAGGGAGTTATTTAATGGGTACAGAGTTTCTATTTGGGTTAATGAAAAAGTTCTGAAAGTAGATGGTAGTAATTACACAACATTATGAATATACTGAATGTCACTGAATCTTAAATATGGTTGTAGTGGTAACTTTCGTCATATATATTTTATCATAATTTTTAGAAATGGGGTGTATCTATACTTACTCATCAATAGACATTTGTGATGCCAGGGATCCAGTAGTGAATAAATCACAGTGGTCAGCGTGGGCAGTGGAATCTATACATTCTAGTACAGTTAGGTGACCTGGAGAGAAAGGGAAGTCTGTCCCATGTGAGAATTCATTGTCTATTTTGAATTACATTGAATGAATTTGAGATGTTACCAGTGAGTTTTAGACAAACAGCTATGTCCTTAATGCCTCCTTGCATCAGGGAACAACAGGGTGGGTTATAACAGCACAGCCCTGGTATTCCGTCGGGTGGCTTTGCTCCTCTTTGCATTATGGGGGTATGATATTCCAGAGGATTTGATGAACTTTTAATATCCCAACATATTTTTTGATGTTCCTTAAAACATATCCCAACACAGGTTTATCCTGATGGGTAGTAAAGATTCACTTCTGTTTACTGACTGCTTGTTGGGCCCCAGACATTATAATGGGAACTTAATTTTCACAACAATGGTGAGGTGATTACCACAGTTGCCCCTGTTTTTCAGGTGAGGGAACTAAATATAAAGATTATGTAATTTTTCTACTTAAAATCCGGGGATTAAACCTAAGTACCTTTGGTTTCAGACCATGAGCTCTACAGTTTTTTCAGAAGTAACAATGTGAGGAAGTTAAAGCATCTAAACTCTGCATTGTTTGAGACATCAGTGCCGCCTCACACTTGAAGTGGGATTCTGAACCTGGAAGATCCCGTAAAGTGCTAGAAAATGCTGTGACAAGACAGTCTTTCTCATCTCACTACAGCATTACTGGTGGGGGCCGAACTTGCGACTTAGGGATTTCTTCACTTAAAAAACTCTTGTCACAATAATTTCCAAGATATGTTAGATTTGAAATATTAATAGAATTCCCTTTATTGAATATTTTCTAGGATAAAATTGTTTGGTGTGAAATTACAGGTCTTCATGGCTGGAGGAGACTTCTGCCTCTTCTTCAACCACAGTGACATCGCACCGCCTTCTTTCTCCTCAGACCTGTTCTGCCAGCTCTCCCCCAGCAGCACTCCCTTCACTTCCCGTCCCTCGCATAAACTGCCCTGCATCCTCTCTCCTCAGCATTGGCCTTCTTCTGCTGTTTCTCCTTGAGAGAGGGCATCCTAGCCCTCTCCTCTTAAGAGCCTGTGGCCAGTAAGCTCCCTCCCCCTTCTCTTCCCGACAACCACCATCATGGCACAATGTCCCTGGCACCTGGCAAAATCAGCAATTTTTTTTAAAGGTTTTATTTATTTTTTAGAGAGGGGAAGGAAAGAAGAAAGAGCGGGAGAGAAACATCAGTGTGTGGCTGCCCCTTGCATGCACCCCCCCTGGGGACCTGGCCTGCAACCTAGGCATGTGCCCTGACTGGGATTCAAACCAGCGACCCTTTGGTTCACAGGCTGGCACTCAACCACTGAGTTACACCAGTCAAGGCAAAATCAGTAATGGTTTGTCAAATGGATGAAAGAAACATTTGCCTAGGAAAAACTGGGCTCATTTTTCTGTAGATATGTGGTCATACCATAGAACTATCATGATTATACTTCACTTGCAGTTGCTTTAGCTTTTATAGACATTTTGAGGCCCTGGAAATCATGCATTTCAACAAATTATTTTTTCCATATAAACATCTGAACAGCTTAATCCACACACTTTAGAAATAAAACTATAAGTTGAGGCCACTTGTGTTGTCAGAGTAGTTAGGTTTGTCCCCCACTAGAACATAAGCTCTAGTAGGACTTTTTTGTCACTCCCTTCAGTGTCCCTTGGGCCCAGGTTGGAGCAGGACCCAGCACCCTGTGGGTACCTGGTAAATAAAGGCTAAATGAATAGGCAGCACTGTGTGGAGGTGCAGGAAAGCTCATGAGTGGAAAGTTAGAATACTTCTTTAAATCATTGCTGTGGTATCAGTAAGCCAAATTAGAAGAATATATGTAAATTTTACATTTTCAGCCTTAAATGCTTTGGCTTTTCTTAAGAATTCTGTGATTTGGGAGTAGGATGAGGAATGGCCTATTTGTTTTAAACAGTTATATTTATTTTCTGGTATCTGAGACCCAGTCCTCGAGCTGGCAATGCCTAGTTTTTTTATCAAAAACAGTGAAAATAACGGTAGGATTACCTGATCAGCACATGGTTCTTCTCTCCTGAGTGTAATTTCCTGATGTGTGTTGTTAACATGGGCAGTAGGGATGATTAACTTTGTAGTAAGGTAATTGTCCCTTCATCTGATCTCAATCACTTGCCCGGAGGCGGGGGAGAGAATTCTGACTATCATCTGGAAACCCTAAAACTTTAATTTTATTACTGATGAAGATTTCTACCCACCAACTTACAGACCTACTGTACCTTGGCCTTTATTGGTAGTACATCTTTAGTTTGTTCCATTTTCTTATTTTCAGAGTCCATCATCATTGCTTCTGCAAACTCTTTTTGGTTGATGAAAAAAAGGTTAATTACACTGGTTTGCAAGAGATTTCTTTCATTGGGTGATTTGATTTGTTTTTCAGTCTGCTCCATCTGGACACAAACATCTGACAGTGGAAGAATTATTTGGAACTTCTTTGCCAAAGGAACAGCCACCAGTTGTGGGTCTGGATTCGGAAGAAGTGGAGAGGCTGCCAGGAGACTCCTCTCAGAAAGAGCCCAGCTCATTCCTACCATTTTCTTTTGAGCAATCAGGAGGGGCCCTTCAGTCAGAAAACATGGGTGTCCGTCCTGTTGCCCACCACTCAGTCCAGCCTGAAGTCACCTCCCCGGTGCTAATCACTCCTGCCTCCATCTCACAGTCCAGTGAAAAGCAGGCCCCAAGCTATGCGATCCCGTTGCACCCTGGGCTCAGTCCCACTCTACCAGCAGAAGCGCCTACTGCACAGGTTCCCGCCAGCTTACCCCGAAACACCACCATGATGCAGGCAGTGAAGACCACACCTAGACAGAGGTCTCCACTCCTGAGTCAGCCAGTCCCTGAGCTGAGCCATGCCAGCCTGACTGCCAGCCAGAGCCCCTTCAGGGCCCCACTGAGCGTGACAAATACCGCTGGAACATCCCTCCCAAGTGTTGATCTTCTCCAGAAACTCAGGTTGACCCCACAGCATGACCAAATACAGACACAGTCACTTGGGAAGGGTGCAATGGCACCCAGCTTTTCTACAGCAGCCGGCCAGCTGGCCACGCCTGAGAGCTTCATAGAGCCTCCCCCTAAGACAGCAGCAGCAAGAGCTTCCACCACCCTGAACAACATGGTGCTTGCTCCCCTTCAGGTACTGACAGCAGGATGGGTGTTGTAACTGAGTGGGATGAAACTAGAAAGACCATGGTTTTGATTGACATGAGACAGAGTCATTTTATTTTATTTACTGATGGATTGATTGATTGATTGATTGATTAAGAGGAGAGGTGAAGGGAGGGAGAGAAACATTGGTGTGTGGGAGAAACATCAATCAGCTGCCTCTCACATGCCCCCAGCTGGGGACCTGGTCTGCAACCTTGGCCTGTGCCCTGACTGGCAACCTTTCTGTTTTCAGGATGACACCCATTTCACTGAGCCACACCAGTCAGGGCTGAGGTGGTCATTTTAAAGAAACAACTATTGAGTCCTGGCTGGTGTAACTCAGTAGGTAGAGCATCAGCCTGCAAATCAAAGGGTCACCAGTTCAATTCCCAGTCAGGGCACGTGGCTGGGTTGCTGGCCAGGTCCCTAGTGCAGGGTGTGTGAGAGGCAACCACACACTGATGTTTTGCACCCTCTCTTTTTCCCTCCTTTCCCCTCTAAAAATAAATAAAATCTTTTTTAAAAAATTGAGACAACTATTGAGCATGTCAGGGGCTGGAGAAAGGAGAGGTCAGAAGTCCTGTAGTGAACAACCAAATAGACAAATGTTATAATGCTATTCTACCTCCCCAAATTATTCCTTGATAAAAGCTGAGAAACTGTATTTTCCTATCAGGATATGTATTTTAGGGGGTTTTTGTTTGTTTTTGCCTGATAGTTCCACAAGTCCTCATTTGACTCAGGACCACCCAGACCCAAATTATCCCAGTCGTTGATCAGTTCCCAACTCCTTGAAAGCACGTTCAGTGCCTGCCTTGTGCCAGGCACACTTAGGTGCTGTAAGAGCATCCTAGGTTTGGAGATATGATAAAGCTTTTTGGTGAACTGATGTTCAGCTGAGATCTGAAAGCTCAGTAAAAATTAGCCAGACTTTTCCTAGACGTGTGAAAAGTGTTTGGGGCAAGGAGAGTAGCATGTGCCAAGGCCTAGGGATGAGAAGGCATTTGCTAAACTCAGTTGTAGTGTGACTGGATCTACTGTAGAAAAAAAATTAGGGGAGATGGTATTTGTTGATGAGCAAGACATTGTAAATTGTGTTATGGAGTTAGAGGTTTGTCCTCAGAGCCCTGGGGAATCTTTCCAGGGCTTTGAGGAAAGGATGGCATGATGGGAAAGGAGAAGACAAGTAAGTTGACTCATCAGGGAGGAGGCTGTGGCCGTCACCCAGGCTTGAATTGATGGAGGCCTGAATGTGGGAATGTGGACAAGCAAATTTGTTAAAAAATGTGATTAGTGAGGCATCGTGACAGATTAGGAGGTAGGGGGATGATGTTCAGATCTCAGCTGAATATCAGTTTCACCAGGAAGCTTTATTTGACTGCATGTCTCCAAACCTGGGATGCTCTTACAGCACCCTGCTGTGCCAGTTGTGAGGCAGCTGCTTAGAGTCCCGGGGGGCTAGGAACTGAGTAGTTATAAGGTTGGTGAGTTGTGAGATCACAGAACTGAAAGGAGGTAGCGTCCTCTACTGTAATTGTGTTGCTTACTTTTCAAGATCTTAGCCTCATGCCCTTTGATAATAATAACGCCCAATCTTAACATTTTACTGAATAATGTTTAGAGAGCCCATCATACTAATTGTATATTCTTTCTTGTTAATGGGATATTTTGTTTCATACTTTTGAAAGAGGAAATTTAGTATCATGGTTACATTATTCAATTGCCATTTTGAGCCATTGCTGTTGAGGTTCTCTGCATTCAAGGAAAGGAGAGTGTCCTATTTAATAGTTAAGCGTTATGCCCTGAAATGTGCCTGCCGCCATTGCCCTGACAGCAAAGCTCTGGAAGTGCAGCCATCACTCTTGACTGCCACCCCCTCCAGGTTTTGACCTCTGGGAGAGCACCCTGCTCTCTAGCATGTCTTCTTTCAAGGGAAGCTTACATATGTGGGCCTTTTCATTTACATGGCAGTATCAAATTTTAGGACCTAGGGCTTCATTGGGTTCTAACGCATTTGCTCTACAACTTCTTTCTCTCCCCATGAACGAGGACAAAATTTAGCATGTGTAAGTGTGACTCAGATGAAGACCGTTTAGTGCTACCTGCCCAGAGTTTAAATTACCAAATCAAGAGATATGCTGCCAGGATCTTACATCTCTGCAGACTCAACAGCAAAAAGATGCTTGGGCTTGCCTCCAGCTCTTATGAAGAGATACAGGTTCCAGCTTTTTCCTTAGTGATACCTTACAGGCTTTGCACACAACTCCCTGGAGAACTAAAGGCAGGGGGACCTGTCCTGCTGCTCTCATCCTGAGGTCAAATCATCAGTTGCGTTGTCACAATTTCCTGTCAGCCTCTTTCCTTAGGAATCTAGGAACTAGTTAGTGTGAACTCCTGCTAGTGTGCCCTGTTGCTCACCTGCCTTTTTCCCCAGGAACTAGGAGATCTTCATTGAAATGTACTATATCTGTTCATCTTTCTTTTTTAAACATTGCAGTCTATGCAGCAAAACCAGGATCCTGAAGTCTTTTCCCAGCCAAAGGTGTTACCCAGTGCCATCCCGGTAAGGACTCCCATTTTCCGAAGAACACATTATGTTTAAGTTCTGCAGGGTATGAAGTACTTGAGTGAAATGTTTTAGCTTTCAAGCCCAGGCCCATTGTAGATAGCCCTCCTAGGCCAGGCTCCCCCAGCTCCGCAGAGTTCACTGCCGTGACCTCTGTATAGACCTCGTGCCATCTCTCTGAATGGCTGTCTTCCCTGTGTGTACGAGGGCAGTGTCAGCCACAGGGTGGACGGTCACTCAGCGTTTGTGAGTGGGTGACTGCTGAGAGCACGTCAGCTAGGTTCTCTGAGTGGGACATGGTCCTTGCCCTGGAAGAGCTGTGATGTCCCAGGTAACAGAGGGCAGCGCCACTACCTGCTGCACTGCTGTCATTGGCCTCCTACTGCTCTGACGACAGAGCCTCTCAGGCCTGTGTGTTCTGTCCCTTTCTTGTCCTCCCTGCCCCATGTTTTGAAATTTGTTCCCACCCTCCATCACCTACCAGCATTGAAATGCACACTTACTTCTTTCAGTTCCTAAAATTTTGCATTCCCATTTGCCTTTGAACCCTAAAAGCTCTCAAGTCTCAGATTTTAAACTAAAGCCGGCTTCTGGCTGGTCTTGCCAACTGGTCATTTCTGTAGCTCGTCCTGCTGCATGATGATCAACAGGAGCTCTCAGCCTGAGGCTGCACCAAAAAAAGCTAAATGACTCAGACACCAAAACCATAACCCTTAAAACTATGGCAGGCTCTGTGCTATCACCCTCCTCTGAGGAGGGTGACACATAGGGGAAAGAGAACTATGGATCTCTTGTTTATGTTATCAAATGTGAGAATTACTAAAAATTATTGGCGTGTTCTGATGGTTAGCGTACTAAGAAACACATCCAGATGTGGGGAAGGAGGTGGATGTTAATTATAAAGAAATTGTATCTTCGATACTTGCAGCGGTATAGTAAATTAATCAAACACTTCAAAAGAAACTAATATTTATGTAACTGGATTTTTTAATTGTCTTCTTATTGAAGTAGAATTTACATGTAATAAAATGCGGATTTTTATGAGTTTTGACATACGTGTACCCCTTGAGTAACCGCCCAATCACCATATGCAACATTTCCATCACCCCAGAAAGTTCCCTTGTGTCCTCTTCCAGTCATTTCCCTGCCCCCATGTAAAAACTTTACGTTTTAATTTATCATAGCATTGTTCATATTGTGCATACCATGCCGACTGTTTATCATATCACCCTTCTGTGGTGATCGGACTTGGCTTCCCATAACAGCTCTACAGCATTCTTATCACATAAATGGGCTTCCTAACCAGATAGAAAATGCTTAGATGCTTCTGCTGAATGCTAGTCTGGACTCCACATAGTCACGTTGGACTCTGCTCTAGTCTCCTACTGCTCATCAGGTTACTGGGGGCTTCCTACTCTGGACCTGGCTGCTGGCTTCTGCACTTTGGTACAAAATGACCATTGTTCCCCTACAGGTCGCAGGCCCTCCACTGGTTACTGCAACGACCACTGCAGTGTCTTCAGTCCTGCTGTCCCCAAGTGTTTTCCAGCAGACAGCTGCAAGGGCCACAGACCTAGAGGGGAAAGCAAGCTCCCCTTCTCCTCTAACTGTTGCAACATCAGAAAATCAGAGAAAGCCTTCCATTATTCTCAGCAAGTCTCAGCTTCAGGATACATTAATACATCTAATCAAGGTATGTAGGATATCAGTTTAGTCTTTGAATTTTCATTTTTTAATTTGAAAAACATTATAAGTTCTTAGAAATTAGGTCATAAAGTAAATTGAGGACTAGCTGGGAGTAACGTTTCTCTCTTTCTGAGCATATACTCCTGGTGGAAGAATATCTGAGCAAATTCCAAAATATTAATCATGGTTTTTCCTGGGTGGTGGGGTGATTCTTTGGGTGACTAGGTTATACTAATCATTTATACAACTTGTTTTCCTAAGCTGTTATCAAGGACGTAGTTTTGATGAGGCCACTGTGATACTACCTTCTCTTCCAGAATGACTCCAGCTTCCTCAGTACACTTCATGAGGTCTACTTGCAGGTTCTGACCAAGAACAAAGATAACCACAACCTATGACTGGAGCAGAGATCAGTCTGAAGACAGAATCTCAACCTCAGAAACTAATGGGCCTCATCGTGGAAACTTCTAAACAAAACATTGAGTTTTGAGAATCCTGAAATTGAGCCTATGAGAAAGAGACTCATTTCTTAAGAATGTTTTCCAAGTGACGTTCTCAGTGATAATGGAGGTTTCACTGTGAAGCATCACCAGCAGACCTTTGTTTTGACAAAAAAAGAAAAAAGAAAAAAAATGACCATTGTGTTAAGTTGTGTGGGTGTTTTCATCAGGTGTAAGCAAGTATGTGAAATAAGGAGTCTGATTTTCAGCTGCTTTCACTTTCAAGGTCTTAGGAAAGAAGTATCACCAGCTTTGCAGCAGAGTTCAGCCCAGCCCGTACCCCTTTCCTCCTCTGTTCCCCTGGAAACTTGAGCATTAGGCTGATAATCAAGTTCTGAACAGAGCAGAAGTCAGCTCTGTGCAGTGTAGCTTCTAATTATAAAAGATCAGTGTTGAAATTGACAAGACAAGACTGATTTGTTCAAATGAAGTATATTTCCTATGAATGCCTCATTTGGGCCTTTGAAGTTCTGAAAGTTGTGTTTTGTTTTTAGGTGTCCTTGGTGCTGACTCCCAGGGTCCTGTCAGGCCATGTGGTGGTATGGGAGTAGGCATGTCACACCTTTGAAGCAAAGGCTGGGGCTAGTAAAGCTCAAATTTCTATCAGAAATCTTTAAGTTAAAACTCTCCAGTGGTTTCGAAAATGTTACATTTGTGTGTGAAGCATAGCCTTATTTTCCTTCTCTGTGTAAACACAGAACTCATTGTTGATTGTTTTCCTTAACACTTTGACAAAGGACCAGTGGACCAATCTGACAAAGCCATTTCTGGTTCCATTCCTCGAGTCTACTGAGAATAATTTTGAAGCTATGCAGAAAAGGGAGCTGTTACTCACACTGCCCTTACTTTACTGTAGTATATGGAGTTAAAACAAAGTGAAATTCAGAACTTTACCAATGTATTCCTAGGCTGTGACTACTTTTGCAGCCCAAAGTGTGAAAATATGTAAAGATGCTTTGTTATGCTGCTATTAATCTGCCATGATTTATATTTATTCTTTTATGGCATGTAATGGTGATTAGTAATATTTTAATGTAGACTTTGATTTATTTCAGCAATAGTAATTTTAAGATATTCTTTGAATGAAAGTGTCATTGTTTCTATGATACAGGTCATTTTGTAGTATTTAACCAATTAAGATGCACTGCTTACTTTTCTGAGCACTATTTAATGATTGGGTAAAAACCCCAGTGGCTCAACCAGCTAGCGTAAGGATTAGCTGTGAATAATGCTGACAGGTGTGACAGTTCCTCGGGAACAATCATTTAAGCTTTAATGGTAACTCAATCATTAAGTCCGTAGATTTTTTTTTCCTAGCTGAGATTTTAGAAAATTACTTGTGAATTACATACTTGTTTTAGTTTGGTGTTAGTTTTTTAGCAAGAATGCTTTGTTTGATTGGCTTTTGTTAATCTAAACATGCTTCCTGGGCAGCTTTTCTTCTCAATTTAGTGTCCTCTTGCATCTTCCTAGTTGTGTGTAAATTGTGCAGAAGTCGGGAAACCTTGTAAGTTCTCATACTCAATTAGGAATAGTTTGTTTACAAAGGTAGCGTGTAAATTCAGCAACCAAAAATGAATTGCTCATGTATCACAGGGAAAGAGAAGAGTAAGGTACGGAGAGTTACTGACACCAGGAGATGGAGCCACGTGAGCCACGTGGTACAGGGAGCCACATGATTGTTCTCCAAAAACAGCTGCACCAGTAGGTTTGATCACACCCCAAGTGTAGTCTTGGTGGGCTCTGGTAGACAGAAGCATCAAGGGATTCTTGTTATAATAGACATTTGAATTGAAATGATGACTCAAGTATGTATAACATTAGGGGAGTTAAGAGAGAATATCCTAAGAAGGGTTTATAATCAAATCTTAATTTTCATCCTTTAATCTAAGGGAATAAATATGGTAGATGGTAAAGAGAATCTGTGATAAGGTTTCCTTAATGTGAAAGTAAACTTTTAAGTGCCCAAGTCATGGAGACTTGAAAAGGGTATGTATGCCTGTTTCAACTTCCAAATTTATATATTCAAAGCATTTATATAAAGTTCAAAAGCCAGAAGTTCACCATCATGATTACCAGGAAGTTAAGGCCAGAATGAGTTCCTAGAAAAGTCAGGCCAAGCCTGGACAATTGCACTTGGATACCTCTGGCTCAAAAGTCCCAGTTCAGTTGCCTTATTCCTCTTTCAGGCGCACTCTCCAGAACCTCGTGCTAGCTTGGGTTGCATGTTTACATTGCTACAGTGTCTTTACTGGGACCTTCTTTGAATCGTAATGGACACCAAAACAGAGATGCTTATTGCTAGTCTTTGCAGAACTCCAGGTGATGTGCATTTAGGCCATCCTGCGTATCTGTGTGCCCACCCCCAACCCCGGGGGTGGGGACGTTACTGCTCTTCTGTTGTAGTTCATGTGATGTCTTTGAATGGACTCCTGCACCTCCCAAATGACCTTGTTCCTTTAAGGCAGGAGCTCCTGGGATTTGTAAGATGTGAGTTTGAATCCTCACCTCTGAGTTTCCAGATGACTGTCAGTGTCAGGAGAAGCATTTCGTTCTGTCTGCATGTGAATGTCCATAGCTTTCCTTCTAAGGCTTTTGGGTCATCATCACAGAGAGGTGTTTCGATAAAAGCCTAAATTGACCTGGGTCCTTCTCTGCCATAGGATGCACAGGCTTAGTTTAGGATATGTCAGACCCAATTTTGCATGTCAAACATTTGTTCTTTTTCTGCCTATGTTTTCTTGTAAAAATCACAAACCCCATCAAATCCTGTACTAGGTATTTTTAAACAATGCAGCTTTATTATTCTCCTCCCCCAAAGAATGTAGTTTGAAATTTTCTCATTTTGGTAGTAGAGGCCATAACTGCCACTGTATTACTAATAATGCAACATGAAATTGAAGGTGCCTAACTGCTTAAAAAAATGAAATTAGCCATCACGCTGTAACTCTGGGCAAAATGCAGAAACAGAGGAATGAGAGATGGCACAGGCATGAGTGGACCCAGTCCCTGTGAGTAAAGACAAGGAATCACAGGGACGTGTGTCCTGCATTCTTACTGCACATTTGCTGCTGAGCACGTGTTTCTTTCTTAACCATCTTTGGTTTTCTTGGCTTGTATTCAGAGTAGCTTGTGCCCTGTGTTTTCAGGTGTCTAAAATGTTAAGATCTGCACCAAGTAAAGCAACTAACACTGGGCTTTTGAAAAGCTGTGCTTGAGAACGTTTCCCTGAGTGCACTGGGGCCTCGAGGAGCCTGTTTTTCAGCGAGAAAAATGTGTGCAGTGTTTCACTTGGTTTTGTATTTGATCTGATACCGTCATTAAAAGCTAAGATGCAATGTCCTTCACTTAGAGTGGGGAAAATGCAAAGTTGTGTTCCTTTTATCTGCGATTCCTTAAATGTGTTTTTAAAGTACGTGTTCTAAATGGTTTTTTATTCTGTATTACTGCTTTGGCCACGTGGCTCTCATGACTTTCAGTGAACCAGTCTCGGCTCCCTGGGAGGTGGGGGCGAGAAGCTCTGGACTTGCAGCAAGGTTTTTGTTCCATGAGCTCAGTACTGCGTCATCAACATTTTTAATGGTATGAATTTTGTACCATCTGTGTATGTTTGCAAATATTAAGTTATTACATGTTTTCAAATGAGCATTTTTCATCCTAAATTTTATATGTTTGCAAATATATTTTTTTAATAAAAGTTCAAAACCAAGTTTTAGCACCTAATAAATTTTAGTCGTGTTTTTACTTAATTTATAGAAGTGGAATCTTTTGAATGAGTTGTTCTACTTTGCCAGAGCCTAATACTGGAGAGATGGGGTGGTGTGAGAGAACAAGGCTGGCAAAACCCTTGCCTACCTGTGTCCAAGCTGTCCCAGCCAGCCCAATCACAGGCCACACGGAAGCCTTAGATGAGGGGACATCTAAAGAATCTCTTCCTCAAAGGTTTCCCCAGGTAGAGGATACATACAGTTCTAGTCATGGCCAAAAACAGTTTTATAGGAGCTTTTATAGTTTGGGTCATTTCCCAAATTCACTCCATGTGTATTGACTTACCATTGTGCGCCAAGCATCTAGGACAATAAGGAAAGAGTGAGGGAAGTAAAATGTGATTATTATGGGAAAGAGAGAAAAGTTTAAAGAAAAATGGGTTAATCATATATCTCCCTAATAATTGTTAACTTTTTAACGTCTCCAAACAGAATTCTCCCCAAAATGTTTGCAATACCTGCCTGCGTTCTTAGAGCAGAGCATATGCTAACTCTCGCTTTATGACTGTTTTTATTCACACACAGCAGCTATCATTAATGTTGCATGCTCATTCAACACTTATGGATTGCTGTCTCATCTTCTTGATCTGCACAATAACCCATTTTAGGGAGAAGGAAGCTGAAGCTGAGAGTGATTGAGGTTATGTGCCAAAGGCTGCTTATTAAGCCCATGGTGGCCTGAGGACCTGAAGACACGCAGACCAAAGAGCTGGTCTAGAATTCCTTTCTTGACTCCGTGGCCTCCATGATCAAGTGTTCTGGGTTGCTGTTTATAGTTTCTTAGGTCACTCAGTACCACAACTTATTAAAAGCTAGAATGAGCTACTCACCTGCTTTTCATCTGTCATGACCTGGGAAACCAGGTAACTAGTTCATTGGAATTTTGTGAAAAACTCAGGTCAGTGAGTACTGAATAAGCTGTAAAGGATGGGGTTGTAGGTTTCTGGGTTGTTTCCAACGATGTTTTCACTCCGTTATGGATCCTGATTCATAGATTGAATGTTGCTAACAACCTGATGTTTATGTAAGAAAACAGATTATTGAGGCTTCTGGGAAACAAATGTTTGTCCCAGGAACAGCCTGTCTCTCCTACTGTTGTAAATGAGAAGCTAGAAATTGGACCGCCGGGTGGTCACTGAGGGAAGCCCACCTTCAGACGAAGCCAGGTCCTTGGAAGGCCGAAGGGAAGAGCAGAGAGAAATGGTCACTGAAACGAAGCCTGAGACTCAGTCTACATCTCCACCTTTCAGACGGCGCCCGTTGGGTGACCTACTACATGCAGTGTGAAGAGGCCTAACAGGCCTCTCGAGAGCTGAGACCAAGTGAAGATTCTAAACCTCTTTGAGTCTGCTGAGTGGAGTTAGGCCAGAAGACAGCAGCTGCCACACACACACAGAACCCAGAGTGAACCTGTGCTGTCCCCACGCTGGCGGGAGGGTAGGGCTCCAAGCCCCACAGGCACCTTACCCCTCTTCAGGGTCTCCAGGTAACTTCACTAAAAGTGAAGATGACTGGTAAGAGATTTAACCAACAGAAGCAGAATAGCTTGAAAGGAGATCATACAAAATTAATGTGATAGTCATCCCATGTTTGACAAACATTTCCTTCAGATGAATTTAAATAAATTGGAAGTGTAATTCCACAAGGAATCAGAACAGACATGTGTCATGTGCTGCATGCTTTGTATACATTCTTATTTAACCCTCTCCACACCCCTGAGAGGTGGAGGGCAAGGACCGCAGGGGACCCCAACACACAACACCGACTCCCTGTCATCCCGCGGCAGGCAGCGGCACGGGCTGTGCTCACATTGCTGTCAGTGCCTCAGCCAGAACGGGCCCCAGATATGGAGCCAGGAAGGCAGCCACAGTCCACAGGGACTATTTTCTTACCAGGTCCCTGTCACTCCAGAAAGACGGGTTGGGTGTACCTGAGTCCCTGCAAGGCTCAGCAAACCAACCCCCATTTTCTATGGAGTCTCTTGGAGTGTTGGCAATGGTGCCCTAGCTCTTGAGGCAGGTACCAAACACATTTTGCTGCCCAAGCCCGATTTTGTTGTTTCTATTCCTGATGTATCCCCCGGACTCTGGCCCTCCTAGGCCTCTCCCAGGCAGGGTTCTTTCCCCACAAACAGAGCTGGCCAAAGTCCTCTCCCGTCCTGCTCGCACTGGGAGGCTCCCTGACTTCTGTTTGACCCCCACCCTCTCCCACCAGGCCCTCCAGACAGGGAAGTGGACTCTAGCAATGGGGTGCAAGCAGTGGCCCCATTTGCCATGCAGTCTGCACCAGGGGCCTCCACTCCAACAGGCAACTCACTCCCCCTCACACACCTTTTTAAAAAAATATTTTGTAATTCCACCTTTATTGACCTGAGCTGGAATTCATAGAGATCTATGCCTACACGCACAATTCTAAAATAATACCCTAAGTGTAGTAAAAAGACATTTAAAAGGAATTTATAATGAAATTCTCCATATTAACTATACAAAAGCTTGGCACAGCTACAGAAATTCGCCAAATGCCCCAGTAGAAAAGCCCTGGTCTTCACTCTGACACTTGTTCCCACCATACCCAGGAGACAGCTGCGGCCCCTCAAAGGGCCTATCCAGAGCCCAGGGCCCCTGGGAGTCAGCTCCCCCCACCCCTCCACGGCCACAGCCCCAGCTCAGCACTCATTGCCCTGACTCACCGGGGCTCCAACCCAAAAGGAGACTGAAGAGCTGTTTGCACTATGGCACAAGAGGGTGGGGTTATTAATGAATGCTCTCGAGAACTTTGGAGTCCTTAAATGATGGCGCAGCTCAGTGACTGGAAGTCAGCCCCTGTGACCACCCAGCATCTGCCCACGCTGTATCTCGGGGAGAGGCGAAGCTAGGTGGGCTGACAGGTGGGAAGAGACACATGCAGGTGCTACTTGTTTGTCCCCATCTGACCCTTGGGGCTGGAGGTGGCAGCTGTGCTGTCCCAGACATTGTGCTTGACACCACGCCTGCATGCCCGTGGCACACGTGCACACCCTCCACACACAGGCCACCCCTGTCTCACAGCAAGTCCGTGAAGAACTGGGACTGCTTGAGCCCTTTGTATCCACAAAGTGGTACAGAGTAGAGGTGTGTGTCACTATTTGTGGAACAGAGTGAATTTCATGACCACAACCAGCTGAGAGGCATAGGCTGCTACCTCGTTCAGATGAGGGAGCTAGTGATTGAGTAATTTGCCAAAGGCCGTCTGTCAAAGTTCACAGCTAGAGCACAGCAGAGGCAAGAGTTGAACTGAACCTCCACCTCCCTCTGGGGTTGTGAAATGTGGAGAAAGTCTCTAGGTCCCTGGAGAATTCTGAAGAGTTTTTGGAATGACAGCAGCATTGCTCCCTATGATGGGGCAGTTGACTGGTAAGGGATTGCTTTGCCCATTGTGATTATTCTCCATTACCCCTGGCACTCGTGGTTCTCAGAGTGCTTCCTCAGTCCTAGACCAGAGGAGGGCAACAAAGGCTCAGAGGCACACTGCCAGGACACTGGCCAAGCAGCGAAACTGAGGCCCAGGGCAAAAGGTGAGTGTCAAGGCAGCATGCTTTTCCCCTCTACAGCTGCCACTGCTTTCCAATTCAGTGTTCTAAAATTTGAAATGGGTTTATTGTCTCAGTCCCCCATACTCACGCCAGTCTTACACAGATATGGTTTTGTTGCAGGGAATACTGTTATTTCAAATCTTGCTGTCCATGGTCACCTCCTCCTTGGAGACTTCCCTGAGACTACAGCCTCAGCAGACAGTTTTTTTTTTTTTTTTTACAAATCACAGCAGGCAAGTCTTCTGTACACACAGCCCTTGCCAGCCTGTGACCTGTGACCTCCTCAGAAACAACTGTAACAGAACTGTTCTCCTTCCTGAACCTCTAAGCATAGCGCTGATACAGGAGCCTGGGTAAATGGAACAAGCAAATGAGTGGATGAGTGGATCAAAGGGTCAATGCTGGTAAAACCATTTTCCTGTCCTGACTGGGTGACCAGCAGCAGCAGCAGCAGCCCCTCTGCTATGCACAGTAACACAGACCAATGTTTCACTGAGGGCTTGAATCATCTAAGTCACCCAGAACCGCAGGCTGGCTGGATGCCCTTGCTCATCTGGGGAGTGCAGTTGGGGAGGGAGACAAAGCCACTGTGTCTAGAAAGCAACTTCCTGGGTTTGGGATTCGGTGTTTCTCCTAGTCCTCCCACCCTTAGCTTCATATAGCTTCATATTTCCCAGGAGGAGCTGTGGCTGGGGACAGTGAAACAGCCCCTCTACATGCCTTTCTCCAGAGTGCTTTAGTCCACCCAGGAGAGAATCCACTTCATCTCCCCACAATAAAATAAACACATGCCTCTTTACTATCCATGAGAACAAAGTAGCCACCTCCACCACCCTGGCCGGCTCAGGGAAACCCAGGCACTAGGAGAAAAGGGGACAAGGGTGACGATCTCTCCCCACCCCATCCTGCAGTCCACTGCAAGATTGGGCCTAACTGCTGTAAAAGTGCCCTGAGTGTCAACAGCACTGCCCTAGTGCAGCCTGGCACAGCGCCCCTGGGAAGGAGCTGACAGAGGCTGTTGAGGCGGCTCCACACTCCCCACCCAGGGAGGTGCCCCAGGCTCCGCTGCTCAAGTTGCAAGCTACAATGACTAGGCACCTTTTCTTTATGCACAAGGAAAGCAAGCCCGGCAGGGCTTGGCTGGACTAAATGCTGGTGCTCATCTTTCAGGAATACCAATGTATCCAGCTCCAGGCCTTCCGGGGTGACTCGGAGGGTCAACGACCCAGGCTGGTCCTGAGCCTGGCCAAGAACACACAGTGCTGACTGGAAGAAAGCCCTCTCTGCCAGAAACGTGTGCTGGCTGGAGTGGAAGCACAAGCATTGTTTGTTACAGGGCAAACACAGAAACAATGCAAATGTCCGGGGGACAGTGACCGAACTTCCTCTGCACCAATAATAATCCTGGGGGGCAAAAAAAGCATATAGACTCTATGGGAAAGGATTTAAGATTCCTAGCAATGTAAACAAAAGCAAGACATGTGGAGAGTTCATAACCTTATTTAGGATATTTATGTTTATGGATAGAAAGAGAGGGAAAAAAGACTGGAAGGAAATGCCAAAAAGTTGTCCCTGGTGATCTCTGGATGGTGGGGTTATGAAGCATTGAAATTTTCTTCTGTGTGTGTGTGTGTATCAGCCAGGGCCCACCCATACAAGCAGAACCCACAGATACATGCCGTGGTCTGTTCTGGAAAAGTCCAGCCACTGTTGATATAATGAGAACGATTCATGCAACATCAGTGTAACCTGGCAGCCAAGGAGAGTGGACTGGAATGCGCATGTGTGAACAATGACGACTTCACTGTACTAGTCAGTGGGGGATGGGGGTAGATGTCATTGAGTGAGCACATGTGCTGTGTGGCCGTCACCTTCAAAATGACTGAGCGAGCAGAGCAACGAATCTGCATCAGATTTTGCATTAACCTTGAACATTCCTCTGCAGAAACTATATGGGTAATTCAGAAGGCCTCAGCTATGGGCAACTGGTGATTGGCAGCTTCACTATGACAATGTGCCTGCTCATGCATCACATCTCATGCAGAGTGTTTTGGTGAAACATCAAATCACTGAGGTGACTCAGCCCCACTTTAGCCCAGATTTGGTGCCCTGCGACTTCTGGCTTTTCCCAAAACTAAAATTACCTTTGAAAGGGAAGAAATTTCAGACCATTGATGAGATTCAGGAAAATACAACAGGGCAGCTGATGGCAACTGGGAGAACTGTGAGAGGCCCCAAAGTGCCTGCTTTTAAGGGACTGAGGCACCACTATCCTATGTGCAATGTTTCTTGTATCTTCTTCAAAAAATGTCTCTTTTTCATATTACATGTCTGGATACCTTCTGGATAGACCTCTATATTAAGAGATCTGTGCAAGGAATCGGCTCACTCCATTGTGGGGGCTGCTGCACAAGCCACGAACCTGCAGGGCAGCCCATCAGGAAGGTCAGGCTGGGCTCAGCACAGGCTAGCAGCTGCTCCTGCAAATCGCTTTTCTTCTTCGGCCTTTTAAGCAACTGAATCAGGTCCACCCAAGATTTCTAGGCAGAGAGTGGCCTCACAGGGTTCTGACCTGGCACACAGGGCCTGGCACAGAGGGAGAACGCAATCTCTGCATTGTGAGAGCGAGCCCATTCTACAGAGGTGAGGAAACTGGAAACTGAGGCCAAGAAAAGGGTGGGCATCTCAGATTCCCCTTCTCCACTCTCTGCCTGGAGCACACACTGGGGCCTCTCCAGCGAGAGGCAAAGGTGGCGGAGCTGCAGAACCAGACTTTCTGGAGGGCTCTTTGCCAGATATGTTTCAAAAGCTTTAGAAGGGTTACCACCATCCAATCCAGTAGTTTCCCATTCAGATCTCAGATTAGGGAGATAACCCCCCATGAGGACAAGGGTTCAGGCACCAGGATGTTAACTATAAGGTAACACTTAATGGTGAAAAACTGGAAACAGTCCCGGCACCTGTCACTAAGAGACCACGAGTCAGTGAGGACGTGGCTATGTGATGGGACAGTGCACACCCAGTGAAAACGATGTCACAGGTTTTGACATGCTAATGTGAAAATGTCAGAAAAATTGTCAAATTTTATATGACCCTGACGATGTGTGAGAAAAGGAAAAAGAACTCAAACACATATTGACGAAAGTCTCTACCTGTTTTCAGCCTTGCCTGACCACCTGATGTCCAGATGTATCTGCACTCCCACTCTCCGGTCCCTGACCCCTGATCCTGCTTCGTTTTCTTCGTAACAATTCTAATGAATCAGTATGTGTCAAACAAATGAACAATTTAAATGGTGATCCTCTTTGGAAGGAATATTGCATGATTTTAATGTACTTTAAAATTTTCTATACCTTCCAGGTTTTTGCATTGAGCATGTTTTATATTTAGGGCAAAAAAGTGTATTTCAAACAACAATAATCAACTTAAGAAAAATTAGTTTCTGTGAGGTGAACTGTGTGTCATCACATCTTCCTGTGGGCAAGTTATCAAAAGAAGCATTTCCAGAGAAAGCCTCCTAAAGGAAATTTCAGGCGTGGAGAGGAAGGATGGATTTATTACAACTCAAGCACTCGACCTGTAAGCCCATGAAGAGTGGCCACGAATGGCCACCTACTGCACACTGGTGCACCTAAGACTGAGAACACAGCCTTGCACAGCAGTCGCCTGGCCCTCAGGCTGTAGCCCTGGATGTGGGTCAAGGGAAGCGCCCTGAGAACCCCAACTGGGGTATTGGCTGCAAGCCCCAGCTGGCTGGTGGCCCCCAGAGCCTAACCCGGGTATGCCCCAGGAGCATACACAGGGGCTGGCGCTGCCAAAGGGATGCCTGTCACTGTCACTCAGAACACAGCTGCACAGGCCCCATTCACGCCTCATCGGTGCCCACTCCGTGGACGTGCAGGAGCACATCAGGATAGCTCCAGCCCAAGTTTGATGGGGTTGGCAAAACAAGGACAAAAGGAGCCCCCATTCATGAGCACCCACCGCCTGGGGTTTTGCTCCCAACCCAAAAATATCCAGGGCAGCAACCTGGCTTATGAAACACAGGGCAGCTTTACATAACCATGAGAAGACAAGAGAGGAAGCACATTCACGAAAATGAAGCCCCTCCCCAGTCTCAGCAGTGTATTTGCAAGATGCAATTTGGGCTTCACTTTTTTCAGATTATGTTCACTGGCACTTAACTGCAACAAAAGCAAAATGTGTAAAATAGAAGCTGCAAGTCGCCCTCGGACTCAGCCTCCAACGGCCCCCACAGGTCGGAGCCTGTCCTTGCAGCCTCTCTGCTTTGCCCATGCAAGCTAGAAACAGGCAGGCACAGAGGCATGCACACAGCACACACCTGGTTTATTTGTTTTTGACAGAAATGAGATCAGGCTCCTTGCTGTTTTATGCCTCGATTTTACTCTATTAACAGCAGATCGCATCTTCCCACCACGCACCGGCCTCTCAGTGCTTTGCCTGCCACACCACACTCAGCCCTGGGTGGCACCCAGCAAGGTGCTGAACCCAGGTCCTCAGGGCCTCCCCGGTGCTTCCTCTGGAGAGTTCTCAGAACCTGGATCAGAATCCCCTGAGGGCCTTCTTAGAAATGCAGAGTCCTAGGCTCCACCCCAGAGACCCTGATTCAGAGGTTGGATACGGTGCCCAAGGATGTGTGTATTTAACAAGCGCTCAGGTACTTCTGTGGTCGTTGGGACCATTAAGGAACTACATGTCCTCACAGGCCAGTCCAACTTCTGCTCCCAAGAGTAAGCCCATTTCTCAGGAGTTTTGATTTTCACGCTATTCAGGTAACATGACTGCTTAGGACTCTACCACCCCTGCTCTCAGCCATTGTAGGGGGAGCTGCCCTCGGGATCATCTCCCAGGCACAGAGTTTCCAGTCTAGGGGCATGAGCATTGCGGGGACCTTCGTGTCCGACGGTCTGGCTGGGGGTGCCCAGGGCTGACTGCAGGAGGAACTGGACTTTGGCTCTGCCCTGTGCTGAGGCTAAGGCTCACAGGCTTTGCTGGAGGCGCAGGAGGGACTGTGGCCATGCCAACCTGCACTCTCCAGGGCACAGCCAGGCTCATGGGACACAGCATGAGGGGCCTGTGTGTGAGAGTGTGTGTGAGCGTGCAACGTTTCCAGCAACCTGGGCTTCCTTGCGCCTGGCCCAAGTGCAACCATCTCTGGATCCCTAGACAGAGCTAGAAGATGCTTGGCCCACACTGCCCGTCTCCCACACCCATCACCTCTGCCAGCATTGCTGACTGGTCCAGGCATTTCCTTCCAAAATGTAACAGAATTCTGCCGCTCCACATTCCGCTCCTGGCAGCCATTACAATCCATCAGCACCGTCGTAGTGACCAGAAGCTAACCCTGATAAGCATCGCAGTAACTAGGCTGTATGTCACCCCTATTTCCGTCTCAAGTCCCTTCTGGTGATCCTGGAGGTCCCTAGGAAGCTGGCTATGAGGACTGTCCCATGGGGACTTGCATTGTCCTATCCCTCCAAGGGTTCCCTTCTCCCCAGGTGCAGCATGAGTCTTGGGGGACAACTTGGGCTCCAGCATGTGACTCTGCTATCAGATTTCTCTGACCTTTGCTGGAACCTGATGCTGGCAGCATGACATGTGTGCCACTTCCTGTCGTCCAACAGAGCACCTTTGTGTCCCAACTCCTGGAAAGGCTGTGTCGATGGAAAAAACATCCAGACACCGAGAGAATTTTTATAAGAGTTTACTTGAGCCAAACTGACAACATGTGCTGGGGAGCAGGTTCTCAAATACTCCACAGAGTAACAGTCTTGTAGCTTCTTTTATGCATTTGAAATTAAGGAAGACTGGAGAAAGCAAAGCAGGGATTGAAATACAGGTTATAGAACAAAATTATGTGCTTTCTTGCCCTGGCTGGTGTGGCCCAGTGGATTGAGCGCCAGCCTGCAAACTGAAGGGTCTCAGGTTCAACTCCCAGTCAGGGCACAGGCCTGGGTTGTGGGCCAGGTCCCCAGTGGGTGCATGGGAGAGGCAACCCACAGATGTTTCCCTCACACACCAAGATTTCTCTCCCTTGTTTTCTGCCTTCCTTATCCTCTCTCTAAAAAAATAAATAAAATCTTAATAAAAAATTATATGTTTTCTTAGGGGTAATATCCCGTTTGATGAACTATTACTTCTGACATTCCAAAGGTGTGTTAACTTAAATGCACAAGAACGATGGACAGGGCTTGCTTAAAACCTTTCACTAAAAGAAATTGCATGCCTAGGGCATGACTACCCACCATGACAGCCCAGCTAGGAACTTATGACCCCATCACCCCCTGATGTTACTTTCCATAGACTCCTCCTTTTATTTTCATCCCCAGCTGACATGGAGGGCATGGGCCCAAGCAGCTAGGTGTCCTCTCCAGGGGTCCCCCAATGCCCTTTCCTCTTGCACGCAGCTCTGTCGGTGGCAGACTGTGTGACCTTAAGAAATCATGTAACATCATTCCACAGGCCTACTGCATATGAGACACAGTTGTAGTCCCTAAGGGCAGAGCCAGCCGGAACAAGAGGACGTATCCCTCCCCTGAAGCTGACATAAGGTACGTGCAGATTGAACACTGCAGAAACTCAGAAAGGTGGTGCAATGGGAAGGAGGGGCTGCTCTAGATTGTCGATTTAAGAGAGGTTCAAACTCGTAGAGAATTTTTATGAGACTTTATTTGAGCCAAAACTGATGACAATTACTGGGAAACAGGATCTCAGGTGCTTCAGAGAATGACAGTTTGCAATTTATTTTTTCTTTTTTCAAAATTTTTATTTATTGATTTTTAGAGAGAGAGGGGAAGGGAAAGAAATACAGAGAGAAACATTAATTTGTTGTTGTTCCACTTATTTATGTATTCATTGGTTAATTCTCCCATGTGCCCTGACCAGGGATCAAACCACAACTTTGGTGGATTGGGATGACACTCTAACCAACTGAGCTACCTGGCCAAGACACAATTTCTTCTATGCATTTGTAACTAAGAAGGGGCCCTGGCTGGTGTGCTTCAGTGGATTCAGTGCCGGCCTGAGAACCCAAATGCTGCCAGTTCTATTCCCAGTCAGGGCACATGCCTGGGTTGCAGGTCAGGCCCCTGGTTGGGGGCGTACAAGAGGCAACCAATTAATATATCTTTCTCACCCCAATGTTTCTCTCCTTCTCTTTCTCCTTCCCTTCCCCTCTCTCTAAAAATAAGTAAGATCTTTTTTAAAAAAGGATTATTACACAAGATGGGAGAAAGCAAGGTAGGGATTGGATTACAGGATAATTAAGATTATGTGCTCTCTTAAGGGGGCTAATGACTTCAAGAGGTATTACTTCTGGCATTTCAAAGGTGTGTTAACCTAGATGCACAGGAACAATGGGTAGGGCTGGCTTAAAACCTTTCACTAAAGAAGTTACTGGCCTGTGGGGTGACTACTCACCATGACCTGCGCAATTAGAAATTCATGATTTATTACAGCACCCCTTTTTCATTCACAAGATCCAGGCAATGTGAAGAGTTCAAGGACATTACTGGTGCAGGGAACAGCCCATGCAAAAGCCTCTAGGGGTGTCCAACCTTTGGCGTCTCTGGGCCACACTGGAAGAAAAAGAGTTGTCTTGGGCCACACATTAAATACACAAACACTAACAAAAACTGATGAGCAAAAAAAGGTTTTAAGTAAATTTAAGATTTTGTGTTGGGCTGCATTCATAGCCACCCTGGGCCGCATGGCTGCAGATTGAACACCTCTGCATCTAGGTGGAGTGAACTTACTGTTTTTTAAAGAAAGCAAGGCAAGTATGGCTGGAATAGGGTACAGGGAGAAATAGGAGAGAGGTTGGGGGGTGTGGGGGACAGAGCATGCTGCCATGGAGGGCGCTGATATTCTAAGGGTGGAGGGAGATCAGTAAAGATTTATCTGGGAAGGAATGTGGGGAATGTGAAGGAGGGGCCAGATGAAAGAGGGTGGGGTGGGGAATAAAGGAGGAAGATGGCAGCTTGAACGTAGGCAGAAATCTGTGGCCAGCAGATCCTTAAGTCTTCCTTCCAAGTGCCATGTGATTTATGAGATGCATGTCGTTGAATAAATACCCAGTACCTAGGGACAATAGTACCACCTTGGACAAACACGGGGTTGGCAACACCTCACCCAGTCCAGGATTCTGGTTCTGAAGCTGAGCTTGAGGAAGACCAAGAACTCCTGACATGTGGCTGAAGCCCAGGATGAACTGGGTCTCACTCACCTGGAACCCTCAGATGAGAACAAACTAACCCGGGGCTCCCTAGGGCTCCGTGGTATGGCAGATGGAGAGGCATTTTCTTTTCACCACAGTGGATCCCCAGAGCCACAGTGAATCCCATGACACCATCAGAGACCAGGGTGGGTGCAAAGTGGCAAGAATTAGTCCCATTGGGCAGATGGGGAAATTGAGGCTCAGAATAGGAAATTACTGGTCCAAGGACTGCAGAGTTGGAAGGCACAAAGCTCCCAAATGGTTTCAAAGGTGTGTCCTCTTATTAGTCTGTGAGCAGCTTGGGGGTAGCAGTGGCATACTCCAGGGCTATCTCACTCGGACCCAGTCTACAGAACTGGCTGGCCTGGGGGCCTGCCCCTGATTGGCTGGGCCAACGGGAGCCCAGTGCTGGGGGATGCCACACCTGGTGTCTGGCTGGGCCTCTGGGAGCCAAGCCAGCAGAGAAGCTGAGGAGCACCTGGGGGTGGATAGGGGACTCACTCACATCCAGTCTGTTGTCCCACATGATGCAGAGCTCTGAGTGTGGACTATGCAGAGGATACAGAGGGACACAACAGGGCCTGGACACTGGTGCCTCCCACAGCTCTCTCATGTGGAGTCAGCATAAAACAGATCTGGTGCAGGTCCTGCTCAGCCACGGGTTTGAAGAGCCTACCTTAAACTCTCTTTTGTAAAATGGAGCTCCCTCCCATGGAAGACATGGTAAACAGTATTAACCTCATGGGGCATGTGGGGTGAGTGGATTCCCTAGACAGTGTTTGTGATGATGGTCCCCTGCCTTTCCCCACTCTGGGGACTCCCATTCCCCTGGGGGCCAGGAAGTCTGGTAATAGCAGAGGTGGGTGCTTGGGACCAGACCCAATAATCTTCCTAAGGGTCAGCAGAGTTGTTAGGCCCTAATAACTTGTGAAGAGCCTGCCTCTAGTACCTTCTCAGCTAACATTAGCTGGTATCATCGTTACAACTACTATTACTCTCATTTTCATAACCCCCAACCCCCTTATAGGCCCCTAAAACCCTGGGCTCACTCTCTCAGGACCAGTGCTTGAGGATGGGTCTGGTCTGCTAGGGCAGAGCCCCACACTCACCAGCCCTGTGACCTCGTTGACTTTTCCAGTCTCAATTTGCTCATCTGTGAAATGGGAGTCCAAGAAAGCCTCCCCTTTCTCTACTGCCCAAGGCCATGCAGAGGACGGAGAGACGGAGCAGTCTGCAGTGAAGATGCAAGTTAACGGGCAAAGCCTGAGTCAAGCCTAGAACCTGGAGTTATTTCTACTTGTGTTTGGTTAATACCTCAGATCAGTGCCTCCTGACTCACAGGAGCCTGGCAGCCCGTAACTGCCCAGTAAATGTCGGGGGAGGAGGTGTGGGGAGATTAGGCGGATGGAGAGCATCCGGCCGGGTCTGCAGGAGCCCAGGCTAGCGGCAGCTTCAGTTTCCCGCTCAGGGCCAAAGGGCTAGGGCAACGGCAGCTCCCGGGGGCGGGGACGGTGGGGCGGGGACGGTGGGGCGGGGCTGTCGGCGGCGCAGCGACCTGGGGTGATGCTAGCGCTCCGCCCTGCGGGCGGGCCCGGGAGTCTTAACGCTCCTCCGTGCGGCAGCCGGCCTCTGCCGCTGCCTGTCTCCGCCTGAATCGCTACGCTGTCTCCGCGTCTCCCTGTCCTCCAGTCTCCTGCTCACCCGGCCGCGCCATGGAGGGCTACCATAAACCTGACCAGCAGAAGCTGCAGGCCCTGAAGGACACGGCCAATCGCCTGCGCATCAGTTCTATCCAGGCCACCACGGCGGCCGGCTCTGGGTGAGCGCGGGGGGCGCGGCGGGGCTCAGGCCTGGGTGGGGGAAACGTTTTCGGCGGCCGCGGGCACGCCAGCTCAGTGTGGCGCTGCACGGAGCCACCTCGAGGGAGGCGGCCAAGGCCAGGTCAGGTGGCGGAGACCCGCGCCTCGCAGAGCCTGGGCCAGAGGCCCCTTCCGCTGCGTCTCTCCGCCGGGCTTCCGCCCGGTGAGCCTCAGCTCCCTACGCGCCTCCGGCTGGCTCTGCCCTTGCAAGACTCCAGCTACCCGGCTGCTTTCTGGCGCGGGGAACGCGACTTGTGAACCGCGTGGCTCCTCTGCAGCCCTGCCGGGAAGGCCACCATTATTGCCCTGTCACGGAGAGCCAGGCCCTGCGCCGTGCGCCATAGACGCGCGGCTCTCTGGACTTTTTCCATACCCTGTGTGGGGAAACCGAGGCTCAGAGTTTAAATCAGTTTGCTCAAGGTCACACACGGCGAGAGCTGGAATTTGAACCCACGGTCCCCAACTTGAGAACGCCTGTTTTAATCCTCATGTTGCAGAGACACTCGGGCCTGGCCTCCTCTTCACCTCACAGTGCCCCTCACCTAACATCCCTGCCACCTTGGGTTGGGGTCCAGCTCTGCAGCAGGGGACTGCTGGGACCCCGAACTAGGGAGTAGAATGGGGTGGGGAGGAAGGCGGCCACGTGGATACAGAACCCTGGCACCCGCTGTGAAGGGGAAGTCTTAGATCTGACTTGGTGGGGTGGGAGGCGGTAGGACTTGGGGAGGACAGACTTCAAGGCTAAGAGAACGGAGGACCTAGTCCCAGGACCAGCAACCAGGTGCACTTTCTCCGGGGTAGAGGCTGGGGCACCTATCTCCCAGTACTTTTTTAGGGCAAGGCCTTCTGGAGGTGAAGAAGGGCTGTTGTTCCTCCCAAGAAACCTCCACTGAAGGTGGCTAGAAGCAGGGAAAGTGATTACAACAGGGGCCACTGCAGAGGCCCCGGGTGGGGTAGTTAAGGGTGTGTCTCCTACTCTGAAATGAGAACAATAGTAGCTCCTACACTCTGGGTGGTTTTGAGGATTCAAGCCCCTCCATTGGGGTCTGGCAGAGAGGCTGCAGAGACAGCAATGTGATGGGTTCATTAAATGAATTTGAGGGCTGGGTGGGGATGATTTCCAAGAACTTTCCCAACCAAGCTGTGTGTTTAGAACAAGGACAAGATTCTAGCTTCTGGCCAATTTCACACAAGCCATATTATTAATTAATAAGTACATCTTTTTGACCTTAAGGTTGGGTATGCACAACCCCTTTGTACCTTTAAGACAGCCAGTTCTCAGAAGGGATTAGACCTGTCTTGGCAGGCCCTTTCCCTTCCACCCCACCCCCATGCATACTTTGGACCTATTATCTCCCCTGGGTTTAGATCAGTCCTACCCGTTGTGTGGGAGTCCCTGCCTAGACAGGGGCCCAGCTTGCTCTTCAGGCCTCCTACCCCAGCCGGGAACACAGTAGGTCTGCACACTGTATTGCTTACTGGGTACTACAGGTCCCTTCCTTGACCATTTCAGGAGGTGGTTTGCCCTGCAGGGCCTTGTTGAACCTTACTGTGTGCTATGAGCTATTTAGCCAGGCTTCTGGGGGTCCAGCTGGAGAGACATAGCAGTTACCCACCTAAATAGTTTTACACACCTGAGCATCCCACAGGGCCAGATGAGACCTGCAGACAATTATAGGGCTGCTAAGCCAACTGGCATCTCTGGTGTGACACAGAGCAACCTCTATGGCTAATATAGTCTCATGTATTCTGAGAATGACCCTGGGAGACAGATGCTTTTACATTCAGATTTTATAGATGAGGAAACTGAGGCTAGTGTGTTAAGTGACTTGCCTAGCTGGTCATTGGTGGCTGTTCCATGCTGTCCAGTGAAAGGCATGCATCGCGACTTCTGGGGCAGGCGGGAGAATGGAAAGGAATTGGAAATGGGGCAGTCAGGTGGATTAATGGCAGATATCAATCAGTTTGAAGGCACTTGAGGGAAATGACACATTTACAGTTGTTGGGGACGCCTTTGCCAACAAGGGAGGGAGTGTCGAGTAGGTCTGCTGGATCATTGTTAGGTCTGATTTCTAAATCTGATTTCTGTGAGCGGGAAAAGATACTGTGTGGCAGCTGAGGCTTTACGCTGGGCTTTACTTGTAGTCACGGGGAGGAACTCACTGAACTCCAAGTGTCCATATGCAAAAAGAAAAAATGTGTAAAAGACTGTGAGTGTGTAAAAGGTGCAGGAAAGAAATACTTGGAGAAAACTTATTTTGTAGAAGGAAGTAGCATTGCTATGCAACCCCTGTCACAGATATTTTGAAAGGTGTTTAACAAGAGCCCCGTGTGTGCACAGAACAGTTTTGAAAGATTTGAGGTCAGAGGAGTGTTCTGGTCACCAGATGTTTGTTCTGAGGCTCGCTGTTTCCTCAGTACAGTGACTGAGTGCCATCAAGTAAGGGATGCCCTGAGGCTTGGCCCAGTGTGGCAGGCAGTCAGAGATGCCCCTTTCTGGGGGAGCTTACATCCATTCTGGGGGTGAAGCAGTGCCTTGGTTAGGTCTTTTCATGGTCACCCACACAGGCTGGACTCATTCTGTCAGTGAGGACCCTGGCTGTAGGGTTCAGAGTTCGGTGAGGTCCTGGTTTCTCAGTGGCTTTTCAATTCCTGTGCCACCGCCAGGCCCCAGCAAGTGAGGACACTGGCTTCTGTGTCAGGGGAGCTGAAGGACAGAGGACTCTTTGTGGATGCAGCACCCACAGTGGCCAGAGCTTCTCAGGGGTCATGTCCCTCCACGTGCTCAGGGAACTGTGGCAAGGGTCCAGCTCATCCAGGCTTTAAAAAAACAGAAACCCACCGAGTTAATCAGAAGGGGGCTGGCTGCCGAGGCTGGCAGTAATGGTTTTGTGATCCTCGCTGACCACGGCTCGACTGTGGCATTGCCCAAACAGTGCTGAGTGTCACCTGAGGACAGAAGCAGCCTTGAATTGGGGAGGCGCAGGCTGTGCTTTTAACGTGTCCCCAGGGCTCTGACCCACAGCATTGGGGAGGATACTTGGAAGCTACTGTCTGGCAGGACCTGGCTAGTGGGCACAGGGAGACGGGAATCTAGCTCCGGCTCTGGCTCCATTCAGAGTGGCTGTGTCCTTGTCAAGAAGGCCCTTCCCATCCAGGGCCTTGATTTCCCTGTCTTTAAAGGAGAGGTTCATAGATAGGTGGTTTTCAAACGGGGTCCTTTGGGACTGTGACAGGGAGCAGAGGGAGCAAGCTCTGGGGCCCTACCCCCTGCTGTTGTGGGTTTTACATCCTGGTGATCCATGTGACTTTGAAGTGGCTGGAAATACATCCTCGTTCCCAGCTCTGGCATTCAGGGATGCTTTGGCTGAGTACCCAGAGGCCCCCTTCATGGCTCAGGCCCCTTCAGGTCTTTGGCTTTTCTGGGCAGAAAACTGTGCCCAAGGCCTGCTTCTCCATTCTGGCTGCCTTGCCCCTGCCTGACCATGACTGAGGCAAGAGCAAAGCCCGTTGAGGTTGCCCCAGCAGTGGCATTTCCCAACCCGCTGTGAAGACACCTGGCTGCCCTGTAAGGACTTGATCCTCTGCTCGAGAACCTCTGACTCAGCAAGGCTGATAGCCAGTGTTTCTTGAAGCTGGAAACCAGGTGCAGCCCCCTGATTAGGGCCTGGCTGAGAGGTTCTCATGAGCTGACCACACTGTGGCCTTGTTGCAGCTCTGACTCCAAGACTTGGCTCCTTTAGCCAGGCCTGGTCACTAGAGCCTGGTCCCACAGAATCAAGAACTCCTTTATTGCCACAGATCAGAGCTCTTTGCCCCGCGTGCTGGGGTATTCTCTGAGGGCAGGCCTGCCAAGAGCCCGGTCTAGGCAAACTCTGCTCTTATCCTGACAGTGAGGGGGAGTCCCCTCAGAGGGGTGGACTTGCCAGAGCCTGGTGGCACACTCTTTGGGCGTCCTGCTCCGAAGTCGGTTGCACTCGTGGGCTGGATGTGACTCTGAAGGCTGCACAACTGGGCAGAGGAATGTGGACACTCGAGAACTTCCTCTACTGGGCTCTCCGCACCTTTTTCTTTTTAAAAAACAAATCTTTAGCAGCTCTATTAAGTCTAATTTGCAGATCATAATATTCTAAGTTTATAGTTCAGTGGCCTTAGTAAATTAACAGTGATTTACCATAGGTTTTAGTGAATTTACCACCTCTAATTTTAGGACACTTCCTCTCGAAAAGACCCCTCAACAGGCAGCTACACAGCATTTTGTCTATTCGTTCCTCAGTTTCTCACAGCATTTGCTTTTGTCCTAGCTCTTCTGCTGGCAGACAGTGTGACCTTGACAAGTTAGTTCCCTTCTGTGGACCTTAGAGGTCCCACCCTCAGAATGAGGAAGAGGTTAGACTTCACCTTTGGTATGTTAAGAGCTAATACTTACTGAGCAATTGCCATTTGCCTGTGCTCTGTGCCAGACTCTCTACCCACACAAGACTTCGTTCATTCAGATTCTATTAACGTCTCCCTTTTACAGTGAGGAAACCAAGGCTCCGAGAGGTCATGTCCCTAGGGTCTGGGAGCCAGGATGTATCATTTATTCATTTGTGCACTTAGTGCCAGGTGCCGTTATGGCCCAAGGATACAAGTGGAAAGGTTCACAGTCCCTGCCCTCTTGGAGCTTGAGTTTCAGTAGGATAGACAGCCGGTAAATAGACACATAATGTCAATGGTGGCAGGCGTGAGTGAGGGGAAGAAGAGGTAGTGTGGGCAAGGAGGGCTTCTCTAACCAGAGGACACGGGGAAGAGCTGTGAAAGGACCTCTGGAGGTACGGAGGCAGAGGCTGTCCAAGCAGGAGTCAGTTAGGACGTTTTGAAGAACAAGGACAGCTTCTGAGGTTCACTTCTGCCCTGGCATCCTGGGACTCTCGCCTCAGCATTTTTTTTAAATATATATATACTCTTAAAAAAAGAACATAATGTAGCCCTGGCCAGGTGGCTTAGCAGGTTGGAGCATCATCCTGTGCACCAAAAGTTTGCAGGTTTGATCCCCGGCCGGGGCACGTACCTAGGTTGAGGGTTCAGTCCCCAGTCAGGCATGTACGGGAGGCAACCAATTGATGTTTCTCCCTCACATCAATCTTTTTCTCTCTCTCTCTCTGTTCCTCTCAAGAAAATCAATAGACATCCTTTTAAAAAAGACTATAATATAAATACTGTAGCCCTGACCAGTGTGACTCAGTCGGTTAGAGCATTGTCCTATAACCAAAAGGTTGCAGGTTTGATCCCCGGTCGGGGCACATACCTAGGTTGGGGGTTTGATCCCTGGTCTGGGTGCCAATCCCTAGTCTGGGTGTGAACGGGAGGCAACCAAAGAAACACCATTGGTGTTTCTTTCTTTCCCTTACTTTCTCTTTAAAAGCAGTGGGAATAAAGGTCCTCAGGTGAGGATTAAAATAATAATAATGTAAATATTGTGTGTATGTTATAAATAATGAACCTTTATGTACCTACCACCAGGCTTAAGAACTAGAGTGTTACAGTACTTAAAGAACTCCTGGGTGGACACCCTCCTCCCCCACAAAGAACTGCACCCCGAATTTTGCATTATCATTCCATTGTTTTCCTTATAGTTTTATAGCATTTGTATATATTCATAAACAGTGGCCTTTTCTGCTAGGCAGATCCTCATGCATTACGCTCTAGTCACATGGATTTGTGATAGTGTTGATGTTGTCTGTATAGTTCCCTTGTTCTCACTGCTGCGCAGTATTTTCTAGATGAATGCCCGTATACTGTGGTTAACCTGTTATTGGTGGACACGTGGGTGGTCCCCAGGTCTGGCCCTCGCACACGGTGCAGGGACCCGCCTGTGTGTCCCCAGCAGTTGCGTGACGGGCGTGTGTGCATTTTGTTGTTTCGTTGTGGGCGTGTTCCTACGCGTGGAGATGCTGGGCCTTAGGGTGCATCTGCAGCTCCTGACTTGCTGTCTTTTTAATGGCTAAAAGATTACTTGGGTCTTCTGTTTCTTGAATCAGTTTTGGGAAGTTATTTTTTCCTAGACATTTTCCTATTTCAAATTTTTTGGTATCAGGTTGTCCAGAGTATTTTATCTGTTCTTATGCCCCTCCTTCCATTTCTCATATTGCCCTTTACTTTTCCTGGATCCTGCCTTATCAGAAGTTTGCTAAATGTTTTAAGTTTTAGTTGTTGGTGTTTTCTAAGAATTAACTCTTTGGCTTTGATTCTAACTTTTTGAGTTGGGTCTCAACTTGAGGTAATGGTTTTGGACTCTTCCGTTTTTTATTTACTTTCTTCTTAGGGTACTTATTTCTTCTCCATAACAGATTTTATTTCCTTCTTTATTTTTAAGCATTGAGGATTACTCCGATGGGGCTGTTTGAGGTGCTTGGCCTCCCAGGTTTGTTCTTTCGCTGAGAGGCCATGTGACTGACCCGTGACTCAGGCCAGTGTGTGTGCTGCGTTGGTGTGGTGGGAGGCGTCAGTACAGTGGGAGACGGGCCATTTGTTCATGGAAGCTGACAGCCCTTGTGTCTTGCTAATGGAGGGAGACCAGCCAGAGGAGTGAGGGATTTTTCTCTCCACTCTTCCCAGAGTGAATGCTAAAGGCCAGGAGCGTCAGGAAGAATGTTTGTCCTCCTCCTGGTGGGGGGCGTCTCTAAGAAATTTAACCTGTTTCAGCCCAGCTCTGAGCTCTCAGCGTCGCCTTCTTAAACTACACTACCCGGCACTGTCAGTGGACTGTTCAGGCCAAGGCAGGGGTTTCGAACAAACTCGTTGACTCCATGTGCGGTGGGTAAAGCCCCCTGTAGTGCCCCCTCCCCTACCTGTATGCAGCCAGTGTGTGACTGTGGGTGGGACATATGCAACACCGTGGAATGGGGCCTCCACCTGTGGTTGTCCCCACCGGGGAGGGCAGGGTTACAGGAAAAGGTCTGGCCCTGAGTCCAGAGACTCAGTACGTTTTCAGACCTGAAGGCCTTCTAATAGGTTGAGTTTAAAAGTGACCATGTCTCCTGTGTGCTCAGCACTTTACAGCTTACAGAGCCCTGTCTCAATTCTTGGCTCATTTCTTCCCTCCCAACTGCCTTGTGGTCAGTGGCTGGGGGGTGGGGCCCACAGTCCCAGCCCACAGAGGAAGATGTGGAGGCACTGAGAGGTTTGGCATCGGGTCTTCCAGCAGATGGCGGTGGCTGAGGCACCTGGGCATTTTGAATGTATGGCCTTACTGGGACTCCTGGACCCTGCCCCCACCTAGCAACCCCATTTACAAGGGAAGAAGCTGAACCTCAGGGAGGTGAAGCATTTGCTCATATCTCCACCTGGGACTCTTTGCAGAGGGAGGCCCCTGAAAGAGGGGCAGACATCTGGGCCCTAAGCATCCTTACTCTGTATGTTTTTACTTAGTGGTCTGGGACCACTAGTGTGGCCAGAGGCAGGCTTTAGAAGAGATAACATATTGCCGGCTCACCCTCCACGGGTCTAGCTAGCAAGGGTTAAAGACCAACTAATTTCTGCCTTCTGATGTCTCCCCGGGCTCCTCCACGTCCACTCTGCCCAGGCCTGGGCGCACCCCCACCGCATGCAGGAAGTGCTCGCATCTCGCACTCTCTTTGCCATTCCGGTGGGAACATCCCGGGAACACCCCGGGATTACCCTGTGCAGGGGCAGGCAGAGTCCCCGCACCTGCTTTTCTTCTTTCTCATGGGAGCTGTTCGGCCCACTCCGCCCACATTTCCCCTGCTCCTCTCATATCAGGGTCAAGACTTGAAACAGGATTCCTCAGGGATGGGGCTGCTCTTTGAGGCAGGAAGGATAGGAGGTCAGCCCGAACCGGCGTTGACTTGGCTGTCCTCCAGCTGACGTTTGGCGCTGGGGACAAGGAATCTGGGTCCCCGGGCGGCAGAGAAATGTCTCTCGTTTACATTTCCTCACCTCCCTCTTTCAGGTCTAGTGTCTTTTCCCCATGACCAAGGAGCTCGTAGAAATGGTGAAGTATAAGACAGCCGTGTGCTGGAAATGCGTGTACTAAACCAGCATGGACAGTTCTGGATTTCCTACTAATGTGTCTGCACTGGGAGTGACTCACCCCTAACCCCGTGCGGGGTGGCGACTGGCAGGGGAGGAGGGAGGCGTATGTGAACCCAGATGTGCATGTGCCCTTTGCTCTGGCATTGGGCGTGTCTAGCGTGAAGGACCTTGGAGAGTGTTGCCAGGGCTGCGTCAAGCTGCATGGCAGGGCGGCGTGGAGGCCCGTTCCCTCCACAAAACCGCGGGCCAGAGTGCTTCAGCAGGGCTAGCCAGGAATTAGTGTGTCCCGCAGGAACCCTAACCTCTAGCCCTGTTCTAGGGCTGGAAGGGCAGGCTTCTGGCTTTTGTCAGCCCCACCTCAGCTCTTGTCACAGGTAGAAGGGATTTTTATCTTTTTATGATTGTAGCCTTTCCAGATGAGGTCTTGTGTTTTACCTTTTAAATTCTACACAAAAGCATGATTCCTGATGGCTACACCAGCCCTCAAAAGGCCCAATTTAAAAAGGTGGCCCAATGATGCTGTTAGCCTGAAGCCCAACTTTTCAGACTACCAGCCCCATGAGTCTTCTGGGAGGTTTGTGGTAATTCCATGAGCCTCAGTTCCTTACCCCTTTCCCGTGGCCTCAGGACCAGCACCCCTGGGACCTGGGAGGGCAGGGTGACCCTCACAAGTAGGCAGAGTCATGGGCAGTCCCAGTGGGATGTAGCTCGCTGGCTCGTCACAGAGGGGCCACAAGTCCTCAGCTGCCGAGTCCTAACTCCTGCTGGGAGCCACAGGGCTGGAACTGGGCTCCACCCGGCACCAGCTACACCCCAGCCACAGCACTGCCTTGCTCTGGGTCTGTGCTAGCCTGCACAGTGTCCTGGGCCCTCCTTTCTTACTCCAGTCCAGCCCCAGAATTTTTTAGTTGTGTGACTCTGAGGGTGTAAACTGTTGGCCCCTAGGAGGGCGCAACCCCCATGCTGCCAGCAGTGGCCTCCTTGAGACCCGGTGTGACCTTCCCAGGGAGCAGGAGCACATGGCCTTCTGTGACTCCTTGGCACATGCACCCCAGGCCCAACGTACATGGGCTAGGGTGAGCCCTGCAGGCCAGGGATCCAGGGCCATAATGCACCTGTCCGTCTCTTCTGGGCCACAGCCACCCCACGTCATGCTGCAGCGCCGCGGAGATCATGGCTGTCCTGTTTTTCCACACCATGCGCTACAAGTCCCAGGACCCCCGGAACCCCCACAACGACCGCTTTGTGCTCTCCAAGGTAGGAGCCACCCTTCACCCGGGGCTGTGGGTCGTGGGCCCTGGACCCCTGAGAAGATGCTGGCAATGGGCCATCTCCAGGGGGACCCCCCCCTCCCTAGCGTAATCCCAGCCCTGGCCCATGCTTCCCCCAGGCCCCTCCCTCAGTGTCCTGCTCTGTGCTGAGCCAGCTGATAAACTTAACCCAAGTTAAGGAATGAATTAACAGGGGACAATAGAAATGGTCTGCCAGGTGTTTTGCCTGTTGGCACATGCAGGACTTGAGTCCAGGTCTGGGCACGGCCTTTTGGCTTTCTACACAAATTTTTCTGTGCTGTGCTAGCACCCCGGGCCACAGCTTGTTCCCTCACCGCAGCAGGGTTTGGGATGGGGCACCCTGACCCGCCCCTCCCTCATGAGAATCACAGCCATGCCACAAACCCCTGAAATTCACTGGTACCCAGGCCTTAGTTCTGTGGCCTCTCGTCTCTTGGGGCATTAGAGCTTAGAAGTCTGTCCAAGTCTGCTCAAATGCAGAAACCAGGGATTAGGGCGGCTGGCTGCCTGCTGGGGTTTTGGCTCCAGCAGCCTCACAGCTGTGCTCCCCCTGCACCTGTCCTGGGGCTCGCTTGGCCATGGCTGTGGACCTTTGGGCTGGAGAGGATAAAAGGAGGGAAGTGGCCTTCACTTGGTTCCTCCCTTGAAATGGACACCCTGGCCTGCAGGCTTGGCCAGGCCCCGGGTTTCAGTGTGTGGTTGGAACAGCCCCACAGTGTCAGCTCCCTGTCTGACCCCACCCTCCACCGTCCCTGGCAGGGTCACGCGGCTCCTATCCTGTATGCCGTCTGGGCCGAAGCCGGCTTCCTACCCGAGGCAGAGCTGCTGAACCTGAGGAAGATCAGCTCCGACTTGGATGGGCACCCTGTCCCGGTAAGTGTACAGGAGCCGCACGAGCCTCGGTCCCACTTCCTGTTTCTCAAGTCATGTCAGAAGTGGAGCAGCGGTGTCCAGTGAGGAGCGAGGGTGTTGAAAGGCGGAGAAGGGCGCTACATGAGGAAGGAAGGAACTGGGTGCTTTCAGGGATTGCTCCATTTAAAAAAGCTGGTGCTGAAGGGTGAGGCCTTTTAAGGCCCTGGCCCAGGGCACTCTGGGTCCACTGCAGAGACGACTTCTCCGCAAGCACCAAACACCCAGCTTTCCTTCCCCAAGGGCCTCCCTGGCCATATAGATGAGCTCGTGAGAAGTTCATGGTGGCAATAAGGGGGTTGCAGGATGGTGGTGCCCCAGGAAAGGGACCCAGTGTTCTCCTCAGGGTGCTAATCCCTGCAGGTTACCATGGAAAATATCAACCCCCCTCCCATCTGGGCACCCACTAGGGCCAAGTGTTTTGGCAGTTTTGTCATGAATTCTGCCGGCTACTGCGTCGGGTGAATGGTGTGGACTCCCCTCTCAAATGAGGGCGCTGTGGCCCAAAGAGGTTCAGTTCCTGGCCTGAGGTCACACACCTCCCTGGTGGACAGAGATGGTATCTGAACTGCACCCACACTTCCTGCTGTGTGTGACTGAGAACTCACATCTGGGTGGGGGCTGCCCTGGGGCCGAGCCTTGTGCCGACCTGGCCTGCACGGCCAGGCCTGGGTGGGGATGAGGCCAGGACCCTGCGAGGTGAGCTACTTCCTTCTCTCCCCTGTGAGTAACTGTGGCCCTCTGTTATGACAGAAACAAGCTTTCACTGATGTGGCCACTGGCTCCCTGGGCCAGGGCCTTGGGGCCGCTTGCGGGATGGCCTACACGGGCAAGTACTTCGACAAAGCCAGGTAATGCTCCCGTTCCCCACCCTGTCCCTCGATAGTTTGGGGAGGGGTTCAGGTTTACACACTGCCACCAGGCACCACCTCTTGCCTGAGGTGGAGCTGAGGAACAGTGCACTTGTGGCCTGAGGTTGGTTCCATGACCAGCTTCCTTTTCAGACAAGGAAACAAGCTCAGGGGAGTGAAGGGACCTGCCACGGGCCCCTGACAGTGACCGCTGGGGCCAGGTTTGGGCCCAGAGCCCATGCTCCTGGCCACGTGCTCTTTATCCAGAGTGCTTTGGCCAGCGAGTTCCTGTGCCACCCCCAAGCCTTGTTCTTGGACCCCGGAAGGTCTCAGTAGGCCCCACCCTCTAGTGTCTGATTAAGTGCCACAAGCCCAGGCCGAGCCAGCCTTTGTCTTGGGCAATGAGAAGATTGTATATTCTGGAGGGTTCTGGGCACCTCTGAGCCCCACCTATCAGCTGGGGGAGAAATACACACTGGAGAGGGACCTGATCATAGAGACGTGCTGTTCCAGCGCCAGGTGGTTGGAGGCACATTTCAGCCGCAGGGCCGTCTACTGCAGCCCCTCTGCCCTGCAGACCGGTCTCCATTGCAGGAGGGGTGAGTGTTGGCTGCAGGCTTTAAGGACATCACTTGTTAGATGGTCTCTGGTGCCGTTACCGTGCATGGCCCTGTACTCAGTGCTCAGAGCTTCAGAGGCTTTCACCTTGATAAGTCCCCTACAGGCTGAGTGGTGACAGGTGTACAATTACCCCCCGACACACTGTTGGGGAAACTGAGGTAAGATGTGGTGAGGCAGGATTTGAACCCAGGGCATGTATCCCGAGTCCATATTCAGAGTCCCCAGACTGTTCTGAGGGGCCCGAGGGAAGCACAGGGGGTTCAGGGAGCCATGTGGGTAGGAAACTTCCTAGAGGAGGGGCTGCTGGAGCCTGGCCTGCGGGTGGCAGGAGGGGCACAGCTGTGCAGCAATGGCCTCCCCAAGTGCCTACAGTCCACCCCTGGCAGAAGGGCCACAGCCAGGTGGTTGGTCATGGGGTTGTGGCGGTAACTGCAGGCCCACCAAGGACAGGTGGCTGCAGGGAGCCTGACTGGATGCTACACCGCAGTGCACCTATTGTGTGCAGGGGAAGGGGCTCCTGGGACAGCTCTTCAGGAGGTGGGGCGGGGGGGCTGTGAGGCGCCCCAGGCCCCCTCAGGCCACTGTTACCTACCTAGCAGTGCAGCATTCACCCTCAGTCCCTACAAGTGATTCACTGTGAAGTGAAGAAAGTCACGAAGAATGGGGTATATGTTTAGGACTATTTTATTTGGCACAGAACCAGAGATGTGAGTTCATTAGTCCCTACAGCTGCTTGAAATGATTCTCTGCGAAGGGCCGTTTCCTGACCCTAATGCACTGGAAGGAGCCAGTGTAGGGAGAAGGTTGAGCTGGGTTCCCAGCAGCAGGGCTGGCAGAGGCTCCGGGCCTGGGCCTGTACCGGGGGGAGGGGACGGCAGGGGTGTCAGGAACTAATCAGGCCATGCCAGGCACCTGGGAGTAGTGTCCTGATAGAGCAGACCTGGCCTCGTGTCTCCCAGCCACCAACAGCTAGCATGCATCAAATTGACTTTTTTTTTAACTAATTTTTGTGTTTGGATTATAAAATACCTACTCATTTGAAAAATACAAAAAAGCATTAAAATGAACACTTTCTTTATTTTTAACCACTCCCCCATTTAAAGCTCACTTAATGTATCATAGTTCCTCCATATTATCATGAGAAGAAACATATAATTTTGTAATCCTGGTATTTATACGATTTCACATCCTGCTTTCTAGAAAAATCTAAACACCGTGAACATTTTCTCACATTGTGGCTGTCAGGGGCTCGTTTTAATGATTGTGAGATGCTCTGTGTCATGGGCTGCTATAACCCGTTTGGGCTGTCCTCTTCGGACATTTGAGGAACTTTTCAAACACCTCTCTGCAGCAGGCGCTGGTCCTCTGTTCAGGGCCCCTTCCCTTTGTGGTGGTAACTCAGAGCCTCAGGGTGAGACCTGGCTTCTGTGGGGCTCCAGTGTCTTCCGAGGACCCCAGGATGGCTTCCTGACCTGAGGCTGGTGGCCCCAAAGGGCTGATCTCACTTCCTTGGAAGTGGGTGTGGGGTTGGGAAGGCAGCCAGTCTGCTTCCTGGGAATCCCTTTCTGGAGAAGCCGAGTTATCTATAGGCCTCTGGCTCAGCCCCATCTGGCTGGTGACTTCCAGGAGCTTCTGTGCCAGATCTGACCCCCTGCAGAGCTCAGCTTCGGATAAGCCCGTGCAGGCCCTGGGCCTGCTGCTCCTGGCCAGGGAACTGGTGGCCTGTTCTGTTGGAGGCCACAGAAGGGAAGAATGGGGGACTCTTCCTTGACCTGCTGGCCTGTGGTGGTGCTGAGTCATGCTGACAGGGCCACTGTTGTCCCCGCCCTTTTCCCCATCCAGGGCCGCCCCCTGCTGCCACGGCAGGCAGCTGTGTCCCCTCTGAGCCTATCCAGGCACCAGCCTCACTCCCTGGGCCATGCACCTGGGCCCTGGAAAGTGGGAATGAGGGGGTCCCAAGGTCTGCTGCTCCTCCCCAAGTACTTTCCTAGACAGCAGAGAGCAGGCAGTCTGGATCAGGCAGCCAGACCTATGTTTGAATCCCCGTTCAGTTACTCCCAACCACATGATCTTCAGACAAGTCCCTTAACATTTGAGCCTGCTTCCTTATCTGTATGGTTTGGGAATAACACCTGCATTTACCTTCCCTGGGGGGTTTCTCAGCATAGAGCCCAGCACCTTGCTGGGGCCCCTGACAGCCCAAATGCCACATGCTGGCCTGTGAGTAGGGTTCTGGTTTCTGTGCCTGTGGCTGCTGTCCCTCAGCCATGCCCTTACGTCTGGAGGATGTTGGGAATGGGAGCTCGGGGGTCAGAGTCCCTGCTGGTCGCCCTGCCTCTGGCCTCACCCTCTTGGCTCCACCCTTCCGCAGGTCCAGGGAGGGTTCTGTTCACTGGTTAACATCCCAAGTTCAATGCTCCTCTAACTGAGTCACACTGCCTTTGCAAAGACTGTGGTTGCCTGCATTGAGGGCAGGAAAAGGCCCCTAGGGTGGAGAAAGCCCAGGCCTAGCTCCTCTTGTCTTGGGCATCAACCAGCCTCAGACCCTTGGAAGAGTCCATCCTGTGAGGCACCCATCCCATCATGAGTCCCCACCTGCATTGACACCCATTCCTCACCTGAGGCCTCTCCCACGAGGTGCTGCTTGGCACACCTCCCAGCCTCCCCAGCCCAGCTCCTTCGAGCAGAAAGGCCCCCTTTCCCATTGGCCCACCCAGCGAGTCCCAGGGCTCGCCCAGCACTCCCGGTTCGTGGGAGGGTGGAAAGAAATGGGCACACCCCTGCAGCAGGCAGTCCAAGCCCCTCCTGCCCAGTGCAAGTTGTTGGCCCCAGTGAGCATTCATTTCCCTTGTGCCTTGATGACCCCCAATTCTCTAAATCTTACCAACCAGACTGCTGTGTCTGGAGCTCTGTTTCGTGGCAGCCAGCACTTTCTGGAGCTCCTGACGGCTCCCTTCACAGCCATTTCCTTGGGGTGGGCATCAGGGACCTCTCAGCACTGTTACATGTCATGGGTGGTGGCCCCTCTACCCAGAGCGTGGGCTCCTTGGGAGGGAGAGGTCAAGAGCACAGTGGCCCAGGTGAGAGGTGCCAGCCCCATGCCCCTCCCCATCTGCAGCTACCGTGTCTATTGCCTGCTGGGAGACGGGGAGCTGTCGGAGGGCTCCGTGTGGGAGGCCATGGCCTTTGCCGGCATCTACAAGCTGGACAACCTCGTTGCCATTCTGGACATCAACCGCCTGGGCCAGAGCGAGCCCACTCCACTGCAGCACCAGCTGGACGTCTATCAGAAGCGCTGCGAAGCCTTCGGGTATGTATGAGGCCATGGCCACAGGCTAATGAGTCTCCCTCAGGTTTTGACTCACAATTTCAGATTTGGGCATTTGGACTTAAAGTGGCAGCCCAGGCCACTTCAAGGGTTTGTGGGCTAAAGCCCAGTTTTAAATGAGTTTCTTTGTGTGGTTGTGTGACACGAAGGTTCTGAGACTCCATAACGTTCTCTCAAACATCCTTACTTTATTCTCGGGGGTGAGGTGGGAGCACACGGTGTGAACTAGGCTTGCTCAGTGAGGTTAAGGGGTTTGAACCTGAGTCAGCTGGCTGCCAAATGTGCCCGGCTTCAGCCAACCTGTAGAAGAGAACAGGCCCCCTCTCCTAGTGAAATGGGGGAAAGCATTTTCAGACTCCCCTGTGGGCCTTGAAAGGTTGTGAATTCAGTCATGTGTTACAAAGCGGGGCGGTCCTTCTGGGTAGGCACCAGCCAGCAGGGCTTTCCCTTGATTACAGGCTGCTCTGCAGTTAAGACTCCGAGGGCCCCAGGCCCAGTGCCGGCCGAGGAGACTGGGGAGGACTCTGGGCCAGGGCTGTGCAGGGCTCTGAGCCCTGAGGGCCCTTTGTGGACGTGTCAGTGACTGAGGAAGGTCGAGATGGAGTTGTAGTACTGACTACACGGGAGACATGGTTTGTCATCTCTGATGACTGCCCTTACAGAGAAAGTGAAGAGAGTGAGTATTCTTTCTGCTGGACAGAAAAGGAAACTGAGCCACAGAGTGCCTCAAGGGTCTCCATCAGGCCACTTCGGACTGGGGACTTGGAGTAATGCCAGCAGCTGGCCTGTGGCTTACCTTGTGGCTCTGAAGCCAGATTCCTTAAGTCCTGGCTCCATCAATAAGTTGCTTTTGGACCTTCAGCAGGTTCTCCACCTTCAGTGTCTCAGTTTACTTCTCTGTAGAGTGGGGGCGACAGTGCCCCACCCCCAGGCTGTGCGGAGACTTGCACAGGTTAATGTGTGTGGTGCTTGACCACCACCTGCACAGAGTGTGCCCTTGGTACGTGTTAGCAACTATTTTCGTCATTATTTTGTTTGTTGATTTTAAGGATAGAGAGGAATGGGGAGAGAGAGAGAATTGATTTTATGTTCTACTTATTTATGCATTCATTGATTGATTCTTATATGCGCCCTGACCAGGGATTGAACCCCCAACCTTGCATTGGGACAATGAACTAGCTGGCCAGGAATCATTATTATTAACCTGCCATAAAGTGTCCCAGAAGGGATTGATCTAAAGGGCAAGGTTGCCCCTCCCCGGCTTTTCCCTAGATGTTTGACAGCATGGCCCGTTGAAAAAGTTTGCAGCATCTGTGGAGTGATCATATAAGTAAAAATTGGGCCAAAGAATTCATCAAGAATCCAAACCAGTGCTTTGTCCCAAAAGCAGCTTTCAGTAGGAAATGAATAGATCAGGAACGAAAGAGGCGATAAATGAACTAAGCTTTGAATTACTTAGGAGAGGGGAGGAAAATCTATTCAAAGCAAACAAGAGGAAGTGAAAAGAGAAAAGAAAACCCAGACTGGAAACAGGAATGTTTTACATGCCCCAACCCCGCAGCTCTCCTCCAGATGGTAGCTGTGCGGTGGAGCGAGGGCAGGCCCTGCCCCTCACTGCCCCCTCTCTGTCCCCAGCTGGCACACCATCATTGTGGACGGACACAGCGTGGAGGAGCTCTGCAAGGCCTTTGGCCAGGCCAAGCACCAGCCGACAGCCATCATCGCCAAGACCTTCAAGGGCCGAGGGATCACGGGTCCGTAGGCACGCGCCTCCCTCCCCACCCCTGGGACTGGGCCCTGTGACTAGCTAAGGGGCTGGGGGGTTCAACAAAAGGGGGCATGTCTCTAAGATCACATGTCAGGAGAGGCACCAGCCCTTTGCTGTTCTCGCAAGTGCACCCCAGCTGGTGACTCAGTGGTCTGCATGGCTGAGCTAGGATTTAAACCCAGGTCAGGGTGGCCTTGGCTGAGGGGCATGTGTAGGCAGGGGAAGAGGTGGGACCTGGGCGGGGCCTGTGGGCAAGGACAAGGGACACTGGTATGAGATCGAGCTTCACACCCCTTCCATGGCTGACATTTGCAGTGTCCTTGACAGCCCCAGCTGTCACCCTGAGCCGACAGAGAGCCCTGGGAGAACCTGGAAAGACCTGGGTTCTCCCCGAGAGGCTAATGGGCAGGACAGCCCTCCCCCAGCAGAACAAGGCTTAGAGAGGATCTGGAAGAGGGCCCTGCAGCAGGCAGGAGAGTGATGCCAGCAGGCTGCTCCCCAGCAGCCAGCTGGGAAAAGGGCTGGAGGTGGTAGGGAACTTGAATAGGGACACAGGAAATCTATGGCACTGGAGGGCCTGGGACAGGGGGAAGCCTAGGTGTCCAGTCAGTGGGGACCAGGCACGTGGAGTCCCGGTCGCCATGGCTCTCCTTTTATGACCCCCAAGGTGCCCAGCACAGGGCTGCCCTTGGCTGCGATGACACTATTCCCCCCTCTACCCTGACCTTCCTTCAATGGGTAGAGGCCCCATGGAGTAGCTTCCTGGCCCTCTGGGAGTGTCTATCTTACCTGGCCCTCTGCCCTCCTACGTTTGACCCACAGGGATAGAAGATAAGGACTCTTGGCATGGGAAGCCCCTCCCCCAGAACATGGCTGATCAGATCATCCAGGAAATCCACAGCCAGATCCAGAGCAAAAAGAAGATCCTGGCAACTCCCCCACAGGAGGATGCCCCCTCAGTGGACATCACCAACATTCGCATGCCCACTCCACCCAGCTACAAAGTTGGGGACAAGGTAGAGTTGGGCCTCACTTTTCTGGACTAGCTGGGTGGGGAGGTCCTGGTCTCCGACCCCCCAAAGTTGGGGCCAAGATGTGTCTCTAGAGGGTTGGCAAAGCGAGGGATCATTTCAGAGTGAGAAGGAACCCTGAGGAGCTGCTCCTGCCAGTTGCTTCATGGAAACAGCCAACTCTGGAATCATTTACCTGTAGAAGCTCAGAAAGGGCAAGGGACTTGCCCAGAGTCACACAGCAAGCTAGTGGCAGCACTGGGATCAAAGCAACACCGCTCCTGAGTCCCCCGTCAGGGCCTTGGCCTGAGCTCAGGACCGTCCCTTGTCTGGCCTGGCAAAGGCTCGGGAGCTGTGAACCTGTTCCTCGCCCACACTCCCCTGTGTGAATCCTGTGCAACTGGCCTTGGGCCTTCTGACTGCCAGACTCACGGCGTATTCCCGAGCAGACTTGGCTGAGCTCACAGTCCTCCCTCACTGGTAGGGGGCGTGAGGGTGTTAGGACATCTTTTGCAGCTCAAACAGCCCACAGCTGGGCTGGGACGAGGGACTGCAGGGAGCAGAAGTACTTGTTGGGAACCTTACAAAAGTTAACTTTCCACAGGGCTGTGTGTTTTGGTCTTTGTTTTTCTGCCCTAATTTTTTCTCTTTTCCTTCCTAAAAGGTGTAGTCCCCCAGAGGCTGTGCAGGGCAGTAGGCTGTAGGCCGCACCTCACACGTGCCCACAGTGGTGCTCAGCTGTCTCACTGTCCTCTCCACAGATAGCTACCCGCAAGGCCTATGGGCAGGCCCTGGCCAAGCTGGGCCACGCCCACGACCGTGTCATCGCTCTGGACGGAGACACCAAGAATTCCACCTTCTCAGACCTCTTCAGGAAGGAGCATCCAGATCGCTTCATTGAGTGCTACATCGCCGAGCAGAACATGGTGGGTGCCAGGGGTGGGCAGGTGGCACGGGGCCAGCCATACCTTGGGGGGAGAGGTCTGAGGCATGCGGGGGCAGGACTAGAGCCCCTCCCCGCTGCTTTGGGCAGCTATGCTGGTTGTGCCAGATGTCTCCCAGGTGTCTAGGGAGACCCCATAACAGCTAGGACCCAACATTGACCCTTGACCTCAGTAGCCATACTTTGCGGGGCAGGGTGTCACATCCAGGTATAAATGCACTGGATGAGTGTGCAAACAGAGGAGCTGAGTGGGGCTGCAGGTGCGCATAGGAGGAGCTGCACAAAAGCCAGGTGTGGTGGCGAATGGGCTCTCTCTGGGGCCGAAGGGCCTTCCTAGTGGAAGGCGGGGCTGAAACAGGATGGGCCACCCAGTCAAGTCTGCTGAGCACTTTTATGCACCAGCCTCTGGCCCCTGCCATGCACACAATTGGGTTAGCAGCCCCTTGTCAGGAACTGAGGTGGTGAAATAGGGAGGATGTTTTGTCCTGTTTTTCAAAATATCTGCTTTTCCTGGCCGAGGAGCCCAGTTGGACTGCAGGCCTTTAGGGACTGAGCGCTTCCTCCCTCAGGATGGTTCTACTACATCCAAACTTCTTCCAGCTGAACCTGAGGTTCTCACTCTGTGGCTTCTAGCCTTGGCAGCTGGAGGGCCCAGACTAGACTGGCAGATGTGGAGGCTAGGGGGCCCCCGGATCTAGAGAAGGAAGGCTCGTGCCAGCAGTGGGTTTCAGGGCTGTGAAGGGGTCAGCTGGTCTGGAACCAGTGCCCATACTCAGTGCTGCTGGGCTGGAGCCTCCATGGGCACACAGAGGGACTGGGAGGACTGGTCTCTGCAGAGGCCTTGGGGTTAGTGGGGTGGGGTGAGGGGGGTGTGCAGGTTGGGAAGGATAGACTGTTCTGTGCCCAGACTTAAGTAGTCTGCCCTGTGAAAGGCTTTACTTGTTGCTAGGGGGGGGCGTGTTCCCCAGGACACTAATTCTCAGGGTACTTTTAAAATGGTTATTTCAAGTCGCAGGAGTTTGGTGTTTGGAAACAGACTGCAGAGTCCATGGACAAGCAGAAATCAGTTGCATCAGGGAAGGGGGAGAATTCACAGTCCCTGGGATGACGGAACCCCCCCGACCACCCTCTCCCTCCTTTGCCCCCAGGTGAGCATCGCCGTAGGCTGTGCCACTCGTGACAGGACTGTACCCTTCTGCAGCACTTTCGCAGCCTTCTTCACGCGGGCCTTCGACCAGATTCGCATGGCAGCCATCTCCGAGAGCAACGTCAACCTCTGCGGCTCGCACTGCGGCGTGTCCATTGGTGAGTTGCACAGGGGCCGAGACACTTACACCTATCACTTCCCTGGACTTCTGGGCCAGGTGGTAAGTCGGGAGGCGGGCCCATGGATGGCAGTCTTACTTCAGCATATCCTTTCCCAAATCCCAGGGGAAGACGGGCCCTCTCAGATGGCCCTGGAAGATCTGGCCATGTTTCGATCAGTCCCCATGTCAACTGTCTTTTACCCAAGTGATGGAGTGTCTACAGAGAAGGCGGTGGAATTAGCAGCCAATACAAAGGTTGGTCACACCGTGGCTATAATTTCTTCAGCTGGCAGCTAGCTCTTCCTTAGAGGGCTGGGCAGGGAGGCCAGCATGCAGGCATGGAGCTGCTCATTCGCTGCCCCACAGCGGCGTCTCCTGGCCTTGCCCCTGCTGTTTGTAGCTTGCAGGAGTTAGACTGGGAAAAACAAGACGCATGCCATCCTTCTGCCACAGGGCAGGCATTGCTTGGTGATGGTCATGCTCTTTCTCCACTGAGTCCTGGCAGCCCCTGCCAGTGGGGCAGTTGATGCCTCCCTGGCCTCCCTGAGTTGGATTCACTGCGACGTGGTGAGCAACGTGGGCCTGACCACGAGCCGTGCTGCCCCAGACCAGAGCGCCCTGAGGTCAGCATGCTGGATGCATTCTGGCCGAGCGACCCCACTCGGAACCACTCTGCCTGATGGAAAACTCATTTTCCGTCTGGGGCTGGGGGCTGGCAAAGCCTTTGGGCCAGTGTCACTCAGGAGGAATGTTTGGAGAGGTACATGCTGCAGAGGGCAAGAGAGTCCTTTTTCCTCCCAGAGCAGCCAGCATGAGGGGACTGACAGACACCTCCACTGGGACAATAGCGTGGAGGACGTTTGCAAGTGGAAGGCGACAGCCTCTCCAGAGAGACTTTGCTATTCAAGGTTGGGTGTGCTGCATCCTGCAGCCCTCAGTTACTCCGTTTCCTTCCAGGGCATCTGTTTCATCCGGACCAGCCGCCCAGAAAATGCCATCATCTATAACAACAACGAGGATTTCCAGATCGGACAAGCCAAGGTTGGTGCAGCTGATGCCCTTGCGAGACCCCACAGAATGTGCCTGAGGTCAGGGCCCTCCTCAGGTCACCTGTCCCTGAGTCTCACTGGACCCCCCTCCCCCCATGTCACCCCCAGGTAGTCCTGAAGAGCAAGGATGACCAGGTGACTGTGGTCGGAGCTGGGGTGACCCTGCATGAGGCCTTGGCTGCTGCAGACCTGCTGAAGAAAGGTGAGGAGGGAAGGACCCAGTCTTAGGTCAGATGCTGACTAGGTCCTAGGTGCGTACTGTCTTAGGGGTGGGAAGTAACTTCATCCGATTACGTGATGATAATAGCCACCCTTTGAGCACTTACGGCATGCCCGGTATGATGCTGAATTCTGGGGTTGTAGTGGCCACCGTCCCTCCCCGGGGGGCCTGGGGTTGAGGTGCCCAGCACAGCAGTCAGATGAGAGGCCCTGGGGCCTGCCAGTGCAAGTGAATCGCCACTTAGCAGAGCACTAGTTAAGTTAGTGAGCATCATTGTGCCTCGCTTTTCTCATCCATAAAATTGAGATACTGTCACCTTCCCCATGGGGCTGTCCTGGGGATTCAGTAAACAATAACCTGGTATTATGCCCTGGCTGGTGTGGCTCAGTGGACTGAGCACCGACCTGTGAACCAAAGGGTCGCCAGTTCAGTTCCCAGTCAGGGCACATGCCTGGGTTGCGGGCCAGGTCCCCGGTGAGGGGCACGTGAGAGGCAGCCACATATTGATGTTTCTCTCCCTCTCTTTCTTCCTCTTTTCCCCTGCATAAAAATAAATACATAAAATCTTTAAAAAAAACAAACAAACAATAACCTGGCATTATTATTACCATTGCCAGCTTGGAAGTGTTGGCTGCTGGGAATGTAGGGGAGACAGGCATTAGACTCCCTACAATAGAATCACAGAGGTCACATATCAGCCATGCTGAGCACACAGGAGAGGGTGGGCGTGGGCATTCTTGGGGCAGTGACCTCAGATATGCGTAGGACTGATAAGTGAAGGGGGAGCAAAGAGGCCCAGGCACAAGGAATGGCATGTCCAGAGCTCCGAGGAGCTGGAGGAAGATGGGGGCAGGAGCAAGATGGGCTGGAGAAGCCGGGGAGCCCAGTCCCAGCAGGGATGGGACCCAGGGGGAGGGTGCAAAGGAGGCATGGCAGGGCTGGACTTGTCCTTCTGAGGTCGTTCTGCTGGGTTATCACCTGACCTGATGCCCTCACGCTTGCCCGAGGCCGAAGCTTCCCTCCCCATCATCCCAGAGCACATGGCTTATCTCAGCGTAGACCTTTGGACCTGTCTCTGGCTTTTTCTCCACCTCCTAAGGCATCTGTGAGGATGAAGGAAAGCTCTGCAGGCCCTACATGTGCCACTTGGTATTCTTGGACAGTCCAAAGGCCAAGATCCCCTGGCCCAGGGCGTGAGGGAAAACAGACCAGTCACTCCTAAAACAGGCCAGGAAAAGCTCCGAGGAGGTGGGTGGGTGCAGAATGCCGGGGTACATGGGCACCACATAGCAGCAGAGGAAAGGGGCAAGCACGAGCTCAATGGTGGGAACAGGGGGCAGTTGGCCCTCCCCAGGACAGGGGCAGGACACAGGCTGAGCATTTAGCTAGGTGACAGACAGCTCTCAGGACACCCCAGCCAGTCCCCCTCCCAGTGGGCTCATCAAAGGGCAGACCGACAGCATCCCTCCCAGTTCCCCTCAGCCACTTCCCTGCATCTTCTACCCCCACAGAAAAGATCAACATTCGTGTGCTAGACCCTTTCACCATCAAGCCCCTGGACCGGAAACTCATCCTTGACAGTGCCCGTGCTACGAAGGGCAGGATCCTCACGGTGGAGGACCACTACTATGAAGGTAAAAGGGCCTGGGCCAGAGAGCCTGGGTTATGGGAGGGCCCGGGACACAGGGCTAGACTTCCCTCCTGTATCCCAGCCCTAGGAGGGAAACCACGGCCCTCCTAGGGGCCACCCCAAAGCTGGCCTCAGAGCAGCTGGGACTTGGCCTCAGGCTGGGCCTGGGAACCCAGCGAACTCTCAGCTGTGGGAATTGCTCCATGGAGCCCCTGCCACCCAGGAAGCCAGTGCAGATTCCACTTTCGTTGCTAAGAGCAGGGAAAAAGTGGCTCATGTCCGGAAGTAGCTGTTGTGTTGAAACAAACTGCGAAAGCCACACAGATTTGTTTTGTGAGTCCTCAAAGCCGTCCTTGATAACCACACACCACCTTCTCCCCAACAGGAGGGGAAATGGCTTAGACTCTGGGGTCAAGTGCAAATGCTAGTCTATTGATGACAGCTGCCCAGAGGATGTAGTTAAAATGATTCAGAGGCCACATTTGGGCTTACAAAAAAAAAACAGCACAGCAATTGATGAAGGAGTCATGTCTGTTCAGTGGCCCTCGTGGGGAAGGGGCAGTGTGTGTCCCATCTCTGTCGTCCTTGGGGTGGGGAAAAAACTCAGACGGGCAGAGGGCCAGAGGCCCCACCCACTGCTCCCCCTGGGGCCAAATCATCTGAATCACCTCCTTTCCTTTGCCCAGGTGGCATAGGTGAGGCCGTGTCCTCGGCGGTAGTGGGTGAGCCTGGTGTCACTGTCACCCGCCTGGCTGTCAACCAGGTCCCAAGAAGCGGGAAGCCGGCTGAACTGCTGAAGATGTTTGGCATTGACAAGGATGCCATTGCACAAGCTGTGAGGAGCCTCGTCACCAAGGCCTAGGGGAGGGTGGCTGTACACATTCCTGAGAGATTCTGGCAGAGGTGCTCAGAGATACACTGAGAGGAGTGGTAAATATATGTTTTGAGAAAAATCAGCCTCTGAAGTTTTTTCTTTGTGGATGCAGCCAGTGCTGGTTCTGGGGAAGAAGGGTGGAGGAGACAGAGGGGGACATGTCATCCTTGCCCTGGGCAAGAACTTGGGGACCCAGGGCCTTCTGCAGTCACCTCCCCTGGCATCCACCTCAACCACATAACTGCTGCTGCCTCACAGACACTGCCAAGTGATGTTGGACTGCAGTCCACCCTCAGGCCCAGAGGCTGCAGCCCCAATCCCTTGCCTCACCCCGCAGCCACCAGCCCCAGGGAGGGTGGGAGCTGCCTCAGGCCAGGAGCTGTCCGGGGTGCCTTAGGGCCACCTCAGCTCCCTCAAGGACCCACAGCCCTGCAATCAGGGGTCTCCCAGGGTGAGGAAGAGCATTTGTTTATCGTCCCTACTCCTTGCCATATCTTAACCAGTAATCTCCGAGAAGTGTCCTGGGAAGAAGGTGACCCTCGGGTTGGCATCAGAGCTGCAGGTGGTGGGTTAACAAGAAGGTCCGGCTCCCACCCTGCGCCACAGACCAGAAGTCCTCGGTCCTGACTGCGGGACGGCCTCCCTTCAACATGTTAAAATGTCCCTAGGACTCTGCATTTGACCGCTGGCCCAAGAGCATCTGATATCATTTAGAGAGTCCTGCAGGTCTCCACTTCAGCCCCTACCCACTGCTGGTTCCCTCACTCCTGTGACCACGGCTTATTTACCACCCCCTGCTACCTGGGCTCAGAGTCAGATCTGCTTGTGGCCAACTGCAGAAACCTTTGCACTAGCCTAGCACAAACTAATGCCAGGGAAAAGGGCTGGATAACCCTGGCCGCTGATGGGGCCCCCCCAGGAAATCCTCAGAGCCCTTGGGGCGAAGGAGACACATTGTAGACATGACCACTTGACCGTGGATAATCTGAACAGAAAGAACCAGACCAAATCCCAGACAGCAAGCTGCCTCCCACTCAGCTAGGTCCAGGTTTGGCTGTACCAGGAGCTACATGTCTGCACTCAACTCTCCAATACCAGAGGGAGAGGGAAGAGCAGGGATGGGGAGGAAGCCTGGGCTGGTGTGCCCATTCTCCACCTCTGGGTCAGGGCTTCTCAGCCTGCCAGCACTATCTGGAAGTGACTTCAGCACTAGGCTTGGGGGTCTGAGTAAGCTCCAGGGAGCCTGTTGGCACCAAGCTCTGTAGGAGCCCACATGGGGAGGAGGAAGGCAGTGCCAAGCCCTGCTGGCACCCAAGCATGGGCCAGCAGGGGTGAGGTGGGGGACAGTCCTCAGCCAGAGCTCTGTGTCTGGACGCGATTATCATGCCCCCTTCCATAACCATATGCTGTAAAACAACACTCCAGCCAGCAATGGAATGCATACCTGACTGGTCCCCTAAGGTTAATGGAGTTGAAAAGTTTCTATGACCTAGTGACATTCATAGCACATGAATTATCGATACATGCAGTGATACTGGTGTAAACAAACCTACAGAAGTCAAAGAAGTATCTAACACATGTAATTATAGTAGTATGTCATACCATTTAGGTTTTGTAAGTACACATTGATGTTTGCACCTAAGGATGCATTTCTCAGAAGGCATTCCTTTGTTAAGTGGCACATTACCACAATCAAAACAGTAGTAGCCCTGACCGGGTGGTTTAGTTGATTGGCGTGTCATCCTGTACACCAAAAAGGTCGTGGGTTCTCTTTCTCATCAGGGCACAACTAGGTTGCAATTTTGATCCCTGGTCAGGGAGTGTGCAGGAGGCAACTGATTGACGTTTCTCACATCAATGTTTCTTTCTCCCTCTCTCACCCCGCCTCTAAAATCGATAAAAACATATCCTTGGTGAGGATTAAAAACAACAGTAAACCATAGAAGAGTAAGGAAATGCTCTTCTACATTTCCTGGGAGTCTACAGTCCTGGAAGGGGAGCCGGGGTGTGTGCCACCTGGTGGTCTTCCCTGGTACTGCAATGCCTGGAACAGCCCCCCCAGGTGGCGATTGGGCAATTGGGGAGGGGCTACTGTGCAGACAGGGCTGCTGCCCTCGGAGCAGTGAGCATCAGGAGTGGGAGGTGAAGGGGACATGATTGAACACTTCCTGCAAGCCAGTGCTTTCTGCGAACACATCTTACTTAGTCCTCACAACAGGACTGTTCCCAGTTTACAGATGAGGTAGAACTGAGGCCCAAAGGATACGCCAGTTACCCCAGCACAGGGGCAGAGCTGGGATTGAAACTCAGGTCTCTATTACTCAGAGATCCCAGCCTCTTCACCCTATTGCCCTTGGGGCCCGCCGTAGAAGGGTTGTGCAGCAGACCCCCTGGAGAAGGGCCTTGGGTCCTACAGGACAATGGCCATGCGGAGTGTGGAAGGAGCTCAGACCCTGTCAGCAAAGTCACCTGGAGTCCCCAGAATCTATAGGCCATCATAGGGAAGTTTCTAGAAGCAAATGGTTGGACAAAGGCACCTAAACCACGTGCACAGGCCTGGGCCTGCAGGGAGGCTAGGCTGGGCCTGCTGGGCCTGTGTCCCCTGGGCAGCAATGGCCCTTAGGACCCAGGCAGGAGAGGCAGCTGTCCTCAAGCCTGCTGGCCTCTCAGGCTCACAGAGCTTGAGGAAGAGAAGAGAAGGCCTGGGAGGGCAGGCACTTGGGGCTTGGGCAGGCTAGGAGGGCATGGTCATACTCCCAAGGTCTCTGACCCAGTCACCCATAGTCCTGGCCCAGCAAGTACACAGGAGCCTGGGACCTTTGTGGATCCAGGGGCTATAAGGAGCCCCTGAAACTGCCTCCTCTTTTTTTGCTGAGAAGACTTAGTGCAGGGTACACTTGGTGTAGAATATGCCCAAAGATAGTCAGCTGGACCCTCCTGAGAGTTCGAGAAACCTCTCATTTCTCCCTCAGCCCCAGGCCAGTGAGGACGAGGAGCCAGTAGAGGGCCTGAGGCTCTCCATGGCCTTACCTCTCAGCCAGGAAGGCCTGGCCAGTCGGCGTGGCCTGAGGAGGTCACCTGGGCACCACAACAGCCTCAGGATAAACTTTTCTGGTGTCAAAGAATGGCCCTCCCAGGCCAGCTGGCAGAGAGGGGAGACCAGAGACCCCTTTTCTTCATGTGACCACACAGCCAAACATGGGGCAATGGTCACTTATCACAGTCCCCAAGCCACTCGAATGAGGCTGCAGGCAGCTGAGCCTGACAAGGGGCAGCAAGGCAAACAGGCGGGGCTGGAGGCACCTCACAGAGCTCCGCAGACCAGTCTGCTCCTCCGGCCTTCGGACCCCAGCTTCACTGCTCTCCACTCCGTGCCATTGGGGGTTACCTCCCCAAGCCTCATGTTCCTCCCCTGTTAAGTGGGAATGAAATGAGGGACACAGTGATGTTGTTGGCACAGTGCTAGGGAGACAAGGGCTCTGAACGCAGTGGCAACGCCTAACCAGTCATAGGCAAGGGCACCTGGTGGGGTTGGTGGCGTTCAGCCTGGGCCTCCAAATGACTACAATACTTAGGCGTCATGGGACTCAACCTGCAGCAGCTCAGGATGCAGTCTCACAGCTGCTGTTTTTTAACAGCTTTACTGAGCTATAACTTACCTGTTATAAGTGTACAGTATAAGTTTACACCCCACCAAAAATTTCGTTTCACCTGCTCTCAGGGGCACAGACTCAACAATCAGCCACTCTCCATCACCTCCAGAGGCCCTAGCTGCATCACCATGCAGGATGTGGTGGCCCATGTGGAGGAGGAATATGCACCCCTACCTGTAGGACCAGGGACAGGTGGACTCACAGACCAGAGACCCTGGGCTGCAGTTACACAGCATCGAAACTGCAAGATGCAAACTGGGACAAAGAGGAAGCTTCCAGGCTATTACCCCTGAGAGGCAGGACAGGGCTCTCTCTCAATAACTTCAGATCCTGTAGCTTTTACTTCCTAAATGATCCCAAATGTGTCACCTTCTGCCCTTTTCTGGTCCAGACCCCTATAACTTCTCCGACCACAGGGCAGCAGTTAATGGCCTCCAGCTGCCTCTTGACCTCTGCCCCTCCCTGCAGCGTATTCTCTACACAGCAGCCCAAGAGAATGCGGGAGAACCCGCACAAGCACTCTCCTGTTCGGACATATTCCCTGCCCCCACCCCGCCACAGGATTAAGCCCGACCTCTGGCAAGCCCCTGAATGGCCTACTCATGGCCCCTCCAGCCTCACCTCAAATGTCTCTCTTTTGTCCTAGAGGCCTCGAGTCAGTTTCTCAGTTCCACCATGGTCTCCCACTTCCTCTTCTGCCTCCTATCCCTCCAGTATGGGCTGGTGCTTGAACTCTTAGGACAGAGGAAAACACAAGTCAGTTTGACAATAGGAAGAAAATGGGGACCAACAAGAAGGAAGAGAGAGCTCCGTGGTGGCAGTGGGGGAGGGGGTCAGAAGAGACTCTGGGAGGAGCGGGCCTCTAGGCCAAGCCTTGGGCGTAGACTGGGCTTTGCCTGCAGGTAGCCTGAATGTGCATGCGCAGTGGGCAAGGGTGTCCAGGAGGAGGGTGCAGCCTACTTGGGCAATAGCACACATCTGGTTTGACTAAGGGGCACGCGTAGGGGATGGGATTGTCACCGGAAAGGGACCAGGCCCAGAGCAGGTCTGCCTTGGGCTGGCCGGTAGTGTGTGTGTGGGTTCTTGACTTCCTGCAAGAAAGATTTCACAACCCGAGTCCAGGTGATGTTGAGAGTATGTTTTATTAAAGTGGGGGCAGGGGGACGGGCTTGGGCAGTGAAGCAAAGGAAGGGCTTAGGGTGGAAGAAGCAACAGGAGAGAGCCTAGGCAGTGCTCTGCTTTGGTTCTATATAAACATTATAGGAAAGGAGTGAGCCACGGAGGGCTGCTGTTAGCTCACTGGAGGGTAAGAGAAAAGAGGGCCTTGGAGACGGGCTCAGGGACCAGCTGCCCATTGCTCCCCTGGTTGCAAGTCTATGGAGACCCTTAGAGTTTAGGAGAGAAAATTAAAGATGCACGCCTGAGAGGGAAGGAAGGTGTGGGCGTGCTCCAGAGAGAGCCCACACTGGGTCTTTGTCTTGAGGATGCTTTTCTATTTTCTAAAGGTGGGAATTTTAGGGGAGGATCTTAATAGAATATTCCTTCAGCTTTATGCTAATGCATCAAAATGAGTATGGTGATTTAAACAATATACCCTCGGGTTGGGCAGAACTTTACCATTTACTCTCAAGTGTCCTCGGTTAGGGAAGATAGGATTTTGAGATTTACTAGATGGCTGTACACTGCTTGGCCATGTAGCCCTCTGCCTCAGTTTCCCTGTCCCCTCACCATGGCTTACTAGCCTGTCTCAAGATGATGTGGCCTGGAAGGCTAAATTCATCATTTAGATCCAACTATGCTTGAAAAGACTTCCATTTCTGCTTTTACAGGAAGAGAAACTTCTCTTTCTTTCTCCTTCTCCAAGCAGTATTTTATGAAATGCTTTGTGCTGCTCAGGTCCTGTGCACAGAGGAACCCAATGATGAACCAGCCCTAATTCATGTCCACCAGGCCAGGGGCTTCCCACGCCTGGCTGAGGCAGAGTGGGACAGCTCCACAGGTCCCAGGCCCAAACACCACCTTTCTGTGGCTTTCTTTAGCCAAGAAAAGACAGGCCAAAATTTTCAAAAAGGGCTTACTAAACTAAGAGCAAACAGGAAGGAAATAAACTCCTAGAGTATTAGACATATAAAATGAATCAGGCTTTCCACAGGTTCCCAAGCCTCCCAAACCAAAAACGTTGTCTTCCTGTTCTCATCTGAGAAATCCGCATGCAAGCCCAACATGCGGTCGTGATGTCCAAGGCCGCCCACCCTCTCACCAGCCGCCCACCATCTCACCAGCCGCCTCTGGAGGTAGCTCCTCTAGACATTTTGGTGGCGAAAACGGCCTCCCTCCCCTCTGCCCTTCGCTTCCTGTTACCTGTGTTCTGTGTCTTCCCTCTTCCTCTCCCCTTCTCTCATTTCAGACTCACAGCTCAGTAACAGATGGTAGGGAGGAAATCGGGATGTTTAATATGAAAACCAGAAATTTAATCCTTTAATCAGCAGTTGCCAATGAGCAACAAGATGGAACGTCTCTTCAGTAAATATTTCTAAATTCTCATGCTTTGGAGGGTAACCAAAGAAATGGCCCTCTGACCTCTGGCTGAGAGAAATCTCCTCCCTGTCGGTGTCTTCCTTTCATAAGGCAATTGTGTGCATTGCCTTCTATCACGGCAATTTGTCCCAGATTGTGAAATCCTTAAAACCTGAGTGATTTTCTGACTCATCCTTACTTTCTCCACATAGCCAAGTACAGGGTTCCATGCAGGGCAGCTGCCACACACAGGGCTGGCTGTCCCACAAAGTGGGCAATTTCGAGGTGAGTGGCACCATAGCACATCCCCCTGAGAAAACTCCAGTTTGGTGGTTGAGACAGTTTCTTGCACAAATGCATGGCTGAAGATCTCCTGCATTCCATTCTCTACACAGAAGCGGTTTTCCTGCCTCGTGGCCACCCCTAGAGCAATCATGACATTTACTGTTATAAAGGAATCTCAAACTGTGTGACCTCTGGAAGTTATTTGCCTGCTTTGCAATTCCAGATCACAGTTCACCCATGTAGTTACTGCTTCTGGTGCTTGTCTATTCATCAGGGCAGATCTGTGTTTACACCTGTGATACTTTCCCTTGTGCCTGAAGGACTTTAACATTTTCCATAGATGCTGGAGATGCTTCAGATGTCTGAAACACCCTCTGACACCGTGCTGGGCAGGGTATTCTGGATTGACTCTGTGTCTTTGTTCTTTTAGTACTGTAAAGACTTGTCCCCATTGTGTCATTTGTATTGTTTGGAAAGGAAAAATCTGTTGTCATCCTTAGCAGTCTTAGTTTTGTTCCTCTGTAACATGTTTTTCTTTTTTTTTTAAGACTTTATTTATTTATTTTTAGAGAGAGGGAAAGGGAGGGAGAAAGAGGGAGAGAAACATCAGTGTGTGGTTGCCTGTCATGAACCCCCCACCGGGGATCTAACCTGCAACTCAGGCATGTGCCCCGACTGGGAATCAAACCAGTGACCCTTTGGTTCACAGGCTGGCCCTCAATCCACTGAACCACACCAGTCAGGGCTTTCTTTGGTTCTTTTAAGGTTTCTCTTTATTGCTGTTCTTTCTTTTTCTTTTCTTAGTAATTTAATTATGATGTGCTTTGGTGTCATTTTCCTTATCTATTATGTTTGGGATTCATTGAGTTTCTTGGACCTATACTGAGGCAGGATAATAAGAAACTAGGAAAAGTCTTGGGCAAATGGAATGGGGAAACAGACAAGAAAATTTAACAAGGACAAACCGTTTGAGCAATTTACAGACAGCTAGGGAATTGCAAGACCATTATCTCCCCTAACCAAGGACACTGGAGAGCAAATGGCTTACACCTCTCCTCCCTAACAGAGGGCACACAGCCTCGCTGGCCACAAACCGTGGGCCTTGGGGAGGAGAGGAAGAGGAAAGCTAATGCGAGGGAGGGGGGCACAGGAGCCCGCTTGGGAAGGAGCTGCGCATTCCCTTTCAGCTCTGCCTCCCAAGAGAAGCAGCAGAGCTGCTCTCCCCCTAGGAATTTCTCCCCCCCGAATTCCTACATTTCCCCTTTGTACACTTGTTTCTGAAAGCCCAAGGGAAGGTGAATGTTTTAACCCACCACCTTCTCAGACTGCTGGCCTCTGATATGAATTAAAGCACAATTATAATCCAAACCCTGTCTCTGCTTTTTGGCTGAGCGGCGACAGGCAGCACGAGCCCTGGACTCAGTTACCCTCCAGTTTCAATACTATAGATTTTATAGTTTTCATCAAAAATTATCTGGAAATTTGTCTGCCATTATTCCTTCCAATATTTTTCTGTGCCATCATCCCCTCTGCCAGAGATTCCACTTGCATATGTATTACAATGCTCGAAACTGTACAACTCAATGGTGTTCATTTTTTTTTTAAAGTTATTTATTTTTAGAGAGGAGAAGGGAAGGAGAAAGAGAGGGAGAGAAACATCAATGTGTGGTTGCCTCTTGCACGCCCCCTACTGGGGACCTGGCCCACAACCCAGGCTCGTGCCCTGACTGGGAATCGAACTGGCAACCCTTTGGCTTGTAAGCCAGCACTCAACCACTGAGGCATACCAGCCAGGGCTCTTTGTGAATCCTTTCACAGCCCACATCACCAACCACCCTAACATTTTGGTGGCCTATACAGGGACATTCTCTATTTCTCTCTCTCCTGTGCCTCCTGAGATTGAGACTAGGGAAGCAGTGGGCAGCGGAAGCTCAACCAGGATTAACCCCCTAACCCTGGCTCTGTGAGGTTTGGAGAGCAGATTCTAATTCTTCTCTATCTCTCCAGGCTCTGCAGACAGCCTCCTCCTCACCCATCTTCATGGCCGATGTTCCATATAAGAAAATTAGTTTTTTCATAGAACAATTTGGCTGGAAATTACCAGAAAATTAGTTTTTTCATAGAACAATTTGGCTGGAAATTACCAGAAAACAAGAACAGAACATGACTAACCACTCCCTGCAGCCGCAGGCAAAAGATAACATTGGAACAAAATGCAGCCTCATGTTACAACGCCAACAGTCCAGGGGCCACACAACAGCAACCCCCACTCTTTCTTAATCCAATGCAAATCAGTAAAAGTTCAAAGCCCCTACCCTTCAATGCTGCTATATCTCTCCACACCATGCCCCTCTCCTTTCCTGGAGAGTGAATAAAAACTTTACTTTTGCCCTGGCTGGTGTGGCTCAGTGGATTGAGTGCTGGCTTGCAAGCCAGTGGGTCACCAGTTTGATTCCCAGTCAGAGCACATGCCTGGGTTGCAGACCAGGTCCCTGATGGGGGTGTGTGTAAGAGGCAACCACACATTGATCTTTCTCTCCCTCACTTCTCCCTCCCTTCTCCTCTATCTAAAAATAAATAAATAAATAATCTTTAAAACAAACAAAAAAACCAACTTTACTTTCAACAAAAAAAAGTGTGATTGGGATTTTTATTTTATATCTCCATACCTCTGCTTCACTTTAAAAAAGATAGGCTCTATTTTTTAGAGCAGTTTTAAGCTCACAGCAAACTGAGAGGAAGGTAAAGCTCCTTTATACATCCTGCCCCCACAGGCATAACGTCCCCATTATCAACACCCCGCACCAGAGTTCCAGCTGATGAACCAACACTGACACATTGTCATCCAAAGTCCACCATTCACAGTGGGGTTTGGAGCTGGAAGAGTCAGCATTCGTGCTACCTGTCACTACCAGAACCGATAAGTAGAGACAAGGATTGAATCTCTGTGGGCCCTTTATTTAGATGCCAGCGATCTGAGGAGACAGCAGGTTATGTACCTCAAATGCCAGCTTACATCTCCTCTCAAGCAGACCTTTCTACAAGGAGAAGGGTAGGTAAGGGGTTGGGAAAAAAAGATTAATCAGATAGGAGTTGCACTCAGGGTGATTTTCCCTAGTACTTTTTATCTGTTGATCAACAATTGTTCATCGGCATTTCCTCCCTGGAACACAATGGCTCGGCAGATCCCTGGGGCACAAAGATTAAACTGCTTGCCTGCCTCCTGGAGTCACAAATTCTAATTCCTGGAGTAACTGCTTTCCCAGTGCATTAATCACTTAAGCCTATCAACTATCATTAAGGCTAGAATCTGTCTCTTGAGCTCTCCTATCAGGCTGACTCTTAGTGTCCTACATTCTCTGGGTTTAAACAAATGTGTAATACCATGTATCCATAATTATATTCCCACTGCATGATACAGAGTTATATATTCTGTATGATACAGAGTAAGTTCACTGCCCTAAAAATCCTGTGCTCTAGTTATTCATCCTCTACTTAACTTTTTAAAAAATATATTTTATTAATTATGTTATTACAGTTGTCCCATTTTTCTCTCCTTTATTTTTTTCTCCATTCTGCACCCCCGCCCCTGCACCAGCATTCCTCCACCTTAGCTCATGTCTGTGGTTGGTACATATAAGTTCTTTGGCTTCTCCATTTCCTATACTATTCTTACCCTCCCCCTGTCTATTTTGTACCAATTATGCTTCTTATTCTCTGTACCTTTTCCACCATTCTCCTCACTGATAACCCTCCATGTGATCTCCATTTCTGTGATTCTGTTCCTGTTCTAGTTGTTTGAGGTGGAAGAGATCAAGTTTTTTGATGTTAGAAATGATGCCCTCATCTATATACACAGTGAATTCTCTTTGGAGCATTTGCATCCATTTGTTTTTGTTTTTATTCTTTTTAGGTTCAGTTATTGATAGTTGTGATCTTGTTGTCATTTTACTGTACATGTTTTTTATCTTCTTTTTTCTTAGATAAGTCCCTTTAACATCTCATATAATAAGGGCTTGGTGATGATGAACTCCTTTAACCTGACCTTGTCTGAAAAGCACTTATCTGCCCTTCCATTCTAAATGATAGCTTTGCTGGGTAGAGTAATTTTGGATGTAGGTCCCTGCCTTTCATGACTTGGAATACTTCTTCCCAGCCCCTTCTTGCCTGTAAGTTTTCTTTGGAGAAATTAGCTGACAGTCTTATGGGCACTCCTTTGTAGATAACTGTCTCCTTTTCTCTTGCTGCTTTTAAGATTCTCTCCTTATCTTTAATCTTGGCTAATGTAATTATGATGTGCCTTGGTGTGTTCCTCCTTGGGTCCAACTTCTTTGGGACTCTCTGAGCTTCCTGGACTTCCTGGAAGTCTATTTCCTTTGCCAGATTGGGGAAGTTCTCCTTCATTATGTTTTCAAATAAGTTTTCAATTTCTTGCTCTTCTTCTTCTTCTTCTGGCACCTCTATGATTCAGATGTTGGAACGTTTAAAGTTGTCCGGAGGTTCCTAAGCCTCTCCTCATTTTTTCAAAGTCTTGTTTCTTCATTCTGTTCTGGTTGAATGTTTATTTCTTCTTTCTGCTCCAAATCATTGATTTGAGTCCCAGTTTCCTTTCCTTCACTGTTGGTTCCCTGGGTATTTTCCTTTATTTCACTTGTCATAGCCTTCACTTCCTCTATTTTCAGACCATGCTCAACCAATTCTGTGAGCATCCTGATTACCAATGTTTAGAACTGTGCATCTGATAGGCTGGCTGTCTCCTCATCAGTTAGTTCTATTTTTGGAGCTCTGACCTGTTCTTTCATTTGGGCCATATTTTTTTGTCTTGCTGCACCTGGTACATAGTAAGGGGCAGAGCCTTAGGTGTTCACCAGGGTAGGGCAACCCACTTGGCTGCATTGTGGTGTTGTATGTGGGGGAGGGGTCCAAGAGGGAACAGTGCCGCTTGCTCAGCTCTTGACTGGCTTTCAGTCACTTCCTCTGTTACCCACAAGCAAATTGGGCCCTTCTGGTGCTGATTCCCATGTGGGTGGGTTTGTGTACGTTCTAGAACACTGTGGGTCTCTAACGAACTCTCCTGTGAGGCTGGGTGTTTCTGCTGCCACAACTCCCACAGGTTTTTTTTCAGTCAGAGGTTTCGAGGCTTTATTTTCACACTGGAACCCTGGGTTGTGTGGTCTGTCTCACTCCCAAGTTGTTTCTCCTGGTTTATCTGCACACAAATGTGGGTCCACCAGCTGCTGCCTCACCTGCCTTGGTCCACCAGCCACCACCTTGCTGTGTGTCCTCTGTCCCGGCTGCCCATCTCTGCCCCTCCTACCAGTCTGGATGAATGTTTTTCTTTAACTCCTTGGTTGTCGGACTTCCATACAGTTCAATTTTCTGGCAGTTCTGGTTGTTTTTTGTTTTTAAATTTGTTGTTGTCCTTCTTTTCGTTGTGTGAAGAGGTAACATGTGACTTCCGGCCAAGATGGAGGCATAGGTAGATATACTGTGCCTCCTCACACAACCAAAAAAGGACAACAAAAATTTAGAAACAACAAAACAACCACTACTGACAGAAAATTGAACTGTATGGAAGTCTGATAACCAGGGAATTAAAATAGACACATTCATCCAGACCGGTAGGAGGGGTGGAGTCCGGCGCTGGGCGGAGAGGGGTCACAGCAAAAAAAGTGGTGACTGGTGGACCCCAGGCAGGCAAGGCAGCGGCAGCGGGTGGACCCAGCGAGATGGCAGATTGTGGAGGGGCTCAGCGTGCAAGGCGGCTGGCAGACCAGGAGGTCCCACTTTCCCACACAGATAAACCAGGTGAAACTGGGGAGTGAGACAGGCCACACAACCCAGGGCTCCAGCTCGGGGAAATAAAGCCTCAAAACACTGATTGAAAACACCTGTGGGGGTTGAGATGCCGGAAGAGACTCCCAGCCTCACAGGAGAGTTCATTGGCGGGACCCACAGGGTCCTGAAATGTACACAAGCCCACCCACATGGGAATCAGCACCAGAAGGGCCCAGTTTGCTTGTGGGAAGTGTCAGAAGTGAATGAAATTGGTCAGAGAGCGGAGCAAGCACCATTGTTCCCTCTCTGACCCCTGCCCCCCACACAGCGTCACAACCCAGCCACTGGGTTTCCCCGCCCTGGTGAACACCTAAGGCTCCACCGCTCACTATGTAACAGAGATGCACTGAGACAAAAAAAAAAATGACCCAAACGAAAGAACAGATCAAAGATCCAGAATAAATACAACTAAGCAACAAAGAGATAGCCAACCTATCAGATGCACAATTCAAAGCACTGGTGATCGGGATGTTCACAGAATTGGTTGAATTTGGTTGCAAATTAGATGAAAAAATGAAGGCTACACTAAGTGAAATAAAGGAAAATATACAGGGAACCAAGAACGATGGCAAGGAAACTGGGACTCAGATCAATGCAGTGGACCAGAAGGAAGAAAGAAACATCCAATCAGAAAAGAATAAAGAAACAAGAATTCAAAAAAATGAGGAGAGGCTTAGGAACCTCCAGAATATCTTTAAATGTTCCAACATCTGAATTATAGGGGTACCAGAAGGGAGAGAGGAAGAGCAACAAGTGAAA